>CM076687.1:19959545-21159545 GCA_038501925.1 Xenopus petersii | reverse complement strand
AAACTGGGCGAGTTGCAGGCTGCAATGCAGTCAGAATTACGGGGAAGTGCAATTATATTAAAAATATTCCACACTGCAGCCTATCTCATCCTGGTAGTGCTACAGTATATGACGGAGCCATGAACAGGCAGCTACAGTATACAAATAAAGCATGACTGCTATTGTCTTATTTATTTTACGTCTTTGCACATGGAAGGGTAATGCTTTCAGCTATTGGTGTCCAAGCAGATCTCTGGTCTCTTTCAATTAAAACTCAATATCTATTGGGTTAGATATAGCCATTTATCTAAACTTTTCTTATACTCTGCTGTCAAGTGCCCGTCTTAAGTTAAACGGAAAGTGGTTGGGATTGGTAACTGGAAAATGTGTCTCTCGTGTATTTAAATGAAACCAATAAATGTGGGATGGGCCAGAAACCTGAGTGAGAAGGAATCATTAATGAGTAATGCTACTGTGTATTGTAATTACTGTAATTACACAGTGTTCCTCTAAACCAAGGATCCCCAACCTTTTGACTTGCGAGCCACATTCAAATGTAAGAAGAGTTAGGGAGAAACACAAGCATGAAAAAAGTCCTTAGGGTGCCAAATAAGGGCTGTGTTTGGGTATTTGGTAGCCCCTATGTGGACTGGCAGACTACAGGAGACTCTGTTTGGCAGTACATCTGGTTTTTATACAACCAAAACTTGCCTCCAAGCCTGGAATTCAAAAATAAGCACCTGCAGATCATATTGTCTGGGTTCAGCGAGTCAGGGTGTCTATAAATATATAAAATATTGTCACAGGAGCCGGATTCATTTATTCGCACTCATACTTTAAAGGATAAGTAAACCTTAAAAATAAGTGATTTTAAAATGAATGAGGGTGATAGTCTGAGCACTTTTGCCATTTACATTTATTATTTATTTTGTTTTTATTCCAAGATATTAAGGGATACATGTAATGTTAATATCAATGAATTTTGTTACAACAGCGCCACCTGCTGGTCAGTTTCCCACCAGTCTGACCACCAAGTAGTCAAGGAAGTTGTCAGGAGAAAGAAAGAGGCTGCTCTGATGTTCTTCTGCTTTTTTTTAGAAACCTTTCTCACATCTTTCCTAAGCAGAAGAACATCAGAGCAGCCTCTTTCTTTCTCCAGACAACTTCCTTGATTACTTGGTGGTCAGACTGGTGGGAAATTGACCAGCAGATGGCGCTGTTGTAACAAAATTCATTCATATTAATAGTACACGTATCCATTAATATCTTGGAATAAAAACAAAATAAATAATGAATGTACATTGCAAAATTTCTTAGAATAGCACCCTCATCAATTTTAAATTCACTTATTTTACTTATCCTTTAAGACCACATGACAAACATCCTATTCCAACAGGGAAATAT
The DNA here is from genome assembly GCA_038501925.1 of Xenopus petersii. Lineage (NCBI taxonomy): Eukaryota > Metazoa > Chordata > Amphibia > Anura > Pipidae > Xenopus > Xenopus petersii. The sequence goes on along the minus strand of CM076687.1, from coordinate 21,158,162 downwards.
CCTCTGAAAACACACAATTCCACCTTTATATACAGGGTACATTTGCAAAAGAATTGAGAGGGGAGGTACACAAACAAAAATTTCCATTTTTATTTACAAAACAAAAGTCCAGTATTCATTTGGTGGTTTGATAAATCAGTCTTATTTGGCCAACACAGCATTGTTTCTCCTAGCCAGAACATTTAACTTCATTTACGTAGGAATAAGAGTCAGACGTTCTACGCTGAATTTATTTGCACCAGAAGTCTATGATACACACTTCTGCCTCTGAAGGGCTTACGCTTAATTGACAGAAACCGCTGGCTCTGCAGCAAAGCTGTTAATGAGCAAATATGTTACTAAACTCCTCTGAATTGTGTGTGAATCTCTTGGGATCCTTCTTTAGTGGATGCCTGCATTTTCTACTGATCAACCAAAGAGATTTTTTCTTTCCTACGCCACTGTTATCAGCCAGGGGACAAATTTTTGATGTTGTATAACGCAAAAATACTAAAGACTCGAGGAACGAGCACAAATGTGACTTTGTTAAAGGGGAGCTGAATCAAATTTGTGTTTATATCTGTTCTGTGGGGTTTTAGTATTTCTTTTGTAGATTTAAATTAAAAATAAATTAAAGGGATACTGTCATGGGGAGAAATGTTTTTTTTTCAAAACGCATCAGTTAATAGTGCTGCTCTGGCAGAATTCTGCACTGAAATCCATTTCTCAAAAGAGCAAACAGATTTTTTTTTTTTAATTTTGAAATCTGACATGAGGCTAGACATATTGTCAGTTTCCCAGCTTCCCTCAGTCATGTGACTTGTGTTCTGATAAACTTCAGTCAATCTTGACTTCTGTACTGCAAGTTGAAGCGATATCTCCCCCCTCCCTATCCCCCCCCCCCAGCAGCCTAACAACAGAACAATGGGAAGGTAACCAGATAGCAGCTCCCTAACACAAGATAACAGCTGCCTGGTAGATCTAAGAACAGCACTCAATAGTAAAATCCAGGTCCCACTGAGACTGATTCAGTTACATTGAGTAGGAGAAACAACAGACTGCCAGAAAGCAGTTCCATCCTAAAGTGCTGGCTCTTTCTGAAAGCACATGACCAGGCAAAATGAACTGTTGGTTCAGGAATTAAATTTTATATTGTAGGGTGAATTATTTGTAAACAGTGTAATTTAGAAATAAAAACATCATAAAAATCATGACAGAATCCCTTTAAAATAAAGACTGCAGAAAATAGTATTCCCTAGTGTGTCGTGCTGATAATTTCAACCATTGGGCTCCACCGGCAGCTTTTCAATTTTTCTGTAATGAATAAGGATGATTTTGGTCAAAAATAATCATCTGAGGCTTGACAAAGGGCCCAGAAAGAGCCAAAAACTTTATCGCATTTGTATCTTTTTTTTGGAGCTAACCAAGCACAAATTGCAAATTTTGGACCTAAGTGTAGATTCTGTTTTTTGGCAGATTGTGCTATTATCTGCTGGCACCTAAGGCCGATTTGCTCTGGTGGAAGCACTCGACTCCACTCTAAAGCTGAATGACCATCTGAGAGACATGAGCATCCATGGATATTCAGAATACAGTATCGCTATTATATGCCTAGTGGATATCATTGTGATCATTAAATGCTGCAGAATTATCACATTTTATATATATATTTATGTATATATATTTATACTACACATATATAAATATATATCTAAGCATCCGTACAAACAAACATATATATATATTTACATATAGGCCGTCAAAAAGAGAAATATGGATTTAAAAGAGATGTTTTTTTTAAAGACACTTGAACGGTTCTGACATCTGGCTAGTGGTTCTCTCCTGATTCTATTCCGTATCCTCATACACTGGTGGCTACTGAAACAGGCTGGTTTAGCTGGCCATGGCTTTACATTGCAGCAGGTCATTATTCCATTCCTTAGATGGGATCCTAAGTCTGATAAAAGGGTTAGAGACTGCGAGAGGAAAGGAGCTGGTTATCCAATAACTTCTTTTAATCCTTTCCTCTCTTGCTGGCTGGATCTCTGCACCTTCATCTCTGTCAGTTGGATGTACCGCAGAACATTGGTATCTAAAAAGAAGTGAGAGGTTCAATCTAGCAGCAAACAGGAACACCATGAAACACTATAGCCAGAATTTAAAAAACACATCTTTGAATACATATATATATTTGCATTTTATTGTATTTTACTTAGGAAATATGGAATCAACATGAAGCCATCCCTTTCTCCAATGCCCTATTCCTTTTGTGATACAAGTCACAAAGTCTTCTTTTCATTTCAGGCTTAAGCCGGCCATAGAGGTAAAGATTTTTAAAAGATCCAATCGTTATCGTGAGACCACGGTTATCTTGAAATGATCGTTTAAATGTACGATGTGCCCATCAACTAACAAGACCATTTCAGGCGATATTGCCAGCAAAACTGAAGGGAGCTGCCTGCTTGTCCCTGCAAACATAGATAGATTGCACTGGGACCGATAAAGATTTTTGAACCTGGCCGATCAATTTCCTGACAGATGTTGGCCGAAAAATCGTAAGATGTACGATCGTTCGAATCCCACTAACCGCGCGATAATTTGACGGATTGGTCGGACTGCACTGAAATCGGTCGTTGACCAAATTAGAATCGTCGCGTCTATCAGGACCTTTATTGTACATCATTTCAATCTTCCAATATTTATTTTGCTTTGCTGCCAAGTGTTAATCTGGCCACAGATGTTGAGATTTTAAAAAGATCCAATCGTCATTGTGAGACCACGATTATCTCAGCACGATCGTACGAATTGTCCATCAACTAAAAAGACCAACATTTTGGAAATAGAAAGAGGGACCAAAAGATTTGCAGTGTGGAGCGTGGCGATTTTTTGGCCGTGCCCATTTTTGTGGCCACACCCCTTACCATGTCCATTTTACAAAATTTGGCAGGCTATGTAAGTTTGAATACATTTCTGTGGTTTTAATGTGCTATTACAGTTTTGCTAATGAAGATGAATTGCCCTTTAGGGCTGAACTCGATGGGCGTTTTTTGTCGGATCGGTGCACATCGACGAAACGCAGTCGGATGCATTCGCAGGTGTCAAAATATAATGAGACTCAACGAAAAATCGCAGGTAAAAACTACATTACATTCAACACGACTGTCGGATGTGAAAGCAGAAAGCAGCGCCTTCATCCGACAGTCTAGCCTGTAGTTTTTACCTGCAACTTTTCGTTCACTCCAATTTTATTTTGATGCCTGCAATTGCATCCAACTTGTCGCCTGTGCGCTGATCCGACAATCAGCGTTCAGCCCTTAAGCTGCAAGTCACAGTTTCCCCAAGAGACCTGCTTATCTTAAATTGTTACAACTGCTTCTTTGCTTATCTTAAATGGTTACAAAAGTATCTAAGTGCAGCTGCCACGTATTCTGGGCTCTCTGCCAAAAGACTGAGAAAGTGGGACATTTCAGTAACAATCCGGGACTAGTTTGAATGGCTGCCCCCATGGCTACAGAGCAGCTGGTTATATACATTTTAGTGGTCTTTATGAAACAAACACACCACTTTTACCAGTGCAGAGCAACTGCACATTATATTTTAATCACTTTGATACACTTTCAGTTTTCAGTGTTACTGTTCTTACTAAAATAATCATTTAAACATTCATAAAACCTACTAGGATTGAAGGTACAGTTGTATTACATAGAAAATGGAAATCATTTTAAAAATATTGAATTATTTGATTAAAATGGAGACTGTGGGAGGTGGCCTTCCCATAATTCAAAGCTTTTTTTGATAACAGTTTTCCGGATAATAGATCCTGTATGTGTGTACTGTATTTCATTGTTTTATTTCTTTAGGCTGTTGGCACACAGCAGATATGTATTCTGTTCGCAAAGACCTGTTAGGGTTGCCACCTGACTGGTATTTGAAAAATGATGCTTGACGCCAATGATATTGATATATTTTGTTATAGAAAAGACCAGTGCGCAGTGAAAGACCAAAGACCAGTGCGCAGTGTCGGACTGGAGGGTCCCAGTAGGGTTGGCACCTTTTAGTTCCGGCCCTACCAGCCGGTGACATAGAGGGTGGGGCAGGGCCAGAGAGGGGCGGGGTTGTGCCATTTTGGGGCTGTGGTTATAATGTTTTTTTCGGGGGCAGAGTCATGGAGTTATGACAGGAAGGGACTACAGCCCTTGGATTTGGTGAGTAGGGGAGCGGGGAGAATCTGAGGTGGGCCAGGGGCGGAACAATAGGGATTCGAAATTTACCGGCTCATACATTGACGGTAAATTTGTAATACCGGGCCCCCGGCCTTGGCTGGTGTTTTACCGGCTAGGCTGTGAAATACCGGCCAGGTAGCAACCCTAGAACCGACGCCCACTGGGGCATCCAACACAGAGGTCCCACCTCTCTCTCTAGCAAATATATACCGTCCTATGGGACACGGCGTCATCAACAAACGTAAATCATAGAACTTTACAAACACACTCAAACTGTATCTCTATACTTTCTATTTATTATCCAGCCCGTTATCCATAAAGCTCTGTAATATGGCAATGTCATGTCTTTATTTAACCAATTCTTCATCTTTGATGACTACTTTGCCATTTCATCTATGTTCCTACAGTAAGGGGCACATTTACTAAGCTGTGAAGGATTCAAAATGAATTTGAATTTCAAAGTTTTTTTTTTTTGGCTACTTCGACCTTCGACTAAGACTTCGTCTTGAACGATTCGACTAAAAATCGTTTGACTATTCGACCATTCGATAGTCGAAGTACTGTCTCTTTATATAAAACTTCGACTACCTACTTCGCCACCTAAAACCTACCGAGCATCAATGTTAGCCTATGGGGACCTTCTCCATATGCTTTCTAAGCTTTTTTTGATCGAAGGAAAATCCTTTGATCGATGGATTAAAATCCTTCGATTCGTTCGATAGAAGTATTTGCGGTAAATCCTTCGACTTCGATATTCGAAGTCGAAGGATTTTACTTCGAGGGTCGAATATCGAGGGTTAATTAACCCTCGATATTCGACCCTTAGTCAATGTGCCCCTAAGTGTCTTCTGGAGCAGCTTGGGCCAGGGCCATATCCTCATATATTACAGGAACAGAGGTATAATTTTTTCTGATACACAAGATTTAATGAATCAGGTGACACGAGTAACATCACTAAGCTCTGGTTTTAACTGAGGACATCTCTTAGAACTGTTTATAAGGCTTTAAAAGGCTTGCTATGTCAACAAGCCTTCCATCTACACGCTAATTACCCATACATGCCTGCCTGAAATAGATTCCTGTAGTTAGCATTGCAAGCCTAGGCTCTATATACAAACACATAATGTCACAATACCTGAGGGCTCCCGTCTTCTGGCTTCCTTCAAGTACAGCAGGGCATTGCTATAGTCCCCTAGGTGATAGAAGGCAATTCCAGCTCGGTAGGTGGCTTTGAAGTTGGTGTTCTGTCTCTCCAGCACCTTCAGGCAATATTCTTTCACTCGCTCGTAGTTCACCAGCTCCGATTGCAGTAAACAGGCTGTGGGCAGATGGAGAAAGAGGTGGGATGAACATTTATGAGTGTTACCTGCTGCTGTCTGAGGCCCACCTTTATAGTAAGACCGAGCGTTTATTAGAGAACCTGCTGTGCATCTTCTAATGAAGCACAATAATCCGATACACAGCTCCTAATGAACCAGCAGGATGGGGCATCAAACATTCACTTTCTAGTTTATAGTCATGCTGTGGGCACCCCTCCTGCTGACTGTTTCACTAGGATTCAAGCAGTGGAAAGAGATAGGACTTCCTCAGGTCTGCTGGAAAACTGTCAGCTGTTTATGGAATGTATGTTATGATGTCCTAATCATGTTAAGCACCACCAGATTTACCCCCTTTATTGGGGTTGCCTATAAAAAACCCCATTTCCCAGAGCATTCAGATGAATGCAACTCCCAACAAAGAGGTGACCAGGCCGGCCAACTCTAAGCTGTACATGTGAGCTGACATATATCTGAAACAAAGTTGCTAATATTTCAACATTTTTTCCAAAAACACTTTTTCTTGAACTTTTGGGCGACACAAAAATTGCTGAATGTGCTGTTGCGACTATCTCTATGGAAGGTTTAGGTGGCATTCAAACTGTGCAACTGGGTTAAAGCACCTTTATTTATCACCTATGTAACTAGACAAGATAACTGGAGGGTGAAAGAGAAGAGCAACATTAGCATTGGGCAAAAACCTTGGCGCCCCAGTCCGAGGCTGGGCATATATGTACTTGAAATACTAGGGCCTATTTTAAATCTTAGTCAAGACCTGTAATGTACCAGTTTTATAAACTTTAAGGATGTTATTCATCTCCATGTTCACGACAGGCATGAGCAGGGTCGGACTGGGGGGCCGAGGCCCACCAGGGCTGTTGTTCCAGGGCCTCCCTCCGCCACTCTGCACTTGCGAGTGCACATGTGCGCGCATGCACATTATATTTTTGCCACAAACTCCCCGTAAAAGGGAGGTTGCGGCAGGAAGAAGTCTCTGGATTGGGGTGCAGATCTGAACTGGCGGGGCCCACAAGAGTTGGGGGCCCACTGGGATTTGTTCCGGTGTCCCGCTGGCCCACTCCGACCCTGGGCATGAGTCCAAATGCTGATTGCTTTTATACAGGACAACTCAGTGTTGATTTCTAATAGCCTTAAAATTTTACAAAAATGAGGTAATGTAATCTGTGGTCCCACCAATACATAATACATTTTCCTGGATTTTACACTATTTTTTTCTAGTCCCCTGAGAAACATTAAATGGGGGGATTCTACTGTAATACTCAAGTGAGCAATGTGACAAACGACATCGCTAAGCGCTAATGATAACTGATGATATTACTAGGCCCCATTTATAAGGATATCATTTACAGGATATTCATGGATCATGTCTTAGGATCAAATACAAGGTACTGTTTTATTATTACAGAGAAAAAAAAGTACTTTGAATGCCTATGGGACATGGATTCCTGTAAGTCAAAGGGGCATGAAAGGGAATAAAATATTTTGAATTTATTTCCTTGCAACTGAAATAGCCTGCGGCAAGTTCTGTAATGGCTACTTCCATTTTCAAGCACAGTCGGTACTATGGGTGGGCAGCTGCAGGGGTCTGACTAGCTGTAAGTTCTGAAAAGGGTAAGTGGTAGTAGTTAACAGTGGTAACTAATAGGAGTGGGGGTGGCTGCTGCCAGCCGGTGGTACTGCAGTGACCTGATGTGGGTATTGAACTGTCCTGGGTCCCATGAAGTATAGGAATGTGTCATAAGTATAGAGCCTTTCTTTTCAAAGTATTTCACTTGGTATTTTATGTATGGTACTTTTTTCTAAGGGTAGGACTACAAGGGCGATTTAAGAGCGATCAAACGCACTGTGCAAAAAACGTAGGCGTCAAATTGGAGGCAACAGAAATAAAGTAAGTAATGCCATTGTCGGATGGTGTTAATCCGACGTGACAGGAATGTCGGATGCAGGCGCTGCGCGTTGCGTCTGCATCCGACAGTTGCGTCGGATCAACGTTGCGACACCATCTGACAATGCATTCACATACCATATTTCCATCGCGTCTGATTTGACGCCTGCGTTTTATTTGCGCAGCGCGTTGGATTGCTCCAAAATCATCTGTGTAGTCCTACCCTCATTTATACACTCTGTTTACAAAACGTATGGGTTGAGAAGCTTTCTGGAAATTTTTAACAAATTTATTTTCTAGATTTTAAATCTCAGACACCTAATTCCTGGTTACGAGCAGTCTTTGAATATACTGTAGGTCACTTTTGGCTGATGTCTTTGCCCTCCCTTCACCTGGAACATTCCCCATCTATATAGAGAATATGGAGTGAATAGGACAGAGTTCTACAGACAGATGGAGTTATGGCAAGTGGACGCCCCACTGCGGGGAAAGCGCTGGCACGGATGAGACCCACAAGATATAAAGTCTGCCCTTGCTACTGCATGACAATACAGACATTACCGGGATATAGTCATTTGTCTGTCCAGCTAAATTGTGAAAGATGTATAGAAACATCTGGGGCACATATTTTATTCTCAGTTACATACCTATATATATATATGTGCAGGTGTCTGGGTCACTGGTGTTGCATCCATCTGTATTTCTCTCTCTTGCTTTGCACTACAGTGGAATTTAAAGGGTTAATATGTGCCTGTGACTCCCCCACTCTTTCCCAGTCTCCATTCTCACTGTATTACTTTCTGTTCTTTCTACATCAGTAAGCAAAGTATCTGTGCACAGCATCCCCTCCCTCCATCCCCACCTACCAGTCAGGTTGTCGTAACACTCAATCTCTGTGGCCTCCACCCGGACTCTCTGAGCATCCGTCAGCCTTGCTGCTTCCCTACCATTTGCTTTTCCATTCTCCTCCTCTTCTTCATGGACGCCCTTGAGCAGCAGCAGAGCCCGGTGGTACTTGCCAATAGCGTCACGGAATTTCTTGTCTTTGTAATAGCAATTTCCTTCTGCCTTGAACTCCACAGCCTTCTGGATTCTACTATCCATCTCTGGCTCTGTGCCGTGAGCAAGCATTAAGCCCCCAATGCCAGTCTTTTGGTCTCCCATTGCTCTTACTGGCGGCCCATGCTTGGGATATCCCAAGGCCTGATCTCTCTGGATATATGTGCTGCTTTGCATTAGGAAACAACCACAGGGATGTGAGGATGCTGGAGAGGGAGGGAGCCTTGAAGAGGAGGAGGAGGAGAGAGCTGATGCTGTCAGTGCAATGCTCACTGCATTCTGGGTACCACAAGGCTGAAATCTCCCTCTTTAAACTGTACTGCTCAATGATGACTTATAGCCACGTGATATTAACAAACGCTTGCAGAATATATTTAGGGGATTGTAAAGATCACTCGCTGTGTGATAAATCGGTACTTATTATGCTGAAGGATAAATGAATGTTAATGTGAAAAGAAAAAGCATTTCAGTCAGACATTATTATTATTATTATTATTTATGTTTTTATAACGCCAGCTGACAATTCGCTCTGGCAAATGGACGTTAATCTGCGATTTCACTAAAACGCGCATTTTACTGAACATTACCTCTTTCTCCAGATTTGCCGTCACCAGCTCAGACCAGACGAAGTGCATTGGAGTGCATAGATCTTCCTCAACCTTCAGTTACTTACATCATATTCAAAAAAACGCTGGCATCAAAGTTCAAAAAACGCTGGCGTCTTTTCCTTTTTTTAGAGTGATAGCCTGCAAAAGTCCTTACATTTTTTTTGGGGGGTAACCAGGTTCCCCCATACATTTTCTAACATATGGGACATAAACTATACACTGGGCTCAATCGTAGACATTATGGGGCCGATTCGCTATGGGTCGAATATCGAGGGTTAATTAACCCTCGATATTCGACTAGGAACTAAAATCCTTCGACTTCGAATATCGAAGTCGAAGGATTTAGCGCAGATAGTACGATCGAAGGATTTAAATCCAACGATCGAAGGAATATCCATCGATCAAAAAAAGTTAGCCAAGCCTATGGGGACCTTCCCCATAGGCTCACATTGACTTCGGTAGCTTTTAGGTGGCGAACTAGGGGGTCGAAGTTTTTTTTTTTTTTTAAAGAGACAATAGACAGACTATGGAATGGTCGAACGATTTTTACTTAGATTCCTTCGATTCGAAGGTCGAAGTAGCCCAAAAAAAACTTCGAAATTCAAAGTTTTTTTTACTTCGAATCCTTCACTCGAAGTTAGTGAATCGGCCCCTATAACAACTCTATTTTATTTTATTAAGGTTCCCTGGACTTGTTTAATTAACAGTGGAAATGTAGTGTATGTGCCGCAACATATAACATAAAGACGTCCATTTACTGTATATACTCGAGTATAAGCCGTCCCGAGTATAAGCCGAGGTACCTAATTTTACCTCCAAAAACTGGGAAAGCTTATTGACTTGAGTATAAGTCGAGGGTGAGAAATGCAGCAGCTTCTGGTAAGTTTCAATCTCGTTTTTGGATGACTATTCTAAGGCGCCGGCTACTATTCTAAGGCGCCGGCGAATATTCTTAAGCGCCGGCTACTATACTAAGGCACCGGCGAATATTCTTAGGCGCTGGCGACCGGTTTTGCGTTTGACCTGAGTATAAGCCGAGGTAGAGTTTTTCAGCATATTTTGAGGGCTGAAAAACTCGGCTTATACTCGAGTATATACGGTAACCTTACATTTCCCGCCGTATGCAAATGAACCTCTAGTGAATTAGCGATAGGTAGAAATGAACACTAGTGCATCTTCTCTTCGATTCGCTCGCATCGGTGCCCACAACGAAACTCTGCATTTTAGTGAATTAGCGTCATCTGAAGGAATTTCCACCTGGCAAAGTGTAACGATGGCTGCGAAACGGTCACTGGCGACTTTTCGCTGGTTGGTGAATCTGCCCCATAGCACCAGTCACTGAGAAGCCCTCTGTATAATAAACTACTCCTAAAGCTGCTCAGTGGACTGGTGATTTGTTTTGATGGTGTTTGAAGTGTCAGACTGGGACACCAGAAACCTTAGACCAGGGGCCCACTCTCTGTACTGTTAATCTTCCTTTTCTAGTAGACAATGAAAATTACAGGGGAAAAAAATCAGTATCTGGAAAACCCCAGGTCCCGAGCATTCTGGATAACAGGTCCCATACCTGTACGTATGTATCATGAAACAGAGACAATGGAATATTTCTTTTAAAGGTACAGTTACAGAGCAAATGCCTTTTTCAACCCTTTGCTTTTTGCAAAAGCAAAAAAAAAAAAAATTGAAAAACAATCTGGGACTACCATATAAAAAGCCTTTCGTTCAGAACACAGAGATTCTGGTGTTCACATTCTGGTGATTGATTTTGTGATTTGTAGAAATCAGCAAAATGAAGGCCAGTGACTGAACTGCAACTGGATTGTTGTCACCGATGTGAACATTTCTAAGCCCCAGGCACATGTTTGTCTCATAAGTATTTCTCTAAGTATTTCCTCAAAATAGCAGAATTTAGGGCATTGTTTACCAATGAGATATCACATTCAGTCCTTGGACATAAAAAAAAGCCACCTTTGTGGAGCTGAGGGCACCGAAAAAAGTTAGAATATATTTTGGGAAAGTAAATTGAATAGAATTAGTTTTGAACTAAATCTTATAAGGCTGCATTTATTATACAGACACATTATTTACAAGGTTAACTGGCAGACAATAAAAAGCAGAATACTAAAGTAGTACCTTTCAAACATGTCTAAATTCATATTTTCTTCCTTTCTTTTTTTCAAATACATATTGTTACTGTTTTTCCCCTATCAGACACACACACTTACATACATACATACATACGAAAAAAAAAAAAATGCAATGTAAGAGGAATCTATGTTATGGCCGAGGCCAGAAAAATGAAACACAGGCAGTTTACCCAGAACCTGCTTCTGTGTTGATGGGCCTGAACCTATGGAAACATATTCAAAACATATTGGAACACACTCAATTATTGGGCCTTTTGCCCTTTCCTGGTAAAAAAAAATTCTGGCTGTCTGATGACTTACTTGTCTGCAGTGTACACAAAAAGAATGAGGAGCTAAATTATTGTATCCAGGTTAGAATCCTGGACAAAATAATGGTCTTTAGGGCCAGGGCACACGCTGCTATTTCGGGAGATTAGTCGCTGTGACAGGGGGTTTGGAAAACACCACTGTCTTGCAGGAAAGTACATGGAAAAGAGTACATTTAAACTGCAAGCTGGGTGTTGCAGAGGGATACTTGGCTCAAGTAGGGTTAATATTCCCTCTCGGCCAGTTAAGAGAGGATCTACCTGACAATGTAAAAGGGCTGTGTGAGGACAACTCAGGAATCTCCAGGGAAGTGAGGGGCTGTGAGAGACAGAGCTGGGCAGAAGGAGCTTTGCTGCCACCAAGAGAGTTTCAGAGCTTGGAGCCTAAATCCCTTGTGGGGAAAGAAAGAGAAAAGGACTGGCAGAGGCTAGTGAGTCTGAGTCCCAGGAGGGTAAGGAGTGTGAAACCCAAATACTTCAAGGTGCAAGAGGGTGAGAGTTTCCCTTGATGGTGAGCGACCAGAGGGGGGGAAAACCCTGAATATTTTGCAGTGTATTTGCTGAACTGTACCCTGCATGTTCTACAGTGAAGTTGATCTGTAACATGAACATTTTTCTGTTGCCTTTTTGTTGGGAATGCCCAGTGCTTAATAAACCTGTGTTTTTGTCCTAAACCTTGGTGTCCCTGTCTCTAAGCTCCGAAATCCTACGCTACCTGCCAACCAAACGCTGATTCCCCCAAAAAGTACATGTGCAGGCCAGTGGCATGTCACATCGCCCAGTGACAAAAAAAAAAATCACTTTTTCTTTGGGCGACTAATCTCCCTGATCTGCCTTCCCGATGGCTACAATGTAAATCGGCGTCGGGATGGCAGTCAGATCTCTTCGGCTTTCTGAAGTTTCCTCGTGAGGCAACTTGGAAAAACGTAGCTATCAGAGTGCCATCCCCCCCGATGATTCTAGCTGGCAGGAAGGCAGTTTGGGGAGATTAGTCGCCCAGTGACAAATCGCTTTTTCTTGGGGCTACTAATCTCCCCAAACTGCCTTCCTGTCGGCTAGAATCTAAATCTCAGACGGGATGGCAGATGGATCGCTTTCCAATGTTGCCCGAAGTTTCCTCGAGAGGGAGCTTGGAAAAACAAAGTTACCAGAGTGCCATCCCACCGGCGATTTAGATTCTAGCCGGCGGGGAGGCAGTTCGGTGAGATTAGTCACCGAAGAAGTGATTTGTTGCTGGGCTACTAATCTCCTGAAATAGAAGCGTGTGCCCTAACCCTTAGACTTCCGGATGAGATGCTTCGTTTTACAACTAAATGGGAAATGCCAGCGGTATTAGTTAGGCTTTAAAGGCTTAAATACGGTAATTGTTTCTTTTGGTTATAAGGATATATTAGGGGGCACATTTACTTTGGGTCGAATATCGAGGGTTAATTAACCTTCGATATTTGACTGTTAAAGTTAAATCCTTCGACTTGGAATATCGAAGTCAAAGGATTTAGCGCAATTCGATTGAATGATTAAATCCTACGAATCGAACGATTCAAAGGATTTTAATCCATTGATCGAAGGATTTTCCTTCGATCAGAAATTTGTTAGAAAGCCTTTGGGCACCTTCCCCATAGGCTAACATTGATGCTCGATAGGTTTTAGTTGGCGAACTAGGGGGTCGAAGTTTTTTTTTTTTTTTTTAAAGAGACAGTACTTCGACTATCAAATGGTCGAATATTCGAACAATTTTTAGTTTGAATCGTTCGATTCGAAGGTCGAAGTAGCCAATTCGATGGTCGAAGTAGCCAAAAAAACACTTCGAAATTCAAAGTATTTTTTCTTCTATTCATTCACTCAAGCTAAGTAAATGTGCCCCTAAATGTGTATTATTTATTATTACTTGTGTATTAAGTTTGATTTGTCTGCTTTTGTGTATTTGCACAGACCCTTCTGGCCGAGTCCTGCTACCAGTGCAGAGTTTATTTCACATACACCACAAAATATTTATAATTGTTTCTTTTTATACAGCCTGCAGGGCTTATATCATCTTAATTCTCTCTAAGACTCCCCAGAGCACAAGCAGCTGTCTCTCCCTGTGTGTTGCTTAGGAATTGCAAACATGAGACAGAATAAGAGAGGCACAAGGGGAGAGATAATTGTGACAGTAATGAACAAGCAAAGCAGAGGCAGCTCATTCACTAGGAAGCAGCGGAAACAGGACAGAGCCAGGCAGAAGTGGTTGTACAGAGCACAAAAGATAAATAAAAAAAAAAGAAATATTATAAACTTGTGCCAGAGAGCAACAAGGAGAAATCATTTGAGATTAGGTTGTATCAGAGAGGCACTGCCTTCTATTAAAGGAATTGTTCAGTGTAAAAATAAAAACTGGGTAAATAGATAGGCTGTGCAAATGTTTCTAATATAGTTAGTTAGCCAAAAATGTAATGTATATTAGAAACATTTTTTATTTTGCACAGCCTATCTATTTACACAGTTTTTATTTTCACACTGAACTATTCCTTTAAAGGGATACAGTCATGGAAAAATTTTTTTTATCAAAATGCATCAGTTAATAGTGCTGCTCCAGCCGAATTCTGCACTGAAATCCATTTCTCAAAAGAGCAAACAGATTTTTTTTATATTCAATTTTGAAATCTGACATGGGGCTAGACGATTTTTACTTTGAATCGAAGTCGAAGTAAATTCGAAGTCTTAGTATCCTATTCAAAGGTTAAAGTATCAAAAAATTACTTTGAAATTCAAAGTAAACTGATTTTTTTATATTCAATTTTGAAATCTGACATGGGGCTAGACATATTGTCAATTTCCCAGCTGCCCCAAGTCACGTGACTTGTGCTCTGATAAACTTCAATCACTCTTTACTGCAAGTTGGAGTGATATCACCCCTCTCCCCCCCCCAGCAGCCAAACAAAAGAACAATTGGAAGGTGACCAGATAGCAGCTCCCTAACACAAGATAACTGCCTAGTAGATCTAAGCACAACACTCAATAGTAAAATCCAGGTCCCATTGCGACACATTCAGTTACATTGAGTAGGAGAAACAACAGCCTGCCAGAAAGCAGTTCCATCCTAAAGTGCTGGCTCTTTCTGAAATCACATGACCAGGCAAAATGACCTGAGATGCACCTACACACCAATATTACAACTAAAAAAATACACTTGCTGGTTCAGGAATGACATTTTATATTGTAGAGTGAATTATTTGCAGTGTAAACAGTTTAATTTAGAAATAAAAACGACATCATAAAAATCACGACAGAATCACTTTAAATGATTTCCAACCTTATTATATACAATAGAACAACTGATTTGTGAATGCTCATATACTAGGCTCATTTACACTTATAGGACAAGTAAACCTTTAAAATAAGTGAATGCAATATTGATGATTGCGCTATTCTAAGAACTAGCGATGAGCAAATTCTGCCATCTGCAATTTTTTTCGTGACAAAAATCAAAAGAGGTTGCCAAGACAAAATTGTCGCCAACACCAAAAGTCGCCATAAGAAAAAACGTCCTTTGATTTTAATGCATTTGGAGGGGAGAAAAAAAAAACTTGACAAAAATGCCTATTGACTTTAATGCATTTGGACAAAAAAAGTCGGCGAGACAAAAAGTCGCCGCAAGTAAAAACACCCATTGACTTTAATGCATTTGGAGCGAGAAAATAAGTCACACACTTAAAAAATTGTTGGGCGTAAGATATTAAAGGATACATGTACTGTTTATGAATTAATTGTGTTACAACAGCGCCACCTGCTGGTCATTTTCACACCAGTCTGACCACCAAATAGTAAAGGAAGAAGAAGTCAGGAGAAAGCAAGAGGGCTGCTCTGATGTTCTTCTGCTTAGGAAAAAAAATAGGGATCTTTCTCATGTATCTTTTAAGATCTTTAAATAATGAATGTACATTGCAAAAGTGCTTACAATAATAGCACTCATCAATTTTACATTTACTTTAAGGTTTAATTATCCTTTTAGGGTAAGGGTACACGGACAGATGCGGGGAGATTAGTGGCCCCGACGACAAATCGCCTCTTCTTAAGGGTGACTTTCCCCAAACTGCCTTCCCGCCGGCTATAATGAAAAATTGGCAGAGGGATGGCACTCGCGGCACTTCTTTTTCCGAAGTCGCCCGAAGTTACCTTGTAAGGCGACTTCGGAAAACGAAGTGCGGCGAGTGCCATCCCGCTGGCTATTTTTTAATTATAGCCGGCGGGAAGGTAGGGGAAGGCAGTTTGGGGAAAGTCACCCTGAATGCACTTACCCTTTCATTTATGAATTATCCGATCTAATTAGCAGAAGTAATAAGCAGATAAAGATTGAGCTCTAATTTCTAAGTTCCATCTATTCAAGCGTATGCTCATCTGTATTTGATTGAACTACTACAGGGTATTATTGTTTCCTGGGTTCTCGTTTGGGGTAGACCCCAAAAATATGCAGGTAGGGGTGTGTGATAGGGACCTGTAAGCCCAATCAGTGATTTGATTTGGGGGCCACATGAGTCATAACTGTTCCATTTGAATCTGAGCTGAATGTTGAGGATCAATTGCAAACTCACTGAACAATTATGTCCCATGTGGGGCCCCCTTCAAGTCTCTGATTGGTTACGGCCTTGTAATCAATCAGTAGAAACCAAGAGAGCTGCAAAGCAGGAAGTCGTGTTCTGACTATTGTGTTAGACATCCAGTCACTCCAGCCTTTATACATTACATTTTGGGCTAACTATATTGGAAACATTTTTTATTTTGCACAGCCTTTTTACCCAGTTTTTATTTTTACCCTGAACTGGTCCTTTAAAGGACACCTGGCTGCTGAACGAGAGCTCCCTTACCAGTGCGGGGGGCCTAGGCATGATGCCTTTTTCTGTACAGCCCATTAAGATTCCAAATTCTACTTCTAATAGCCTGAAACTTTAAAGTATGTTTTACAATATTTCTTAAACGACAACATAAACTAGAGTCCTGCAGCGGGTCGGGTACCCTCAAAAACCTGCGGTACGCTGCAGGTTGCAGGTAGAAGTTTCAGGAGCGGGTAGAGACGCGGGTCGAGGGTTCTCCGGGTTTGTGGGTCTTCTCAATATCAAGTTTTACTCTTTTTCTGATCACATCTACTTCTAATGATGTCACTTCTGGTTTATAAAGACAGCACTTCCTGTTTTGTTCATTTTTTTCCGATCACATCTACTTCTAATGAGGTCACTTCCGGTTTAAAATGACAGCACTTCCTGTTTCTTGATGGTCAGCGGGTTGCGGATCAGGTCGGGTAGCGTGTTCAAGCAGATAAGTATGTGGGTTGTGGGTCCGGGTTTAACAAATTGGTTCCGCGCAGGACTCTACCATAAACTCAGAAAGTTGTTACACATCACTTAGCACAAAAATGATATTTTACAGGTTATTTGTAGCTCCACTGTCCATGTCAAGATCCCAGTGGCTTATCCTATTAATCAATGACACAAACACAGGCTTAAAATATGGTTTTGTTGTTTTATATTCACAACAACACAGAGTATTGAGGGAAAAGTCGAGTATTCATCTCATAAGTTAACAAAATTTGGGGCAAAGTGAAACTCCCCCATACAGAACAGGATAATACTTAAAGGAACATCCCCTCTTAAAACAATGTGTTCTATATTTTTTTATCAATTTCATGGTAAACAAATATTTTTACAATCTTTTGCCGATGCCTTTGGGTAACATTTGACTCACCAGCCTTTGTAGCCTCAGTCATAAGTGATAAAGCAAAACTGTCATCACGAGGGGGAAAAAATATGGGGTGAAATTACATAACCATTATTTCGGAAAGTGGCTACTTGAAAGAAAGAGAGAGAAAAAGATGACCTTTGAAGTGAAACAGGACTCCAGCAAGCAGAAAGTACGGAACTTCCGTACATGAGAAATGCATTATTGCTTAAAGGGATACGGTCATGGGAAGAATTTTTTTTTTTTTCAAAACACATCAGTTAATAGTGCTGCTCCAGCAGAATTCTGCACTGAAATCTGTTTCTCAAAAGAGCAAACTGATTTTTTTATATTTAATTTTGCATTAAAATCAAAAATCTGACATGGGGCTAGACATATTGTCAGTTTCCCAGCTGCCCCCAGTCATGTGACTTGATAAACTTCAGTCACTCTTTACTGCTGTACTGCAAGTTGAAGTGATATCACCCCCTCCTGCCCCCCCACAGCAGCCTAACAACAGAACAATGGGAAGGTAACCAGATAGCAGCTCCCTAACACAAGATAACAGCTGCCTGGTAGATCTAAGAACAGCACGCAATAGTAAAATCCAGGTCCCACTGAGACACATTCAGTTACATTGAGTAGGAGAAACAACAACCTGCCAGAAAGCAGTTCCATCCTAAAGTGCTGGCTCTTTCTAAAAGCACATGACCAGGCAAAATGACCTGAGTTTGCTGCCTGCACGCCAAAAATACAACTAAAAAAAATACACTTCCTGGTTCAGGAATGAAATTTTATATTGTAGAGTAAATTATTTGCAGTGTAAACAGTGTAATTTAGAAATAAAAACTACATCATAAAATTGACGACAGAATCCCTTTAACAGAATGCCGCACTGGTATTTACTACTGGTATTTCGTATAGTGCAGCCTATCTGTAAAATCAAATTGTTAATGTAAAACAGCCATTTCCAGTTTTTAAAGAAAAAACACAATACTCCTCTCTCCCAGCAGGATGTGCCAACACAAGAGAACATACAAAGAAGACAAGCTGGATAATTATGTTTCTGGTAACGACAGCCAATCAGACTGCTCCTTGCTAACAGCCACAGGGCCTGCATCACTTAGGGCTGAAAGTGAAATCCAATCGGGTAAAGCAGTTTCTGCCTAGAGCTTCAGAGGAAAGAACGATTCAAATGGAAAAAAAATGAAACGTTTGAGATTAGTTTCACGCAAGGGATCCATTTATAAGTGGGGGCATGAAATATTAAATAAAATAGGATGATGTGTTTACATTCAGCTTTTAAAGTCAAGCCACTTATAGAACAAGAGAAGGTGTTTTTGGTGCAAGTTTCTGAACTAGGATAAAAAAAGCACATTCTTTAGATTGCCATTGTTGTTCTGTTAAGGCTGCTTTCAGTTCAGTACAGGCATGGGACCTGTTATCCAGAATGCTGGGGACCTGGGGTTTTCCAGATAATGGATCTTTCCGTAATTTGGATCTTCATACCTTAACTCTACTAGAGAATCACGTAAACATGAAATAAACCCAAGAAGCTGGTTTTGCTTCCAATATCTTAGTTGGGATCAAGTACAAGCTACTGTTTTATTATTACAGAGAAAAAGGTAATCATTTTTAAACATTTGGATTATTTAATTATAATGGAGACAGGCTTTCCATAATTCGGAGCTTTCTGGATAACAGATCCCATACCTGTAGGACGATAAAATGCCTGAAGGAAAGGGAAAGTGAACAGTTTTGTGTTTCTTGGTTGAACCAAACGAAATGGGATCCCGACATTATATCCCAGAAGTGTATCATCGTCTCCTACATTAAATCATTGGGTGGGCATTTTATTGTTGAATAATCTCACACTTAAAATATTGTACCGTTACAGTCACCAGACATCGCCGGCATGAGAGATCCTAGCCTAAGAGTTGTGGAGGTTGCAAAACATTCTGGGATGAATCGCTAGCCTGAAATTTGCTCCCGCTCTCTATATGGCTTATAATCCACTGTTCCAGCAGTAAAAGGCAACTCCGTTTAAAACACATGAACCGATCCGTTCCGTTGTGGCTCCAATATGATATTTTATCCATTAGGTAAAATTGTGCCGGATTTTTTTTTTTTCCTTCCTCTGCTAATTTGCAGTTTCTTGTGTAATAGTGTGGGAGGCTATACAAAAATCTCTTTATTCCAAAAAAGGGAGTAAAATGATTTCCTCTTCCAGTAGAATGCAAAAAAGTCTTTCAGTTTGCCATCCCAGCGCTCGGTGTGTTGAAGAATAAGTTTATTCCCGTATGCTTGAAGAATAAGAGAATTGAGGAAAATGAGGGCGCTGCTCTGATTCTAAGGCATCAAGGTTATCATCTGTAAACAGAGAGAAAGGACAGTAACAATGAATAAAAGAATAGTTCCTTTGCAATTGATAACATTTTATTTCTTGCAATTAATGGCAGGTTGTTAGTTACACTAAGGGGCCGAATTTTAAGGGCAAAATTGTCAAATTTGACTAGGGAATAATTAGATTAGATTAAATTAGATTTGAGTTTTTTTTAGGGATGCACCGAATCCAGGATTCAGTGCGGGATTCCGGCTTTTTCAGCAGGATTAGGGGTGGTGAGGGAAATCGCGTGACTTTTTGTCACAAAACAATGAAGTAAAATATGTTTTCCCCTTCCCACCTCTAATTTGAATATGCAAATTAGGATTCAGTATTCGGCCGAATCTTTCATGAAGGATTCAGGGGTTCGGCTGAATCCAAAATAGTGAATTCGGTGCATCCTTATTTTTTTTAAAAAAAAATAGAATTTGATTTGACATTTATCATACTCTGGCCCTTTAAAAAACTCAAATTTGACTATTCACCACCTAAAACCTGCTGAATTGCTGTTTTATTCAACGGGAGACCTCCTGGGATCAATTAGGAGTTGTTTGCTGCCCTCCTGACATTCGAGTTTCTTTCGGGGAAAAATCTTGAATCGAGTTTTAAAAACTCGAATCAGGTTTGAGTTTTCAGGTCCATCCTATTCACCCGAGTTTAGAAAATGCGCTTTATTTAATACATTTTGATTGGTCGAATATAGAGTTCATGAGAGTTTTAAAAAAAAAAAACTCTAAATTCGACCCTTGATAAATCTGCCCCTAAGTTTGTTCCCGTTAAGAGGTAGAGAAACTACAGAAGAGCATTGGGCCAGCAAAAAAACAAAAAAAAAATTCTCTTTAATTATGATGTTTAAAGCTCAAATTCCTTAAAGTTAAAATCTATACTTTTTAAAGTCATACTTATGAGATTAAAACTCACAATTCTGACAAGTAAAGCTGGCCATACATGGGCAGATAAAGCTGGCGATATCGGTCTTTTGGACCGATTTGACAGCTTATCTGCCCGTGTATGGGGGCTTCCGACGGGTCATCCCGATCGATATCTGGCCACGATATTGATCGGGAAGGTTGGATTTTTACCCGACCAACCCGTCTGAGCCGATTGGTGCATCGTAATTCGATCGTTCGGCCATACGGCAGAACGCTCGAATTACCCCCGATATAGCCACGCAGTTTAGTGGCATATCGGGGAAAGATCCGCTCGTTTGCCGATGTCGCCAAACGAGCGGATCTTTAAGTCTATGGCCACCTTAAGAATTTAGAGTTTTTTTTTTTTAAAAAAAAAAAAAAACTCATGAATTCTAAATTCAACCCTTGATAAATCTGCCCCTAAGTTTGTTCCCATTAAGAGGTAGAGAAACTACAGAAGAGCATTACAAGTTAAAATCTATACTTTTTAAAGTCATACTTATGAGATTAAAACTCACAATTCTGACAAGTAAGAATTTAGAGGTTTTTTTTGGCCCCAGCAGTGCCGGGCCAACGCGGGCAGGTGCCCTAGGCAGCCTGGCCTGGCGGGGCAAAGCGCCCAATACGCGTGTGCGAATGCGCGAAAAAAACATGAGTGCGGAAAAAACGAAAGTGTGCATGCGCAAAACAAAGATACGCGCTAGAGAGATCGCTCATGTCGGCCAGAGCAGGGACCGGACTAGGGGATAGGAGAGGCAGAGAAGGTACCTGCCCTTGTCGCCCCTCCAGCTTTGCGCCCTAGGCACGTGACTACTCTGCCTACCCCCTAGTTCCGGCCCTGGGCCGCAGTGTGCTCTTCCGTAAGAAATGTTGTATGTAGCACACATAGAAAGAAAACTCAAAATAATAATAATGCATTATAATATTCTGTACTGTGCAAAGTAATGTGTGGCAAAACTACAGCGATGGGGTGGTTCACCTTTAAGTAAACTTATAGGGGGCAATTCATTAACTTCGAGTGAAGCAATAGAAGAAAAGAAACTTCGAATTTCGAAGTGGTTTTTTGGCTACTTCGAATCGAAGGATTCAAACTAAAAATCGTTCCACTATTCAACCATTCGATAGTCTTGGCTTCGTTTTTTTTGGTCGAAGGATGATCCTTCGATCGTTGGATTAAAATCCCTCGAATCGTTCGATTTGAAGGATTTAATCGTTCGATCGAACGATTATTCCTCCGGTTGTTCGATCTAAGTATTTGCACAAAATCCTTCAACTTCGATATTTGAAGTCAAAGGATTTTCATTCCCAATCGAATATCGAGGGTTAATTAACCCTCGATATTCGACCCTTGATGAATTTGCCCCTTAGTGTGTAATTGAATGGCCACTTCTATGCAACTTTTCCATTGGTCTTCATTATTTATAGTTTTATAATTATTTGACTTTTGCTTCTGACTCTTTCCAGCTTTCAAATGGGCGTCACTGACCCCATCTAAAAAGCAAATGCTCTGTAAAGCTACAAACGTATTGATATTGCTCGTGTTTAAATCTCATCTTTCTAGTAAGGTCCTCTCCTGTTCATATTCACATACAAAAGTGATTTCAGTTAGAGGTTTCTTATAGTGCAGCAAGGAATCAATTACAAACCCTTAAATTATTAAGTGATCCAGTTATCTATACTTACATCTGTCAGGAGGGGTCAATGTTATAGACTGAGCCGTAAACTCGTCATCAAAATATCTTGTGTCAATCTCGGATGTGACTTGCGGCTTGAAAGGAGGGGAGAGCTGAAAAGAGACAAGAGGACAAGGCTAATACAGTATTGTCTTACAAATGAAATAAATCTAAAAAGGACATTTCTGAATGAAATAACCAGGACTTAATAACTAAACTTTAGTTCTGCTGTGTGGTAAATATTCCCATTATTGAACATTTGCCGCCCCTTTTATACTATTATAAAATATTCAAGCTTGAAATAGCGATTTCTAGGAACAAACATGCTACAATAAAATAGTTTTTTAAAATCCAAAAAAGGCTTTGATGAAGTCGAAGTGACGAAAAGCGTTGGGTGGAGACGATGTGAGAAAACGTTTGCTGGCATGAGAAACTGAACCACTAATACACCGGAGAAGGGAAGCGCATGGAAAACTGGATAGACTGACAAGCACATTTTATTTATGTGAGTGCAATTTTAAAAATGATCAGAAATTAGGGATGCACCGAATCCACTTTTTTGGATTCGGCCGAACCCCCGAATCCTTTGCGAAAGATTCGGCTGAATACCAAACCGAATCCTAATTTGCATATGCAAATTATGGATGGGAAGGGGAGAAAAAAAAAAGTCACGCGATTTCCCTCCCTTAATTTGCATATGGCAATTAGGATTTGGTTTGGCCGGGGAGAAAGATTCGAATCCTGATGCAAAAGGCCGAATCCTGGATTTGGTGCATCAGGAATTAAAAAAACGATTTTACACTGTAGCGCATTTGTTTCTAGAAACCGTAGAGGATACACAACAGGAGAGAGAGGTTTGTTGAAAGCCATGCAGCTATTTAAACGTTTGAGAAACCCTCCTTTGGCGTAGGAGCGATTTTAAGTGGATTTAAAGGAGAAGCTAACCCTATCGCACTATTCTTTAAAAAAGTCACTAAAAATTTCACTCCAACCCTGAGCAATGCATGAAAGGGGAGCACAAAAAGGTGCTGCAAAGAAAGTAAAAAAATTACTGCACTATAAATATTTTTCTTGCTTTCTTTTCCTGAACTTCTTAGGAAGCATTTTGGATTATTCGTCAAGGACTGCATTAAGACAACTTTCAGCCATCGTCATTGTATACTCAGATAAGACACATGAGTAAAGGCATATTATAGTTAAAAATGGGGAATATCGGACCCTTACTGATTCTCAAAGAATTCACTTCCTGGAGAGGAGGAGGTGTGAATTACTCAATTGGGATTCAATTTATAAAAGAAAACTAGTAAAACCCCCTCTCTCCACCACCTGACCAATGCTTAGTCTCTACCCACTGACAAAGTGCTATATGCAATTATTAAAAAAAATGAATGCATTATAAAAAATTAAGTTGATATGTGATTATAGGTGTAATTCCTTGGTAATTAATTAATGACATAAAAACACAAAGAATAAATTACCTAAAGTGCTTGTGCTAATTTAAATCAGTATACTTAATACTTGAAAGCGCTATGTGCCAATTAATTATATAAATTAAGTTTCAAACCATTAATTAGAAAAATGATCTAAATCTTGAAGCATACACCATTAGAATTAATTTACGTTAAGTGCGCGTGCTAATGCTGATTGCAATCTCAGATTGCCAGTGATTTAATCAATTAGTTAAATTGGTTAAAAAGCTGATGCTGTTAGGTGTTAGAAAATGAATGCATTCACATATCAACTTAATTTTGCTAATTTTAATAATTGCAGCTAGCACTTCGTCAGTGGGTAGAGACTAAGAATTGGTCAGGTGGTGGAGAGAGGGGCTTTTACTCATTTTCTTTTATAAAGTAAAGGCATATTATCACACAACCTAAATTGTCTGTATAAACCAAAAAGGAGGCCAGGATATTAGCTAAAATCGATGCAATTGATTGAGGCATTTTTGTCCATTAAAAACTTCCCAGGTATTACCTTTCTCTCCGTTACATCTTGCCAATTGATAGAAGCAAAGAATCCATGCGACATGACCTCTTGAGCATCATCAGGGCCCCCTCCTAATCTAAATAATACAGAAGTGATAAATGACAGACGACACATAACTGATTGACAACAGTGTAATGTAAAATAGATTTCAGTCATGTTGCAGTGTATTAAACAGGTGATTCACCTTTAAAGGAGAAGGAAACCCCCAGGGCGCAAAACCAATTTAACTAATTAGCTCTACTGCGCATGCGCCGAATGTCACAAAGTTTTCCGATTTCACTTCGTGACATTCGGCGCATGCGCAGTAGAGCTGTACCGGTAACTGTTCCTACTGCGCATGCGCCAGAAGACGCCGGTCAGAGCAGGAAGAAGACGCGCGTGGGAGAAGATGGCGACTGTGAACTCAGTGGACAGGACCTGCGCAGAGGGGTGAGTAACAAGTTAGGGGCATTTGCCCAGGGGGACAGGTAGGCCAGGGGGGAGGGGGGCAACACAGGGGAAGGGGGAGGGGTTTTGCGCCCAGGGGGTTTCCTTCTCCTTTAAAGTAACTTTTAGTATGTTATAGAATGGCCAATTTTAAGCAACTTTTCAATTGGTCTCCGAATATCACTCTCTACATCATACTAAAAGTTATCGCAAAGGTGATCAACCCCTTTAAATCTGATACCCAGCAGCACATTGAACAAATTGCCGATATACCACACATCCTACCTCTGTTTAGGATCCTTTTTCAAAAGCCCAGCAAGCAGAGATTTTGCCTCTGGACTTAATGTACGGGGAAAGCGGATCTCCTCCATGAGGATAAGTTCGAATAACCTCTCATGGTCTTGGTTATAAAAGGGCAATCGGCCACACATCATTTCGTACATCACAACTCCGAGACCCCACCAGTCCACGGCTCGGCCATAGTCGTTATCTTCAAGCACCTAAAGGCACAATCATTTCAGGATCATTTTATTGAGATCCAGCCAGAAAAAGATTCAGTTTCATTGACTATGAAGATTTTCATTCATCCAGGTCATGGTATATCTAGTATAGGTAAATCTAAAAACAACTGGACTTGCTGAGTAATCAATGAAGACGTTTCACTACTCATCCGAGCAGCTTCTTCAGTTCAACTGACTGGTGTGGGAAGTTTTCGGCATATAAACCAAACCTAGCAACACACGGAGACAAAAACTGGTACACCCAAAGGATCAAACACCAAAAGAAAAACAAAGCAATGTGGTATACGGAGTCCAGTGTAGCGAGGAGTGCACATAGCTATACATTGGGGAGACAAAACAATGGCTCTCCAAGCGAATGGCTCAGCACAGGAGGGAGAACTCTACAGGGCAAAACTCAGCTGTCTTTCTACACTTAAAAGACAAGTGACACTCTTTGAAGACAGCAAGGTCCAAATCTTGGATAAAGAAGACTGCTAGTTTGAACGAGGCGTGAAAGAGGCGATTCATGTCAAGGTGGAGAAACCATCCCTGAACAGAGGCGACACCACCTGTCTGCTACATACAATGCTGTTTTAACATCTGTACCCCGGCGGTTTCAGAAAACTTCACACATCCATTCATGCAACTCTCACAAGTAACACCTGTATTTAGGAGTTGCAAGACACATTGGATAATCCTGTCACAGTAATTACACAGAATCTACACCTCTGTGAATTTCTTCAGATGTCACCTCTTTGAAGAGTTACAATGTGCCATTGTGATTGGATTAGTGGAAGAGTTTATATGTCGAGAACTTCCCACACCAGTCAGTTGAACTGAAGAAGCTGCTCGGATGAGTAGTGAAACGTCTTCATTGATTACTCAGCAAGTCCAGTTTTTAGATTGACCTATACTAGATATTCGGTTTCATTGTTTCGAGCACAACATGTGTGTCCTATCTATAAAGTCCATTATAGAATCTCTCCATGGTATCTGTTATTCCTGAAAAGACTTGGCTAGAACTCATGTTTCCCAGTATGCTCTTACTGAAGCGTCATTGTGGGCCGACTGAAAGGCAGCTGAAATATGTGGGTCAGAAAGAAAAGTAACCATAGCCCAATCTTGAACAAACTGCACATACCAGAGCCTGGCCCCTTTCATAAATAAGCTAATTTGCCAGTGACATCACTGTGGTGCCACATCACTGACATAACAGGGTAATGGAAGACTAAAGGTGGCCATACACGGGCCGATAAAAGCTGCCGACAGACTGTGTCGGCAGTTTATTGGCCCGTGTATGGGGGCCCCCGACGGGCTTCCCCGATCAAGATCTGGCCGAAAGTCGGCCAGATCTCGATCGGATGGGTTTAAAAATCCTGTCGGATCGAGGCCACATCTGTTCGTTGATGCGGTCCCGCGATCCAACCCCCCGTTTGCGAATGCTAGGATCAGATCGTTGGGCCCTAGGGCCCACGATCGTATCTGCCCGATATTGCCCACCTCAAAGTGGGCATATCGGAGGGAGATCCGCTCGTTTGGTGACAAAACGAGCGGATCTATCCATGTATGGCCACCTTTAGATACAGGCATGTTAGTACAAACAACTGCCTGAACCCAATCAAGCAAACTTTTTTGGCTGAAGCAGACAAATGTCCAACTGGATTGCATTCTGACTGCTCATAAAATGTAGTCATGTCTCCCAGCAGACACACAAAATCTACAAATGCCTCCAGGCACATAAGAGGTTAATGAATTACCCTAAACAGTTACTGAAATATGTTCTTTTGAAAGAGCAAACTGTTTTTTTAATATTTAATTTTGAAATCCAACATGGGGCTAGACATGCTCAGTGTCCAGGTGCCCCCAGTCATGTGACATGTTCTCTGATAAACTTCAGTGCTGCACTGTAATTTGGAGTGATGTCACCCCTCTGTTTCCCCCCTCCCGCCAGCCCAACAACGGAATGGGAAGTTAACTGGATAACAGCTCCCTGGCACCTGCAATGCTATTAAAAAAAAAAAAATAAGCTCCCATGCCCCACCTTGTGATAGATATTACAATAGCACTCAATGGTTAAAATTCAAGTCTGGCTCACAGGAGCCACAATGCCTTCAGTTACATTTAGTAGGAAAAACAATAGCTTATCTGAAAGGAGTTCCACTGTTAAAGGAACAGTAATGCCAAAAAATGAAATTGTTTTAATTAGGGATGCACCGAATCCAGGATTCGGTCAGGGTTCAGATTCGGCCGCATCCTTGTGCCTGGCCAAACCAAATTTAAATATGTAAATTAGGGGCAGGTGGGGAAATCACATGACTTCATCACAAAAGAAGAATTTTTTCCACTTATTCCTTTTCCTGACCCTAATTTGCATATGCAAATTAGGATTCGGCAGAATCTTTCACCAAGGATTCGGCAGAAACCCAAATAGTTGATTTGGTGCATCCCTAGTTTTAATGGAATGACAATATAATGTACTGTTGCCCTGCACTGGTAAAACTGGTGTGTTTACTTTACAAAAACTTTCCTTCCTTCTCGATTGCTGTGGAGGTTGCCAACACCTCCTTCATCGAGCACCAGGTGTTACGGAACTTGGACGGCCAGGGTGTGCGAGGTAACTCCCTTCTTCTTCCTACTTTACAAAAACTTCCATAGTTTATAAACAAGCTGTTGTGCAGCCATGGGGGAAGCCATTCAAGCACAAGATACACAATAGATCACAGATAAGTTCTGTAGAATCTACTGTTTAACCGTCTTTTCTCCCGTTTCAACTTTGAATGGCTGCCTCATGGCTACACAGCAGCTTGTTGACAAACTGTTGCAGAGTTTGTGAAGCAAACACCAGATATACCAGTGCAGAACAACCAGTACGTTATATTTTCATTACTTTAATTTTTTGCTGGCTCTTTCTGAAAGCACAGGAGCAGGGACAATGCACGGAGATGGCTGCCTACACACCAATGTTACAACTAGAACAAAAAAATAGGAATAACATTTTATATGGTAGAGTGAATTATTTGTAATGTTAACCGTAACGTTTGTAATGTTAAGAAATAAAAAGTACAACATAAAAATCAAGACAGAATTCCTTTAACTGCAAGCAGGGTTAGTAACCCTTTCAAGGATAGAGGGGAAAAAGCATGAGGAAAATAGCTGTATACCTACCGCTTAATTAGGGATGCACTGAATCCAGGATTCGGTTTGGGATTCGGGCAGGATTCTCCTATTTCAGCAGGATTCAGCTGAATCCTTCTGCCCAGCCGAACCAAATCCGAATTTGCATATGCACATTAGGGACGGGGAGGGAAATCGTGTGACTTTTTGTCACAAAACAAGGACGTAAAAATGTTTTACCCTTCCCATCCCCTAATTAGCATATGCAAATTAGAGTTTGGATTCTGTTTCACAAAGGATTCTGGGGTTCGGCCGAATCCAAAACAGTAGATTTGGTGTATCCCTTAATATTTACATATAAATAGATGCTAATGTAAAATATTATATTTGAGTATAGTGGTTCTCAGCTTGCACACACAGCTCCTTGCAAGCAGTACACTGGAATGATATAATTACCTCAGGGGCAAGATACTCTGGTGTGCCACAGAAAGTCCTCATAGTGGCTCCATCTGTGATGCCTTCCTTACACAAACCAAAATCTGTAATCTTGACATGGCCATCCTTATCCAGCATGAGATTCTCCAGCTACAAAAGAAAAATATGAGAATGTTGAATTGTCTTGGATTGTCTTGTCTTGGAGAACACATCAGCAAAACTGAAAAACTCTTGGACAGATCATGCAGATAAGTACTATGCTTTACATTCTGATGATAGATGGTAAATCAATACAGACCTAGACGTTTCCCAAAAAAGATTATGTTAAAAGACCAGTAACAAATTTTCTTTAAAAAAAAAAGTTTCTACCAGTTAGTTAGGAATTGAACATGTTAGCATTCAGAATCTTGGGAGTTAAAATATTCTACCCTTTGGACACAAAACTGCTCCCTCCCTTTTTATTTTAGGAACCTTCACCAATCTCCTTTTTTTGGGAGATTATAAGTTAATTGATTTGTGATTTGTCTTTTGTGTTGTTTTGTTGTCTACCTCCCCCCCTCTTCTCTTTTTTCTACTGCTTGTTCTATCTCTACGTTCTTATTTTTGTCCCCCCCCCCTCTTCCTACCTCCTCCCTTCTTCTATCTCTAGATGCACAAAAAGCATTCGACAGGGTGGTTTGGAGATATATGTTTGCAGTCCTAGAAAAACTGAATATACCACAAATTTTCCTCACAGGACTCAGGCAATTATATGACACCCCCTCGGCAAGGGTGCTTAGCATGGGCCTGATATCTAAATCTATTGAAATAAAGGGAGGGACATGACAAGGATGCCCCCTGTCACCATTAATCTTTGCATTATACCTAGGACCCCTGGCCAATGCTATTAGACAAAACCCAGACATCAAAGGCTTCCAGGTAAAAAATGAGGAACATAAAATAAATTTATTCGCTGATGACACCTCCAAAGACCTCTTACCCTCCTCAGAACAAGCTCTGGATTTATGGGACTCCATAGCCGTTAAGATGAAATTAAGCACGTGTAACACTAGATATAGAACTATCTTTTGCAACAAGACCTTCCTACAAGGATGCCACCCCATATATGGGCATTTTCCCATATATCTTTTCTCCCCCTTCCCAATAATGGTTTCTTCTTCCCCCATCTACAAGCCAGCTGCATGAATAGCACTGAATTGGAATAGCCTGAGAGGCCATGGGAAATGGCCATATACTGAGAATGTTCTGTAAAGAATGACATAACATATTTAGACATGGACAAACTTGCAGCTGAATACATGTTGTACTTAATTGCATTTTTTATTTGTTATATTGAAAAACAATAAAAAATTGAAATATAAAAAAAAAGGGTTTCTACATGACGGAAAAAAAACCCACCAAGACAACTTTAAATTCGTAAAGTCTTTATTAAGAAATAACTTAACGATTCTCCGCTTGCGCTCCTCTTCAGAAGCGGCGACAGGGCGACGATCCATCGTGTGGAGCACGATTTCTCCCCCCTGGCTATCCCCTTAGAACTCAGGGAGGAGAAATTGAACGCCGCATGATGGTCGTCGCCCTGTCGCCACAAGCAGAGAATCGTTAAGTTATTTCTTAATAAAGACTTTGTAAATTTAAAGTTAAAAATGTTTTGGTGTTTTTTTTTCCATTAAGTACAAACAAATGTTTTTAAATTTTTTTTTTTATATCACTGGTCCTTTAAGCCTTTAAAAAGACAAATGCAATCCGTCACTCAAACTGTAATAGGTGTCATTCTCCTTTCATTTTCCTACCTTTATGTCTCTGTATACTACGTTTCGAGAATGTAGATATTCTAAAGCCGACACAATTTCTGCACCATAAAAGCGTGCTCTGTCCTCTGTAAAAACTCGTTCTCGTGAAAGGTGGAAAAAAAGCTGCAAAGACAAAGCATAGAGAACAATGAAGAATATTCTCGTCCTGTATAGGAATTATGGCTATATTATTCTTCTGTGTTTGTATAAATTCATAACAGCTGTTAAAAGATTTCACAAAAATCTTCAGGCCTTCTTCCGGGGCTTTGGCAATTTTCGTGAAATTCGGCGCATGTGCAGTTATTAAACAACCGGCAGACTGCTCCAACTGCGCATGTGCCGATATGGCACTTACTTCACGAAGATTACCGAAGAGAAGAAGATGGCGCCCGTGAAAAAAGGACTTGAAAGCATTTCCTGTGGGCTGTACAGAATCTGCCACTCAAAGGTTTTCTTCCCCTAGAAAAGCTGGGTATTCTATAGGCATGTACTGCACTTGTGTCTGGTGCTCACAAGCAAGTTCCAAATAATATTAAACCTTAATGAAATATAACCAAGCTAACTAGACTAATACTTAAAGGGCACATATTGTCAAAAATGTAATTCCCCCAACTGCAGGTGTGGACTAATACAGCCTGCAATCCAGTGGGATTAGAGCCGCATTATATCTGGTGTGGGAAGGGGCAGTTTTTGCATTTATAGTGGCATTATTTGGCGGGTAACAGCCATAGCTTTTATGCTTTTATATCAGGCCTATATTTTTAAAAGAATAACCACAGAGCAATAGAAACTTGGTACTTACCTCTCCACCATTAGCATATTCCATAACAAAGCAGAGTCTGTCACTGGTCTGAAATGCATACTTTAATGCCTGGAAATACAGGAAAAGTACAACATTCACCCATTGAAGCCCTCAAAGACCAAATTGCATGCAGCTGTCTGAAAACATGTGCATGCACACAAAACATACAGAGCTCCTGAAGCTATGCACACATGCACAGAGAGAACAAGGTGACATGTAGGACGACATGGGTGGAAGCAACATGGCACCTGGAGCTCATGCTTTAAAGAATTAGTCAATTATGAAATGCAGTAGAAATAAGGAGTTTAATGCAAATTGAATGTAGCATTTAGCAAGATGCTCTAAGGGATTACTCTTTGCCCAAGTTTTAGATTTGAGGGTTTCCTTGCCCCTTCATTTGAAATAAAGTTCAGACATGCCCAACATATATACCGTTAAAAACGGGTGTTTTGTGTTCTGCAAAACTCTGCTTTCTGTAAGTGTATGGGCGACTTCATCCTGAAATGAAAAGAAACAATGTGGTTTAGTTCCTTGCCAAGGTAGAAAGAAGCGTGTGATCTCACACAGAACTCTTTTTCACTATAAGTTAAACCGTGGACTTATAATGGGACTCCACAACCCACATCTTTTTACGGTTGTTGTTATTGTTATAGTAAGACGCACCTTAGCAATTATGACCTCTTTTCGAAGGATCTTCATAGCATAGTAAAGTCCGGTAGCTTTCTCTCGAACAAGGATAACCTTCCCAAAGGTCCCTTTTCCCAGCAATTTGAGGTAGTCAAAATCATTCATGGTCTTAAAGTAAAACATGAAAAAAATGGTGAGCAGAGGCAAATAACACCGATAGAAAAAAAAGTGTAACATGAAGTAAAATTTCTCTGTTTAGCTCAAAACATAACGGATTACAGATTTTTTTTGTGATTAAAACAATAGTCAAAAAGTAGGTTCAACACAAGTCATATGTCTTGAATGGTTGAGAGGTTTGCGAAGTACAGGAGTATGCCCTTGTAAAACAGTTACTGGACACAGGCCTGACATTCTATAGAAATCCTCATCATGGCAGTATACACTATTTTAAAATGCTTTTTATTGAGTTTGCAATAAAATAAATAAAATTGACATGCCTATTTGAAATTCACATACACGTCAATGCAAATTCATGTAAATGATGTTCAAAAAGAATCTACCTAAAAACAGTAAGCAATAAAACAAGAAAACGTTAGAACAAATATAAATAGACCTGTTCAAATTTCAAGATTTAATTAAAAAAATGTATGAATAAATATAAATAGACCTGTTCAAATTTCAAGATTTAATTTAAAAAATGTATGAATAAATCGGCAAGTTATGGGAATGGTTTAGCCCTTATATAATATAACTACTCCTTTAAGATAAATTATCCACTTTACAGTATATCTAATTACTTCTTGAATAATAAATTATGTAAATATGAAAATACATCTTTCAAGGTTGGAGACTTTTCTCTAATCCAACAAAAAAATATAGATTTTCAGGTAGCTGAAACAGCAAAAATCAAAAATTTCAAATGGAAAATTAGTTGAAGAAATATAATTTGCCAGCAGAAACAAAGTCCTTCATACCTAATACAGTAAAATGCAGATTCAATATAATATATCAATTAATTGACCTTTTAATAAAACCAGTGGCACACTCCCAAAGCTTTTTAATAAATGGACACAACCAAATATAGTGAAAAAAAAAAATCTACATTCTGCTCTTCACACTTAGGACAAAAATAAATCTTGAGATTCAGTAAAATTCTGGAATAATAACCCATAACCAAGGTGGATAAACCTATACTGCTGGTCTCTCCGTCCCTCAGAATTTACATTTTTCCTAAAATTTTGAAAAGACCAAGAGATCCTTAGATGTATTTATTCCCATTTTCCGCTTGATTTAATTAGTGGGTCAACATCATTGGAAAGTGTGTTAAGTAAATGCGATGATCTCAAAGGAATACTATTAAGTTTATGGTCCTCAGATGCAATATTGTTTCATAAAACGGATGCTTCTTTAATTGCGACTTTGTTTTGCTAGAAATCAATAAAAACTCTTGACTAATCTGTGAATAGCTAAAGCTGGCCATAGATGCACCGATCCTATCGTACGAATCGAGGATTCGTACGGTTTTCGGATCATGTGTGGTGAGTGCCGACATCTTTCGTCCGGCGGAGATCGGTCGTTTGGGCAAGTTTGATTTTGACCCAACCGATCCCGCCGGAGCGCATTGTAATCGGATCATTCAGCCGAACGTTCAGATTACCCCCAATATAGCCATGCTTGTTAATGGCTTAGTGGGTAAAGATCGCCAAAACGAGTGGATCTTTGCGTCTATGGCCACCTTTAGTCTCTCCCTCTCTGAAAGATTATATAACTCTAACCACTTGCCAGGAAAGAGGATTACATGAATCAGGATCTACAATATGTCTAATTTGGAATATACCAAATTTTCTCCACTGATTTCTTTGCTTTTTAGGAAAACCCTTTAAAAAAAGGGAGAAAGAAAAGGCGAATACACTTTTTTCGACACATGTACTCCTCAAACCTCTCATCCATTCAAAACACATTTTAGAACGGTCACGGATATCCAAGAACAAAAATTAAGTACAGCTTACCACTTTGGGGCGCCCTTTGGACATTGCAACGTCCATCTGCTCTGCACTCGAGACATCACTGGGGGAGCCATACTTAACTTCCATGGCTTCCTCCTCTTCATCTTCAGGTACCTGGTTCTTCAGGCCATTGGCCACTGTCTGGATGGCAATAATCCATTCTTCCCTGAAGCAAAAATATGATTTCATCTTAATTGTTCACCACAGATAAAAACCTTGCTGAAAGAATTTCTGACATAGTAAATCAAAATTGCAATAAAGAATCATTTTCATCCTTAAATATATATGCCAAATGCATATTTTGTATCTTTATTTATCGGATTCATGCACATGAAATTTAATATGAACAGAATAAAACTATGGTAACACTAGAAACAAAATAGGTATCTAATCAAAACAATGGTATCGCTGTTAATTTCATATTCAATTAATTTCTGTCTGAAAAAAAATATATTCATGTGTCTGGAACACCTTTACTGTACACACACAATATGAACAAAATAACAAGGGTTAAAGGAGAAGGAAAGGCTAAAATAAGGGATGCACCGAATCCACTATTTTAGATTCGGCCGAAACCCCCGAATCCTTTGTGAAAGATTTGGCCGAATACTGAACCGAATCCTAATTTGCATGTGCAAATTAGGGATGGGAAGGGGAAAACATTTTTTACTTCCTCGTTTTGTGACAAAAAGTCATGCGATTTCTACCCGCATTTGCATATGCAAATTAGGATTAGATTCGGCCGCGCAGAAGGATTTGGCCGAATCCAAATCCTGCTGAAAAAGGCCGAATCCCGAACCAAATTCTAGCTATAATTAAATAAGTTTTATCAGAAAGGTCTATATAATCACACCAGTAAACCTTTAAAATAATGCTGCTCTGAGTCTTCTGTCAAAAGAAACACTCCATTTCTTTCCTTCTATTGTGTACACATGGGCTTCTGTATCAGACTTCCTGTTTTCAGCATAAACCTCCAGGACTTGGGCTTGAGCATGCTCAGTTTGCTCCTCTCTCCCTCCTCCCCCTCCTTTTCCCCCTTCATTTCTCCTCTCCCTGCTGTAATCTGAGCCCACAGCTATAAGTGAGCAGGGAGAGAGATTCAGGCAGGAAGTGATGCCACACCAAGCTAACATGGCAGCTGCTATCCTAAACAGAGACAGTGTCTAGAGCTGCTTACTAAGATATGGTAAAGCATTCTACAGAATAAACATAGGGTTATAGCTTGCACTATTGTGGCTAATCTATTGGCAATAAATTGCTTATGTAGCTCACATATACATAATCCAGGATATAGGATTACTTTACTGTTACAGAGCAACTGTAAAATCTAGGGGCTAACTGGAGATGCACAAGTTTCTCCAATAAAGAATAGTCACATATATTTTATTAAAATCCATTAAATTATGACTCAACTGTATAATAATAATCTGCATGTTACTCCATGCCCCTGTCCTGAATCTATTGTACAAAAGACAAGTATGATTTGATATGCTACACTTTGACTTTATGTAAAAATGTGACAATACACTCTACCTGGGTCACTTAAAATAAATGTCTGCTATTTGATTAGACTTTGCTCTGGATTAAACACACTTAATGAAACTTAATTTAAGCAACAATACCTTTCCTCTGGTGTGTCAACATGAAAAGTCCGTTCAATAACTGTCGTCCATTGTAAGCACCGAATCACAAATGTGTTGGGCCTAGGCCGCTCCGTCTTCATTAGCTGACATTCTGCACAAACAAGCAACATGTACTTAGGTCAAAAGTCACACCCGAAGTTAAAGTCAGAGGAAAGTAAAGATTTGATCATTTTAAGTGTATGAAGGTATAAAATGACACTGGTGAGGTAGCATTGGAGACTACCGTATATACTCGAGTATAAGCCGTCCCGAGTATAAGCCGAGGTACCTAATTTTACCTCCAACAACTGGGAAGGATTATTGACTCGAGTATAAGCCGAGGGTGAGAAATGCAGCAGCTTCTGGTAAGTTTCAATCTCGTTTTTGGATGACTATTCTAAGGCGCCGGCTACTATTCTAAGGCGCCGGCTACTATTCTAAGGCGCCGGCTACTATTCTAAGGCGCCGGCTACTATTCTAAGGCGCCGGTTACTATTCTAAGGCGCCGGCGACCGTTTTTGCGCTTGACCCGAGTATAAGCCGAGGTAGAGTTTTTCAGCATATTTTGGGGGCTGAAAAACTCAGCTTATACTCGAGTATATACAGTATTAAAAAATATTTCACACAATCAACCGAGTAAAAAATGCTGAAAAGTTTCTTTCCTGCAACTACTTCAAAAAAAGTAAAGTTCTACAGATTGTTCACAAGCCAAACTAATCAATTGGCAACAGACTTGATAATGGACCCAGAGGGCCCAAAAAGTTGCCCTTTTTAATGTGCATATGGGTTAAATAAAACACCTTTGCACCTTGCAACTAACTGTTGTGCTACTAGATTTTCTCTGTTTTGTTATTGGCTACTATGCAGGAGAGTGGTCTTTTGGATAAGCACCAAACCTTCCTCTGGATCAACTGGCAGTTAGGCTGGTTCTGAAAAATTGATGGATGTGTGTCTTATTTCAACCTAACTTACTATGGCAATATGTTACAAGCACCCAACACTTAAAAGTGTATTATGGTTAGACAACTGAGCTCTCCATCATTGTGCATCAACCCAAATTAATCAAGTAAATCCCAACCGTGATTTCATTATAGTAAATGGAAACGACTCTTAAAGGAACTGTTCAGTGTAAAAATGAAGTTGGATAAACAAATAGGCTGTGCAAAATTAAAATATTTCCAATATAGTTAGCTAAATTGTAATCTATAAAAGCTGGAGCAAACAGACGTCCAACATAATAACACACTAACAAGGACACTACTTCCTATTTATAATAATTCCAAATCCTATTTTATCATGTTAGTCAAGCAAAATAAACTTTAATTACACTGTATAAATTATTTGAATTTTGTTTCCATCAGTCTGGGAATTTATAATTATAGCAAGCAGGCAGGAGCCATTTTGTGGACACAGTTATTAAGGCAAGCCTTCCATCCATCAGAATAGGGGACCTGATATCCATCCCCATGCCCTGGCTGCACAATTAAATGGTAAAGAGAACTGGGGGAATGCGGAGAGAGCAGTGACATCTAGGAAGTGCTGAATGGAAAGTTAAAGTAATTGTCTGCCCCGGCCTCTATGCCCTAAGGCGTAGAGGAGGGGCAGACAATATTTGATTGACAGCTGAGATATTTAAATTTGTTTACAACAGCTATGAATGCTTTAATAAAAAAAAGAATTAGGATTTCATGTCTCATTTGAAAGGGACTTTTATGATACAGCTTTTTTTGTCTGGGTGACAGGTCCACTTTAAAACTTGTGTGCAAAAACAAATATATATATATATATATATATATATATATATATATATATATATATATATATATATATATATATATATATATATATATATATATATATATTCATTCATGCACTAAAAGGAGGGTGGCTCAGAATTAGGAGGAACTCTCTCACCCCAAAACCAGCAATTACGAAAAGCACTGTCAAAGGATGCGAGTCCTAGCCACCCTGAAGCGGCCTTTCTGATGCCACCCCTAACCTGCGCTTTCTGCATGAGAAGAGACTAAAATTTTTGTGCAAAAAATCTGAATTTTGGCTCTTAAGTTATGAGGAAAAGCTTTTTCCCACCCCTGAGTTGGATTTCTCAACTTGCCTTCAGCAGCACCCCAGTGTTACTGAATAAAGTTATATTGAATTGTCAAATCCTTTCGTGAAGGATGGAGGGATTTCTGAAACAACTGCATGTGGTCCTACATAATTCTTTTCACCAATAAAGTGCCAATACCACTTAAATTTTCCAGTGGCTTCATGCTAAAGTAGAATAACCTATTAGAACAAGTGCAGTCCATCCATTTGTTTTTTTTAGTGTGCAAGAACTAGGGATGCACCGAATCCACTATTTTGGATTCGGCCGAACCCCCGAATCCTTCACGAAGGATTCGGCCGAATACCGAACCGAATCCTAATTTGCATATGCAAATTAGGGATGGGGAAACATTTTTTATTTCCTTGTTTTGTGACAAAAAGTCACGTGATTTCCCTATCCGCCCCTAATTTGCATATGCAAATTAGGATTCGGATTCGGTTTGGCCGGACAGAAGGATTCAGCCGAATCCGAACCCTGCTGAAAAAGGCCGAATACTGGCCGAATCCCGAACCGAATCCTGGATTCTGTGCATCCCTAGCAAGAACAATGAATATCATCTTAATATTTCTTGTGATGACAAGAGGGTGTGGTTTAAAGTGGGTGTGGTTTCAAAAAGGGGAGCGAGTGTTCAACACTGGCTTCTATTATCGGCCCTATACCATATAGGCCAGAAAAGTTCCAGCCTCTGTACCACAAAGGTTGGACAGCACTGTAATAGAGGATTATAACTACTTCAGTAAGACCAGTTACACGCCACATATAACAAAAAACTCCTTTGCCAGGAGGGAAAGTACTGGTTTCTGATGAAACACTCACCTGCAACAGAGAAGTTATTGAGGGGAGGAAGCAGACTGTGCTCTGTGGAGTCAGGCTTCTCTTTATAGCCAATAAATGAACCATCACTTTTCAGAAGGAAATATCTTGGTCTCCATGTTTTTATATACTCCCCTGCAAAATGACAAGACTCGATGTGGTGAAAACAGTATTGTTTGTCAAGTTTGACATACTGCTGTACATCATCATGAAATGTTTAAAGGGATACTCTCATGGGGAAAAATGTTTTTTTCAAAACCCATCAGTTAATAGTGCTGCTCCAGCAGAATTCTGCACTGAATTCAGTTTCTCAAAAGAGCCAACAGATTATTTTATAATTAATTTTGAACTTTGACATGGTGCTAGACATATTGTCAGTTTCCCTGCAGCCCCCAGTCATGTGACTTGTGCTCTGATAAACTTCAGTCACTCTGTACTGCTGCACTGCACGTTGGAGTGATATCCCCCCCCCAGCAGCCTAACAACAGAACAATGGGAAGGTAACCAGATAGCAGTTCCCTAACACAAGATAACAGATGCCTGGTAGATCTAAGAACAGCAAATCCAGGTCGCACTGAAACTGATTCAGTTAAATTGAGTAGGAGAAACAACAGCCTGCCAGAAAGCAGTTCAATCCTAAAGTGCAGGCTCTTTCTGAAAGCACATGACCAGGCAAAATGATCTGAGATGGCTGCCTACACAACAATATCACAACTACAAAAAATGATACACTTGCTGATTTAGGAATAAAATTTTATATGGCAGAGCGAATTATTTGCAGTGTAAACAGTGTAATTTAGAAATAAAAAATGAAATCATAAAAATCATGACAGAATCATTTTAATCCTTATTGGTGGCAAAACATCTAATTGGGCTTACTGAGTGGTTAAATGATTCTTTAGTAGACTTAAAGTATGGTGATCCAAATTATAGAAAGTTCCCTAATCTGGAAAAGCGCAGGTCCCACATTCTGGATAACAGGTTCCATAACTGTATTGTTATTCTTAATTATAACTTTTCCCCCTTCATTTTAACCTAATGAACTGCAGTATTTTTACAGCACTGCATATGGGCATTAATATGCAATAGTAGCAGACTTGAACTTGACAATAATATAATAGTAAGTTTATAACAACAATAATACATTTATTCTTTTCTGCTGATTCACTGCACATGCTCTGTGCTGCTGTCACTTACTGAGCTTAGGGACCCACTCACAATATACAGTACACATAGAATATAAATGTCACAAATTAAGGCTGATTAGTAATTAATACAGATAATTACTACATGGAAGCACACAAACCAGTGCAATTAGCATCAGAATTTAATAATCAGCCCTGTAGCATCAGCTTATATTACAGACAAACCTAATTTTCTGTGGAGACCCCTAAGCTTAGCTTCTCAACAGCTGCTCAGAGCCCACTGAGCATGTGAGTGTCGCAGACCAAAATGGTGACCCCGTGACAAGTTTGAGGTCCTGTATCATTGCTGCTATTGACAAGATGAAACTTTAGGCTGGTGCAACAAGTTCAGTATATAAATTATGACATTTTTAGCTATATTTATTTTTAGGGTTTAGTTCTCCTTTAAAGTCTGCTTTACAGCTTGCATTTCAGAACGGCTAAGGCATATGATGAGTTTTGACGGTCATGGCTCTCCCTGAGAAAACAGTGGCGGTCAAAACACACAGATACAGTTCTATACAACTGTATGCCTACAGTTGTATGCCTCTTTATACCAATAATCAGCTGGTTACGGTCTGTAGCTGCCACTCACTTTTGTGGGTTATAAATCACGGGGGCAACAATTCCTAGAAAACGTGACTTGTGTTTTTTACTGCTATTGGAGATCCAAAAAATTTCCAACATCGTACTGCTGTGGCATATACAAGTGGCCTCATTGAAACGGCATATAGGGTTGTAAGATTTGAATTCATACTTTTTTCCTCTTCATTAACCCACATTGTGCATGGGTAAACCACTAGTTGTTCTCATACCATTCTTTGTGGGATCTGAGGGATTACAGATATTTGATCTACAAACTCTGCCAGTACACTGTGTGTGTAGTGTGTCATCTTGCTGTGGTTGCGCAAAAAGAAACAGGCTTACTTTTGCAAGTAGTTTGCTGTTAGCAGAACATATTATGACAGAAGCTGAAACTTACAATAAATAATGTTAACTACAGTGCGAACTCTCCTCCATTTTCTCTTACCTCTTTTTTGAAGCCAACCTTCTTTAATCACCATCACTTCATTCATGTTGGTAAAAACAGGCTGTACAAACTTGAGCCCAATCAATCCCTGGGAAGCTGGTTATAAACACAATAGTGGCTCTGCAAAAAGAAAAACAGACCGTGGTTTGATCTTACTGCACACCTACAGACTAGATTTGGCTGGAAACAACAAAAGTCTTGTCTTCTTGAAAGAAGCAGTACATACAGTGGTGTGCAAAACTATTTGCCCCTTCCTGATTTCTTATTCTTTTGCATGTTTGTCACACTTAAGTGTTTCTGCTCATCAAAAACCGTTAACTATTAGTCAAAGATAACATAATTGAACACAAAATGCAGTTTTTAAATGAAGGTTTACGTTATTAAGGGAGAAAAAAAACTCCAAATCTACATGGGCCTGTGTGAAAAAGTGATTGCCCCCCTTGTTAAAAAATAACTTAACTGTGGTTTATCATACCTGAGTTCAATTTCAAAGGTTATAAAGCCATTTCTAAAGCTTTGGGACTCCAGCGAACCACAGTGAGAGCCATTAATCCACAAATGGCAAAAACATGGAACAGTGGTGAACCTTCCCAGGAGTGGCCGGCCGACCAAAATTACCCCAAGAGCGCAGAGACTCATCCGAGAGGCCACAAAAGACCCCAGGACAACATCTAAAGAACTGCAGGCCTCACTTGCCTCAATTAAGGTCAGTGTTCACGACTCCACCATAAGAAAGAGACTGGGCAAAAACAGCCTGCATGGCAGATTTCCAAGGCGCAAACCACTTTTAAGCAAAAAGAACATTAAGGCTCGTCTCAATTTTGCTAAAAAACATCTCAATGATTGCCAAGATTTGGGAAATACCTTGTGGACCGACGAGACAAAAGTTGAACTTTTTGGAAGGTGCGCGTCCCGTTACATCTGGCGTAAAAGTAACACAGCATTTCAGAAAAAGAACATCATACCAACAGTAAAATATGGTGGTGGTAGTGTGATGGTCTGGGGTTGTTTTGCTGCTTCAGGACGTGGAAGACTTGCTGTGATAGATGGAACCATGAATTCTACTGTCTACCAAAAAATCCTGAAGGAGAATGTCCGGCCATCTGTTCGTCAACTCAAGCTGAAGCGATCTTGGGTGCTGCAGCAGGACAATGACCCAAAACACACCAGCAAATCCACCTCTGAATGGCTGAAGAAAAACAAAATGAAGACTTTGGAGTGGCCTAGTCAAAGTTCTGACCTAAATCCTATTGAGATGTTGTGGCATGACATTAAAAAGGCGGTTCATACTAGAAAACCCTCAAATAAAGCTGAATTACAACAATTCTGCAAAGATGAGTGGGCCAAAATTCCTCCAGAGCGCTGTAAAAGACTCGTTGCAAGTTATCGCAAACGCTTGATTGCAGTTATTGCTGCTAAGGGTGGCCCAACCAGTTATTAGGTTCAGGGGGCAATTACTTTTTCACACATGAAAATGTAGATTTGGATTTCTTTTCTCCCTAAATAATAAAAACCCTCATTTAAAAACTGCATTTTGTGTTTACTTGTGTTATCTTTGACTAATAGTTAAATGTGTTTGATGATCAGAAACATTTTGTGTGACAAACATGCAAAAGAATAAGAAATCAGGAAGGGGGCAAATACCGTATATACTCGTGTATAAGCCGACCCGTGTATAAGCCGAGGTACCTAATTTACCTAAGAAAACTGGAA
Source organism: Xenopus petersii (assembly GCA_038501925.1). Lineage (NCBI taxonomy): Eukaryota > Metazoa > Chordata > Amphibia > Anura > Pipidae > Xenopus > Xenopus petersii. The sequence goes on along the minus strand of CM076687.1, from coordinate 21,115,803 downwards.
AAATGTATTGACTCGTGTATAAGCCTAGGGGCCCCATGTCAGATTTCAAAATGTGAATGTGTAAATGTGTAATCATGTTTTATGGCATAGAAATCTATCTAAAACGATTTACCGTAAAAGAGTCAGAACTATTAGCTGGACAATTGCCACTTGTTTTCCCTGTGACCTCCCACCTGTCATGGCTGCTCAGAAGATCAATGAGGTGCTGCACCTAGGAAAGCAGAAAAAAGGTACCGTACGCTCCTTCCGCGGCCCCAACACACCTCCCTCTCCCATAGCGCAGGACTGTCTGTGACTGTCTGTGTGATCGCCGCCCGGAGCAGGTCCAGGAGCTCCGGGCGGCGCGTCCTTCCCTGCCGGCGTTCGCTCCCAAAATGGCGGCGCCCATGCCCGCCACGTGGGTAGCGGCGCCGGCCACTACCCACGTGGCGGCCATGGGCACCGCCATTTTGGGAGCGAACGCCGGCAGGGAAGGACGCGCCGCCCGGAGCTCCTGGACCTGCTCCGGGCGGCGATCACACAGACAGTCCTGCGCTATGGGAGAGGGAGGTGTGTTGGGGCCGCGGAAGGAGCGTATCTGCGGCCGGTGAGGGATTGGCTACTGTTGCTACGGTATGACCCGCGTATAAGCCGAGGTCGAGTTTTTCAGCACATTTTGGGTGCTGAAAAACTCGGCTTATACGCGAGTATATACGGTAGTTTTGCACACCACTGTATTTCAGTCTAAAACTTAGGTGGGATTTGTTTCCCCTTCTTCCCAAGAAAAGTACCACCAGTAGAAAAGGAGGTGTTTTTTAGATTTAAAGGTGAACTATGACGATAATGAAAATTTAATAAAAGCTACACTACAGCATACTGTAATAAGAAACTTTCTAAATACAATCAATTAAAAATTCTGTGCCATTTCTGAAATAATCAAGTTTATCTTCACTATTCCTCTGGCATCTGTTTCTCCTGCATTCAGGAGTTGGGTGTCAGATGAATGATCCAATATATCTTATAGGGAGGCTCCTTTTGCCTAGAAGATGTATTAGACCTCACTATTAAAATCACCAGAAATCCTGTCTCTCTACATGCAAAATTTGTGCAAAAGGCAGTTATTATTAGATTTTGTTTGTCCTGGAATCAGTTATTTGAGTGAGTTCTAATACATCTGCTAGGAAAGAAGCTCCTTCTATAAGATATATTGAGCTGTCAATAAATCTCTGACACCCAACTGTTGCATTAAAGGAATTGTTCAGTGTAAAAATAAAAACCGGTTAAACAGATAGGCTGTGCAAAATAAAACATGTTTCTAATATAGTTAGTTAGCCAAAAATTTAATATATAAAGGCTGGATGATTTCATGAATAACAAGTCAGTCAGGACACTACTTCTTGCTTTTCAGCTCTCTTGGTTTACACTGACTGGTTACCCTGGTTACCAGGCAGTAACCAATCAGAGACTTGAGGGGGGGCCACATGGGTCATATCTGTTGCTTTTGAATCTGAGCTGAATGCTGAGGATCAATTACAAACTCACTAAACAGAAATGTACCATGTGGCCCCCCTTCAAGTCGCTGACTAGCTCAGAGTTATAGAGCTGAAAAGCAGGAAGTTGGATTCTGGCTGTTTTATTAGACATCTGTTCACTCCAGTCTTTATATATTACATTTTTGGCTAACTAACTATATTAGAAACATTTTTTATTTTGCACAGACTATATATTTACACAGTTTTTATTTTCACACTGAACTATTCCTTTAAAGGAATTGTTCAGTGTGAAAATAAAAACTGGGTAAATAGATAGGCTGTGCAAAATAAAACATGTTTCTAATATAGTTAGTTAGGCAAAAATGTAATGTATAAAGGCTGGAGTGACTGGATGTCTAACATAATTGCCAGAACACTACTTCCTGCTTTTCAGCTCTCTTGGTTTACACTAACTGGCGACCCTGGTTACCAGGCAGTAACCAATCAGAGACAAAAGGGGGGGGGCAATTGAGTCATAACTGTTGCTTTTGAATCTGAGCTGAATGCTGAGGATCAATTACAAACTCACTGAACAGAAGTGTCCCATGTGGCCCCCCTTCAAGTCGCTGACTAACTCAGAGTTAGAGATCTGAAAAGCAGGAAGTAGTGTTCTGGCTATGATATTAGACATTCAGTCACGCCAGGATTTATACATTCAATTTTTTCCTAACTAACTATATTAGATACATTTTTTTATTTTGCACAGCCTATTTTCACACCGCTGTTCCTTTAAGAGAGAATGAAGAGAAACAGATGCTGAGACAGGAATAGTGAAGATAAAGTTGATTATTTCAGAAACAATGAAGATTTTTTTATTGATTGTATTTAGAAAGTTTCTTACTTTAGTATGAGGAAGCTTATATTAAATATTCATTTCCCTTTAAGGGCAAGTAAAGTCAAGATAAATAATGTTGTCTAACTGGAGCTACAATCGGACCATAAATTTGGGACCTCAACACATGAATGAAGACCTTGTAAAAATTCATTATATTTGCATCTACATTTTATTAAAAAGAAAACAGTATTATTTGCACAGGTATGTGATCCGGAAACATGTTATGCAGAAAGATCCGAATTATAGACTTCGTTTTGTCCAAATAAACCAAATTAATTTTTTTTTTCCCTCTGTAATAATAAAACAGTACCTTGTACTCGATCCCAACTAAGATATAATTAATCCTTATTGGAAGCAAAACCAGCCTATTGGGTTTATTTAATGTTTACATGATTCTCTAGTAAACAAAGCATGAAGATCCAAATTACAGAAAGATTCGTTATCCACAAAGCCCCAGGTCCCAAGCATTCTGGATAACAGGTCTCACACCTGTATTATGAAATCCTTTGACAACATCACCAGCAAAACAGCCGTATATATTTATAACGGTTCTATTGAGAGCTATGGAAAATGTTTCCGCATAAGCATGGCAGCTTTCATGCAATGATGCCTATGATTAAGGGAGTTTCCCTGAAACAAATAAAGTGAGGATGTTAACCCTATTGCTGCAATAACTTTTCCTGATTTTTATCCGGAGTGTCGTCTGTATCTATCACCTATTAGCTTTCATTCATTGGCATAAAGCAACATTGCTCCTAAAAGAAAATAAGTAATGTTTTGCAATTGCAGGTATCAGACCTGTTGTCCAGAAAGCTCGGGACCTAGGGCTTTCCAGACAAAGGATCTTTCCGTAATTCGGCTTCCAGTAAGGATTAATTATATCTTAGTTTGGATCATGTACAAAGTACGGTCTTATTATTAAAAATCCCTTTTTTAAAGATTTGGATAAAATGGAGTCTATGGGAAGTTAGTACTAAATAGTGAAATTAGAGATCACCGCAGTCCACTAGTATGAAATTTCGCCACTCTCCATTCATTTCTATGGAATTTTTAAAAGAGTATTGGGTGAAAGTGAAAGTTCACCCTTTGATAAATATGCCTTTCAAAATCCCATAGAAATGAATGGAGAGTGGCGGAATTTCACTCTAGCGGACTGTGGTGATCTCTAACTTCACTCTTTGATAAATATGCCCCAATGAGAGACTGTCTTTCCGTAATTTGGAGCTTTCTGGATAACGGATCCTATATCTGTAATTATAAGTACAATACTGTAGCATTAAATGCTGTTCTGGAAGTTTAAAGAGATAGTGACATTTCAGAACAGAACCCCTCTCCTTTAACATTGAGCAGTTCTGGTTATTGACAAAGCTCAGCTTTAAAAAAAAAAAAAAAAAAAAAAAATTAGTTTCTTTTTAACGAAAAAAAACCCACCAACACAGTTTAAACTTTTTATTCGCAAAACTTTTATTGAGAAATTGCTTACCGATTCTCTGCATGTGCTCCAAATCTAGGTAAACAGTGGGAGCACTCACCGATCACTGGCTCAATCTCGTGCTGCACATCCGACCGTGGTCCCACCGGTAACAATACAAAGTCCAATTCATATAAGGATGGAGCACCAGGATGGCCATAAGTCGATTAAAAACTTTGATTTTTATTTCATCATATTAAAACAATCCACAGACAGCATGCCCTTGTGATCCCTTGGGCCATATGCGCAACGCGTTTCGTGACAGCCCGTCACTTCCTCAGGAGCTAACCCCTCTACACACCCACATCAATTTATAAGGAAAATGTGAACTCCACAACACACCTGGGTGAAAAATCAACCAACCCAGGTAAGTGTTGTATATTGATAACACCCTCCCACAAATACAAAATCCAACCCGTAACCCAAAGATATCCATTCAAAAGCAATACCTCAAACCTATACACAATTAAAAATCATAACTAGTACAGAAAAAAGGCAAAAACTCATTTAACACGTGGTTAACAAAACTAGCAGAGTTAATATTACTACATCATTCATATTATATCATCTCTCAGAAAACTGCCACAATAATTGTAACAATAATGATACATTAACTCCCTAGAGATAAAATGTAACCAAAGGCGAAGGTACTTATACAAATAGCCCACAGGGATAATCTTGATGAAATTCATTAATTGGAATAAGAATAATTTGATCAGAATAATTTAATAAAACATATATACATATATAATTTAATTCAATAAAAACAAGATAATTCCCATTCCCTGTTCATTCCCCCAAGGGTCTCCGAAGTCTTCAGCTGGTATATCCAATATGCTTCCTTGCACAATAATTTCCTATCCAAATCCCCTCCTCTTACTCCAAGTTTAATATTATCTATAACTTGAAAGGATACCCCAATCTTACCATCATGTTTCTCCAAGATATGTTTTGCTACTGCTGATCTATAGTCCCCTCTACTGGTCGCTGATAGATGCTCTAAAAATCGTGTACCCACTTTTCTTACAGTTTTGCCCACGTACTGGGCACCACACTTACAGTTTATCAGATAAATCACACCCATCGATAGGCAATTGAAATATCTCTCAATAGTATATCTCCTACCCGTATACGTAGCTGAAAATTCCTTTGATACTTTTATATACGAACATGCCTTACACCTGGTCCTGCCACAACCATAGTTGCCCTTGTACCTCAACCAGACACTGTTGTCAACCGTCTCCTTGGAGCTATATAGGCTCCTCGAGACCCAGGACGCTATATTTCTACTTTTCTTAAATACAAATGATGGGCGGGCCTCCAAAACTTTTGCCAACACCTGATCTTGCATGAGAATCCCCCAATGCTTCTTGATACTCCTTGTTACCACTCCTGTCCCCTTGCCAAAAGTAGTGCAATATCTCAGGGGTCTATTCTGTAGTCCCCTATCTTTCGTTCTACGATTACTCCCTTGTAACAGTGTTTTTCTGTCCATCGACACTGCCTTCTCATATGCTGACCTAATCCCTTCATTATCATAGCCTCTCTCAAGGAACCGATCCCAAAGTTGCATAGATTGACTATTGAAGGTTTCCCATGTAGAGCATACCCTCCTAAGACGTATAAATTGTCCCACCGGTATACCCCTTAGGCAATTGGAGGGGTGGGCACTGCTTGAATGTAGCAAAGTGTTTCGTGTGATAGGCTTTCTATAGAGATCCGTGGCAATCTTACCCTCCTTTACCGAAAACATCACGTCAAGAAAAGGAATCTGAGTTTCATGTGTATCCATAGTAAATGTTAATCCCTGTACTTTCTCATTACAGTATCCAACAAATTTATTCAAGGATTCTATATCCCCCTCCCATATGCCAATGCAGTCATCTATGTAGCGAAAAAACCGGACTAGTTGTCCTTTAAAGGGGTTCTCAGGCACAAAAATATGGAGTAGTTCGAACCACCCCATAAAAAGATTGGCATAGGTGGGGGCGAATGACGCCCCCATCGCCGCCCCACATTTCTGTAAATAAAATCGTCCATCAAAAAGAAAATAATTTGTCCTAAGAAGAAAATTAATTGAATCTAACAGAAATTCTGACTGTTCTCTTGGAAAAACCCGTTCTCTCTGTAGCCAAAAACTTATAGCCTCAATCCCCAATTGATGGTTAATAGAAGAATAGAGGGCCACAACGTCCATGGAAAACCATCTATACCCCGGACGCCACACCGTACCTTGTATCTTATCGATACACATTGTGGTATCCCTTAGATAAGTTGGAAGTTGTTCCACCAAGGGCCGTAATAATCCATCAACATAAGTTGACAGATTTGATCCTAAGGATCCAATACCCGCCACAATGGGACGGCCCTTGACCTCCGTCAAGGACTTATGTACCTTGGGTAGTACATGAAAGACGGGAATGATAGGGGACTTGCACCCAAGGCATGCTGTCTGTGGATTGTTTTAATATGATGAAATAAAAATCAAAGTTTTTAATCGACTTATGGCCATCCTGGTGCTCCATCCTTATATGAATTGGACTCTGCATGTGCTCCTCTTCAGAAACGGCGACAGGGTGACGAACCATTGTTTGGTGCTCGATTTCTCCTCCCTGGCTATCTCCTATAGAAGGCAGGGAGGATAAATCGTGCACCACACGATAGATCATCACTCTGTCTGAAGAGGAGCGCATGCAGAGAATCGGTAAGTAGTTTCTTAATAAAAGCTTTGCGAATTAAAAGTTTAAACTGTCTTGGTGTTTTTTTTTTCGTTAAAACGAAACGAATTTAAAAATAAAAAAAAATTTTACTGGTCCGTTAAGGATCTAGTCTGTTTAGGCACAAGTCACTCCTGGCTAATGTGATATGAGGTGCAGCTAGGGTTGCCACGTTTTATGAAAAATGTTACCAGCCGCTGGGGGGCAAAAGGGGCGGTCTGTGATGCAAAGGGGCGGAGCTACATACCATGATGCATAGGGGTGGAGCAACATTGCGCGATGACCAGCAGACTGAAAAAAAAGGTACGTTCTGTGTGAATTTGGGGCGGGCCAAGGACTTTTTTTTAAGGGTATTACAAATTTACTGGCAACTGCATTGCCGGTAAATTTGTAATACCGGCCCCAGCCTTGGCAGGTGTTTTTAACCGGCTAGGCCAGTAAAATACCAGCCAGATGGCATCCCTAGGTGCAGTCTCAGCTTCTTTCCACCTGCGTTTATTCAGAAGAGCCATTGCCCTTTCCTTGAAACTGCCATGTCTCTATGCTGACTGGCACAGCATCAGCCTGGCTGAAAAACACATGGAGAGGATATCAACAAGAAGACATCAGAAGCCACAGCTTGTGTGAAATAAAGTTGTTGATGTATCAGTAACAAACACAAAACTAAGAAGACATTACACAGAGCTAAGAAGACATTACACAAAAGGATGTAACTTTATGGAAATGTATGTTCTATATATTGTATACTACAAAAGCACTGTGCATTGACAAGAATAAGAAACAGAACTTATAGCTCCTTTAGTTTGTTGGCACCGGGAAGGGGGTTAATATCCGAAGGAAATAGCAATTCCCTGAGAGCGTCGAAACATCAGAAAATATCTCTTCAAAGTGCTCAACTAGAAGGTCCATTGGTAAAATGTATGAATCGCATCAAACTGAACAAGAATACAATTTTGTAACATTTTGCCATTCTTCTGTTTTGCCTGCATCCATTTCAAATTGTCACACTTGGAGCATTTTGTAGAATACAGTAGAGGCAATTTTCTGTGTGCCATCTGCATTATGGATGGCCTGATGTTTATTTCTATGCTTTTTCTTAATTACATAGTAGTATTGTAAGATGTCAATTAGGGATGCACCGGATGCAGGATTGGGATTTGGCCAAGATTCGGCCTTTTTCAGTAGGATTCGGCCTTGTGCATGGCTGAACCGAATCTGAATCCTTATTTGCATATGTAAATTAGGCATGGGAAGGCAAATCACATGACTGTCACAAAACAAGGAAGTAAAAAACATTTTTCCCCACCTTTTCCTTTCCTACCCCAAATTTGCATATGCAAATTAGGATTTGGGTTCTGTCTGGTATTCAGCCAAATCTTTTACAAAGGATTCAGGGGGGGCGATTCCAAGCTTCTTGTTCCTGGTCACTGGGCTACAAAAACCCCAGGTGACAAAATGCTTAAAGGGACGCGGTCATGGGAAAACAGGTGTTTTACAAAATGCAACTCAAGCAGAAACTTTTTTAAATATTTAATTTGGAAGTTTGATGTTGGACTAGTTACCCAGATGCTCTCAGCTACATGACTTGTGCGCTAATAAACTTTGAACTGCAGCAAAACAGTAAAGAGAGACTGAAGTGATATCAACTCCCTTTCTAAATATGCCCCCATACAGTACCTAGTCACAGAAAGGAGAATAGCACTCAACAGTCAAATTCCTCCAGATAGAATGTGTACATTAGCTTATCTGAAAGCAGTTCCATTGTGAAGTGCTGGCTCTTTCTGAAAGCACAGGATAAGGCCCAATGACCTGAGATGGCTGCCTACACACCAATACTATAACCAAAAAAAAATACACATTTATTGGTTCAAAAAACACGGGATACGGTCATGGGAAATTGTTTTTTTTTTTTTTTTTTTAAACACATCAGTTACTAGTGCTGCTCCGGCAAAATTCTGCACTAAAATCCGTTTCTCAAAAAAGTTAACTGATTTTTTTTAATATAATTTTTAAATCTGACATGGGGATCGACATATTGTCAGTTTCCCAGCTGCTCCCAGTCATGTGACTTGCTCTGATAAACTTCAGCCACTCTTTACTGCTGTACTGCAAGTTGGAGTGAGTTCACCCCCTCCCCCCCACCAGCCTAACAACAGAACAATGGGAAGGTAACCAGATAGCAGCTCCCTAACACAAGATAACAGCTGCCTGGTAGATATAAGAACAGTACTCAATAGTAAAATCCAGGTCCCACTGCGACACATTTAGTTACATTGAGTAGGAGAAACAACAGCCTGTCAGAAAGCAGTTCCATCCTAAACTGCTGACTCTTTCTGAAAGCACATGACCATCAAAATGACCAGAGATTGCTATACACCAATATTACTAAAAAATATACTTGAAATTGTATATTGTAGAATGAATTATTTGCAGTGTAAACAGTGTAATGTAGAAATAAAAAACATCATAAAAATCATGACATGAATCCCTTTAACTAGAAATTCTAACATTCTGCTGCCAGAGGCTTACAAATCTGCAACTTTATATGAAGGCAATATTCCTGAAACGCTCTAACCTTTCAGAAAGCACAAGAAAAACACACAACATATTAAAACAGAACTTGCATTGTTACCTGCAATTAGAATATGACTCCTTATCTGGTTGGACTGTCAGCTTTGGGACAAGACGGAACTTAAAAACACCAGCTCCATGCAACCAACAAGAAGTAAAGGCAAAAGCCAGCAGCCCTGGCAGAATAAACGCTAGGCAAACATTAAACACCGGGTCACCTGATGGTGCTTTGCTGTATCTAAAGAATCACTATGAGGAGACCAATAGCAAAAGCAGATGGGTCTGAACGTTTTGTTTGGACAGGTTAAGCAAAAATAAAGTGTTAGCATCTGTTGTTTTTATGATAAAGGCAGATTAATGTATTGCAGTGTGGTAAACCAGTGCTGTAAATAAGATTTTCTCCTGAAGGAATACATTTTTGATGTCCAACTTTCCTGTGCCGATGCATACACCTTTAAGGAACAGTAACACCAATAACAGTAACATCTACATTACCCTTCGGGGCATATTTATCACGGGTTGAATTTCGAATTGAAATTCTAATTCAAAAAGACCAAACAAAATTAGGTCAGTTTTTGATCCAATAGAATCGAAGTAATATCACATTCAATAGAATCCAAATCTATGTTTTTCCTAAAAAAAGGATTCGGTTCGGGATTCTGCATTTTTCAGCAGAATTCTGCCTGGCCGAATCCTTCTGTCTGGCTGAACCAAACCTTAATTTGCATTAGGGATGCACCGAATCCACTTTTTTGGATTCGGCCGAACCCCCGAATCCTTCGTGAAAGATTCGCCGAATACCGAACCCGAACCCTAATTTGCATATGCAAATTAGGGGTGGTAAGGGGAAAACTTTTTTTACTTCCTTGTTTTCTGACAAAAAGTCATGCAATTTCCCTCCCTGCCCTAATTTGCATATGCAAATTAGGATTCGGTTCGGCTGGCCAGAAGGATTCGGCCGAATCCGAATCCTGCTGAAAAAGGCCGAATCCTGGCCGAATCCCGAACCAAATCCTGGATTCGGTGCATCCCTAATTTGCATATGCAAAATAGGGACAGGGAGGGAAATCACATGACTTCTTGACACAAAACAAGGAAGTAAAAATTGTTTTCCCCTCCCACCCTAATTTGCATATGCAAATTAGGATTCAAATTCAGTATTCAGCCAAATCTTTTGCAAAGGATTCCGGGGTTTGGCCAAATACAAAATAGCGGATTCGGTGCATCCCTATAAAGTATGTTATGGGGAACAGCCCAAGCTTCCCCCAACACAAATCCAAAGCACACCTCAAAAAGGAGCAAGGGCTAAGAGGTGCTATTATATTTATGCAGCTTTCCACAGAGCTCACTATCCTGGGGTAAAGCATTACATGTACTTCTCTAAGTTATATGGGCAACAAGGCTACCATTGCTGTCTTGCAGAACATGGCTACTAGGTATAATTCCATCCAAAATGCGATCAGCAAGGAGTTTGTTCTTCCTGTGCTCAAAAATAGCAATACCGAGTATTCGGAGCTCAATACACTAGAGGGCAGATTTATCAAGGGTCGAATTGAAAATTAGAATTTTCACGTTTATTTTTTAATGGCCAAAGCAGTCCAATTCGACTAGGGAATAGTTACAATTCGATTCGAGTTTTTTTTTTAAAGATTCGAATCAGATTTTCGAGATTTATGATACGAGAGTCTGAGAAAAAAGTTGAATAGAGTTTCTAAAACTGGAATCGAATCCTATTCACGCGAGTTTAGGAAATTCGATTTTTTTTTTTTAAAAACTCACATGAATTTGAAATTTGACCAATGATAAATGTGCCTCTAAAGGTCCCCATAGACTCAATGATATTTCTTTGGTGAACGACCGATTTTAGTGCAATCCAAGCAATTCGTCAAATTATTGTGAGGTTAGTGGGAATTGAACGATCGTGCATCTAACGATTTTTCGTCCCGACATCTGTCGGAAACAAAATCGGCACAGTTTAAAAAAATGTTCATGGGTCACAGTGAAATCTATCTATGTTTGCAGGGCCAAGCAGGCAGCTACCCTCAGTTTTCCTGGCCTCAACTAGACAACATCGCTTGAAATGGTCTTTTTAGTTGATGGACAACTCATACATTTAAACGATCGTTTCAAGATAAGCTTGGTCTACCGATAACGAAAAGATCTTTAAAAAAAAAATCTATGGCCAGCTTAAGAATAAACATTAAATCTGCAATAAGCACAGCATGACCGCAGAAGTTACATAAAGTATTTATAGGACAATGTTTGTTGATGTGAGACCTCTGACACACACACAACCTCCAACAAGACCTTACTCGCATTAACCCCCTAAGGGCAAGCAACTACAAAGATCCTGAGGACCAATCTCATAACCTTTGGGATTCCTAAAATAGCAGTGTTTAATCCGGCATGGTGACAACACTCCAAAAGAGCTAAAGAAGTAAGCAGCACCAAAGCAGTAAAACCAAAATCAAGCAGACTAAGGCATATATTTTGTGTCCTTTTGCAGTTGGACTTCACTGGGGATTTAAAGGTATATGGTCATGGGGAAAATTTTTTTCAAAACGCATCAGTTAATATTGCTGCTCCAGCAGAATTCTGCACTGAAATCCATTTCTCAAAAGATTTTTTTTATAATAAATTTTGAAATCTGACATGGGGCTAGACATATTGTCAGTTTCCCAGCTGCCCCCAGTCATGAGACTTGTGCTCTGATAAACTTCAGTCACTCTTTACTGCTGTACTGCAAGTTGGAGTGATATTACCCCCCCTTCCTTCCACCCCCAGCAGCCTAACAAAAGAACAATGGGAAGGTAACCAGATAGAAGCTCCCTAACACAAGATAACAGCTGCCTGGTAGATCTAAGAACAGCACTCAATAGTAAAATCCAGGTCCCACTTGAGACACATTCAGTTACATTGAGTAGGAGAAACAAGAGCCTGCCAGAAAGCAGTTCCATCCTAAAGTGCTGGCTCTTTCTGAAAGCACATGACCAGGCAAAATGACCCGAGATGGCTGCCTACACACCAATATTACAACTAAAAAAAATACACATGCTGGTTCAGGAATGAAATTTTATATTGTGGAGTGAATTCTTTGCAGTGTAAGCAGTGTAATTTAGAAATAAAAACTACACCATAAAAATCATGACAGAATCCCTTTAACGTTTGACCTTCCAGCTGTTGCTGAACTGAATCTTGAAGGATGTATAAAAACTGTGAGAAGGGAAACCATAATACTTTATCTGCAAGTCGGCTATGTAACTTTGAAATTACTGTAGCAATAATTCTGGCCTTGCAATAATATCTCCAATAGCTGTTCAGCTTTACAAAGTACATAAGACCAGGCACTGGTATATAGTTACTTTCAGCAGGGGAGCAAGGTTATTATCATTATGGCTTTCATTCATGTACAATTTGTAGCCTAACATTGCTTCTAGATGCCATTTAGCATCAGGTACCATTTAGGTGTTCTCCCCAAACATTCCATAAAGCATTTTTTGTTAGCAACCCCCCTCCCCATCTAGTTAAAAAACTTTTAACAGGTGCTGGTAGGACTCTCTACTTCTGCAAATACACTTTGTAAGGTACATGCATAAGCACACAGTCCTAACAGCACCTGTGAGAAATGTGTTTTGTCGGGTAAGGCTATAAGATTATAAGATGCATAGTGTATTTTTACACCCACCTGGATGGAGAAATTTGCGGTGACCAAATGAGCTTTAAGCATGTCTTCTCAGGTGAAGAAACGGATTTACAGGCTTGATTCAAGCACTTGCTATATTGTCTTTTAAAGTTTTAAATTAGGAAATAATTAGCAGAGATTATTGTGAAAATTAGATTAAATTGCACAATGCTAGCGTGATTTAATCAACCAATAGCTTTCACAGACATGGGTATCCCCCTGCCCTACTCAAGAAAAACAGTAAGTAGTACGAACATTTGATTATAAAACCAAATTAGCACCATAATAATTTTATGCTATATCTTCTCAACTGACTTTCAATGCAAAAATAATCATTAAAAAAAAACTATTTTGGCTGTGTACTTATGTCTTTTTCTGTTTTTCCTGGTATGGAGAAGCTTACCAAGTCGCACCTTAAAAGAAACATTTAAACAGGTAAATTCATTTTGGTGCTGGTCAACTTCAATCTACCTGTCATGCCCTACTGCTTTCTGTGTACCCCTGGCTCTGCCACCTCTCTAGATACCACAGCACCAGGTTATACCACTAAGATGCTTGAGGTAGAGTCCTGCATGGACTCTACCTGAACCCACACCACACAGCCCAAGACCCGAACTGCAACCAGCATATTTACAAACTTTGATCCGTTACCTGGCCCTGACCCGAAACTGCCTTATCCGCAACCTATCGACCACCATTAAAGTAATGTTGCTGCAAATCAGAAGTGACATCATCAAAAGTAAAATAAAGACAATATAACAAAATTTAAGAAATATAAAGAAATTTAGATGAGACCCGCAGCCCCCATTTATACCCACACCCTAAAATCCTACCCTCATTCTGCACTGTACCCACTTTTGCGCTGCAGGACTCTATAGGGTTTTCCAGCCAAATTGGGCTACTAATTTAAAGCCCAGGCAGGTTTTGAAAGTACAAACTAACCAAGGTACAGATTTGAGCTTCTTTTGGGGTCTTGTACTTTGGAAACCAGCCAAAGTTTTTTCCTGGCCCTAATTTGCCAATCCTGCGTCTCCCAATGCATGTTGGGTAATGTAGTTTTTGTTTAACAATTTCCCGACTGCCAAGTTTAATGTAAGGCTACAATACCCAGCAGGCAATGGGACTGACTTATGTAGAAGTCGGGAGTTCCCAGATTTTAGGCAAACTCTGGGACTGTAGCTTGAGGCACATGTTTTGCCACATACACACAGTGCAACTATGTAACTACTGCTGTGTTATTTAACAGCAGAGATTGAACATAAGCATAAGCAGTTGAGGAAAGATCAGCAAGTACAAGTGTTTCTACACTGTTTATAGGCACAATAACCAGGAAGCAACACAATTCATAGTCAGGTCATCCCCACGCAGCACTAAATGGATGCAAATGCCAGTGGCTTTACCTGTTAAAACAGTGGCAGTAAGACTCGGCCCAGCATGCCAGTACTATTATATGTGCAGCTATACCATCTCACAGCACTGAAAGCGACTTCTGCTAAATACGTCCCTGTCAGGACACCGTGCATTAGTTACTATTATATATCTGCCCACTAGCAATACGTGTGGAGCTTGTACACTGACTGCACTAGGCCTCGTTGTATCACTAACACTCCACACCGTTAAGGCCTCTGTTTACAAGAAGTATTGCCTGCCACCCTGCCAGTGCCCCACTGTAGGCCTCTGCCGTAGCAAACACATTTATGTCCCTCCGCTCGAGCCGTACGAATGGCATAACACACCCAACCACTAGGCCTTCCCAACAGGCACTAACTTAGGCCTTTCAGCCTTCTCACCTCCCGGGGTCAGGCTCCTCTTTCTCGGCCGCTCCCCACTCTCATGTCTCCCTCCTAGCAAAACGACCAGCACTCCAGAGAATAGAACCTAAAGCGTCCGCCTACATCCGCTCTACTCAGAAAAGCACAGGAATCGAGGTAGTCGCCATGTTTGATAAGGGCAAAATGAATCCTTATGCTTGGAAGCTGTCAGCTAATGCTAAAGGAAAAACGAGTAGCAAAACGATATTTCCCTGTATTTCCTGAGCCTGAGGCGTTTGCTGCTAAATACAACCTTACAAGAATTCTCACAACAACAGTCGTTAAGCAGTTTTATCACAATTCATTTTAAGAAGATTTCAAAGAGTTTTAAGCCACACCTTATAAAGCTAGAGAAACAAATCGGATGGAAAAAGCATCCTATATTGGGGCAAATTCACCAAAGGGCGAATTATTGCCTTCGAAGGCTTCCCCACACTTCACATCACTTTGTCAGGTGCAAATTCGCTACAACTCCGCTAATTAACTAAAGTGTGAAGTTGCGTCTCTGTAGCCCAACTAGGGTTGCCCCCTTTTTTGGAAAAAAATACCAGCCTTCCTATATATTTATTTTTTCCCCTATTAATAACATTAGGGATCAACCATCATTTTTACCGGCAAGACCGTTAAAATACCAGCCAGGTGGCAACCCTAGTTGTCACCTTTTCTGGAAAAAATACCTGGCTTTCCTATATTCTTGCAGTTTTTTCTTAATAACATTGGCATCAAGCATAATTTTTACTGGCCAGGATGGTAAAATACTGGCCAGGTGGCAACCCTAGGCCTAACGCTGGTGTAGTTTCACTTGCGTAAATTCATCAGCTGCGTCTGCATCCGACATTTGTGTCACGTTGGATCAATGCTGTGACTTCATCCGACATTTCTATCTCTTACCTTATTTCCGTCACGTGATTTGTCACCGGCGTTTTGTCACAGCGCATCGGATCGCACCGAAGACGTCCGTGTACTCCTACCCTTAGTCATATAGACATCTTTGACATGTTGGTGCAAAAGCTTGAAGTGGCCACTTATTATTACAAATGTCCAAGTAAGCAAAATAAAGACAAAAGATATCCTCTAATGCCCTAGACATTACCCCACCCTAAAACAAATGTGGCATGACCTTTAAATAGGAAAAAAAAATGTTAAAACAAAATTTTTAATAGTTAAATCAGTCTTCTTCTTTCTTCAAATTTCCCGCGGCAAACTCATGCGCAGTAGAAGGAAATAGCCAACCTTTTTAGTTCGGCTTTTTGTTCTACTGCGAATGCACAACCGCGCAAAGAAAGAGGAAGCAGGAAGAAGATCTCTCTGTGGTGCTCACTAGTATAACCCCGGGCTGGTGCTGTTTTCTGCCGGTAGGAGCACCAGCCCATGGTTTCAGGTAAGTCAATACAATCACTTGGGGGGCCTAACATTTGGCACCCCCAAGTGCAAATAGACTTTCCTTCTCCTTTAAAGACAATCCCGCTTATGTCACTGATGTAAGATTGAGGAGGATGTCGCTTCATCTTATTAGTTTGCCAGGTCTTAGCTGGCAAAGGAAACTCTTATGAAAGAGGTAACTTTCTGTAAAATTTGCACTGTGAATTTGTGGAGTAATTGTTCATCTGAGTGAAAATTCGTCTGGCGATAGAGCGCAAAACTCTTGTACTCTTTCACAAGCAAATTGTACTCTACGCCTGTTAGTAAATGGCGATGTCCCTGCGGATTGGATTTCTGGCGAATCTCTGCTAGTGTCAGCCACCTCGCCCTTTAGTAAATCTGCCCCATTGATTCTTAGCAGTTGCTATGCTATCTCTTTCTGAATCCACAACATTTGGATTCTGCCCAAATGCTAAAAGATGGCTGAATAGCAAACCAAATCCCAGCCCTAATTTGCACATAGCATAGCCGTAATTTATTGTCCATTTCATTATTTACAAAGTATGCAATATTTGTCACACAACCTATTTTTCAGTATTTCAAGGGCTATTTGTGGACTTTGAAGCAGTAGAGTTTTTATATGTTTTATAGGTCTTTATTTGTATTATACATACATCATATTTTTTACCACCTTTCTATTAGTGTCTGCCTTAGCGAGTTGGGATTTTCAGCTCAGATATGTATGTAGTATTGTATATATTGATTTTTATGTACACTGTACAGCAGGATAATAAATTAATATAACAAACACAGTCAATTTAATAATAACTACAAAGAACAGTTAAATAAACATTAAGTGCTAAGTGTCATAGAGACAGGAGGAAGGTGATCCCTGCCCAGTAGAGTTATATTGGTGAATGTGTACAGCCATCACAATTCCTTAACCAGTCAGGCCTGCAAGTTTGGGTAGTTGTGAAAACGCATTGTTTTGAACAAAAATGTAATTCCCAGGAAATCAGGTTCTGAAGCTTTTTTGTTTTAAGATATCAGGATCTGATATTTCATAATATCATACTAATTAAGATTTGGAATATTACAGAGTTACAGCTCAATAAATAAGCAGTTGCTAATAACATCCAATCAAGTAATTTGCCTTCAATTTATAACTTGTTGGAAACTGTTTAAAACAAATTGCTAATTGGTTAATATTGCACAATGTAGTTTCTGTATTTCTAGCTCAGATTAATTTTGCCTTAAGCATGAAGCGGCTAACGCTAGCGCAAATTCGCCGTCATTTCGTTACTTCGCCGATTTACTAATGAGCGCTGGCGTAAATTCACTAGCGCTACATCACACCCTTAAGCTATGTGCTATGGCGAAGGGACATAACTACACTAATTCAATAACTTGTGCATTTTACTGAACGTTACCTCTTGTGTCAGACTGCGTGCAATAGAGTAGATAGGGCTTGTTTAAAAAAAAGTTTAAATTTTTTCTAAGTCCTAAAAAACCCTCCTTCCCCCCTACATTTCTTAACATATGGCACCTAAACTATACAGTGGGCACATGTATAGAGCAAAATAACAACTCTATTTTATGAAGCTTTCCCAGGCTTGTGTAGTGTAATGTATTTGCTGCTACATATACGTCCATTGTACTTTAACTTGGCGCCGTATGCAAATTAGGCATCGCTAGCGTAATTTCGCTTTGCTTGACGAAGGAACGCTTGCGCAACTTCGCTACCTTTCGCCTCCCTGAGCTCAACTTCGGATCTTAGTGAATTAACGGCGCCCTGGCAAAACTTCGCCTGGCAAAGTGCGGCGAAGCCAACGCTGGCGCAACTTCGAAGGTGATTAAATTTGCCCTGCCTTAATGTGTGTGCCAGTAGATATTTGACAATAACCTATGCAGAGACTTATGTGGGTGATTAAACAGTTGCAGTAAATGTTGGGTAATAATTTGTTCTCTATAAATAAAACATAATAATAAGATAAACAATTAGGGATGCATCAAATACAGAATTCTGTTTGGGATTGGGCTGTATCTCAGCACATTTTAAAATTAGGCTAAATCCTTAGGGGGCATGGAATAGAAGTCATTCATGCAAAAAATATTTGCAATGTGAAAATATTAATTCTTTTGTGTACAGATTTAAAATAGCTTTTGCTAACCCGGAAAGCATTTAGCAACCCTATCTGCCAAGTGTTTTTTATGTTTTACATCTACAGAATATCAAGCATGACTTAAACAGTCAGCACATCGATTATCTCTCCTGTAGAGAATTGGTGCACGTTCCTCAGTGGCCACTTTCCACTGATATCACGACAACCTTTGTTTGCAGAACAGCACCAGACTGTCAATCTTTTTGTTTAAAAAGCCTTTATTTCAGCTTTGGGCATCACCGCAATGTTTCAGGCCATGCGGCCTTTTATCAAGTCCTTCATCAGGACTGAAGTGCCTGGAGAGTTAAGGCACGAAACGCATCGGTTTCCTCACCAACCCACTGCCACATGTTCACTAGATGTGCACAATAAAGCCGCAAGATTATTGAGCAAGACACGTCTCATATGATTCCTTCGGTCAGCGCCGTACAGCGGGTTAATTTGTGCACTGGTCACATTATGTTTATAAGCAGCCAGCCTACCTGTAGTAGTGTGTGTTTGAGTAGTGCTCTACAGTCACCTGTGTAAACTGCCTGCTTCCTGTACATTGTCATGCCCCAGTCCCATGCCCATATAAGTAACACACGGTTTGTTATTTCTATTCAGTCCCTGAAAATATTTACTCAGTAGTGTTTTCTTATGTCATTCAAAGCCATGTGAGAGTTTTACGACTATTTACCTGGAACGATAAAGTGCAATTTAATCTACAGAGGGTAAAATAAGCATGTGTACATTCTCAGAAGCTGCTTTGATAAAGTCACATTTTTTTCATGCTTTTAATTTTGCTTTATGTCAAAATGACAATAACAAGATAAAAAGTTAGATCAGATTTCTAATATTTTCTAATATTTTGGGGCAGATTTATTAAGGGTCAGAATTTTCGATTTTTTTATGGACTTCAAATTCAAATTGTGAATTATCCAAACTGAATTCGAGTTTTAATTAGAATTTCAAGATTCATCACACTCTGTCCTTTAAAAATTCAAATTCGACTATTCGCCACCTAAAACCTGCCGAGTTCATGTATAAGTCAATGGGAGAGGTCCAGGGACCAATTTGGACATGTTAATAGCCTTCCTGACATTCACAGATCAAGTTTAATCAAATTCGATTTGAGTTTTCGAGTCGGTAAAAATTGTGCGAGTTTAAGGTATTCGACTTATTTATTAAATAACCCCCAATCAAATTTGAGTATATTCGAATTTAATACAGTTTAAAAAAACTCACATGAACTCGAAATTCGTCCTTTAAAGGGGTTGTTCCCCTTCCAAACACTTTTTTCAGTTCAGTTGTTTTCAGATTGTTCCCCAGAAATAAAGACTTTTTTCAATTACTTTCCATTATTTATTTTGTACTGTTTTTCCAAAATCTAAGTTTAAAGTTTAATGTTCCTGTCTCTGGTGTTTCTGTCTGGCAGCTCCGTAATTCAGACGCAGACTCTAAACTGTTACAATTTTGCAACATTTAGTTGATCCATTTCTCAGCAGCATCTCTGGAATATTAGCAACTATTGTATCAATTCTAACAGCTGCCTGTAATAAAACCCAGAGATTCTACTCAGCAGGGACAAAAATAAATGTATCAATTAAAGGTATCAATTTAGAACAGTTTAGAACAGTTTAAAGGGTCGGCGACCCCCCTCCCAGAGTTAGTTTAGAAGGTGAAAAATGACACTTTACAATTCAATATTAGAAAAACGGTGACACATTGAAAATAGAATGTAATTGGAAAAAGTCGTTATTTCTGGTGTTCTATCTGAAAACAACTAGTTGTTTAAAGGTGACCAACCCCTTTAATAAATGTGCGTCCCCCAGTTGTGAATCTCAGTAGCAGTAATGATATTTCTGATGGTAAAAGGATGATTATCATTGGAGTAACATAAACAAAAGCCCCCCATGAATTGGACCCTAGTGTATGTTATACTTAGGGTGGGTAATTAGATTGCCATTTCAGGTGGAGCATTGACTGATTTAAATGTTTAAAAATTCTCTGTAAAGCTTTTTAGACATAATCATGTCTAATAATGCGTAACTTGCTGGTGCCTTAAAATTGATAGTGATGATGATACTATGGTAATAAATAAAGGCTGAGATGTAATTACAGGGGGGTGATGTGTGTGACCACACCAAGGCGTTGGGGGTCTAATAGGCACACAAAGATTAATCTGTCCCAACAGAAATTTTAAAAAAAATTGTAATGTACAATGATATATACAGGAGTTAAGAAATATAAAGGTGAACAGAGGGTATGCGATCAAGAATCTGCTGGTGATTAGGGGCAACAAAGTTTAGGTACAGGAATGCGACCTATTAACCAAAATGCTCGGGACCTGGGGCTTTCCGGATAATGGGTCTTTCCGTAATTTGGATCTTCACACCTTAAGACTACTAGAAAATCCTGTAATAAATAATTAAACACAATAGACTGGTTTTGCTTCCAATAAGGGGGTATATTTATCAAAGAGTGAAGTTTGAGATCACCACCGTCCTCTAGAGTGAAATTCCATCACTCTTCATTAATTTCTATGGGATTTTTAAAGGCATATTTATCAAAGGATGAACTTTCACCCATTGATAAATACTCTCGTAAAAATCACATGAATGGAGAGTGACGGAATTTCACTCTAGAGGACTGTGATGATCTGTAGCTTCACTCTTTGATAAATATACCCAAGGGTTAAATCTGACATGTTAACTTCAGAAACTCTACAAAAGTTGATATAAACAAGCTGCTGTGTAGCCATGGAGGCAGCCATTCAAAGCTGAAAAAAACTAGAAAAGGCACAGGATACTCAGCAGATAACAGATACTGTAAGCTCTGTAGTTATACAATGGGATTCTTCAGAACTTATCGGTTATCCATTGTGTATCCTGTGCTTGAATGGCTGACTCCATGGCTACACAGCAGCTTGTTTATATAAGTTATAGTAGTACTTATCTGTTATCTACTGTGTATCCTGTGCTTGAATGGCTGCCCCCATGGCTACACAGCAGCTTGTTTATATAAACTATAGTAGTACTTTTCTGTTATCTACTGTGTATCCTGTACTTGAATGGCTGCCCCCATGGTTACACAGCAGCTTGTTTATATAAACTATAGTAGTACTTTTCTGTTATCTACTGTGTATCCTGTACTTGAATGGCTGACCCCATGGCTACACAGCAGCTTGTTTATATAAACTATAGTAGTGTTTCTGAAGCAAACACACCCATTTTACCAGTGCAGGGCAACAGTACATTATATTGGCATTCCTTTAAGACACTTTCAGTTTTTGGTGTTACTGTTCCTTTAAGCAACTTCTTATGGATTCATTTGTGCTTATACCTTTTAAAGAGCATAATAGCCCAGAGGGAAAATGTAATGCAAATAAACCACTTCTAAATTGACAGTGGTGTCATTTTTAATTGAGCTAGATTATTTTAATTATCACCACAGTCTGCTAGCGTGAAAATACCACCTCTCTCAATTCATTACTATGGGATTTCTAAAGGCATATTTATCAAAGGGTGAAAAGTGAAAGTTCCCCATTTGATAAATCCTTAAAAATCCCATAGAAATGAATAGATAGAGGTGGTATTTCATGCTAGCAGACTGTGGTGATCTCTAACTTCACTCTTTGATAAGTATACCCCTTTGTATTTGCCTCCCTGAAGCGCTAGCAGACTGTGGTGGAATCATTTTATTACATTAGAAAAGCAAAATAAACTTACATTACACTAGATAAATTATTTGAATCTTGTTTCCTTCGGTTTGGGTTCTCATAATTATAACAAGCAGGCAGGAGCCATTTTGTGGAAAATGTTATAAAGGCAAGTCTTGCATCATCTCAAAGTCTTGTTTGTGCACCAGTATGGGGGACCTGATGTCCATCCCCATGCCCTGGTTACACAATTAAATGGTGAAGAAAGAGGGGGAATGTGGAGAGTGCAGTGACATCTGGGGGCAAATTTACTTAAGGTCGAATATCGAGGGTTAATTAACCCTCGATATTCGACTGTCGAAGTTAAATCCTTCGACTTCGAATATCGAAGTCGAAGGATTTAGCGATATTCGTTCGATCGAACGATTAAATCCTTCGAATCGTTCGATTCGAAGGATTTTAATCCATCGATCGAACGATTTTTCTTCGACCAAAAAAAGATAGCTATAGGCTAACATTGACTTCAGTAGCTTTTAGGTGGCGAACTAGGGGGTCGAAGTTTTTTTTTAAAGAGACAGTACTTCGACTATCGAATGGTCGAATAGTCGAACGATTTTTAGTTTGAATCGTTTGATTCGAAGGTCGAAGTAGCCCATTCGATGGTCAAAGTAGCCAAAAAAACATTTGAAATTCGAAGTTTTTTTTCCTCTATTCCTTCACTCGAGCTAAGTAAATGGGCCCCCTAGTAAGTGCTGAATTGAAAGTGAAAGTAATTGCGGAGGGGCAGATCTTTAAATGCAATTACAACAAATATGAATGCTTTAATAAAAAAAAGAATTTCGATTTCACGTTTAATTTGAGAAGGACTTTAATTATACATCCTTTTATGTCTGGGTGACAGGTCCCCTTTAATAGCGCTTCCCACTTTTGCAAGGAACCAAATCTGTCTCCACTGATATTAAATAGGCCACTAAAAGCTTAGTTAAAAAAGTTGTAGCTTGGAGGAATTAAGGCATTTGATGAATCATAAATTTTAAAAAATGGTTAGGAGGATAACATATTTTGGATGAAGCAGAATAAAAGAACTTTTACGTGAGAGGGTGATTTCATTTTCATTTCAATAAAATCAGTATAAACTTGTTCTTCTTTGAAAAATTGCTAGTGTGCATTATGTTTGTAAAATCTACAATCTCTCTTTACTTTTTTTTCCCTGATAGTGAACATAATAATGACTTTAAATCTGTCCTCTGTCTCACACAAAGAATGAGAGAGAGTCAACATTTGCACAACATACTAATGAGGCGGAAATACCCCACCTGTTTGGGTGCATAGTGTAATTAAGTGTTCTGTGTTTACTAGGTACTTAGTGACTAACCAATGAACAGCAGAAAATAGCTGGTGCTTTCCTGTTTTTACTCTCCAGCTGTTTACACTAAGCAAAAGGGCAGTAGACTAGGAAAACTTTCCAGAGAGAAGATTTGAAACAAACAAATCCTGTCAGACTTGCTTATGGAATAGATGACAACATCTTAGCTCTGCAATGGCCTTTTCTCAATACATTTGTATATTTTTATTATTGTTTTCCATGGGTTATCTACAAGGGCAAATATATATTTTGTAAGAACAAAAACAAGAAAATAAGTCAATATAGGGACACAGCTGGTAGGCCAATGCACTCTCACAGTTAAAGGGGAAGGAAGGGCTAAAACTAAGTAAGCTTAGCTAAGGTCTATATAAATACACCAGTAAACCCTCAAAGTAAAGCTGCTTTGTCAAAAGAAACACAGCATTTATTTCTGTCACAGTCGGCACCCTAAACCAGAACTAATGCCAAGCTCCCTGGTCTCGGCTCGGCTTCACCAGTAGTGTGACCGCCTTTGGCTTCGGGAGGAGCCCTCATCGTACACAGATGCCACCTGGACTTTTCGAGAGGAGCAAGGCGAGGAGTTCTGGCAAGCAAAGGGGCACGACTGTTGTTAAAGTCAGTTAGGCCGAAGGTCGTGGTACAATAACGTAAGACAGATTCGTGGTCAGACAGGCCGGGTCGAGGCAGGCAGAGAATAAACGTAATCAGACCGGCAAAGGTCAAACCAGGAAGTCAAATCAGAGGGTTAATCAGAAGCGGTAGTCAGTAATCAGGCAAGGGTCAGAATCCAGAAGTCAGAGTAGTCAAATAGCCAGGCAGGGGTCAAAACAGGAATCAAACAGGTTTCAGAATTTAACACAAGCTCAAAGCACCAGGAACAAATCCTATCACGGGCAAAGTCCCACAGCCCTAATGGGCTTTAAATAGTTTTTGAATTGCGCGCCCTTGCGCGCTGACGTCACTACGTCAGCGCGCCTGCGCCTTTAAGAAAATCCGGAGCGCGCCGCGCGCGCCCTAAGATGCCGGCGCCTGCGGCCTAACGGAAGCCGCTCGTCGAGGCGGGCGTCCCCGCCGAGGGGGCGACAGGCGTCCCTGTCGTCCCCCCCCTAGACTACCAGGTAAGTTCGTTACAATTTCCTTCCATTATGTATGCATGGGCTTATGTATCAGACTTCCTGTTTTCAGCATAAACCTCCAGGGCTAGGGCTTGAGCATGCTCAGTTTGCTCCTCTATCTTCCTCCTGTAATCTGAGCACAGAGCTATGAGTGAGCAGGGAGAGACTCAAACAAGCAATGTCACACCAAGCCAATATGGCAGCTGCTATCCTAAACAAACAGAGAGACACACAAGCTATTCATGTCAGAAAATCACACTTTTGTTTCAGATTGTTTATAAGTAGATTAGAACATCAAAAAAACAGAACATCATGGGAGATTTTGGGTTGCAGTGGCCTTTGGAATTCATGACTGTGTTGAGCAAATAGCAGGGAACATTTTATAACAAGTGCTATTCCTGATAATTTATTTAAATGGAAAAGGAAAAATTCAGGAGGACCTTGCATTGCATGGATCTTGTTTATAGGGGCACACACATCAGTTTTATTTAGACTGCTATATGTCATTAATATGATTTATTTTCAGCCAAGCTAAGCCATACATTTTGATGGCTGTTTTTATTAGGGATGCACCGAATCCAGGATTCGGTTCGGGATTCGGCCAGGATTCGGCCTTTTTCAGCAGGATTCGGATTCGGCCGAATCCTTCTGCCCAGCCGAACCGAATCCGAATCCTAATTTGAATATGCAAATTAGGGGCAGGGAGGGGAATTGCGTGACTTTTTGTCAGAAAACAAGGAAGTAAAAAATGTTTTCCCCTTCCCACCCCTAATTTGCATATGCAAATTAGGGTTCGGATTCGGTTCGGTATTCGGCCAAATCCTTCATGAAGGATTCGGGGGTTCGGCCGAATCCAAAAAAGTGGATTCGGTGCATCCCTAGTTTTTATTAATTTGAATATGTTCGCTATAGACTATGTGATAGGTTAAGTTTAACTGTTCAATTTTTATTGACACACAATTTCTAATATTTATTATGTTGTGTAATTATGAGGAGTGATTGAAACTGAAGTTTTTTCTTAGCTCCCAGGATACTTGAATGTGATGGCAGCAATCTCATCTGCGTAGGAGAATATTCATTTTCTGAAAGTAAAGATGTATAAAAATCAGATATGATGAAAGTAAATTCTGTATTGTCATCTAATAAAAAAGTTTTCAAAGAAAAGTGTTGAAGCTACTGCTGAAGTGTAATAGCTGCATGAACCTGCTAATAAAGCACTGTTATACTCTACTCAACCTCGGCTACCAAAACATAACAACTTTGGATTTTAGTGAATCAGCGTTGTCCTGGCAAATCTATGCCTGGCGAAGTGTTGCGCTGTGAGCGAAGCTGACGCTGGCTAGTGAATTTGCCCCATGGGCTTGAAAATGTATTCTGTGGGGAAGCGCAAACGAGAAAACTCATGGTACAGAATATCCAGATATATATGTGCTCAATTAAAAGTGCAAAAAACACATAGACCGTGTCAGTATGGTAACCCTAATAAAGGTAATAAGAAACCTCTCTGGAGAGAATACCTACTCACCCATTCTCATGGGCAACCACATGGGAATGGCGCATATCCTCCTGAGGTAGCGTGGCACACCACGTGAAATGCGTAGAGGAATTAATATTGTGGACGTGGACTAAACATTTGTTCAATGCTGTTTTATCTTGTGAGTATACCCAGTTCAGGGCTCTTTTATCAACATTTTAAAAGCTATACAGGTATGGGACCTGTTATCCAGAATGCTCGGGACCTGGGGTTTTTCCGGATAACGGATCTTTCCGTCATTTGGATCTTCATGCCTTAAGTCTACTAGAAATTCATTTAAACATTAAAAAAAAACCAATAGGCTGGTTTTGCTTCCAATAAGGATTAATTATATCTTAGTTGGGATCAAGTACAAGCTACTGTTTTATTATTACATAGAAAAAGGAAATCCTTTTTAAAAATTTGGATTATTTGGATAAAATAAGAGTCTATAAGGGATCCTATACTACTTCACTATATGGCGTTCCTATCTTTGTTTTATCCAAGGTTGTGAAGATCGAACTACCTATATACTGTACCTCTTAAATCTTAATATTTTTTGCACTTACGTATCTGGATAGTCTGCATCAGGAGTTTTCTTGTTTGTGCTTCCACATAGAAAATTATTTTTTTTATCTTATGTTAGGGAGCTGCTGTCTGGTTACCTTCCCATTGTTCTTTTGTTAGGCTACTGGGGGGGGGAGTTGGGAGAGAGGTGATATCACTCCAACTTGCAGTACAGTAAAGAGTGACTGACGTTTATCAGAGCACAAGTTACATGACTGGGAGCAGCCTTATGTCAGATTTCAAAATTAAATATAAAAAAAATCTGTTTGCTCTTTTGAGAAATGGATTTCAGTGCAGATTTCTGCTGGAGCAGCACTATTAACTGATTCATTTTGGAAAAAAAAATGACAGTATACCTTTAAACAATAGTGAACTATCTGATGTTCCAGGGTGGAGTCCTGGCATAAGGAAGCAGTTTTCCAGCAAGTCATAGCCAAAAGAGTTTTAGACTTTTATCTCTAACAGTATTACATGGATTAGTTATACTTTTTGGCATCATGTTTGCGCTTCCCATTGGTGGACTTATGTTGGTGCATGCCAAACAGATTTTTGGGTCTAGGCCCAGGGTATGAAAACTTTGATTCTGTCCAGGTCACATCCTTGAAGGCTCAAAAGTCTTGGCAAAGGCTATGAAATATCTACATCTTCTTCTGTAATAGCAACCTATAATAGCAACCTATTATAAACTTGCATTTATGGTCTGATAATAATAATAATTTCATAGGTTGATAGGGGTTCCTAGACTTTGACCAAACTATGTGCTGGTTACTATACTGAATTTTTTTTTAAAAGAGTAAGTATGCAACTAACCCTATGCCACACACAGAATAATACATAAAATGATATACAGTACAATGCTTGGCTCCTTATGGGTTTTTTCAAGTTATGTGGTTAATAAATGTTTTACAGTATATGCTACAGAAGTATAAAATAAGTATATAGAGAGCAAGAGTCGGACTGGGCCAACGGGGCACCGGGAATTATCCCTGCTCCCTGTGTTACTCTTTCTGCCGTAGGTTGTGGCAAATGCACAGTGCATGTGTGTGCGGTAGGGGGAAGCTAGGTGGGGCGACCCGGCAGCATGGGACCCAGAGGGGGGCCCTGTGATAGCAGCCCCGGTGGGCCCTGGCCCCCCAGTCGGACCCCCCAGTCGGAGCTTATAAGCAAAGTAAATCAAACCCAAAAAAACAAAAGAAAAAGATTAGCTGTTGTCCCATTAAAGTTCATTCTTACAAAGCATTCTACTTAACTGTATGGGAGGAATTTACTAAAGGGCAAAGTGGCTAAAGGTGGGGAATATTCGCCAGTGTTACTTCATTTTGCCAAATCGCCTATTTACTAACGCTGGCTGGCGTAAATTCGCTAGCGAAGGAGATAGACTCTGGCGTAACTTCACACTCTAACGCCAGGCGAATTTTCACACTGGCAAATGGACGTAACTGCGCTAATTCACAAATTTTTGGATTTTACTGAACGTTACCTCTATCGCCAGACTTGCCTTCGCCACCTCAGACCAGGCGAAGTGCAAAAGAGTAGATAGGACTTGGTCCAAAAAAAGTTGGCGTTTTTTCTTATTTTAAGGGTGATAGACTGAAAAAGATCGTCATTTTTTTTTTTGGGTACCATCCTTCCCCCCTACATTTTCTAACATATGGCACCTAAACTATACTGTAGGCACATGTGTAGGGCATTATAACAACTTTCTATAATTTCATGAAGGTTCCCTGGCCATTGTACTTTAACTGCACGCCGTATGCTAATTAGGGATCGCTAGCGTAACTTCGAACTGCTGATCGTATTTTCGCTAGCGCAACTTCGCAAGCGTTCGTAACCCTGTGCGCAACTTCGGATCTTCGTGAATTAGCGTTGTCCTGGTGAATTTACGCCTGGCGAAGTGCGCAAAGCCAGCGCTGGTGAATTTTCGCCGGTTAGTGAATTTGCCCCTATGACTGAGAATGAGAAAGCATGTTTAAAGGAGAACTAAAGCTTAACTAAAGAAGTAGCTAGAAATGTTGTACATTATGTTTTGGACTTCTGTACCAGCCTAAGGCAACCACAGCCCTTTAGCAGTAAAGATCTGTGTCTCCAAAGATGCCCCAGTAGCTCCCCATCTTCATTTCTGCTGATTCACTGCACATGCTGCAATAAGTTCAGTATTTTAAACATGGCATTTCTAGCCATATTAATTTTTAGGGTTTAGTTCTCCTTTAAGGTAAGTCAATAAAATCATTGGCATTCATGGGTTTGTGGCCGGGATTAAGGGTCTAGGTCTGTATTTGTTGCCATACCAACAGTGCAATGTGTGACAGCAGATCCTTCTTCCCCTGCCACTTTGTGCCAGAATGTGGTTGTTCCCACACTTCTTAGGAAAAGGAGGGGTGGCAGTAGTTGGTAGTTATGTGGGTACAAAAGCAAAAAAAAAAAACCCTCACAATTTCTTTCAGTCACACTGCATATAAACAAAGAAACCCAATCTAAAGTGGGTGGAGGGTGGGGAGGAGGCAGCGTATTATGGAATGGGGAGCAGAGAGTGGCACACTGGGGAAGGAAATAATTCACACTCAAATTTCCGGTACAGTCCTCTATGCTTTGCAGTTTGAAAACACAATGGGAAATAAACACTAGTGGGGGTTATTTATAAACACTGGGCAAATGTGTGCAGTAACCATGGCAACCAATCAAATGTTTGCTTCAATTGTTCTTCCTGCAGCTGCTCTGATGTTCTTATGCAAAAAATTAGAATCCTTTCTCAAATCTATCCAAATCAAATCCTTTCCTAAACAGAAGAACATCTGTTCTCTTTCTCTCTCCTGACAACTTCCTTGACTACTTGGTGGTCAGACTGTTCAGAAACTGACCAGCAGGTGGTGCTGTTGGAACAAAATTTGTTCATATTAACAGTACATGTGTCCCTTAAAGGAACAGTGACACCAAAAAAAGAAAGTTTCCTAAAGTAATGAAAATATAATGTAGTGTTGCCCTGCACTGGTAAAACGGATGTGTTTGCTTCAGAAACACTACTATAGTTCATATAAACAAACTGCTGTGTAGCAATGGTGGAACGTGAAAAAAAGCTATATGGCATAGGTTAAATAGTGCATAACAGATAACACCATTATGTTCTGCAGAGCTTATCATAGTAACATACATAGTAAGTTAGGTTGAAAAAAGACACATGTCCATCAAGTTCAACCTTTTAACTTTTTTTTTTTTTTTTTAACCTGCCTAACTGCCAGTTGATCCAGAGGAAGGCAAAAAACACCATCTGAAGCCTCTCCAATTTGCCTCAGAGGGGGGAAAAAATCCTTCCTGACTCCAAAATGGCAATCGGACCAGTCCCTGGATCAACTTGTACTATGAGCTATATTCCATAACCCTGTATTCCCTCAATTGCTAAACACCATCCAACCCCTTCTTAAAGCTATCTAATGTATCAGCCAGTACCACTGATTCAGGGAGAGAATTCCACATCTTCACAGCTCTCACTGTAAAAACCCCTTCCGAATATTTAGGCGGAGCCTCTTTTCTTCTAATTGGAATGGGTGACCTGTTGTCAGCTGAAAGACCTACTGGTAAATAAAGCATTAGAGAGATTATTATATGATCCCCTTATATATTTATACATAGTTATCATTTCACCACTTAAGCGCCTCTTCTCCAGCGTGAACAAGCCCAATTTGGCCAGTCTTTCCTCATAGCTAAGATTTTCCATACCTTTTACAAGCTTAATTGCCCTTCTCTGGACCTTCTTTAATACAATAATGTCCTGTTTGAGTAATGGAGACCAAAACTGTACGGAATATTCTAGCTGGGGCCTTATCAGTGCTCATATCCTAGTATTTATATAAAAATTTCTGTTTCCTTTTTGGTGGGCCTTCTAGATATATTAGCCTTAATTTTACAAAACAAATACAATGAATTTACCATTGAAAGAAGAAGAGATTTTTCAAAGCTGTGTAAGAGCCAGATTTATAATTTTTTACCATTATGTAAATGCACAATTTGTTTTTGCAACCCTGTTTTTTTTTTGTTCTGGAAAAAATAAACATTTTGTTAGGATTTAGCTCAAAACACAAAAATGAATATATCTGACCCTAAAGGTCTAAGAAAACAAACTATTGATGGGTAAATGTACGAAACTAGTGCAAAAATTTGAAAATTCAACAGCATCAAAAAATTTTGGAAACACGTTGGAAAAGTCGATCGTGTCAAAACCGTCCCACGCAAACATTATTCAGATGCCCATTGACTTTTACGCCGTCATCAAAATTGACACGATCGTCAGAATTGAACTGGGCGGCAAAATTTTCACGGGAGATTCGCAAATCTTAATGGGACAAATTCACCCATCACTAGAACAAACAACTATTTTCATAAAGGTCCATGAATTCAAATACATTTACGTAGAAAGGTAAATTGACTTTTAGGTCCATGAATCTGGCATGTTGCCTTGAAAATATGTGCTGCTACCACCAAGTGAAATTCTTGGCTGTGAATCTATTGATCAGTTTCTGGTTGGATCTTCCAGTGAAAATCAATTTCTGCTGCTTTCTCTGAAGTGAAATATCACCGTTTGGGATTTGACACATATCTCTGGTCACTGTGAGTTATTGTGACAAGGCAAACACGTTGTGAAAGTTTTCTGCTTCATTTAACGAGAGTCTCTTTGTAGGAAGGATTGTAACGAGACAATACTGATTGTGCTGCATTGATTGCTATATCAATGGTGAATCCCTTCATTTTAATTGGTGGGAGGCAGGAGAACGGTCTATTGTAACTCTTTATGGTCCACTGTGACCTAAGCAGCAGAACTTCATTGAGGGGATAAATATAAATATTATTTGATAGACCTGCATACTTCAACCCAAGATTAGACAAGCAATGTCATTGAGGAGTTTATTGGTGATAGGGGAAGGCAGAGGAGAGTGATTGAGAGGAGGGGAGGGAGGCAGGAGAGAGCGACCCAGGGGAGAGCAGCAAACAAGCACTAGGGGTAGGCAGAAGACAGGTACCTGCCCAAGCAGTGTTGGACTGGCCCGGCGGGACACCGGGGAATAACCCGGTGGGCCCGACCCTCATGGGCCTGACCCCTTCTCCCGAAGACTCCTTTGTACAAAAAAATATGTTTTTTTGGTGCAGCGCAGCGCCGTCAGCGTATGCTTGCAGTGCCGTTCACGCATGAGTGCCTCCATGCATGCGAGCCGAGAGGCCGTCGGAGAAGGGAGGTGGGATAATGGAGGGGAGCCCTGGACGGCATTCCCGGTGGGCCCCGGGCTCCCCGGTCCGCCCCTGTACCCCTTTCATTGCACCCTAGGCAGGTGCCACCCCCTAGTTCCGGATCTGCGCCTAATGAAAGAGCCTACAATCAAAGGTCCCTATCACATTAACACACTGTATGGTCTTTTTTATCAATCTGTAAACAGTTAACCTACCTGTATATTTTTGGAGTGTGGGAGGAGACTGGATAACATGTAAAGTCCTTGCAGATAAATGTAGAAACAAAATATAACTTCCTTTAACCTTACATAGAAGCCCAAGTGCTAAAAAATATTATATATGCTGCTTTTGAACTACATAGAGAAAAGATTAGGACAGAGCAAAAGATTATTTGGTTTTATGTTGAACTACTGTATAAATGACTGAAAACCCTGCACATATACAGTATTTGAAGCATTCTTAGGGCCCATGGGGTGCTTCGCCAATGAGGAGAGTTGAGGCTGTCGCCTTAGGCGGCAGCGCCCCACTAGGTACGAGGGGTAGCAAAAATGCTGCTCCTGGTACTTTAAGAGCGGATTTCCGGGGGAGGGGGGGCAGCAGCAACTGCTGCTGCCTCAGGTGGCGGAGGGGCCAGGATCGCCCCTGTAGGGCCCCTTAACTATTAATGTCCTATTAATTTTTGAGGTTAAGCCAAGGTTAGCTGCTAAAAGGAAGACTGAAGGAAGGGTGGGGGGCAGAGGCCATCATGAATCATTTAATGGCCAATCTATTCATTTCACACTTGGTTTCATGTGCTCCCACCCTAGGGACCTAAAACCTAAGTCTCAAACTGATCCTATAAACCTTATTAGGGTGAAGAGATGTAAGTGCAATAGATGGAAAAGGGAAATGGCCAGTGATCTGGTGTTGTTTAGTCATTTCTACAAATGTGTGATAAACCTGTGCTGGGTTGATTAAGTTCAACATTCATGTATTCTACATGAAACTTAGTAGGGCTCATATACTGTTAAAGCTCTAGGTGATAAAGTATATGCACATTTGCTCTAGTTGAAATAATACACAGAAAGCACTTAATAGATCAATACATCTATTGTTACTATTTCTCTTGTATGAGTTGCAATACCCACTATGCAAAGGAACCCTGTGCTTTACTCCTGCCCTTAATCATGCCTAAAGTAGAGTGTTCTCTCTTAGCACTGTACCTACATATGCACTTTATTTGTGGCAACTAAGTGTAACAGTTTAAGAGAAGAATGGCTGTCTCTTGCCAACATGACACCCATAATGACTTGCACAACATGTACAAACAGGTAAAAGTTTTGGATCTTGGTAAATTGCTACAGGAAACTACGGATTTACTAAGGATGATGGTAGGTAGTTCAACAGTGTATTGAGTGGTGGGAGTTGTTTTCACTCAACATAGCTGTTCATGAATTCTACACCTCATTGTAACATAAGCAACAAATCCTACCCAAGATGCTCCCTACAGACCAGTTGCAAGACTACAGGTTTCTGCCACTGTGGGTCTGTACAATTGCACAAAGGGATCCGTGAATAAAGTAAGTATCAACTTAGTAGGTAATAGTTTTCCTGCATAAGAACATGGTCTGATTTCTGACAGCTTCTCATAGAGGGAAGTCTTTCTTAGTTTCAAAGCACAAATATCTGTACCCTCCTAGCTTCCAAATCAGTGCTTTATCAAAGAGCGAGAATAGCGTTCGTTTTCACTCACCTTTTCGACTTACACAAAGTTTATGATGTGTCAGCAATGTGTGGCATTCATTTATAAAGTTTAGGTGTCCAGTGCAGTGATGCCCAATATTAGACCATGCGAAAGTTGTTGCTGAAGGTTGTCAGATGTTGCTGGGAGAACAACAGCAATCCTAGTGCAGCAAGCTTTTGCAAAATGGAGTAGTAAGTCACAGAAGATCTGCATAAATATCTACATATCCCTGACCAGGGCTGCATATAATGTTTATTGTTTACCCCCCCCCCCTTCCACTTTAAAAGATATTAACAATAAGGGCAGCATGGCAGTCAAAAAAATCTTATTTGAAGCTCTATAACAACCAACACCAAGGATGCTGGTAGTTTGAAGTTCAGAATAACAGTTTAACTTGCCAATTCTTTGGTTACTCAATGGTTAGATGCCTCCTCGCAGGTCTGGGTAGAAGAGCAACACATTTCCTCTAGTGCTGCTTTGGTAAAGTGCCTTTTATGTATGCGTTGTACAGAATCCAGTCTATGATCTGGCAGCCACTTTTGACATAGAGATTAGTTGCCATCTGAACAACCACAATTGTTCCTAAAGCTGGCCATAGATGTACAGATTTTCAACAGATCAAATCCACATCGTGAGACCAAGATCTTCTGAGAACCATCGTACGAACGTTCGAACTGTCCATCAACTAAAACGACCAATTTACCAGGAAAACAAAGGGGAGCTGCCTGCTTGGCCCTGCAATCATCCATAGATTGTACTGGGACCGACAAAGATTTTTTAACCTGGCCGATCAATTTCCTGGCAGATGTCGGACGAAAAATCGTAAGATGTTCGATCGTTTGAATCCCACTAACTGCACGATAATTTGACGAATCGGTCGGGCTGCGCTGAAATCGGTCGTTTCGCAAAGAAGAATCGTCGCGTCTATGGGGGCCTTTAGACTATCTTAGCCTAGTACCTTAGTCTACTGTATGTCCACCCATCCAACTCTCTTTAAAGTTTACAAGGAGCAAAAGCTTTAAGGTGGCCATACACGGGCAGATTAAAGCTGCCGATATCGGTCCTTTAGATTGATTCGGCAGTATTTCTGCCCATGTGTGGGGGCTCCCTACAGGTCCTCCCAATCAATATCAGGCCAAAAATCGAGCAGAAATTGATTGGTCAGTTTTGGGATCCAGGACCACATCTGCTAGTTGATGGGGACCTGCAGCCCGTTGGAGCCCATTCGTAGTATTGTAATCCGATCGTTCGGCCCCAGCCGTTAGTGGGCGTTTCGGGTTAAGATCCCCTCGTTTGGCGACCTTGCCAAACGAGCGGATCTTATAGTGTATGGCCACCTTTACTGTTCATATGTATTCAAATAGTGCACTTTAGAACAAAGTAAACAGAAACACATTTTTAAAATAAGTAGTTGTATAATAATCATTCCTTCCAATTATTTACAGTTTGTAAATAGCAGTTGTAACAATGGAGTAAGTGCAGCGCATTTCATGGGCACCATCTTCCAGATCTTCAGATTTCTTTGTGTCCTCTTCCTTCCCTTCGGCAACCTCTGCCATTTTTGGCACATGTGCAGTTACTACAAACCGGAAGATTGCTCCAACTGCGCATGCGCCAATATGACGCCGTCTTACAGATGAAGACGAAGATTCGGCCGATGGGGCCCACAAGCTCCACTGTGCTTACTCTGCATTGATAGGTGAGCAAAATGTTAGGGACACTTTCAGGGGTAATGAAGTATGCGGGGGAAGCAGGGAGGGGGAACTATCTAGATTAATAGGTAGGGGCTTTTCTTATTTCGGGGGTTTAGTTCTCCTTTAAATATTAATTAAACCCAATAGGATTGTTTTGCACCGATAAGGATTAATTATATCTTAGTTATAAATATAAAGATCAAGTACAAAATACTGTTTTAGTATTACAGAGAAAAAGGAAATCATTTTTAAGTCTATGGCAGATGGCCTACCCATAATTTTGAGCTTTTTGGATAAAGGGATTCTGGATAACAGTTCCATATCTGTAAAATGTTATGTTATGATTGGGGGGGGGGGCTGTAGTGGCAAGTGTTGGGTGAGGGGCAAGCAGCAATGTTGTAGTGAGACAGCATGCAAGTAGGCAAGTGAGTGGGGGTGTGAGTAGGAGCAGGTGCAAAGGTACTAGCCTTGGATGCCGCAACCTTTTGGCCTGGCTCTGTCCCCAAATTTGCTAGTTCATACAGCAAAGTATTTGTCTTCTCGCTCTTCTAGAAACCAGTAGTGGATTTCTGAAAACATATGGCAAATTGTGCTCTGAACTTTCCCTACATTATACTTATAAATAAGGTTTCCCAACTTGTCAGCAAAATCATTAATATATAGTAGAAATCAATTATTGGCAATTACATGGGAAGCTGATGTTACTGAATGCTCTAAAGGAAGATTCAGATATAATCCATTTTCCCTTAGTGTGTTCATTGTAATCATGCTGTAATTTTCCAACAGCAGATAATTAGTCTTTTTATTGAAAGACAGCACAATATAGATATCGGTCAGTATGGTGCATTCATTTGCTTGGGATGTGAATAAAACAGGCTTCATAATTTTAGATACATATGAACTAAATATAGCAGCCTGATCCCAAACAATATTTACTATGAATAAAGTTTCATTTGGGGCTCTGACTTATTTTAAAATGGAATTTGAATAAAAATGGAATTTAAGAGGACTCGAGGCTCCTTTATAATTTCTTACCAATCGTTTAGGCTGTGTGCCTGTATTATATTTATGAGAAGAATGTACATGCTGCATTGCACATATCATGGATTTAGGATTGTAAAACACTAGGGTGCCCATTTACTTAGCTCGAGTGATGGAATAGAGGAAAAATTTTGGCTACTTCGACCATCGAATGGGCTACTTCGACCTTCGACTTCGAATCAAACTAATAATCGTTCGACTTTTCGATAGTCGAAGTACTGTCTCTTTAAAAAATTATTCGACCCCCTAGTTCGCCACCTAAAACCTACCGAGGCCAATGTTAGCCTATGAGGAAGGTCCCCATAGGCTTCCTAACAATTTTCTGATCGAAGGAATATCCTTCGATCGGTGGATTAAAATCCTTCGAATCGTGTGATACGAACGATTATTCCTTCGATCGTTCAATCGTAGAAATAGTGGTAAATCCTTTGACTTCAATATTCGAAGTCGAAAGGATTTTACTTCGACGGTCGAATATCGAGGGTTAATTAACCCTCAATATTTGACCCTAGGTAAATGTGTCCCTAGCTGTGGCCTGGGCAAAAAAATACTGACAATGTATTTGCTAATTAAATAAAGATTCCCAGTTGTTATGTCCCTGACCTGCCCATATATGCCTCTAAACCTACCCAATACCCAGACTGGGCATTTGTCAAAACAGCAGCATCCAAGCCCAACAGGAAAACCAAAAACCTGAGTACACATATTAGGCGGAACATAGTCATTGAGTGTTGGGAAACAAACAAAGCTGCTTGAGTTCTGCATGGCTGGGAAGTAAGGTGGGGGGTTGCCCCTTGCTGTTCATAAGTATGATCGTTTCCCTGCAGAGCAGCTAGGGACAGTCTGAAGTTTCCTATCCACAGCAGTCAGAGCATGTAAAACAAGAGGGAATTTCACTGCAAACAGTCGGGTTTCTTATAAAAACGATGTCAAGGTTGGCACCCTAATTCAGAACCAATGTACAACGGTATCAGAGGGATATAGAAGAAACAAAGTCGGATATCAGGCAGGGGTCACAACAGGAATCAGAATCAGATAAACAGAAAAGCACAATAGCTCAGAAGCACCAGGAAACAAGATCCTATAACGGGCAAAGTCCTGTAGTCCTTTTTATACTTTTCAAATTTCGCGCTATTGCGCGCTGGCGTCATCATGGCAGCACGCCTGCACCTTTAAATTCTGAAGAGGGCGCCGCGCGAGCCCTAAGAAACCGGCGCCTGCAACAAGGAAGCTTGGCGTGGATCCCCGCCAAGGGGGCAGCAGGCATCCCTGCCGTCCCCCCACTAGACCACCATAGTGAGTTTTTGTTACAAACGGTACACATTTTTTTAATTAAAGTATATTGGAGATAGGTTTCTTTTTCATTAAAGAAAGCAAAAATGGGATTTTATTTTTTTGCCTTTACATTATGTCTAAGAAAGGTGAAACTGCTGGATGGCCCTGATTGCAGAATTATTGCTGTTAAATTAAATACAGTCAGTGCACTGCTGGGCCACACTGGCCAGGCGCCCTAGGCAACCTGGGCAGACCCATCGCCTCCCATCCCTTGACTGCGTATGCGCAAACGGACATGCACAGTCTCTCTCACTAAGAACAGCATTAGTGAGGAGATTGGAGACAGTGGACCCAACTAGGCGTAGGTAGTGGAGATGGTACGTGCCTGATGCCCCCCCAGCTTTGCACCCTAGGCACATGCCTCTTCTGCCTACCCATCGTTCTGGCCCTGAGTCCGTAAAGATCTTCTGGCTGTGTTTTCCCTATTGTCCCTAGTTTATCACATGATCTGCTAACTTAATGCTAAACCTCTAATTTAATCAGCTGAAAGCGCTCGACCGTGTTACAAAATTTTGTATTGATTTTTCATTTTTTGGTTCAACTTTGCTTTGGAAAAATCTCCTTTGGAAAAATTATTTTGATGCTCTATTTACTATGAAACAGTCTACAAATACAGTTTTCATATGCAAAGACGTGATATATAAGCGGTTGCTTAAAACCAGCTCTATGCATAGAGCTGAAATGTTCATGTTAGATGACTCCATCTTTTGTGTAAGGCTAAAAAAAATATTTTGTATTATTATCTTTATTATTTGTAAATGACAATGACATGCTGCATAGTTAGCCATTTTCATCGTTACATCATATTTTTTCAGTTAGAGTTTTCGAGTCGATTTAATTAATCTGAGTTAAATAAAATTCAATTTTATTAACAATTTTCAATTGGTCGAATTTGAATTTATGGGAGTTTGGTGGTCTTTGATAAATGTGCCTCTGAGTGTTAATAATAGCTTCAAAGACCACTGTTTCTTCCATGACTGTTATTTACAATATTTCTGTTCATTTATTAGCAAAGAAAGGAAGGAAGAAAAAGGAATTAGATATAGAAATGCTACAAGGGAGAAAAGAAACATAATTCATTTTATTCTTATAAAAATACATTTTACTCTTACATTAAGGGGATGCTTGATACAGCAAACACTGTAGCTTTACTGCCTCCTTTGCTTGGTTAAACTGCATTGATTTGGGGGAGGCCTTATTCTCTGTGTTATAAAGTAAGTGATAACAGTAAGTCTGCTAAGGTTGTGGATGCCATGGCCACTGGTATGAGTTGCAGGAGATCATGTTTTGATCCCATTGTTCAGCTCACTAATTACAATATGTTATTTTATGTGTATTGGGTTTGGTTCCAGAGACCAATGTAAAAAGGTTAGAGGTATGATGAATGCATTAAAATATTAACATACTGAAAATAACTATGGCTAAGTAATGTACTGAATGTAAGCAGGCCTTTCCTGATAAGACATTTAATACCAGAGAGAAGCTTACAGGCAGTGCAAACCATCTGTTTATATGATCAACTAATGGCCATTTATGGAGTGCGCATGCAAAAGCATTGGACAGAGCCAGAACTAGGGGTAGGCAGAAGATGCACGTGCCTAGGGTGCAAAGGTGGAGGGGCGCCAGGCACCATACCTCTTCTGCCGCCTTGCCCCTAGTTCAGACTCTTGTTTCCCCTCCTGTGGCAGCAATCCCCTTCTTCCTTCTGCGTCAGGAGGGGGGTGATGTAGTCAGCCGGGTTGCCTTGGGCGCCCACCGACTTGGCCCGGCACTGGCGTTGGATAACTTACAGAGACTACAACTTGTACATGACCCACTTTAGAGAGAACATCATTCATGTCTCATATCATAATTCCTGTGAAATCACTCTATTAAACCCTGAATGTTACACTTTTCCCCCCAACAATTACTATTTCTATGGAAAATATTTAAAGGGATCCTGTCATCAGAAAACATGTTTTTTTCAAAACGCGTCAGTTAATAGTGCTACTCCAGCAGAATTCTGCACTGAAATCCATTTCTCAAAAGAGCAAACAGATTTTTTTATATTCAATTTTGAAATCTGACATGGGGCTAGACATATTGTCAATTTCCCAGCTGCCCCTGGTCATGTGACTTGTGCCTGCACTATAGGAGAGAAATGCTTTCTGGCAGGCTGCTGTTTTTCCTTCTCAATGTAACTGAATGTGTCTCAATGGGAATTGGGTTTTTACTATTGAGTGCTGTTCTTAGATCTACCAGGCAGCTGTTATCTTGTGTTAGGGAGCTGTTATCTGGTTACCTTCCCATTGTTCTTTTGTTTGGCTGCTGGGGGGGAAGGGGGGTGATATCACTCCAACTTGCAGTACAGCAGTAAAGAGTAATTGAAGTTTATCAGAGCACAAGTCACATGATTTAAGGTGGCCATACACAGGCCGATAAAAGCTGCCAACAGACCAAGTCGGCAGCTTATTGGCCCGTGTATGGGGGCCCCTGACAGGCTTCCCCGATCGAGATCTGGCCGAAAGTCGGCCAGATCTCGATCAGAAGGGACTAAAAATCCCGTCGGATCGCGGCCGCATCTGTTCGTTGATGCGGTCCCGCGATCCGACCGCCCGTTAGGCATCGTTAGGATCCGATCATTGGGGCCTAGGGCCCGATATTGACCACCTCAAGGTGGGCATATCGGAGGGAGATCCGCTCGTTTGGCGACATCGCCAAACGAGCGGATCTCTCCATGTATGGCCACCTTTAGGGCAGCTGGGAAATTGACAATATGTCTAGCCCCATGTCAGTTTTCAAAATTGAATATAAAAAAGTCTGTTTGCTCTTTTGAAAAATGGATTTCAGTGCAGAATTCTGCTGGAGCAGCACTATTAACTGATTCATTTGAAAAGAAAATATTTCCCATGACAGTATCCCTTTAAGATATTTCTTTCCTTTCCCTGAGAAATCAAGGTACAGCAGGTGACTTCCATTGTCACACTGGTAAAGGCCCAATCCCACAGATCAAAAGCTCAGTATATACTTTGCTATATACAATTATTTAACCCCTTGCATTAGATAAGCCCTTTTCTTAGATGAAAAGAAATACTGTATAGAGCTATTACACTATCTTGAAATAGGCAACATATTTTGGTGGGGTACAATGCTATAAACTAGCTAGTAGAGTAGAGAGACATCAAGGTAATTTTGGTAAAGGCTATCACACTGAGCCTAGCTGAGATGCCACCACTGATATAAATGGGGCTCGCCCTCAGTTCATCTGATACAAGGTAGTCTTTTTTTACTAATAGATTTCCATCTATTGAAGAGATTTGATTGCGTGTCACGATGAACGTAGAAGTGCTGGGTTTTATGTCTAATGAGAGATTGTTACTTTATGATATATTTTTGCTCACCCCTGGAGAAAGGAGGGTGACCTGAAGAACATCTCTGCTGCAGCTCTGTGCATGAGCAATACCATATCTAATGGGCATGCAGGCCCAAACTGGCAATCTGTGGATTCAGAGGGGCTGCTGTAATA
Organism: Xenopus petersii; assembly: GCA_038501925.1. Lineage (NCBI taxonomy): Eukaryota > Metazoa > Chordata > Amphibia > Anura > Pipidae > Xenopus > Xenopus petersii. The sequence goes on along the minus strand of CM076687.1, from coordinate 21,074,965 downwards.
TGCCTTAGACAGTCACTATTTAGTCTGCCTATGGGGGGCTGTTTGGGCCTCTGTGTACTTGAAATGCCAGAGTCTATTTTGAATCCGAGTCAGGACCTGTGTGCATGAACAGATCATCAATCAAAAGTAGTGGCACCTTTAAATGTATCCTGCATGATGTACAAAGCATTTTACAGAGACAAAGCCAATCAGTCAAAATTAAAATCTGTTGGAGCTATAAACGTAGGGGCTGCATGACAAGGGATCCAAATGACGTGCAGACAGATTATACTGGTTTATGATAAAAGATTGGCAGAATCAGATGTTGCTGTGATTGGGTGAGAAGGAATGAGTTAAAGGAAAACTATACCCCCCCCAAACAATGTAGGTCTCTATTAAAAGATACTGAGTAAAACAGCTCATGTGTAAAACCCTGCTTCATGTAAATGAACCATTATCATAATAATATACTTTTTTAGTAGTATGTGCCATTGGGTAATCAAAAATAGAAAATTGCCATTTCAAAAAACAAGGGCCGCCCCCTGAGATCGTACGATTCACTGCTCAGACAATCAAACCACATGTAAGGTCACATGAGCCAATTAACAGACAGAGTTCTGCCTTTTGCTTCCTCACTTCTTCCTGTTACAGTTAGTGTTGTAGTATTTCTGGTCAGGTGATCTCTGAGGCAGCACAGATAGAGTCACAAAATGGTGGTTCAAGGCAAGAGATGTAAAAGGGCAATATTTATGTAAATATATATTCCAGTTTGGTAAGATTCTTTAATATATCATTCAATTTGATATAAACTATCTGTTGCTTAAGTATTCATTTGGGGGTATAGTTTTCCTTTAAGGCAGGGGAAAGGCAGGGGAAAGCCAGGCTGGGGACGGAGAAAGAGAGGGAAGTGATGTCAGGGGAAGAAGCAGTTCACTTCCTTATCTTTTTAGCAGGTAGAAACATCCCACCACCTCCCTCCTTTTTTGCATAATTTGTGAAATGCCAGGAGTTTCTCTTCTTTATATTATCTATTAATAACTGAATGTTTTCCTGCAAGCACTGTTATAATGTGGTTTAGGTGTGGTTATACAGTATAAATGTTAGCGTCTTCATTGTATTTTTCATGTTAAATGAATGTCAAATGCTTCCAGGGAATGTTTCTGATCGCCATTGGGGTCAGGAAGGAATTTTTTCCCCTCTTGAGGCTAGGGCTGCCATCCGGCCAGTATTTTACCGGCCTAGCCGGTACAACACCTGCCAAGGTCTGGCCGGTATTACAAATTTATGTAGTTGCCAGTAAATTTGTAATACCCTTAATAAAAGCCCTTGGCCCTCCGCTAAAAATGTATCTTTTCCCCGCCTCCTGGCCATTGTGTGATGTGGCTCCACCCCCTTTTACATCACAGCCTGCCTCTTTTACATCATGCCCTGCCCCTTTTACATCACAGCCCGTCCCTTTTGTTCTCGCCCCCACCACCGGCTGGTAGAATTTTTTTTGAAAAAGGTGGCAACTCTACTTGAGGCATAATTGGCACTGGCTTCAGGCTGGGTTTTTTGCCTTCTTCTGGATCAAACAATGGATATAGGATAATGTATTTTAAGTTGTCACTTAGGTTGACTGATACAGATGTTACTATTGCTTGTGCTAGGTGACAGCCTTCTTGGATTTCCTATCATCATCAAGACTCAGATGCAGGACTGCTGAACTTCTCTCATGGTGGGAAATGCAGCTCCTGCTGGTGGGAGATTTGGGGGCCATCCTCTCTGTAGGTAAAGGCAGCCTAATACTCAGTAGTGGATATAATGCCATAGTGCTGATCTCAAGTCTTCACTGAGGAATGGCAGAGCATGGAAGCAATCTTTTATGGAATTCTGGCTTGAGAATATTGCCTTGGGGTGAGACTGGCCTATTTATTTGATAAAATGTTAATAAATGCTGAGGCCATTTTACATGATGTCTGGCTCCTGGTGTTTCATTAAGGTATACAACAGTGGGGTTCAGTGGGATGGCTATAAGCGAAGGGTCAGTTGAGGAGCCTCTTGTCATATATCACATGCCTGTATAATGTTTGGGAGGCCTGCATTATTGGAAATGCATTGAAACAGTTCTGAAAGGCACATATATAAATGTATTGCTGGCTACAGCCTTTTTAAGATTTTTTTTTTTTGGGGGAGGCACCTGAACACACATACTGGAAGCATTTATACTGGATTGTTAAACTGATAGGGGCACATTTACGAAGCTCGAGTGAAGGATTCGAAGTAAAAAAACTTCAAATTTCGAAGGTTTTTTTTGGTTACTTCGACCATCGAATAGGCTACTTCGACCTTCGACTACGACTTCAAATCGAACGATTCGAACTAAAAATTGTTCGACTATTCGACCATTCGATAGTCGAAGTACTGTCTCTTTAAAAAAACTTCGACTACCTACTTCGGCACTTTAAACCTACCGAGCTCCAAAGTTAGCCTATGGGGACCTTCCCCATAAGCTTTCTAAGCTTTTTTTGACCTAACTGTATCCAGATTTGGTTCACAAGTTACACATCTAAGGATCCCACTAATGTTTGTTTTGTTTGCTTTTTACATATTAAAGTGTCCTTACTGCTTTAATTCAAGATGATCTTTTAACAATACTGTAATTGCACAATTGTCTCTTTCAAATCAAACTTGGAAGCCCTTGCAAATGTATCACATTTTTGATACTTTAGTTTACAAAAGTTTTTGTACAGTGAACAATCCGTAAGGATTCGTATCATCCAAGTCCATGTACATACTGCCCTTGGAATGCTTCTGCCTAACACCAAGTATATCCATGAGTATTATGGTGTTTTATAAACGCTATTGTATCTTCTCTGAAGGAAGAGAATTGAATAAAGAATGAATTAATAAGAGCTTCAAATCCTGCAGCGATATCCAGCATCACTGTGCAAGTAGCTATTTAAAATGTTTGCTGTCATTTTTTTTTGCTGTTGTCCCAACAACACATTGGGACAAATTCACTAAGATTCGTAGTTGCGCCAGGCGTAACTTTGCCGCACTTCGCCACACTTCGCCAGGCGTAGTTTCGCCAGCGCTTCGCAAATTCACTAAAATCCGAAGTTGCGCTCAGGGGTAGCGTAAGGTTGCGAAGTTGCGCTAGCGTTGATTCGCTAAGTAAAGCGAAGTTACGTTAGCGAAGGCTAATTTGCATACGGCGCCAAATTCAAATTTCAATGGAGGAATACATATCAGCACTACAAATGGCTAGAAAAGCTACAAAACAACAAATAAAAATGTTATTTTGCCCTACACATGTGCCCACTGTCTAGGTAAGTTGCCATGAGTCAGGAGATGTAGGGAAGGAGGGGAGCCCCAAAAAAAATTTCGATCTTTTTAAGCCTATCACCCATAATGTAGAAAACACACCAGCGTTATTTGGGACTTAGAAAAAATTTTGACTTTTTTGGAAATAATCCCTATCTACTCTATTGCGCTTCGCCTGGTCTGAGGTGGCGAAGGAAGTCTAGCGTAAAAGGTAGCGTTCAGTACACTGCGCACGTTAGTGTATTTGCGTAGTTACGTCGCTAGCGAAACTTCGCCAGGCGTAAGGGTGCGAAGTAACACTAGCGAAACTACGCCAGCGTTCGTTAGTGAATTTGCGCAGTAACGAAAATGCCAAACGCTAGCGAAGTAACGCTAGCGAAGTAACGCTAGCGAAGTAACGCTAGTGAAGTAACGCTAGCGTTCGGCGCTTCGGCGCTTAGTGAATTTGCCCCATTATCTGCAGCGGGACATAAGATTTGTTTCGTGCATGACAAGGGACACCACTGTGTCTCAAAAATGTTTTAACTTTCAAAAAGATGCACAATATGTTGATACAGAAGCAAAGCAAGCAAAGACCTGGTAGATCTCAATTTTGCACTATTGGCTAAGTTAGAGCCATAAAAATAATTTCCAGTGCTCAAAAAAACCTCATCGCTGAGCATTTTAGAGTCATTATAAGAATATGTTCCATCCGTTGGAGATGCTTTTTGAATATTGAGATGGTTTGAAGGAGGCAGCATTTCGGGACCAAGTTGTGCTTAACTCTGTTAATTTTGGAAGAATTACCTGCAGCGGTAAAGTATTGTATGTAAACAGACATTTGACTTCACAGGCTTTTGGCACGCCTTTTTGTTTTAGCTCACATTGGTGCTGTTTATCAGTATTATCCATTGTCACCTGATGATGGATTGTGTGTAGTTCTAGGTTTTGATAATTTATATGTATGTTCTGCACTTTGGCTGTAGTCTAGCTCCATAAAGGTCACAATTCACTGCCACAACGGTCTACAGTTAAACAGCAGTAACCGTTACACTCCATCTCTTTATATAGTGGTGTATATGTAGACAAAGATGATGACCAGCAGATTCAAGATTGCCCCAATGATCCCCAACATGGCCAGAACACGTTCCTCACGGTCTTCCTTGGATTCTACTTGATTTCCAGGATTCAATGCCTCTCGCCGGCCACTTGGTGTCATTTTCAGTCTAATTTGCTGCACACTTATTTTGAAGAATACCTGCCGTTATAGAGAGATAATAACAAAGAGAGATCAGAAGTCAAAAGTAGAGCAGCCTTTGTATCCCAATGAAGTTACAACAAATGAATTAATTCTCATTGGAGGGCTGTTTAAAAGGTTCACTTTGGTAATATTGTAACATCTGCAAAGAGACACACTGGAATGCAGTAACCATCGGCAGATGTTAGGACATTTGTGCCAGAAGGTTGCTTCACTTTTAATTTCCTGATTTTTTAAATATAATTATTCTACGCAATGACAGCAGACAATAGACACATTTGAAAATGAATGTGATGTACAGAAAGGGAAAAAGATGCAGGTGAAGAGATTTTGACTAAAGCAAAAAGTTAAGGTGTTTCTGGGGTACATGCTACATCATCCAGTGGCCTGCAGATCTATTATAAAAGATAACAATACACATTCATCTTCACTATAGAGGCCGAGCCTTACTTCTAGCAGTGCACATGGCTAGAGAAGAAATCAGAGATTTCATAGCAAGCTGGTGGATGAGATTAGTCTGCTATTACTTCTCATGTTCAGTGCCTGAAATACACAATTTTAATTGTGTATAGAAAAAAACTTAAATTTTACCAGAGCATGCAATATATGTCTGACTAATAGTAATGCTAGCTGGTATAACAGACAATTACAGCTGGATAGTGATGGGCGGATTTTTTTCACCAACTATGGATTCATGGCGAAATTTCACATTTCGCCATCTGCGAAACGACGGCAAAATTTGCTGCCCCTTGACTTTAATACATTCAAAAAATTGTGGAGCATGTCAAAAAGAATTTGCTCATCACTACAGCAGGAAACCTATCAGAACCACTGTAAGATGTGCTACATACAGTGACACAGTGCTGGTGCCCCTCCAGCAGTTTGTAAGAGTGTGAACAGGTGAACCAATGTGGCCAGTTTCAGTCTGGGTCTGAGGTGTGAACATTATAGGAATTTAGGGTGTGAACAATCGAGGTGTTACAAGTGTGCTTAAACAATGCAGGAGCCAGTTAATCTCTCATTTTAAATCTTACGCATGGTAAGCAGACACAGCAGGCAGACTTTTATGTGGGGGGTCACACAAGGGGAGGTCAGTTGGAAAGCCCTGGTCTAGAGCAATATGGCATCTTGAGCTTTTTTATTACAGAGTGTATTTGACTCCCACTCCCACTGCCAGCTTGCTTATGCTTCTAATATAGGAGATGAGGAACTGTAAATGGAAAAATTACTTTCTGCATTAGTATCGATTATTGGCAGCTTTGGCTTGCTTCCCTGTCAGAATCCATCATTTGAGACCTAAGGGGACACTTCAATATATAAACCATTTTACCTTTGGCTGGAAATAACCAGTACGTGCCCTCATGATACACATTTTAAAACATGTTGTCAGCTGAGAATGAAGTCTGTTGTCTGAACCATCCCCAAGGCTGGTTTAACGTGTGAAAAAAAGGACAAACTTATTGCGTGAAGGTTGTTGCTAAAGGGTGGTTGTAAATAAGTGGTGGGAGTTGTAGTTAAAAAAACACTTCGAGGATCGCAATTCAGACTGATATGATAAGCGTAATGTTTCATCTCAGAATGGGCCCCAGCCTTCCTTCATTGCTACAAGCACCTCTTTTATAATGTCTGCCTGCCCTTTCCATTACATTTTTTTTACTATATTACACATTAGCATTTATGAAACAGGTCCTTGTGGATTAGAAGTGTGTAAAACAAGAAGAGTATTACTCATTCACTCCCAAATGGACATTGATCTGACTGTTTCTACGTTTAGTTTAAAGCTTTACTTGTGTCTTATAGTGGTCAGTCTAAAGTAAACGGGCTTGCTGGGCTTTCTCTGACACTTTTGATGATGCTGCAAGTGGCCCTATACACACTATACACCTGGGAAGGAAAATGGAAAATGACATTTGGTAACAGAAAATATATTCTTCCTTGATTCCTTTATGAGGGTTTAGGACTGGTGTTAAAATAGGCAGCATTCATTTTAAATGTCAGTGGTTCACTTCAGTGACAAGAAGTGTTTTTTAATAATGTGTTCAACCAATGTAAGTAGTAGATGAAGTCTGAAAGCTGATTTCCCAAGAGTCTTGTATTATATGGCTGAGGTAGGCAAATTGCTAAAGTCTCATCACCCTCAGAAACCTAATAGCAGTTACGGATATATATAATTGCCTTTAAGCAGAGAAAGGATTGTAATATTTACTCTGTTAAAACAAATAGGCCTTTTAAACTTATATAAAATCATCAGTTTTCAATAAAATGGTTATTTGCCTAAAATGATCAGTAATGTATAAAAAATCCATAAACAAGCAATCAATGGCCACATACCATGTGATGTGTCAGGTTCTGAGAAAATACTTCATTCTGGCAGCTGCTATCCTCTTCGGCATGGTTTCCTCTTATCTCTTCCTTCTTAAATAAGATTTTGGCAGTGTAAATCTTAATTCACCAAATCCTCTTCTTTTGTTCAAGACTCCTTGCAGAAACATGCACAGATAATCTTTTAATACTGATCAAAATCTCAGAGCATCTGATGAGGTAGAAAAGTGAGGAGGGGGTTTAGAACACCACTATGTTTCTTCAGATGCATCCTTACAACAGTTTGTGCTGAATACTATTAGAAAGGTGTTCTTTACATTGTCTTCCAGATGAGCTGCTGAAAATGGCTTGCGTCCATGTATATAGAGGAGTAGGCTTCTCCAGCTCCTACAATGTTTAACTGCTCACATGGCTTGTTATTCCTTGAGAATATACTCAATCTTGAAGAGAAACTGCTTGTGAAGGAAGGTATTCAGATCTATTTAGTGGCAGTGGGTGGATGTAAAATAGGATTTTTTTTTTTTTAAAGTTGGATGTATTGCCAGCCATTAGCTGTAGAAAAGTGAATAAGTTAATTTAAAATAATTTGGACTTTGAAGCCTTTGAAAGCTCTTTAGATTAATTTAATACCTGTGAAATTATCTTCAGTTACTTTGTTAGTGTACAACTGGAACTACATGCTTTGATTATCCTTTTTATAGGCGAAAACTGTTCAGCTGTGCCATTGCAGATGTCCATAGTGAAAAGTAATAGAAGTCAATTTGACATACTGCATAATTTCGACTTTTATGTAGACCTGGGCATTTGATTAATTCCATCCAGGATGTGGCATCCTTGCAACATGATCTTGACAAACTGGCAATCTGGGCAGCTAAGTGGCAAATGAGATTCAATGTTGATAAATGTAAAGTCATGCACCTGGGATGTAAAAATATCCAATCCACTTATACCCTTAATGGGACTGCACTAGGCAAATCCATTATGGAAAAGGACCTTGGAGTCCTTGTAGATGATAAACTTGGCTGTAGCAAGCAATGCCAGTCAGCAGCATCAAGGGCAAATAAGGTCTTGAGCTGTATTAAAAGGGGCATAGAGTCAAGGGAGGAGGGGGTCATTCTTCCACTGTATAGAGCACTTGTAAGGCCCCATCTAGAATATGCCGTACAGTTTTGGTCTCCATCACTCAAACAGGACATTATTGTATTAGAGAGGGTACAGAGAAGGGCAACTAAGCTGGTAAAGGTATTGAAAATCTTAGCTATGAGGAAAGACTGGCCAAATTGGGGATGTTCACGCTGGAGAAGAGGCGCTTAAGGGGTGATATGATGACTATGTATAAATATATAAGGGGATCATATAATAATCTCTCTAATGCTTTATTTACCAGTAGGTCTTTCCAGCTGACACGAGGTCACCCATTCCGATTAGAAGAAAAGAGGTTCCGCCTAAATATTCGGAAGGGGTTTTTTACAGTGAGAGCTGTGAAGATGTGGAATTATCTCCCTGAATCAGTTGTACAGGCTGATACATTAGATAGCTTTAAGAAGGTTGGATGGCTTTTTAGCAAGTGAGGGAATACAGGGTTATGGGAAATAGCTCATAGTCCAAGTTGATCCAGGGACTAGTCCGATTGCCATTTTGGAGTCAGGAAGGAATTTTTCCCCCTCTATGGCAAATTGGAGAGGCTTCAGATGGGTTTTTTGCCTTCCTCTGGATCAACTGGCAGATAGGTAGTTAATAATAAAAAAAAAAAAAAAAAAAAGGTTGAACTCGATGGACATGTGTCTTTTTTCAACCTTACTTACTATGTTACTATGATCAGAAAGCTGCGACTAGGCCGGACTGCTTCTGATTCATTTGAATAGAAAGCACCATGGGTAGCTCAGAACCTGTAACTAACCCCCAAACTTGGACCTGGGTAAATGGGAAGCAATCTAGGGCAAACTATGGAATTGAGATTGTTGCCATATTAGCTCTTGATTGATTTGATGTGTGTGTTTGTTTTTTCTATGAAACACACAGCAAAAGAACAGGGCTATCCGGCACTCAGACGAATCCACAGGGCCAATAGTATAAGTTAAAAAGTTATATCTTTATTGGTCATACATAGGCCCTATGCGTTTCGTACCAGCAAGGTACTTAATCATGGGCTTACTGGTACGAAACGCGTAGGGCCTAGGGAGATGGATTAATAATCATAATTTTGACCAATAAAGATTTAACTTTTTAACTTATACTATTGGCCCTGTGGATTCCTCTGAGTGTTGGATTGCCCTGTTGTTTGCTGTGTGTTTCAGATTGACGCTCCCTGAAGCTGGGGGTCTGGGGCTGGTGCACCTGGACCACATGATCAACTTGGTGAGCTACTGTAATTATACTTTTATTATGGATCATCATTTTCCTTTCTTTGTAATTTGTTTTTTCTTCAACAAGAATAATTCAGACAGAACTATATTGTAACTAAGACTAGTATTTAACTTATACTATATATATTTATTGTATATAAATATATACTATCAATTATAGTCATCAAGAGGGTACAGTGGGTTGAACTATACCAAGCCTAGTTATTCCTGGAGCTCTGAATAGCACAGTAACCCCAGTTATCTTAACTGTACTCCCTAAAGGCACAAGTGAATTTCTGATGGTCCTGCCTGTGACAGGTAGTAACAATTCTTACACAAGAAAATTTTATTACATCTATACTCACTGTGCAAGTATGGCCAGATTACTAGTATTTATCTGTATTTATCTGTATTTAGCTGGGGAAGTGATATAATTGCTAGTAGATATATGGAAATTAATAACATATTTATAAATGAGAAATTGTAAAAAAAAATTTGAAAACAAGCACAGATACACACATACAAAAGCATAAATGAAAACAGGTACAACTAAAAAAAAATAACAGACATGTAAAGAACAGCTTATAAACAAGAGCACTGTTTGCATACACATACTGTACTGTTACTAAGGGAATCATAGATAATTGTCACAGCACACAGCAGTTACTAAATATTTATGCTTACCAAATGCTATAGCAGAATTGTTGCACCACCAGTTATAACATCAGCAGACTTTGCTAGAATTGGAAAGCTCTTTGTGCGAACATTTATGGTATGTGTGAAAATCCGTGTGCAGTCTTTTGCCTGCTTGCTTATACTATAAAGTGCATCTTTGCCCTCTTCTGCAACATCCATGTAGGGGTCTGAAACATCTCGCAAACGTTACATATCAGCAGAGTATTCCTTGTTGGTCATGCAAGGTTGTGCAAATTGTGTCACTTACAGATGCATGTTTCTAAGCTTAGGAAGAAGCTTTTTGGTCAGGCCATTCCATCCAGCACCTTGGTTTTCAAAACAGCGCCTTACTCAGTACAGTTACACAGGTGGTCAGATATTCCTCAGAGGTCCTCCTCCTCCAGAATGGTAGTTTTCTTGGGAAGAACGAATTAAAAATTCCAGGGTATAATAAGCACAAAGCTAATCTGTTTCTCTGCTAACATTAGGGACTCTCTCTTATTTAGCTTTCCCACACTCTTTCTCTTTAGCATATCTCATCCATCTATGATTCTCTCCAGCATCTGCTGTTACCCCCTCTCTACCATCTTTCTTTTTCATCCTGCTTCTACAAGTTCCTTTCTATTCTCATCAGCCCAGATCCAAAATTATTCAACTCCTACTACACTCTGATATACACCATAGTGTCTTCACCCTTAATATACCCTCTTTTACGCTTTTAACATATCTCCTTTCCTCTCTCGCTAGCTCACATGCTGCCTACCCCTTTCTCCCTTCTCCAAAATCTCCTTTTCCTTCTTCTCATCATCTCTATCTTTCTGTCTTTAGCTCTTGTTCCTAGCAACCTGTTTTCTTGCCGTACCCCTCCTCTCTTCTAATAGCTTCATCCCTCCCCTCGCTGTCTTTATCTCCCAATACTCTACTCAGCTCCTGTCAATTGCTAGTCATTATTTTGTGTTCATTTCTTTCTTCATTCTACCCACCTCCTCCTCCATTTGTCTTACCATCCCTTCTGATTGATTCTGCAACTCCTTTCCTAGCTCCTATCAGTTTTCTGCTAAGCAATTCCAACCTTCCTCTGTTATTCATTGTTAACTGCTCTTGTGCCAAAGCAAAGTGGGTCTATTCCTCTGAGCAGCAAGTGAGTATAAACTGGAAACCAACCACCAATCAGAATCAGTCAGTGTTTATAGCACATGTATTGAATAGTGTATGCTTATTATCTGTAGATACATTCCCAACTTAATATTTTGGTAAATAAGTATAGATTGCATAAATCTGAAATCAGGACAGTTATAACATCTCTTACTAACTGTTCAAAATGCCTGGCTGGGTTTGGTAAACATGGATTTATATTTTTACCTCTACTACAGATTACAGTTTAGGCTTATTTTTGCAGAAGAATCAAATTTGTGATCAGGCTAATTTAATTTATATAATTTAATAATTTAATTTATATTGTAATCTAAATCACTTCCCAATTACAGGGTGGCTTGTCATATATTATTCTAAATATTATATATGAATGGCTGTTGTATGGTGAATATGTTTGAACAATAAAGTTCAATGTTATTGTGCATTATCTTCATGAACTTGGGGGGTTATTTACTAAACTCCGAATGCAAAAATCCCAAAAACTTTGTGAAAAAATTTGACTTTTAAAAAAATCACGAATTTTTTGGAATTTATTAAACCCAGAGGATGGAAAAGTCAGAATCAGAAAATCTGGCATCTCAGACCTGTCGAGGTTGCATATAAGTCAATGGGGGAAGTCCCAATGATTTTTTGTTGTGTGCCGGGTTTTGTGCAATACCCTGAAGTTTTCGGGCAAAAAACATAAGAAATCGGAGTTTTCGGGTAAAAAAAAAACCCCAGAAAAATCGCGAAAATGGGATTTTTTTCCTGCAATGCAAATTTTCGGGATAATGTAATAATAATTAAGAGTAAAAGACCCGAGCAGATTTGATCGGAGTTTGTTGCAGAAAATGTCGAGATAAAATCAAACTTTGATAAATAGCCCCCTAAGTGTTGGATTTATAAATAACCAAAAAGAAATTTAGATATTAAGAAACCCTCCTTTATCACTGACTTATTGTTCAGGCCAGTTATTAATAATAATCATACATTAATTTTCTGTTGTCAGGTGGAGAATAGTATTTGAATCCTGTATTTTTTTTTTTTATGAACAGTGGCATGTGATTAATTTTGGCTGGGTGATATTAGGTTGCCAGAGTAGAGAAATCACTGGGAATTCCTATTACTGTTCACCCCCCTCTCTCAATACTTCCACCCTCCCTTCCTCCCCCATCCATGTCAGCTTATTGCATCTGGCTTCATTGTGATGAGGGGACCATGTTGCTTAGCAACCTCCTCCTGGGAATGATGCTCTGAATTTCAACTAGGCCTCAGTACACACAAATGCATACTTTTACAGGCACACATGCCTAGACACACATGTAAAGATGGTTTGGACTAACATAAAAGCAGCGATGTATCTGATGTCACACATGTAAACACTCTCGACGTGAATAAATATTATACTTAGAGGACATGTACATATTTACTCTGTGCGAATATTTAAGAACGCTAGCGTACATATAAACATGTGAATTATGTATGATGGTGTGCATAATGGTGTATACTATATATTTATTTTTCTGCCAATACTGCATCAGCTGCATACAGACAAACATGAACAGATCAGTGCAGATTCTGAATGCACGGTAATGTGACACACAAGCACACAGCAGAAATACACACAAGTCTATTTTATTTCATCTGTACAATGTATAAAAAATGGAAATACAAGAATCAGAAAATACAAAGCTACTGATATGTCTCTTAGCTGTGACAGCCTTGTCTCTTAGAAGAGCAAATGTTCTAGATGTTAGCTTAATGTTGATCCAGAGACTTGTTCAACTGCAAACATTTTTTTCCACTGGGGGAAATAATAGACAGGTTCGTGTGGGTTTTTTATCTTGAACTTCAGCTTGGAATTTACGTGGACAAATGGTTGAATTTGAGGGAAAAGTCTTTCTTAAATGAAAGACTAGTCAGACTTAGAGTAGAGGAAGCTGTAGGTCTGTGGTTATCTTTTTTTTTTCCATTTCAGTCCCTTTGAAAAACGAATTTTTGGTCAGGGCCCCCCTTACCAATTAACATTATTACAAATAAAATAAAAGGTTTATCAGTCATTCAGCCATAGTTCCAAGAATATCTAGAACATCAAATAAATGGTCCCACCTTAACTGACCTTAAATTTGGGCTTATCTATGGGGTATATCTAGAAGCAGCAGCATAACAGTGTCACTGGGCCTCCTCGCTAAAAATCTTCAGGGTCCAGCACACCACAGCCAACCCACCCACCAGCCCTTCCTTCCCACTGCTGATAGTTTGCAGCAGAGCATGCAAATTTTCAGGGGCACTAGCAGCTATAGAGGAAGCAGACACCAGAGCTTCCACAACAGGGGCCCTGCACCCACTGGGAACCCCATCCCCCTCTGCAACCTCTGGCACCTTAAACCCCCCTTTCACCAGCACTTACCCTAGGGAGGTCAGGGAGCACCTTAGGTGCCTAGGGGAGCGAGTCTGGGCTGCACCTTCCTTCATCTCCCACTAATGTAACAAGAGGACCCACCGGGATAAAACCCAGTGGACCCCGGCGGCTCCGGACCTGCTCCCTGTGTGAAGCCTTTGAGCAGGTTCCAACCTCCCACCCTGGTAGGGTTGCCAACTTTTCTGAAAAATTTTACTGGTCGGTGTGGGAAGGCTGGAACAAAAGGATGTTCTGTGATGCAAAGGAGGTGGAGTCACGTACAGGTGGAGTCACGGACACAAAAGAAGGCAGAGCAACATTGCGAGATGGCCAGAAGGCTGAAAAAAAGGTAAGTTTTGAGCGAATTGGAGCCGCGCCAAGGGCATTTTTTTTAAGGGTATTACAAATTTATGGCAACTACATTGCCGGTAGATTTGTAATACCGGCCTGGCCTTGGCAGGTGTTTTACTGGCTAGGCCGGTAAAATACTGGCCAGGTTGCAACCCTACACCCTGGTGGGGGGGTTGCGGCTTGGGCAAGGAGGATGGAAGGGGCTTTCCGGGCAGCTGGCCATTCCAACCCTGAGCAGACCTGCTTCCTATAGTTACTTTACTGTCTAGAAGAGCAAATGTGAATTCTACTCAAATCTTTCTCCAACAAGCCCTTAAGGTGGCCATACACGATAAGATGTGCTCGTTTGGCAAGGTGGCCAAAAGAGTGGATCTTTCTCCAATATGCCCAACAACGGCAGGCTCGATTGGATTACAACAATCAGATTACGACAGAGATTACAAGAGAATGGGCTCCATCGATGCATCATAATAGATGTAGTGTTTGCACCATTTTGTACCTGTTGTTATAGACAGGAGTACAGTATATGGTTCCTTGACTATCATAGTCCTGCTCATGGCCTCACGTTCCTCGGTCTAAAAATACGACAATAAATTAGGCCTAAGGTATACATGTGTCACAATAGTTATAGTAATAATGCTACAGTGGTGCAGCACAAATGATTTGTGCATTTTTGTTTCTAAGACTCTTCCTCCCATTGCTCTGCTTAGCATTGTTTTATAGTATTTTTCCTCTTCTTGTGTGTCCTGTTGGCAGCCGGCATGGTGTTGTAATATCGCCATGCAGCAGTGCAATATTTTTAATGACAAGAAATAAAGAGGCCTTATTATAACAAATGGTGTTAAGCTTGGATTTAATGCAAAATAGACAAATGGATGGGAGATTCAATTTACTTGAATCTGCCATTAACACTTCTTTCAGATATTTACATTAAAATCAGTGTGCACCCTCAGCATCCTTTACACAGCTAACCCTCAAATCCATGCATGTGTCAAAATAAAGAGCAGGTGAATAAGCTGTAATTAACAGCCAGTGCAGTCTTTCTTTCTGAAAATCAATTAGCAAATGTATTGCTTAACATTATAGGAAAGTCTTCTGTATAATAGGATACTGATCAATATCAGCTTTTGATTTTATTTTAATGAGGTTAGCGCGGAATGTGAAATAAATTCTGTTAATAAGGGCAATCTTGCCACGGAGCGTGTTTTCTAGAACAAAATGTGCAAACGTAAACTTGTAACACTGATGGAACACCTGTCCAATGCAATCTGATACGGTGGTAGATTTATATACAGTACAAGCTTTTATTGTGAGTTTTCCAAGTGTGCTGGA
This sequence comes from Xenopus petersii, assembly GCA_038501925.1. Taxonomy (NCBI): domain Eukaryota; kingdom Metazoa; phylum Chordata; class Amphibia; order Anura; family Pipidae; genus Xenopus; species Xenopus petersii. Next base: position 21,059,883 of record CM076687.1, on the reverse strand, counting down.
CATGCACAGATGCTCAACTCCACCGTAAGCACTTCCATCTCATTTTCAGTTCATGCTAGTGCCTAAAGTGCTACTATTAAAATCTAGCTTGCAAAATGGATACATTGCCAATTTAATCCATTTATTACAAAGTGAGCTTTATATACACTTATATAACAGTGTAACAAACTGTAACCTACAGCACTTTAATACCCCTCTGAATTGTGTCTGTATGTTACCCTCCCATTTAGACTGTAAGCCCTATGGGGTAGGGTCCTCTAGCCTTTTGTCTCCTTGACACTGAGCACTTAATCTGTATTGTAATTATATTTTATATTTATGTAAATTGTATTTCTAATAATGCTCTTATTGTTACTTTTTATTCCTTGTTTGTTACTACTAATTTATTGTTTTGCTGTACAGTGGTTTGCCCTCAAGGAGTACTATACAAATAAAAATATACATACATACAAGTGATTTGGGGGCAGATTTATCAAGGGTCGAATTTCAAGGGTTAATAAACCCTCGAATTCGACCCTCGAAGTAAAATCCTTCGAATTCGAATATCAAATTTGAAGGATTTACCACAAATACTTTGATTGAACGATTTTTAAAACTTCGAACGATTTTAAGTGATCGATCGAAGGATTTTTATTCGACCACAAAAAACTTAGAAAAGTGCTGGGGAAGTTCTCCATAGGCTAACATTGAACCTCGGTAGGTTTAAGGTGGCGAAGTATGAAGTCGAAGTATTTTTTAAAGAGACAGTACTCCGACTATCGAATGGTCGGACGATTTTTACTTTGAACCGTTCGAATCATTCGAATCGTTCAAATCATTCGATTATTAAAAAATACTTTGAAATTCGAATTCTTGTCAATTCGAATTATTCCCTTGAGTTTAGTAAATCTGCACCTTGGTGTGTAATTACACCTATCTGTGAGATAAGGATTTATATAGGACATTTTCTAAATACATAGTAAAACAATGTAAGCATATTATTTAATTTGAATACAAAATATGAAAGCCCCATACTCCCAAGCATGTGAGCACCTTACATATGTATGTTATAGGGGGTTCATAATTTGTTTATATCTAAATCCTGCTAGGTTTCAAGAGAACATTTGGAAAGCACTCGTACTGTCTACATTGGAAGAGCTGAATTTCTGATTTTAAAAAGGGGAATTTTGGCTCTGAAAGTTACCAGTTGTGGCTTTTTGCTGCCCTTTTAGTAACCTTCTGCACACAGCAGACTAAGGTAAGGTTCTCATTGCCCTGATGGGCAAATCCTGTATGTATTTCTACACAAAACTAGCAAATAGTATATTTATATAGGACCACTTATCCAGAATGCTCAGGACCTGGGGTTTCCCAGATAATGGACCTTTCCATAATTTGGATCTTCATACCTTAAGTCTAGTAGAAAATCATGTAAACATTAAATAAACCCAATAGACTGGTTCTGCTTCCAATAAGTATTAATTATATCTTAGGGTCAAGTACAAGGTACTGCATATTTTGTCCCACATCTCTGTACAAGCCTTCTGATAGCATACCTGGCAGTGGTAAGCCAACCCTATGTGGTATCCACAAAAAAATGTTGCCTTTTCAGTCCCTCAAAACAAAACACGCAAGACTTCAGTTGCTAATAGAATTGCTAACTCGTATACAGTATATGTAGTTGACAATAGAAACTAATAAGGTATTTGCTTTCATTGCCTGCCTCACCGTTGAGTATTCAAAATCAATTGGTGATTGGTTTGTATTGGCAACTGCAGTTTAGCACCTATGTTTGGAAATGTGCTCCACACATTTTACACTTGATAAATTCCCCAAACAGTTACCATTGAATGCGTACCTCCAAACTGTCCCTTTTTCGGAGGGACAGTCCCTCTTTTGACAGCTCAACCCGCAGTCCCTCATTTGTACTGGATTTGTCCCTCTTTTCTCTGCACTGAACAGTCAGAAAAAGAAACAAAGTTTCTCACTTAAAGGGGACCCGTCACCCAAAAAAATGATTCAAAAGCCTATTTTATCACATTAGTCAAGCAAAATGAACTTTAATTACACTATATAAATTATTTGAATATTGCTTACTTCAGTCTGGGATTTCAAAATTATAGAAAACAGGCAGCAGTCATTTTGTGCATTTTGTGTTAAGACAAGCCTTGCATCATCTCAGAATCTTGTTTGTGCACCAGAATGGGGTTCCCGATGTCCATCCCCATGCCCTGGCTAGTGGCTACACAATTAAATGGTTAACAGAAAGGGGGAATGTGTGGAGAGCAGTGACATCTAGAAAGTGCTGAATGGAAAGTGAATGTAATTGTCTGCCCCGCCTCTATGCTCAGGGCATAGAAGAGTGGCAGGCAATATTTGATTGACAGCTGAGATTTTTAAATGAGCTCACAACAGCTATGAATGCTTTAATAAAAAATAGAAATTGGATTTCATGTTTAATTTAAAAAGGACTTTTATTATACAGATTTTTGTGTCTGGGTGACAGGTCCACTTTAATTGGCTTTTAGCCCAGAACACCTAACAGGTGCAAATAAGATACTTTGTAACAATTTTGAGACACAAAAACACAGTTTAGATAAGGAGAAATATTTTCAAACTATCATAACCTGCCACATTTTGTAAAACAAACACGGTAATTAGGGGGTGTGGCCACAGAAAGGGGTGTGGTCAAAAAATTGCTGTACTACATGCGGGAAAAAAATGTTGTCCCTCTTTTTACTTCCAAAATGTTGGGAGGTATGTTTAATGTTATATATTTTATAAGATTATTATTATTTGTTTAAATAGTTTAATCTCACAACATAACCAAACCAGCTAAATGTTGTGGTTTCTAACTAAACATGACTCAGAATTTACAGTTTACTACATCTTACCTAACACCAGCTTGTAGAGAACAAAGGTAATATGTTATTTTATAAATATTAAATTTATCCCGAAATTGAAATAGGCCATTGCAATTTTCAGGGCTGACACTTTGGTCCACGCAAAAAACTACAATAAAGATGTGGCATGCATTTAATGCTCGCACTTCTGCTACACTATACGCTCTGTAGTTAACAATTGACTTTCACTATTTAAAGCAGTCAAATCAATTCCAATGAATTGGCACATTTGTCAAATAAGGAACTGCTTGATAAATGTGGCGATTCATTACAACACTCTTCTGGCAGTCATGGTTAAGAAATCTGCTAAAACTCACACTGATGCTAATCCCTCGGGAATACCCATTTTTAATTTGAATACATTTTCTCCATAATGGGTGTTTTTGTTGATGATTTACAAAGCTTTTTTTTTTTACCCATAATTGTGCCATTTGACTACAAGAGATAATGAATGTGACAAGAGCAGCAATCAGATTGTGCTCAACTGGTTGCCTTGAGTTACTGCCCACTGGCAAATTTCTTCAGTGTTGATAAATTACCACTAATGGGGGAATGTAATAAAAATCGCTAACGGAAAAACTATTCGCAATGCGAAAAGTTATGCCTCTGCGAGAAAAAATTTTGCTTTGTGTGAATTTAATATAGCTTTTGCGAGCCCGGAAACTGTTTTGTGACCACTTCCGTCAGTGAAAGACCGTTTGCGAATTTTATAGTTTGCGCCAATGCGCAGTCAATGTAATAAAACTTCTTACTGAAAAAGTCGCTATGTTTGCTCCAAAAGATTATGACACCTTCAAGCACTTCTTATGAGTGCGCAATTAAAATTCGCAATGCGCAATTAAAATTCGCAATGCAATAACAGTTTAAGGAACAATATTACATTGCGAGATGTGGAATTTTAGTCTTATTGGTGCGAATTGTTTTGCTCTTTGCGACTTTTATTACATTCCCCTGTTAGAGTTCAGTTTACATCGGCCCTGTGTTCAAGTGCATTCAATATGGGTTTATAGGTGCAATTGTTTGCTTCCTTAGTTTTCCAGAGGTTGCACTCCTTCCCATAAATAAACTATAAAAAAAATATCAGGTTAGAAGGCGCAAACCCAAGAAATTAGTGATGAGGTGCTAATCCAAAGGAGGCTCCCCATGTGGGTCTCCAAGTGAACGGAAACAAGATCTTTTGCCCACAAATAAATTATCAATTTGACTTTGAGTGGTTTTAAAAGTATTTTCCTCCAGTAGCTCCTGCAGAGATAAAAGTTGTAGAAGGCGTCTACAGTGAGAAGCATAGCAACATAAGCAATTTCAGCTGGCTATCAATTAGATTGCTGAGTTGGCCTTTAAAGGAAAACTATACCTCCAAAGTAAAATGTAAATCATATTAAGTGACATATTAAATAATATTACCAAACTTGAATATATATTTGAGTAAATATGGCCCTTTTACATCTTTTCCCTTGAGCTCACATTTTAAGATATACTCTGTGCTCTCTCGAAGATCATCTGAGCAGAAATACTACAACTCTTACTGTAACAGGAAAAAGCAGGCCTGGATTTGTGGAAAGGCCACCTAGCCCCGGGCCTATGGCGGCAGGATTTTAGCGGGCGGCATGCTGTCCAACCACACCCACATTGGTTCAAAAACACTGGGGATGCGCTGGAGATATAATAATTTTTTACATTTCCTGTGCGCCAAATCCCCATTGCTCCAGTCCAGATGATGAAAATTTGCACAAATAAAGGAGAGGGGACAGGGGCGATGAACGGCAGTGGGCCTAGGGGCTCCCACAATGTAAATCCGGCCCTGGGACGAAGTGTGGAAGCAGAAGAACTTTGACCATGAATTGGCTCATGTGACCTAACATGTATAGTTTGTTTGTGTGAATCTTAGTATCCCAGGAGACGGCGCTTATTTCTTAAAATGGTAATTTTTTATTTAGGATTACCAAATGGCACATAATACTAATAAGTATATATTTATGAAAATGGTTTATTTACATGACTCTTACCCACCCTCAAGAGATGACATCACACAAGGAGGGAAAATCCTAAACTTTCCTGCCAAAAAACAAACAAACTAGAAACTTAGATTCCAGCCTAGACTATGGGCATTCTACTATGACACATATTCACATTGTAGGGATTTACTATGTCCCTGCACAAGCCAAAATCCTTTCCCCATGAGTGGTTTGTATAACAAAGTTTCTGAACTTGTATTGTATTGTATGCCCTCTTATCCTTAATCTTTATTAAATCTTTAAAAAACATAAATGTTTCTGTGCTATCTGCAGTCTTCACCTTCTTTTTCTCTCATGTGAATTTTAGCTTTATACATTGCTGACCCTCTATCATTCTAGTGGTCAGGGCCGGCCTTAGGCCTATTGGACCAATTGGGCCCAATAGGGCCCCACACCTCTGGGGGCCCCGCACCACAGGGCAGCACAGATAATATTTCCCTCAGCACATGATGCTGCCTGGCCTGCCCCCAACTTTAAGAGTCCAGCCCATCCCCAAATCAATAGGTCCAGCCCACCCCCAACTCTGATAAGCCAGCCTATCCCCCAACTCTCATAGGCCCAGCTTTCCTCCAACCTTGATAGGCCCTGCCTGCCCCCAATCCAACCAAGCCTGCTCCCAAGCTGAATCGGCCCAGCCTGCCCCAAACTAATTGGCCCAGTCCACTCTCCTATTTCCTCCCTCTCTCTCTTACCCTGTGTGCCCCTATTATGTGCCCCTATTTCATCCCTCTCACTCTCTTACCTTGTCTGCCCCTTTCCTTTCTATTTTGTGCCTGTATGCCCTTATTTTCCTAAATACTTGCTGTGTCAGTAGCCAGCAACACTTTGTCTAGGGGCCCCGCCAACATGGTCCCAATTGGGCCCCACATTTGATAGGATCAGCCCTGCTAGTGGTCTGTTTTTCGTGACACTTACCCTTTATTTTACTGTTTGCTGAACTAAAGAATTTTGCTAAATCAGGCCTTAAGGGACACAGTAACCAGACATTAGTAAGGCAATGTTGTTCAAAAGAGATGACCTATTTGGATATGATTGTCCACAAAGCACTTACCATCAGCAAAAAACACATTTAGGGACCACAGCACAATTTAGCAATAGTATACCTTGGTACATTAAGTAGAATTGGGAAATATATAAAATGTTAGCATTTTTATGGACCATTAAGCCTTTGTCACATGCAGCATGGGATCGTCTATACAGAAACCTTTTATCCAGAAAGCTCTAAAATATAGCAATTCCATTTCCTGTAGTTTCTTGTTTATATTTTTTTTATTTTTAAAATGTGAATTGTTAAATTAAAATGGAGTCTCTGGCGCAAATTCACTAAGCGCCGAACGCTAGCGTTAATTCGCTAGCGTTAATTCGCTAGCGTTTGGCATTTTCAGTACGTCGCAAATTCACTAACGAACGCTGGCGTAAATTCGCTAGTGTTACTTCGCACACTTACGCCAGGCGAATTTTCGCTAGCGATGTAACTACGCAAATTCACTAACTTGCGCAGTGTATTGAACGCTACCTTTTACGCTAGACTTCCTTCGCCACCTCAGACCTGGCGAAGCGCAATAGAGTAGATAGGGATTGTTTCCCAAAAAACGCTGGCGTGTTTTCTACATGATGGGTGATAGGCTGAAAAAGATCTAAATTTTTTTTGGGGCTCCCCTCCTTCCCCCCTACATTTCCTGACTCATGGCAACTTACCTAGACAGTGGGCACATGTGTAGGGCAAAATAAAATTTATATTTGGTGATTTGAAGGTTTTCTAGGCATTTGTAGTGCAGATACGTAGTCCTCCATTGAAATTTGAATTTCGCGCCGTATGCAAATTAACCATCGCTAGTGAAACTTCGCTTCGCTTGGCGAATTAATGCTAGCGCAACTTCGCAAACTAACGCTACCCCTGTGCGCAACTTCGGATTTTAGTGAATTTGCGAAGCGCTGGCGAAAATACGCCTGGCGAAGTGCGGCAAAGTTGCGCCTGGAGCAACTTCGCATCTTAGTAAATTTGCCCCATGACTTTCCCTTAATATGGAACTTTTTGGGCAAAGGGTTTCTGAATAACAAATGCCATTCTTGTATCATAAACCGAGACTGATGGCAAAACAAGCCCTGTTTTTTTTTTGTTTTTTAGGAAAAGCCCTTCTGTTAGTGGTCATTTATCACTGACAGGGGTGCAGGTGCTAAGGATGCTAAATTATATCCCTCAGAGCCCATTTACAGAGTGTGAGTGGCCATGGCACATACTGGAGGTCACCAGTACCCTATTGTGTACAAGTCCAGAAAGACAGAAACCTCAGCTCCTGCTGTTCGCTCCTTGAAAAGCATTAAATAAATGGTTGGTGCTACATAAATAAAATATACATACACACAAGCAGTTCTGAGACTTGGTGTAACTGTATCTTTTGTATGTTCGTATATGTTCGCTAAAGAACCCCAGTTTTCACGCATGCGCAGTTGGAGCAGTTTCCTTTACTACATATCTACTGCGCATGTGTTGGAATGCTCCGTAAATAGCCGAAGGGAAGAAGAGAATCAGAAGATACCAAAGATGGTGCCCATGAGATCTAATGCGCTACTCTGCATGGGAAGGTCTGTGCAACTTTCTGAGACAATGTTTTAAATAGTGGACTGTGCAGAAGAAAAGCTGTCTAAATCCAGGCAGTGCCATTCTGTGGCTGCTAAAGCAAATAAAAAAGGGCATTAACTCAAAGGATGAAAACATAATTATGCCTCTTTATAGGTCCCTGGTGAGGCCTCACCTGGAGTATGCAGTGCAGTTTTGGACTCCAGTCCTTAAGAGGGATATAAATGAGCTGGAGAGAGTGCAGAGACTAAGTGCAACTAAATTGGTTAGAGGGACGGAAGACTTAAATTATGAGGGGAGACTGTCAAGGTTGGGGTTGTTTTGTCTGGAAAAAAGGTGCTTGCGAGGGGACATGATTACACTTTACAAGTACATTAGAGGACATTATAGACAAATAGCAGGGGACCTTTTTACCCATAAAGTGGATCACCGTACCAGAGGCCACCCCTTCAGATTAGAGGAAAAGATCTTTCATTTAAAGCAAAGTATGAGGATCTTCACAGTGAGGACAATGAAGTTGTGGAATGCACTGCCGATTTAACTATGTAACTATTTTGGGGGGGTGATTAATTAGTTCTTGTTGTAATGCTGGGCAGTTTGGCCCAGAGCCTGAAAGTGAGCCTAAAATGAGAGGAAATTATTACAAAACCACAGACCTGTAACCCTTAAGTCCATGCACTTTACTACAAGCTTGGCGTACTAAGTTTGCATTGTTGCAAATTCACAACTTTTTGTTTCGTAGTGAAAAACAATTTATCAACAGCCCAAGAGAAATGACGCCAGGTTCAGGCTGGTGAATGACCATTATAAAGACAGAGAAGACACTTTTGCATTTAACCCGCTTTGTTTCGCCGAAAATTCACCTCTGGCGAAATGTCCCCGACACCCATTAAAGTCTAGGGGCATCAAAATTTATTTGACGCGCGTCATTTTATTTTGGACGCACAACGAGAGACAAGTCTATGTATCTTGTGTTGTGAGGGCTTCACCCTTGAGAGAAAGGTCTCATCCGGAGCACAAACATATATATGGCTAAACTCTTAGTAGAGACAGTGCCACTCATTTTACTATAGCGCAACACTAGCAACAGCATCCTTTCAATCTTGAGTAAATATGCAGTCATTGTAAAAATTTCCCTGAAGTAGTAAGGCAAGCTTTGGCGGAGTTAGATGAGGAGTAACTGTGCCCCTAAGGCTCAATTTATCAATGGTCATTTCAATATATAGGGTTTTTACTAAATGTGTCACAAGGAAATTATAGACAGGTAAAGTGTGCTGTTAGTTATCATTGTACCGCCTTTGGAACCATGGGCAACTTAGTGATTTTAGGAAGCATAGGATATTGTATTATAATAAGGAAAATATATTAATTCATCCACAGCAGAGCAATATTAATGACAAAGTCCTATTTGACCACACAAGAGCATAACTTAGTGATATCAGGGAATAGAGCACAGTTTAGTAATACGAGTCCGTTATATATCTCTGAGTTAATGAGTTATAATGTAGGACTGTGGACTCATGATATATTTTTAAATGACTCAGGGTTAGAATACTGCACTGCTCTTGTTATCTCAGAACGCCAAGATGATAAATTGTCTGGCCACACTTGCATTATTGGAAGGCATTTTGATGGGGTTCCTCATTGGGATTATTAAGATCTCCAGAGAAATCAAAGGCAGAGAATGAGATGAGAAAGAATGTGAAGTAAACATTAGAGCTGTAGATGGTTGGGAAGGTCATTGAGTAAAAGCCATAGACCAGAGCAGAAAATAAACAGCCTGACAGTCCTCTGTTTTATTTTGACATTAGAACAGTTTTTTTTTCTTTCAGTTAGACCTCTGCTCTTCTTTTCAGAGTGAAGGACATGGCCCATCTTTGACCAATAACTTTCGAATGAAACATATAGCATACTCCATATTGTGATGAGGAGCTGGATGAGCACTTCAGTGAAGTTCATCACAAAGGCACAGGGTGGCACCCTCTGTGATTGAGGTGGAACCTATGTGTACATAGCACCTTCAGGCCAGCTAATGTTACTCCAGTCTTATGTTCTAGATTGAAAATGCACAAATCAGACATTGCATGGATGGATTAAATGAAACGTTTTATTTGAAATATAATTATTCATTAATGACATGATATGGTTGGGTGAGAAGAGGGATATGCTGGGTGGGCAGCACAAGTGGGATCTTTGCCTTGTGCCCACTAACACAAATGTGGAATTATTACTTGGGCAATAAGGCCCACACACCTTAACACCTTTACCTTTATGTTTAGTTTACATAGTTAAATTGGGTTTAAAAAAATTCAAAGTCCATCAGGTTCAACCCCTCCAAATAAAAACCCAGCATCCATACACACACACCTCTCCATACTTTCATGTAAATTCTATATACCCATACCTATACTAACTATAGAGTTTAGTATCACAATAGCCTTTGATATTATGTCTGTCCAAAAAATCATCCAAGCCATTCTTAAAGGCATTACCTGAATCAGCATCACAACATCACCCGGCAGTGCATTCCACAACCTCACTGTCCTGACTGTGAAGAACCCTCTACGTTGCTTCAAATGAAAGTTCTTTTCTTCTAGTCTAAAGGGGAGGCCTCTGGTACGGTGATCCACTTTATGGGTAAAAGGTCCCCTGCTATTTGTCTATAATGTCCTCCAGGGCCCCCCGTACAAGTTAAAAAAATTGGGGCCCTAAAGAATATTTTTTAAAAAAACATTGGTGGCAGGGGCCAATAGAATATTAAAATAATACACTGGTGGCCAGGGGATTAAAAAAACATAAATTTTTGTTCAGTAGAATTGAACTCATGACTTCATGACTTCAAATTCCTTGGTTCTTTTGGCCGCTTCAGGACTTCAATTTTGCCTTCTTTCGTGACTTTGGGTCTTTTTGCCGCTTCGGGAGTTCGGCTTCAACTGTTTTCGTGGCTTTGGGTCTTTTCGCCGCTTTGGGACTTTGGCCGTTAGGCTTTTCAGCACTTCCGCATTTCGGCTGTTGGGGACTTTGTAAATGGCAGCACGGCTCGGGGCTGTCAGGGGGGCCCGGCTCTTTTGAAAGTGAAGCACTGCCGGACCCCCGTTCAGACCAGGGCCCGGGACACATATATATATATATATACAGTATATTGGCTTAATTGTGCACACCGTTAACTCTGTATTCGTCACGGTGTTCGCAAGAAAATGTATAGGATATGCAAGAAGATTACGGCACCGCAGGTTCTTTTCAAAGAAAGCAAGAAGTTTTTTTATTAGCTCAAAGCAGCTCTGGGAGGGGGGTCGCCGACTCTGTAACTGTTTAAAGGAATACATTATTTGATACATTTCTTATCTTTGTCCCTGCTGAGCAGAATCTCTGTGTTTCATTACAGGCAACTGTTAGAATTGATACAATAGTTGCTAATACTCCAGAGATGCTGCTGAAAAATGTATCAACTCAATGTTGCAAAATTGCAACAGTTCAGAATCTGCACCTGCATCACTGGGCTACAAGACTGTCACACTAGAGACAGGAACATTAAACTATAGAATAAAAATAAAAGATGGAAAACAATTGAAAAAAGTCTTTGTTACTGGCGAGCAATCTGAAAACATCTAAACTGAATAAAAGTGTTTGGAAGGTGAACAACCCCATTTAACCGTGCCCATTTTATGGTGACACCCTGATTACCATGTACATTTTGCCAAGATTTTTGAACACATTTCTGGGAGTTTTAGGGCAATGTTTATGTTTTATGTTTTATAACAGTTTTGGTAATGAAGGTGAAATTGTCTTTTAAGCTGTGAGTCTCTCAGTTTCTCCAAGAGACCTGTTTATCTTAAATTGTTACATATGTATCCAAGTGCAGGTGCTGAGTGTTCTGGGCTCTCCGACAAAAAAGCCTTTTATTGTAATTAAGGGGCAGATTTACCAAGGGTCGAATATCGAGGGTTAATTAACCCTCGATATTTGACTAGGAATTGAAATCCTTCGACTTCGAATATCGAAGTCGAAGGATTTAGCACAGAAAATCTGCGCCTAAGTTTTTTTGAATCGAACGATTCGAAGGATTTTAATCCAACGATCGAAGGAATATCTTTCGATGAAAAAAACTTAGGCAAGCCTATGGGGACCTTCCCCATAGGCTAACATTGACTTCGGTAGCTTTTATCTGCCGAACTAGGTGGTCGAAGTTTTTTTTAAAGAGACAGTACTTCGACTATCGAATGGTCGAATAGTCGAACAATTTTTAGTTCGAATCCTTCGATTAGGTCGAAGTAGCCCATTCGATGGTCGAAGTAGCCCAAAAAACACTTCGAAATTCGAAGTTTTTTTACTCCGAATCCTTCACTCGAATTTAGTGAATCGGCCCCCAAGTGTAAGTAACTCTGTATCCTTTTCTGGCAACAGTGTAGTAGATTAAAGAGAAACTATGGACTTTTTAATAAAAAGCCAGGACTGCGGGCTGAACCTGCAAAATTGTGACTATCCTGCAGAAAACAGGACAGTTGAGAGGTGTCTAGGTTGGTTAGGGCCCTGCAAATCACTATATTTAGAGCATGCCTGGCTGCATGTATTTTCTTGTATAATACATATGTAATGCACAGAGCCATTGTTTTCACATAGTTGTTAGAAGCAGTCACAAGCAAGGTTATTACCATATAAAGTCTTGCTGACAATCAGGGTTCTTTTGTTTCTTAAAGAGAAAATAATGTGGGGTCAGCTACAACCAAGTCCCTTTTATACATATGTTTTCAATCAAATGCTTTCCTACAGCTCCCTCTGCTGGTCAAAAAAAAAAAGATGTCTGGTGCAACAGACTAAAATGTGCACATATATTTCACCTGGAAAAGGCAGTGGAAGAGTTGAGTCTGTGTTTTTACACAGACAATTATCAAAAGCTTGTTCTAGAACAGTGATCCCCAACCAGTAGCTCATGAGCAACATGTTGCTCTTTGACCCCTTGGATGTTGCTCCCAGTGGCCTCAAAGCAGGTTCTTCTTTTTGAATTCATGGCTTAAAGGCAAACTTTAGTTGCATAAATAACATGTATAATTCCAAACCGAACCTCTTGTTGGCTGCAAATCCACATAGGGGCTACCAATACACAATCACAGCACTGGAAGCCCCAGGATCTTACTGCGTGCTTCTGTTGTTCTCCAACATTATTTAATACTTAAGTGTGGCTCATGGGTCAAAAAGGTTTACCGTGTATCTTCACTGTTTTAGAAGATACATGGTAAATCTCAAGCCTTCTTTGAAATGAATGGCACTACACAAGCCTGGGAAACCTTCAAAACATCAAATAAAATTTTAATTTTGCCCTACACATGTGCCCACTGTATAGGTAAGTTGCCATGAGTTAGGAAATGTAGGGGGGAAGGAGGGGAGCCCCAAAAAATTTTTCGATCTTTTTCAGCCTATCACCCAGAAAAAAAGAAAAAACGCCAACTTTTTTTGAAGCAATCCCTATCTACTCTATTGCACTTCGCCTGGTCTGAGGTGGTGAAGGAAGTCTAGCGTAAAAGGTAGCGTTCAGAAAAATGCGCGCGTCAGTGAATTTGCGTAGTTACGTCCATTGTGCAAATTCACCAGGCGTATGGGTGCAAAGTAACACAAGCAAAGTTACACCAGTGTCCGTTAGTGAATCGGCGAATTAACAAAAATGCGCTACGCTAGCGAATTAATGCTAGCGTTAGGCGCTTCGTCTATTAGTGAATTTGCCCCAGAGAGAGAGAGATTGCTTTACCTAATAGGTCACTGTCTGTAAATATGCTGCTACTGACGACCGATTCATTGTGGCAGATGTTAGATTATGATGATGTTTATAAATGCAGAGCGGTTACTTTTCCTTAATGAACTAACCTCTATGCGGGAGCCTTGATGCTGAGTGAGCACTTGATATATTTTTGAAAAATATCATTGTGTCTTTTATTTGCAACAGATAAGGACGTGAGAAGCCCCTAAATTACAGTTATTCCTATATGTCTTGTCTGTGCCAGTGTAGGATCTTGTAACCTAATGTGAGACAGAAGTGCTTTAAATCTGCTCACAGTATGACGATCCAAATTACCAAAACATCCGTCATCCGCAAAACAGGTTTAGAGCGGAGTTCTGGAGTTTCAGTGTAGATTTACAGCAGAACAGAATATGACTGAGCTCCCACTGGCCAATGGATAACAGCCGGAGGAAAAAAACGTTTTTATATTTCTAAATTAAGATGAGAGCTTTAACGTCCCCTTTAGGGCAATGACACATGGAGCTACTTGTCATGGTTACAAAACACCAGGAACTCCCCTGCCATAGACAATACTCAGAAAACACATTAAACCCCATATATTATAAAGGGCACTAAGTTTGCCCAAGACTAGAAACCAATATCAACCAATAGGTTGTTCACTTGTAAACAGGTGACTTGTAAATTCTGCCTCCTGATGTACAACTTGCAAATTTCTTCTATAATTCTGCCACTGTCCACAATCGACAGAGAATCCCCCAGCAGTAACTGTACATACATAACAGTTTTTTTTATTAAGCTTTATTAAGCTTTATTAAGGTTTATAGAAAATTTCAAAATCAACAAATCACAGGTGGAGCTCACAGCAGTAGATGGATGGCGCTGCTTAAAATCAAGTGTAAGGACTGATAACATGCAGGTTCATTTAATGGAACTGATCTGGTAGTCAGGGCACCATCCTACATGTGTTGTACAAAGTCCTAGAGGTGAACTAATTAATAATATCTGTAGTAGTATACAAGAGCGAGAGTCTGAGTATATAGCTATCAGGGTGTATGTGACTACCCTGAACAAAAGTGTTTTGCTCCACAACATCCACATTTTACATTAAACTCCAGTTTGTTGAGCATTGAATGGCTTTGTGATCCGATGAGAACCATAGGATGAAGAACGTGACATTGATCTTTTCCCATTAGTCAGATAAAACGGAGAGAAGCCCTTATAAAAGCTGCACTGAGTCCATATATAAATTGCAGTGCAATATAGCTCTGAACAGTGTGTACATACATTTGCAAAAGGTCCTCTGAACACGTGTGCGCCTGCACCTAGTTATCAGCTTCGATCAACAGTTTGCTCCACTGAAAAGTCCCTTTACCAATTTTCTGTACTGCAGTTCCCTCAGTTTGTACAGGTATGGGACCCATTATCCTAAAACACGTTATCCAGCAAGCTCCGAGTTATGGAAAGGTTGTCTCCCATAGACTCCATTTTATCCAAATAATCCAAATGTTTCTCTGTAATAAAAGAACAGTACCTTGTACTTGATCCAAACTAAAATAAAATTAATCCTTATTGGAGGCAAACCCAGCCTTTTGGGTTTATTAATGCTTACATGATGTTTTAGTAGGCTTAAGGTATGAAGATCCAAATTACTGAAAGATCTGTTATCCCCAGGTCCTGAGCATTCTGGATAACAGGTCCCATACCTGTATTTCCAAATCCTCTACCATAAACTCTCTCCACCCAGAGAATTGCCTAGGTTACCCCTGCTTGTTAGCACTAACAGATACACTTTTCACCGCAGATCTAAAAGATACACTTTTCTTTCCACGAACTTAAAGCGTTAAATGGCAGGCTGTAATTTGAATTCCAGTCTCTTTCAAACACCGCTTGTAATTGCATTTGGATAGTGTCTGAAGTGCCAGCAGATTGTGTCTGGTTCACTACCAACGCTGACCCGGCTGTGTGTATGAAATAGTTTCCGGACCAGTTAGATGTACCTAAAAAACACAATAAATCAAAATGCTTGTGTTATTAAATAATATAATTGTTGGCGCTCTGCTGCAAAAGGTTTTTTTCTTTGTACACTTTACACAAGTAAAAGAATAAATACAACCACTCACATTAAACTCTCAACTTACACAGCAAGTGGTTTCCTTCTTTCTCTCTACGTATTCAGCAAATGCAGACAATCCTAAGGGTTAGTTCACACGAGGAGATTCGGGGAGATTTTGTTGCCTGGTGACTAATCGCCTCTTCTTCTGGGCGACAATCTCCCCGAACTGCCTCCGCGTGTCTTCCCTTCCGCTATAATGAAAAGTCGTCTGCGCTAAAGCACACGGGCGACTTCAGAAAACGTAGTGCCGCGTGTGCTTTCGCGCAGGTGACTAGGGGAAGTTTTAAAGAATTAGAGTTTCTTCAATTTACCAATATAAGCCACTCTGTCTGTCACCATGTACTTATTGTGATTCACTCTGGCATAGGGAATCTTCTTTTGTGCCTCAGTTGCTGGGACCACAAATATTTTCTGGGGAAAAAAAGGTGAGTAAGTCTATAATTATACACAAGCTTCTTGTATTGTAAATGCACTAGATTTGCAAAGTTTATCCGCGCTTTCCAATAATACTTATAATCTTACCACTTCAATGTTATAATGGCTTTTGTTACTATGCAAAGCGGCCAGCGACCTAAGGAACGTGAACATGGAAGGTCGGGAGCTTTGCCAGCAGCTGATCAGCAAACAGACATGAACATTCCTTTCATAGATGGCTTTCCTCAAATGGTTGTCAATGTCAGGCCAATATCTGTAGAAAAAGAAATAGGGTTTCTGGTGATACAGAATAACTGACAAACAGTATAAGGGAATCCAAAAACAAAACTCTAGTATAAAGGAACATAAGATCTGCTGCTTTGTGGATTGTAGGAAATGATTTTAATTCACCTCCAGCTAAAGCTCAGATATCAGTAAATAAAGCTAATTTGCTGTTGGACTTATTATACATCTGTTTTCTTTTTACATATAATTTCCTTATCCCTGACATGGCATCTTGTTGAAGCTGGTGAACTTGCTTGTCAGTAGGGATGCACCGAATCCACTATTTTGGATTGACCGAACCCCCGAATCCTTTGTGAAAGATTCGGCCGAATACCGAACCGAATCCGAACCGAATCCGAACCCTAATTTGCATATGCAAATTAGGGATGGGAAGGGGAAACATTTTATTTCCTTGTTTTGTGACAAAAAGTCCCGCGATTTCCCTCCCCACCCCTAATTTGCATATGCAAATTAGGATTCGGATTCGGTTTGGCCGGGCAGAAGGATTCGGCCGAATCCGAATGCTGCTGAAAAAGGCCGAATCCTGGCCGAATCCCGAACCGAATCCTGGATTCGGTGCATCCCTACTTGTCAGCATACAAAGTAAAAATATATTCAAATTCTTTATTCATATATTGCCCATTTACATAGAAATGTACAGACCGATTAACATCAGTCACTTTTCCAGGTGGAGTTTACATTCTAATGTCCCTACTGTCCATACAAACACTATGGTGAAATGTATCAGCTGTCAATTAACGTCTGTATAATTTTGGGAGTAAGACAAGGGTAGAACAAACGTCTGCATTTATTTCCCCAGTGAAAATCTCAAGACCCTAGCAGTCAGCAATGCTAACCCTGCTTCCCCTTGCTGTCCCTAGAGAACAAAAAATCGTTTAAAACCTATAAATAAGATAATTTTTCAAAGTTTGCAGATAAACATTTGAAAATAAAGCTTTATGGGCAGAGACATACGCTCAGATTCGGGGAGATTAGTCACTAGGCAATAAATTTCCTCTTCTTCGGGGCGACTAATCTCCCCGAACTGCCTCCGCCAGCTAGAATGTAAATCGCCGGCGGGATGGCAATCGGTGCGATTCGTTCTCCGAAGTTGCCTAACTAGGAAACTTGAGCGACTTCGGAAAATGAAGCTCTCCGAGTTAGAGTTCTGCAGAAGGTCGGTCACCCGCGGGTTAACCGCAAAAACCTGCGGGTTGCGGGTAGAAGTTCCAGGTGCGGGTATAGACGTGGGTCGGCGGTTCTGCGGGTCGGGTCGTGGGTCTTCTCAATAGTGATTTTTACTCCTTTTTTCTGATCATGCCTACTTCCGATGATGTCACTTCCGGTTTACAATGACAGCACTTCCTGATTCTTGATGGTCAGCAGGTCGCGGTTCTGGGTTGTGGATAAGGTACTTGCAGGTCGGGTAGCGGTTCCAAGCGGGTAAGAATGTGGGTTGCGGCTCCAGGTTGCGGATTGCAGGTTGCGGGTACGAGTCGGGTTCCAAACAATGGACCCCCACAGGACTCTGCTCCAAGTGCCATCCTGACGGCGATTTACATTCTAACGGCCGGGAGGCAGTTCAGGGAATCTCCCCAAATCTGACCATGTGTCTCTGCCCTAAAGGTTAACTTTTATCCTAATCTGGTGAAAAAAAAATTGAAAAATAGGTCAGAATCTACTGTATATAATGCAAGAGTCTAACGGTTGGCAAAATTATGAAACATGCTGGCATCATGTAGACATAAATCCCCACAAGCAATAACACTTTGCAGTCAGAAAGATCAGTTCACAAAGTATATACAATATATGGCACAATATTAGTATACAGCCCTTTCCCATTTGCAGACCACATTACCTCATTGGATGGGAAAATTCCACTGTGGGAGAGTAGTCCATAACAGAAATATATACAAATTGCTTGGCATCATCTATAATGTTAATAATGGACTGGAGATCATCGGTCCTCCCAGCCGCTAAGAGAGGAGGTGGTGAGCTCTGGAAAGAAAAACATTCTTATTTTAGCTTCCCCTGGAAGAAAAAAATACTTTTACTGCACTGATCTGCATAGTTGGGCTTCCCACTTCACTTACTGAAAGATAAACCTCTGAGGCTGTGCTGTTCAGATTCACTTGCATTGGTGTATCCTTGTTGTATGGTGTTGAATAATTTACCGGCCATGGGGATGGCAAGGTAGCATTGGGTAACCCAAGGATCCAATATGCTTCAAAGATTTTCTTCAAATCCTGGGCTAGGCAGCTGCAGTTATATATGGTGGCACCAAGTTCTTTCACCTGTTATTGATATCTGCAGTTAGTGTCAATGCTTCACAGACCTCTGACTTTTATCATGTATCATAATTAGTTCATCTTTAGAAACATATCGCATGGGTAATGGCCATCAAGTAAATGATGGTACTTTTCCAACTTGTTTTTTTTTTAGTAACCCAAATGAAGGACAAAATGCCCTTTGCACAGGCCACAATAACAGTTGCTTGCAGAAGATCTTGTCAGGCAACAATCCCCTGAAAAAGCTCTTAAAGGGATACTGTCATGGGAAAAATTTTTTTTCCAAAATGAATCAGTTAATAGTGCTGCTCCAGCAGAATTCTGCACTGAAATCCATTTCTCAAAAGAGCAAACAGATTTTTTTATATTCAATTTTGAAATCTGACATGGGGCTAGACATTTTGTCAATTTCCCAGCTGCCCCTGATCATGTGACTTGTCCCTGCACTTTAGGAGAGAAATGCTTTTTGGCAGGCTGCTGTATTTCCTTCTCAATATAACTGAATGTGTCTCAGTGAGACATGGGATTTTACTATTGAGTGCTGTTCTTAGATCTACCAGGCAGCAGTTATCTTGTGTTAGGGAGCTGCTATCTGGTTACCTTCCCATTGTTCTTTTGTTTGGCCGCTGGAGGGAAACGGGAGGGGGTGATATCACTCTAACTTGCAGTACAGCAGTAAAGGGTAATTGAAGTTTATCAGAGCACAAGTCACATGACTTGGGGCAGCTGGGAAATTGACAATATGTCTAGCCCCATGTCAGATTTCAAAATTGAATAAAAAAAAAAAAATCTGTTTGCTCTTTTGAGAAATGGATTTCAGTGCAGAATTCTGCTGGAGCAGCACTATTAACTGATTCATTTTGAAATTTTTTTTTTCTCATGACAGTATCCCTTTAACTAGTGCATTCAGGAGAGCTGGCAGGTGTGTGCATTTTGGCCCCACATATTTGAGCTACAAAAACAAAGTGGGCTTAGTGGACCTGTCATCCAGATATAAAAAGATTTACAATAAAAGTCCTTTTCAAATTGAACATGAAATCCAAATTTTTTACTAAAGGGGACCTGATACCTGAAAAAAATATTCCAAATCCTATTTTATCACGTTAGTCAAGCAAAAATGAACTTTAATTAAACTATATAAGTTATTTAAATCTTGTTTCAGTCTGGGAATTCATAATTATAACAAGCAGGCAGGAGCCATTTTGTGGACAAAATTGTTAAACAAGCCTTGCATCATCTCAGAATCTTGTTTGTGCACCAGAACGGGGGACCTGATGTCCATCCCAGTGCCCTGGTTACACAATTAAATGGTAAAGAGAGAGGGGAATGTGGGGAATGCAGTGACATCTAGTAAGTGCTGAATGGAAAGTGAAAGTAATTGCCTACTTTGCCTAAGGCATAGAGGAGGGGCAGACAATATTTGATTGACAGCTGAGATTTTTAAACAAGTTTACAACAGCTATGAATGCTTTAATAAAAATAGAATTTTGGATTTCATATTTAATTTGAAAAGGACTTTTATTATACAGATTTTTATGTCGGGGTGACAGGTCCACTTTAAGGGATTAATGTTAAAGTGTTTGTTAAAGTAGTATGCAATTACAATAACTAATCTCCCCAAACTGCCTCCCGCTAGCTAGAATGTAAATCGCCGGCGGGATGGCATTTGGAGTGCTTCGTTTTCCGAAGTCACCATCCCGCTGGCGATTTACATTCTAGCCGGTGGGAGGCAGTTCGGGGAGAGTAGTCACACCCAGAAGAGGAGATTTGTCGCCGGGCGACTAATTTCCCCGAATCTGAGCATGTGCCTTGACCCTTAATGGTTAGGACATGCCTCCTTTTGGCATTTTCTTGTGGGAACACAAATAGAAGGCACAAGGCTGTAGAATTTTATTTGGATATCTGTAAGTTTTTAAAGAGCAGTGGGGAGTCCAAATTCAAGTCAGTTTTCCAGCAGCACACCAAGTCAGTTGTAGTGATTGCAAAAATTGATTTATTTAGCCCAAAAACCACATATTAAACAGGCAACGTTTCGGGCCCACTGGAGCCTTTATCAAGTCTGTGTGCATTTTGTCTCGCACAAGTCCCACCAACAAAACACCTAATAGCTGTCTCTTAGCAAAATTAGTGGAAAACTAGTTGGCAAAATGGGTAAATAAATTGTAATCAGCTGTATTTTGCTTCTCCCCTTTCCCCTCCTGGTGTAAAGATCATATTAGTTTCAGTGACTGAAGACATCCTTTTACCGGTTTTGCCTCATTAATGCTAAACAATCAGTTAATCTTCCAACCATTTCCTTATTGCCTAGAGAAACTTACCTGTGTTAGAGATCTCCAGTCCATATTAGCACTGCCAATGTAAAAATGTTCATTGTCAACAACCCAAAATTTAGTATGTAAAACACCATCTGTTAGCTTTGGCAAGTCTACCACACGCACATCTGCTCCTAAAAAAAAAATGGAACCAAATTATAACAGATGAGGTATAGAACTGTATTGAATGATCATTTTAACAAATCAAAAACACAGAAAATGGCAAAGGGCAGGGACAAAACATCAACTACAGCTTAGCTTAATAGTTATTGTTTACTAGCTAATCATTAAAGGAACAGGTCAGTGTAAAAATAAAAACTGGGTAAATAGACAGGCTGTGCAAAACAAAAATTGTTTCTAATATAGTTAGTTAGCCAAAAATGTAATGTATAAAGGCTGGATTGACTGGATGTGTAACATAATAGCCAGAACACTACTTCCTGCTTTTCAGCTCTATAACTCTGAGTTAGTCAGCGACTTGAAGGGGGGCCACATGGGACATAACTGTTCAATTGATCCGCAGCATTCAGCTCAGATTCAAAAGCAACAGATATGACCCATGAGTAACCAGTCAGTGTAAACCGAGAGAGCTGAAAAGCAGGAAGTAGTGTTCTGGCTTCACTCAGTCACTCCAGCCTTTATACATTACATTTTTGCCTAACTAAGTATATTAGAATTTTTTTTATTTTGCACAGCCTGTCTATTTAGCCAGTTTTTATTTTTACACTGAACTGTTCCTTTAAGGGCGTTACTTGCTAAAGTCTGATTTTTTTTCTGGTCGGAGTTTTAAAGGAATTGTTCAGTGTAAAAATAAAAACTGGGTAAATAGATAGGCTGTGCAATATAAAAAATGTTTCTAATATAGTTAGTTAGCCAAAAATGTAATGTATAAAGGCTGGAGTGATTTCATGTATAACAAGTCAGTCAGATCACTTCTTCCTGCTTTTCAACTCTCTTTGTTTACACTGGCTGGTTGCCCTGGCTACCAGACAGTAACCAATCAGAGACTTGAGGGGGGCCACATGGGTCATTTCTGTTGCTTTTGAATCTGAGCTGAATGCTGAGGGTCAATTATAAACTCACTGAACAGAAATGTACCATGTGGCCCCCCTTCAAGTCACTGACTAACTCAGAGTTATAGAGCTGAAAAGCAGGAAGTTGGATTCTGGCTGTTTTATTAGACATCTGTTCACTCCAGCCTTTATACATTACATTTTTGGCTAACTAACTATATTAGAAACATTTTTTATTTTGCACAGCCTATCTATTTACACAGTTTTTATTTTCACACTGAACTATTCCTTTAAAGGAGGAAAACACCATTTATTCATAGAACAAAAACTCAATTTTTTGGAGATTAATTAAACCCCGAGGCTACTAAAAGCTTGAATAAAAAAGAACTCCATCTCAAACCTGCCTAGTTCATATAGAAGTCAATGGCAGATGTCCCTTTTACAGTTGGACGATATCCCGATCTGTGCAGAGTTTCATACAATAATAAAAATAATTTGTCGTTTTCGAGTGTTAATCCAAAAAAGTCAGAGCTTTCAAATCAAATCCGAAAAAATTATACATAAATTATATATAAATTTCACAATTTGATCGAGAGTTAAGTTATTGATAAATAAATTAATAATGTGGATGGGAGTTTGGTCGAAGGCCTAAGGTGTTTTATAATGTGCTGGGGGTGCTGTGCTGCTGAGAGTGGTCAACAGTGGCTTCCATTATTGGCCCTCCACTACATGTATTCTTGTCCTTGGTACCACAGACTTTGGACACTGCCCTAATAAATAATGGTGCACATTCAAACACAGAAAACTGCAACATTGAATAAAAACAGACTGTAAGCTCCATTGGATCACAGTGAATAATATAAATGTAATTTCCATAAAAGCACTATGGAATAATCTCAGCACAGTACAAAGGAGGATGCATCTGGTGAAAAGAGGTTCAGACAATAGTTTTCCATACTTTTGGCTCTTCGTATTGTCTTCGGGCCTCTTTGTCTACACAAAGCCTGAGGGAACATGCACAGTTGGGCCAAGTCAGGAATCGGCTTCAACTGCGCAAATTGGTGTTGAGACCCAAAGACAATACGAAGAGCTGGGAGATGGTGACCGGGAGCTCCACTGCGCTCCTCTGCATTTAAGATTTTTTAAAGCTAATGCACACAGCGGGGGGGGGGGGTAGGGGACAGTACCAGATAGTTTGGGGGGGTTAGTTCTCCTTTAAATATTAAAACATTTAATAAAACAAACCAATATGAAAGGGTAGACGTGTTTCTCTTACCACTATCTTTTAGAGCAGAAATGTCTCTGGACCTAAGCGGGGAGTTTGGAGGGTTCACGGCAACTCTTAAAGTCACTCCTCTCTGCTTTAGCTTCAGAAGCTCCTGAAGGATCAATTCTCCCTAATTGAAGTATTGCAGTTACTTCATATTGTATTCATTAAGGCAATACAGTACCAATCTTATCAGAAAAATAACACCACAAAAATCTCAGGCAGTGAAAATTAGGGATGCACCAAATCTGCCCAGCCGAACCAAATCCGAATCCTAATTTGCATATGCAAATTAGGGGCGGGGAATCACATGATTTTTTTGTCACAAAACAAGGAAGTAAAAAATGTTTTCCCCTTCCTTCCCCTAACTTGCATATGCAAATTCAGATTTGGTTCGGTATTCGGCCGAATCTTTCGCGAAGGATTCGGGGGTTTGGCCGAATCAAAAATAGTGGATTCGGTGCATACCTAGTGCAAATAGCTTTTTGACAGGAGACTATTTTTAAAATTGTTAATTCCACAATGTGGTGGTATTCCAATGCTTACAGTTTTAGGATCACATTGTGGAACTAACAGTTTGCAGAATGCAACATTAATTTCGAACAGTAAAATACACTTTTTGGGGTGTGTTTCATTAGACTCCATATCTATTTATCTTGGAACTCTTTTTAAAAATAATGCTCTGGCTGGCTATGATAAAAATGAGATACACTAATGAACAGAAATTGTATAGCACCTACAATGACTCTACCACCCTGTTGTGTTAAAGGAGAAGGAAAAGTTATAATCACTGGGGGGTGCCAAATGTTAAGCACCTCCTGGTGATTAGAATTGTTTACCAGATACCCTGACCTGGTGGCCCTGTTAATAGAAAACTGCACCAGACCAGGTTATATTCGCACAAGCACCACAGAGCCACCATCTTCTTTTCTTGAGCCATGTGCATGCACAGAAGAGTGAAAAGTTGAACAACAAGCAAAAACCTCTATGGAAGATGACAATGGAACAGAGGAAGATGATTGCTCTGTGCTGCTCATACAGAAGTACCCTGGGCCAGTGCATTGGCCTGGGGTATTAAATAAGCTATTACAATACACAAAAGCCATGAATATCTTGTAAATTATATCCTTATAAATGGTGACTAGTGAGGTCATCAGTTATAAATGGTGAGTAGTGATGTAATTTTTGTCACATTTTTCACTAAACCTTGCGTATTATAATAAATAAAGTATCCCTTGTTGGAAAATATGAGAATATTAGAAGTAACCTCAGAGTTCCATTACCTGTATAAAAGAACTCGGCCTTCGGCCTCGTACTTTTATATGGTCATGAAACTCCTCAGGTGACTTATAATATCCTTATATTTTACAATAGGGGGTACTTTATTCACTATATATTATAAATAATCACTAAGATCATGGATATTCAAGCAATACCAATATTCATCAGTTTGTGATGTACTTACCACAATTTGTTCAATAACATTAACAATATGATAAATGAGAGAAACCCCAAAACTCCTATGTTTCTCATTACCTGATGTGCTGAGGGCTCCTGAGTTTGTGTGTCCTCATTGGTCAGAGTCCAGTAAAAGGAGGCAATGTCAACACTGCTTTTAGCATTAGTAAGAATGTTCAGCCATGAGTGGAAAATTGAAGGGTTTATTGTAGAGTTGGCGTCGTACACCAGTCCCTCAGGGATGCTCTCGACCAGAACAAACCTATGCAGATAGATAAGGAGATGAAAAGAACTCTAAACCCTAAAATACAATATTACTTTTTATAAAAGAGCATCGCCTTAAATTATATGAGGACAGGTTTAATGACTTTTAATATCAAAAAGTGCTGCAATTAGTTGTTTATGAGTGAATTTTGTTCACTAATGAACAACTTATTGCAGCACTTTTTGTTATTAAAAGTCATTAAATCTGTTCTCATATAATTTATTTCTTTTCTGTCTCAAGTCACTAAACGTCAGCTTAACAAACATCTGTGAGGTCAATAAGACTTCATGCTGTGACCTGGTGCAATGAACATTTATGTTTCCTAACCAGGAGTGCTGCAACATGTTTGATATTGATTGACTGAAATGTTTGAGAATATCCAGTTTGTTAATATATTTAAAAAGAGGCTGCCCCAGCATACTCACTAATTACAATGAATATTTACGGGCAGATATATCCAGGGTCGAATTTCGAATTCATGGGAGTTTTTTAAAATTCCCATAAACTTTAAATTCGACCAATTGAAATTTATTAAAAAATCTCATTTTCAAAACTCGGGTGAATAGGATAGACCCAAAAAATCTTATAGAATTTGATTCGAGTTTTAAAAACTCGATTTGAGTTTTTTCTCCGAGTGTCAGGAAGGCTGCAAACAACTCCAAATTGATGTTCTATTGACTAAAACAGCAATACGGCAGGTTTTAGGTGGCAAATAGTGGAATTTGAGTTCTTAAAGGACTAGTGTATGATACAATTTGAAAATCAAATTCAAATTAGAATTTTAATCATTCTGTCTAATTTCACAGTTTTGGCCATAAAAAAACTCGAAAATTTGAATTTTCACTTCGACCCTTGATAAATCTGCCCAGCAGTATTTAAATAGTTTAAGTGCAAAACTAGAGTCTATTTTACAATATGAAGTGGTCATTAGCACAGCCCAATGTAGCTATAACATATGACAGATGATAGTGCTGGTGGAACTATTCATGGCATGTCCCTGTGTGCCACACAATATGTACCCCTCACTATTGCATTAAAGGGGAACAATCGTGAAAATGAAAATTTAATATAAGCTTCATCATATTGAAATAAGACATTTTCTAAATACAATCAATTAAAATTTCTGTACCATTCTGAAATAATCAAGTTTATCTTCACTATTCATCTCTCAGCATCTGTTTCTCTTCATTCTCTTTTCATGCAGCAGTTGGGTGTCAGATAATAATTGACAGTTAGATCCAATATATCTTATAGCGGGCTCCTTTTGCCTAGAAGTTGTATTAGAGCTCACTCTATTAAAATCACCAGACATCATGTCTCTCTACATGCAGAATTTGTGCAAAAGACAGTTATTTTGTTAGATTTTGTTTAAACTGGAATCGGTTATTTGAGTGAGCTCTAATACATCTTCTAGGCTTAAGGAGCCCCCTATAAGATATATTGGATCATTCATCTGACACCCAACTGCTGAATGAAGAGAAACAGAGACTGAGAGAGGAATAGTGAAGATAAACTTGATTATTTCAGAAACAATACAGAATATTTAATCGGTTGTATTTATAAAGTTTCTTATTTCAGTATTACATTACATTACATAGTTCCCCTTTAAGTATTGCCCTCCCTCCATGAACTGCTCACCCCCGACTTGTGGACTCTCACAAACATACTGCAAATTACCTGCACTGATCATCACATCTGATGTCCTTGTTCAGCACTGTCTCAGTGATTGTTTGAGATGTAACGAACAAGAAGGGAAAGAGAAGGAGCTGAGCAGCAGTCAAGACACAGAGAAGGAGGGCGATAATAATGGCTATAGCAAGTGCACATCGGTAGTACTGCAATAAGAGAAACAACAGATAACATATTTTAAAAACAGTAAATTTATTTTTTTGTGTAATTTTGTAATGCATGACGCCACATGTGCTAGGGGCTGATATATACAGTTGGGCAATATGGTTAAAATCAGCCAAGTTGTATAAACAAATCTGAATATATATGGACATATTTACTCTGTGTCTCAATTGATCCTTTTAAATGAGAATTCTGTTATATTGTACCAGCAGAGTTGCAGTGTGTATGGGACATTAAGGAGCTATATTTTGTGTAGAGAAAAGTGAAAAATAAACTTGCAGGAGCAGTTTTTGGTCAATTAAGCTTTAAATGGGATGTAAAGGCAAATATATCCAATAAACTTTAATTAAAAAATGTGTACCGTTTTTAAAAGAAACCTGACTGAGCAGTGAAATTCCCCCTTTGTTTTACTTGCTCTGACTGCTGTGGATCGGATACTTCAGACGGTCCCTAGCTGCTCTGCAGGAAAACGATCATACTTTCAAACAGCAGGGACTTACCAGAAGTCAAGCAGCTTTGTTTGTTTCCCTGTAAAGCAGGCGGCAACTGTATAGAGATTCGTATTGGATTTTATTTTTGCCTTTACATCCCCTTTAATGTTTGTAACTCCAGTGGCAGGGACAAAGATCATGGAGCCAGATTTAAACAGATAAACTGGGATTCTCATTGACGGATTATTTTACTACAGTCACTGGTTCTGGAGAGTTGGAGAAAGTTTGTATTAAATAAAACAAAATCTATAAAACCCAGATTAGATAACATGACAACACAGGACCCAGTGCAGTCTGCATATTCTGATTATTAATTAGTCTTGCTGTATCAGCTTCTATGGCAGATAATATTTGACCTGTGCTGTTTTGATAACGTACAACGATCCCTAAGCTTAACCTCCCAACTGAAGCCCAGACCACACTGAGCATGTCCATGGTCTTAGTCTTGCAAAGATATTTAACAAACAGGCTTGGATTTGTTTAAAGGCCACCCAGGCCCGAGCCTAGGGCGGCAGGATTTTAGGGGTGAGGCATGCTGCCCAACCACACCCACATTCGTTTAAAAACACAGGGGATGCACTGGAGATACAATCATTTTTTAAATTTCCTGTGCGCCAATCCCCATTGCTGCAGTCCAGATGATGAAAATTTACACGAATAAAGGGGAGCGGACAGGGGTGACGAACGGCAGTGGGCCTAGGGGCGCCCACTCTGTGAATCCGACCCTGTTAACAAAGTAACAAGATGATGACCCCCTGTGGCCAACTTTGAAAACCTAAATCATGTTTATTATTAGGCTTCATGTTCATGTTTATGTTTAGTATACAAAATACAGCACTTCTAGCATTATTCTATTTTAGACTTTAGTTCCCCTTTAACACACCTTGCAAGCTTTCTCTTGGTGATGCTCATGCTGGAGAACACGCTTTTCTGCTTCTTCATAAGGCTGTATCTGCAGGAGCCAAACAACTGAGAACTAAAAAGAGCACTGATCATTTCTCAATACATTCCAATGTGTGTTCACCTCTTCCAACTGGCCCAAAAGCAAGTAAAAGTATTTCTCTAGGATAAGGGATCCCATACCTGTATCTGTTTGTCTTGATAAAACTATCTCTTAAACATCATTAACTAAAACTCTCTAGATGTTTCTATCAACATATTGGATCTTCTGCATATGTTCAATATTATTACCTGCATATTCATAGGAGTTTGTGGCTTTCGTGTTTCTTTAAAGGATAAGTAAACCTTTAAAATCAGTGAATTTAAAATTGATGAGGGTGCTATTCTAAGAAATTTTGCAATGTACATTAATTATTAATTTTGTTTTTATTCCAAGATATTAAGGGATACATGTACTGTTAATATGGATGAATTTTGTTACAACAGCGCCACCTGCTGGTCAGTTTCCTACCAGTCTGACCACCAAGTAGTCAAGGAAGTTGTCAGGAGAAAGGAAGAGGCTGCTCTGATGTTCTTCTGCTTAGGAAAGATGTGAGAAAGGTTTCTAAAATATTTTCATAAGCAGAAGAACATCAGAGCAGCCTCTTTCTTTCTCCTGACAACTTCCTTGACTACTTGGTGGTCAGACTGGTGGGAAACTGACCAGCAGGTGGCGCTGTTGTAACAAAATTCATTCATATTAACAGTACATGTATCCCTTCATATCTTGGAATAAAAACAAAATAAATAATAAATGTACATGGCAAAAGTGCTCAGAATATCACCCTCATTCATTTTAGATTCACTTATTTTTAAGGTTTACTTATCCTTTTTTAAATGAATATTCTACCAGAGTTTAAAGAAACATTTCCACAGCATTAAAGTTGTTTCTCTCTTACATTACATCTCCAAGTGAATGAAGCAACTGGTTCATTGCCTTTATCTCTTCTCTCTTCTGCCAGTTGTATCGCTGCCTAGAGCAATGCTCTTTATGCGTCTTTGCAATCTGGCAGCTGTGTGTGTTTTGGAACACACCATTTTTACACAAACACACTCATATGATGCTACAGCAGACAAGAGGAAGAGAAAGAGGAAGCAATTCTCTTTCTCGTTGACCTTCCAAACTTGCCTGTACTAGGGACCAAAACAGTGCCTGGCCCAACTGAAATCTGACTGGTTATCTGATTAGAAGGTATTTATCTAGAAGGCTGGAAAATACATTAAGATGAGAAATGATTCAGATAGTGGATATGGCCCTGTCCTGACATGTCTACGTTGGATCCAGTTATTTCTACTGTATACCCAGAAGCAAAAGAATTGGATCACCTTGAGTTGGCCATATCAGGCCAAGATCATCTCAGATCAGCTTACCACCCATATGATAAGGTTTCTTATATTAAGGGTGGTGGCACACGCTCAGATTTCAGGGAGATTAGTCGCCCAGCGACAAATCTCCTCTTTAACGGGCGACTAATCTCCCTGAAATGCCTTCCCACGGTGTCTTGCTACAAGTTCCCTTGGCAGACTTATCACAAAACTAAATGTCTAACTGAGCACTTCCCCCAGCAGACTTATCAAATATAGGGGTGGAAATAAAACACACACACATTGATCATCATTAGAGAAGAATAATATATTGTAAGAAAAGTAATACAATACCGATTGAAGACAACGCAACGTCTAGCCGAGCTTCCCTTGGCAGACTTCTGAGAGGAACATCAGCTGGGGGACCCCGGGCCCAAATCAAATACAGCGACTCCCAGAGCACATCAATCGGCCAATGGTCCTTACAAGACCAATTATTCTACACAACACGTCTGCTTGTAGATGAAGTCCCAAAGCCCCCCCCCAGCTGAGCTCCTTTTTATATTGGTACAATAACAAAGTAATAGATCATTACACATAGACATATAAAATAATAATAATGGCTACATGCCCAGTACATGGCCATGAGAATGACCATGAAAATGGAAATAACCATGTGAATGAAAATAATTGCTGTGTATGTTGATTATAACTATGTGAATAAGATATGAGCTTCCTCCTTAATAAACATATTTATATGTTTGAGTCTATTACCTTAACTCCTACTATTCCCTGTTCTCCTGCTAATTTCAGTACATCCATTTTACAACTAAGGAGCCATATTGAATGCACTTAATCACACTCACATTCATACATGTCACATTTGTATTACACACGGCTAGAATGTGAATCGCTAGCAGGATGGCACTTGGATCGCTTCATTTTCCGAGGTCGTCCGGAGTTGCTTCACGAGGAAACTTCAGGCGACTTCAGAAAGCCAAAGCGATCCACATTTTAGCTGGCGGGAAGACATTTTGGGGAGATTAGTCGCCCGAAGAAGAGGAGATTTGTCGCTGGCCGACTAATCTCCCTGAATCGCTATGTGTGCCACCACTCTTACAAATAAATAGAAATGCTACAGCTTTTGTGTTGGACTACTGCACCAAAAAGTCAACAAAGACCTTTAACAGTGTATACTGTATATGTGCTTCTGAAGGTACCCCTGGTTGCTCACCATCTTCTGTTTTACAGTTTCACAGCACATACTCTATGCTACTAAGTTACCAGAGTGTAAAAAACTGATTCACAATATACAGTAGATGTACAATATAACATTTACAAAACACGGCTACACATTCATTCAGATTCATATTACTTAACAGCACAGAGAACTATAAATTCTGCACCAGAACTTAATAAAGTAATAATGTAACGTCATTCTGCTAATGTGTTTATGATTTCCCACAACAAGTGTAGCAACAGCAGCCCAGAGCACACAGAGCATAGACAGTGTCACTGACATGCAGAAGATGGAATAACAAATGGAATAAACAAAACTAAGGACAGAACACTGCTTGGATACATGACTAGGGTACAAATGCAATCAAAGCTAAATTTTGGGATAAAAAAAAACAGAAAACAAGTACTTTCTTTTATCAATCCAGATGCATCATGATACAAGCACTAGGTACTTACTGGTTTATATTCAAATTTGGGATTCATCTCCAGATATGTTTCAATCACTTCTTAACGTCTTAACTCTGCGAATGAAAAGCTGTGTGTGTAGTGGTATATCCCTGTGCCAGAAAGTCTGTGTAATCAGTTTCAGTGTAGAAAATAAGCTTACATACCCAAACTGGAAGCTATCAGGTGACTAGACAAAGATCAGCTGACTCATTTTGGTTAGGGACAAAAAAAGTGAACCAAGGGACTTGCTACAGTTCTCTTCTGTTAGTCACGAGACCAGTTTAGCAACAGAAGCAGCAAAATGTTTCATTTTCTGAGACCCCATTATGGGGAATATTTGTCAAAGGACAGAAAACTGAAAACAAAATTGATAGCTAATGCATATTCATAAATGTAGGGGGTCTCTGAGGATTTTGTGAAAAAAATCTTGGAACCATGTACCACTGTCTTTAGAAATCATGAAGTTGGTAGAAACGTACTAAGCATTGGGGTAAACAAAATACTGAATGTCTTCTTTGATTGCAGCTTGGAGGGTGGGGTTCAGAGGTTAAAGAGGAGACAGGATTGCTAGAACTTTACTGGGCCTGGCCCATCTGCCCATAGACCCTGGCCCTTCTGTCCGTCGCTAATTAAAATTTGAGCCCTGAAAACTTTAAAGGGGAACTCCAGCTTCCAATCCAAAATTTGATAAAGAGGCCCACATAACATAGAAACCCCTAATATACCCATCACAGTTACCTGTTTCTTCAAAAAGTATGAATGCCATTTTCTATGCTGAAATCCAGCTGTTTAACAGTTCTTCTCTTTCTGCATCATTTGAAATCCTGGAAGGGAAGGAGGGACTGAACACTGATGTTCTGTTCCTTATTGAAATCACATGTACGGAATGCATTTTAGGACATCATAAGGAGAACACACGCTCCTGCATTCACTCTCGTAAATAAGAAGTATGCAGACTCGTCTCTTATTCTACTCACTTATCTGAAGAAATTGTGCTCCCAACATTTGCTGTTGCAATATACCCCCTCGTGGCTCATTCCTTAGTCCTTCCTTCTCGGTCCTCAGACCTCCCTCCTTGATCCTCAGCCCCTCATTACAAAAGCCCTCCATCCTCAGCACTCTGTGCTCAGACCTAAGCTCGTAATCGAGGCTGATAGGGGAGGAGGGAGGGCTTTTGGGACCGAGGAGGGAGGTCTGAGGACCGAGGAGGGAGGGCTGAGGAATGAACCATGAGGGGGGAGACTGGAACAGCAAATGTGGGCAGCATGGAGGTGTGACTGCAGTTTCTTCGGATAAGTGAGTAGAATAAGAGATGAGTCTGCATACTTCTTCTTTATGAGAGCACATGCAGGAGCGTGTGTTTTCCTGATGGTGTCCTAAAATGTGTTCCGTACAGCTGGCTGCTGATACAAAGTAACAGTAGTCAGACAGCTCAGCAAAGTAGTCAAAGAGACCAGCAGGAGATCAGGGGGGTAGGCTTAGGGAACTGTTGGAAACCATTAAAAAACATGAAAAGTCTGCATATTTTTTAACTGATGTATATTGCAAAGTTGCTTGAGATTATGTTTACTTCTCTTTATGTTTATGTGGAGTTCCCCTTTACAATCACTGACTGATCCCTCCCTTCTGCAACCCCTCACTTGTAGGAATGTAGAAAGTTTGAAAAAGAAGCTGTAAAAGGAAGGGATTGATAGTGATTTCAAACTTGAAAGCAGAGCAAGTGCAGCTAAGGAACCCTGACCTCGGCATTATGAAATATAAGCTGCAGGTTTACCTGATCCTCCTACAGCAGACTTTCCTGTGTACAGTAGAAGTCCCGGTTTAACTGGAGGGTGACATTTAAACTTCTCTCCAGCCCATCCATTACCTGTGCTGCTGTGCCGGAACTTACATTTCTAGCTAAAAACAAAACATAAAACGAGCAGCATCAGCAGCAGCAAAGTATGGGAGTGAGGTAGGGACAGTATGGTACATGGGGAAAGGGGTTAAGAATGGAACATGCAGGGGAGCAATGTTCAATGGAGGACTGAGAGGTGCAGAGGAGGAACTAATGTTAGGAATTATATAAAAAGCAGGAAAACAAAGCTACATGGAAAGTAAAAGAAAAGCCCAGGGAAAGTAGAGGAGAAAAAAAAATCAAGAACACAGAAGAGAATAAAGTGGAGATATAGGGGTTGAAGGTAAAGATTGTTAGAAAAAAACTGCTTTATTTATATACAGTGAAACCTTCAATTCCCCCAGATTTACATATTCCAGCATTTTACAAAATTTCTTTAGTCCCACCAATTTATAAAACCTTTTTAATGGGTGCGTTTCCTGATTGACCCGATGTTCCTAAAACTGGTCTGCACCTTATACAACTATGCGCCATCACTTTAGGGTGTACAGGTAACCCCCCCACGCTACTTTGCTGCAACGTTTAACCCTTGCCATTAACACAATAAATCTTTTATTTTAAATTGAAACTGACTCTATATTGTTTCAGTATTTAAAGTTAATTAAACAAATTTTACATATTTATTAGGTAGGCTGTTACAGACCTTTGCTATATTATTTTAGATATTACATTAGATGGCGAACTAGGGGGTCAAAGTTTTTTTTAAAGAGACAGTACTTCGACTATCGAATGGTCGAATAGTCGAACGATTTTTACTCCGAATCCTTCGATTCGAAGTCGTAGTTGTAGTCGAAGGTCGAAGTAGCCCATTCGAAGGTCGATGTAGCCCAAAAAAAACTTCGAAATTCGAAGTTTTTTAACTTCGAATCCTTCACTCGAAGTTAGTGAATCGGCCCCTAAATAATGTGCTTGGGTGTAGGACCCTCTTCTCATTGTATAATATGATGGGTTTTGCTAATACCCTGCTGTCTAACATGCTAATAACATGCTGGAGATTACACTGACAGTGTAGACCAGCTGTCTTTCAGTGCTACCAGAACATACTACATGTCACTTGTGTTTTATAACACTATGCATATTGTGTGTACTTTAATGCAGCATTCCTTGTTTACATGCCATAGAAGTGTGCAACCTATCAGGTGCCACTGAGCAATTCTCACCCCTGGAAGTGTATACTTTTCAGGCCTCAGTGTTGGAAATATAGGAAATGGCAACCAACTACACAGCCATCTGCACTTAAAGGAGAAGGAAAGCTCCAAGACAGTTTATTGCCAAAAGATTAGCCACATTAGTGCAAGCTAGAACGCTATATTTATTCTGCAGAATGCTTTACCATACCTGAGTTAACAGCTCTAGACACTGTCTCTATTTGTTTAGGATAGAAGCTGCCATGTAAGCTTGGTGTAACATCACTTCCTGCCTGATTCTCTCCCTGATCACTTACAGCTCTGAGCTCAGATTACAGCAGGGATGGGAGGAGGGAGGGGGAGAGGAGCAAACTGAGCATGCTCAAGCCCTGCCCTGGAGGTTATACTGAAAACAGGAAGTCTGATACAGAAGCCCATGAGTACACAATAGAATGAAATAAATGCTGTGTTTCTTTTGACAGAGGACTCAGAGCAGTATTACTTTGAGGGTTTACCGGTGTATTTATATAGACCTTTCTGATAAAGCTTACTTAGTTTTAGCCTTTCCTTCTCCTTTTAAAAATTTTAGAAAAGTATTTTAGAAAATCAGTTTATTGTGGGGTTATTCGACAGGTTATTAGAATAGGAGCATGTTTGCTATTTCTACATTTCCCTTTAAAGATTTAAAGGGTGAGGCTTTGAAGTGACCGTGCCATTAGAAAATGGGTGTGGCTTTTTATTTTACCACGGCACGATCCCTGCGCTGCATTTTATCTCTTTCTTGGCCCACCCTAGCAAAACCAGCAGAGGAACGCAGAGATGATTTAGAGCTTTGCAGAGAATGGGAATAGAGAATAGGCAATATAAATAAGTGGGGGAAGCTGGGCAATATGTACAAACTACTGCAAAATGGGTTTTCATATGCCTTTTGGCCAGTGGCATTTCAGCTAGAGGCCCCACCGAAATGGTCCCCATAGGGCCCAGCGGTTGATATGCCCTGTGACCATAAATTATGAAAAATCTGGCCCTTGATTGGCAGTATGTATTTTATGTTCCCTGGTACAGGTTGAAACTCCGAAAAGAGACCAAAAAAACCTAATAAAATGTGTTTAACTATCTGGGTGCAGAAGCCTTATAAGAACAGGTATTGCTGTTTTTTTACCAAGTGCCTGCTTTTACCCTGGCACTTGAACAGGAAAATGTAATAATCGTGAGCAAACACCCTAAGCTCTCCGTCTCTAGCTCAAACATAGCAATAATAACCTTACATGACACTGACATACAACAGCTTGTTACTGCCCCAGGACGAGTACATACAGCTTGACATTACATTCCTAAGAGATCAGACTTGGATTCGATGAACGGCAGAAATCAAGAAGCTAACGTTTATATTATAGTGCAGTGGGACATTTAATCAGTGACCCGGGACTGCGGCTGTGTTAAGAAAAAGCAGCACTTTTGGGCAGCATGTTACTCACCTAATATTTATAGGGCAGTGAGACACCTTCCTTAGTGTTTCCACCTTCCTTAGACCACACATATAATGCCCAGACCAGAAAAAACCCTTATGCTATTATCACACATGGTGAGCTTTTGTTATCAGGTGAAAAAAAAGCCTTGTAAGGGCAGAGACACATGCTACGATTCGGGCAGATTTGTCGTCAAGCGACAAATCTCCTCTTCTTCGGGCGACTAATCTCCCCTAACTGCCTTCCCACCGGCTAGAATGTAAATCGCCGGCAGCATGGCATTCGGAACGATTCATTTTCCAAAGTCACTTGAAGTTGCCTCACGAGGCAGTTCAGAGAGATTAGTCGCCCGAAGAAGAGGAGATTTGTCGATGGGGGACTAATCTCCAAGAATCTTAGCGTGTGTCTCTGCCCTAAAATACTAGGCACATTGGTAATGAATATGTGTTATCTAAAGATCCCCAGAACGCAGTAACTAGGGATGGGACTTAGTTTAGATAACAGATAAAAGGTGGCTCAACACATAAGAGTGAAGTTAATAGTGAAGTTCCGCCACTAGAGTGAAATTCCGCCACTTTCCATTCATTTCTATGGGATTTTTATAGGCGTATTTATCAAAGGGTGAACTTTCACCTTCACCCATTGATAAATATGCCTAAAAATCCCATAGAAATGAATTGAGAGCTGCGGAATTTCACTCTAGTGGCGGAACTTCACTCTTTGATAAATTTACCCCATATGCCCTGCATATGGGGTACACAGAGCCCAAGTCGTCCATCATAAGCCCATAATATGGCAAATATCGGTGGAAACTTGTAACAGCCTATCTAGCATTTGTAAAAGCATCCAGATTGCTACTCTGGCTCTGGTACTGGCAACCTCAGGACACTGTATTGTGTAAAGCCATTGGAATCGACACCTTACCCAGATTACAGTAAATAGTAAGAGGCTGGCATTATATAATAGGCAGCCACAAGAATGTATACAATGAGAGTTACAGCAGTGGGTACCACATTCAAAGAACATTATATACTGAGACAGAGGTTACTACAGGTATGGGACCTGTTATCCAGACTGCTCGGGACCTGGGGTTTTCCAGATAACGGATCTTTTCGTAATTTGGGTCTTCATGCCTTAAAGGATAAGAAAACCTTAAAAATAAGTGAATCTAAAATGAATGAGGGTGATATTCTGAGCACTTTTGCCATTTACATTAATTATTTATTTTGTTTTTTTTCCAAAATATGAAGGGATACATGTAGGGGCTGATTCACTAAGGATCGAATATCGAGGGTTAATTAACCCTCGATATTCGACTGGGAATTGAAATCCTTCGACTTCGAATATCGAAGTCAAAGGATTTAGCGCAGATAGTACGATCGAACGATCGAAGGATTCTTCCTTCGATCGAACGATAAAATCCTTCGAATCGAACGATTCGAAGGATTTAAATCCAATGATCGAAGGAATGTCCTTCGATCAAAAAAAGTTAGGCAAGCCTATGGGGACCTTCCCCATAGGCTAACATTGACTTCGGTAGCTAGGGGGTCGAAGTTTTTTATAAAGAGACAGTACTTCGACTATCGAATGGTCGAATAGTCGAACGATTTTTACTTCGAATCCTTCGATTCGAAGTTGAAGTCGTAGTCAAAGGTCGAAGTAGTCGATTCGATGGTCGAAGTAGCCCAAAAATAACTTCGAAATTCAAAGTTTTTTTACTTCGAATCCTTCACTCAAAGTATTTTAGAAACCTTTCTCACATCTTTCCTAAGCAGAAGAACATCAGAGCAGCCTCTTTCTTTCTCCTGACAACTTCCTTGACTACTTGGTGGTCAGACTGGTGGGAAACTGACCAGCAGGTGGCGCTGTTGTAACAAAATTCATTCATATTAACAGTACATGTATCCCTTAATATCCTGGAATAAAAACAAAATAAATAATGAATGTACATTGCAAAATTTCTTAGAATAGCACCCTCATCAATTTTAAATTCACTGATTTTAAAGGTTTACTTATCCTTTAAGTCTACTAGAAATTAATTTAAACATTAAATAAACCCAATAGGCTGGGTTTGCTTCCAAAAAGGAATAATTATATCTAAGTTGGGATCAAGTACAAGCTACTGTTTTATTATTAAAGAGAAAAAGGAAATCATTTTTTAAAAATTTGGATTATTTGGATAAAATGGAGTCTATGGGAGACAGCCATTCCGTAATTCGGAGCTTTCTGGATAAGGGATCCTATACCTGTAGGACATTAGGTACAGTGAAATGTAGTGACTATTGACAACAAAAGCACATTGTATATAGTGATATGCAGCTGATACTGACAACCCAAGCATATGAGAAGCATATGAGAATCACTGGATAATTCCCTCAGTCACATTAAACATTGATAAACAGTAGTTACAGACACCCACAGTGTATACAGAGGGTAGTTGATACTGGCACCACAAGCACATTATACAGTTATACATTATACAGAAGCAGTGGCCACTACCACCTCAAGTATTACTTGAACCCCAACCCAAAAGGCAAGATACTGTTATCAGTCCTGTTACTTCTCTAACAAGTGACATGGCAGCTGACTGCAGGGATTAGATGGGAAATTGGAATTGCTGTGATTACATAGGTCATCATTCTACCAATTAGACAGCACATTACTGCTAGATTATTATATATACAGGCCCACAATAAGTAAATGATACTGCAGATGTTCATCATTTGTGCATCAATTTACCCTTTGCTGTTTTGTGCTCTCTGCTTTTTTATTTACCTCCACTTTCAAACCTCTTCTCTCCTTCATTCCTCAATTTGTCTTTTTTCCTTCAGCTGCCATTTTTGTTCTTTTCCGTGCTTTTTTCACTTTTTGAAAAATTTGTGGTTTTTTTAAGTATAAAATCTGAATTTTTAGTGGAAAAAAAACCCAAAAATGTTTCTGGATTCATTATACCCGAGGATGGAAAAAGTCAGAATTCGAAAATCCGTATTTATGTGGTTGTGCTACATAACTAACAGGAAATAAAAAAAGAGCCGAAAAGGAGCAAGAAAAAGTGCAAACAGTCCTATTGCTTCAGTCACTTAACTGGCAACTTAGTAAATTGGGTTCAATACACTCACAATTAGTTGAAATTGGAAGTTTTTCTTCTTCCAGTCACGTGACTCAAAGTGAAAATCGACAGGAGTAGGGGAAAAAAGAAGATGCACTGATCCGGTTCAAAACGGAGTACTTAAGGTAGCTCCAATGCTTTATTGCTGTGGAAAAATCTATTTTCCGCACCAATAAAGCATTGGAGGTACCTTGAGTACACTTAACTGACAGCTAGCCAGAACTGCAATTGAAAATAATATTAGCAATGTAAAACTGTTAATAGCACAAAACTAAAGAGAAGGAAAAAATAGTCACTTGCAGAAATGTTTTACTTTTAAATACACAAGGATATATAATGTGGGCAGAAATGTACCGCACAGAAAGCTTCAGCAATGGGCACAGGGATATTTAGCATAATAGTAAAGAGAATATTACAATAAGTCCACAGTGTATAAATCTGTGGGTGTGAGAGAGTTAAATTGATGAGCTCAGTTAGTACGGCCTTCCTCTCGAGGAGGAGCCTGATGAGGGTTTTGTAAGTCAAAGAGCTTGGGTACATGCAGTGACAAAGGTTTTAGTTGTCACAGACATGATGGCACCTAAAATAATTGCCATTTCTGGGGCTACCGGAATGGCTTGTTCTGTGACATTGGCACAACAAGCTTTGAATTGATTCTGGTTACACTAATGATATGACATTTATGTTCCTGTGCAGACTGGCAGTGTAGTACATTCTGTAACTTGAAGCATTGGACGCCAAGAGTTGGTTGCCCTTTCCCTGCAGAGCTTATAGTTGAACGTATTAGGGCCAGACCCCTGATTTCAATTCTTGTTTGTGCTTGAAGACTACAATGTGCATTAATTCATTCATGAATAGACGCAACGTTAATGCAATAACATTTATGCCATAGAATAATTAGAAGATACTGAGGCTCAAAATCATTTAGGACACACCTGAAACGTTGGGAATATGATTTATTTAACTGCTTATCAGCCAGTGGCCTTTATTGCCCCCCTATACCTCCTACCACCCCCAAGTAGCCACCAATCAG
Organism: Xenopus petersii; assembly: GCA_038501925.1. NCBI lineage: Eukaryota > Metazoa > Chordata > Amphibia > Anura > Pipidae > Xenopus > Xenopus petersii. The sequence goes on along the minus strand of CM076687.1, from coordinate 21,020,349 downwards.
AAACTATTTTTGATCACTAGAATTGTAGTTTTCTAGGAGAATATCTATGGCAGTGTAAGCAATGTGGACACTCTTCCTCACATGCATATAAAAGAATAAAACAAAAAGTTTTCGTTTACAGAATACAATAATAGAACTTATTTTTTTTTTGGTTACAGGATACAATGTAAGAGTTCTGGTAAGGGACCCAGACCACTTCCAATCTGGGCAAAAACCAAGCACAGTCATAGTTGGAGATGTAGTAAATAGAAATGATGTTCTAAAGGCATTTGAGGGAGAGGAAGCTGTAGTGATTGTTTTGGGAACAAGGAACGATCTGGTTAATATCAAGAGGGTCCTCTACTTAGTTCCAGTTTGAACCCTTTTCTATATGTCTGGAAATTTTATGTTAGATATTTGTATATGAATATACTACTAGTATATTCATCCTCTTACATAGGAAAGGAGGCTGATACTGGTTAACGGATTTTATTGCACCGAGAGTAGTATATTAAAGGGGACCTGTCACCCAGACATAAAAAGCTGTATAATGAAAGTACTTTTTAAATGAAACATTAAACCAAAAATCCTTTTTTTATTAAAGCATCCATAAATGTTATAAACGCTTTTAAAATTTGCAGCTGTCAATCATACATTGCCTATACCTCCTCTATGCCTTAGGCATAGGGGCGGGGCAGGAAATTACTTTCACTTTCCATTCTGCTCTTCCTAGATGTCGATGCTCTCCCCACATTCCCCCTCCCTTCTCACCATCTTATTATTTAGCCAGAGCATGAGCTGGGGCATGGCCGCCATCGGGGGGCACAGGGGGTACTACTGTATCGGGCCCGACCTATCGGGTTTTTTTCATGGTGTCCCACTGGGCCAGTCTGACCCTGCTTATGTGTGGACACCCATGGGGGCCTGGCTGTGCTGCACTTTTTTAAATAGCAGGGCCCCCCTTGTAGCCCTGCCACTTCTTCCGTCTGAAAAGCCGAACAGCTGAAGTCCCGAAATCTGCGAAATGACTCGAAGTCCTCAAAGCGGCAAAAAGACCCAAAGTCTCAAAGCGGCGTAAAGACCCGAAGTGGCGAAAACACACAAAGTCCCGAAATGGCAAAAAGACCCGAAGTCACGAAAGAAGGCGAAGTTGAAGTCACAAGTTCAATACTGAACACCATTTTTTTTTTTTAAATACCCTGCCCACCCATGTATCATTGTAATACTCTATAGGCCCCTGCCACCAATGTTTTTTTTTTTTTTTTTAAATATTCTCTGGGGCCCCAATTTTTTTTTAATTTGTAAGGGGGGCCCTGGCACCAATGTTTTTTTAAAGAAATATTCTCTGGGGCCCCAAATTTTTTTTAACTTGCGCCAATGTTTTTTTAAAAAATATTCTCTGGGGCACCATTTTTTTTTTTACTTGTAAGGGGGGCCAAAATGTTTTTTTTAAAAAAAAAAAAACTTTTATGGGGGCCCTGGCGCCAATTTTTTTTAAGTTATAGGGGGGCCCTGGTCACCAATTATTTATTTTAACTTGTAGGGGGCCCTGACTACCAATTTTTTTTTTTTTTTAAACTTTTATGGGGGCCCTGGCGCCACAGGTTTTTTTAACTTAAAAAAAGGGGCCCTGAACATCGATAGCTTTTTATAACTTGTGTGTGGGGGTTACCTATTTTAGTGCTGACGTCTGTGTGATGAAGTGGGCGGGATCTTTGTTGTACAGGGCCTGTGATTTCTAATGGCGGCCCTGGGCTTGGGTATCAGACCCCCCATTCTGGCACAAACAATTTTTTGGCATGATGCAAAGCTTGCTTTAATAACAGTATTCACAAAATGGCTGCTGCCCGCTTGCTGTGATTATGAACTCCAAGACTAAAAAAAAAACAAAATGTAAATCATTTTTATAGTATAAGTGAAGTTTAGTTTTCTTGACCAACATCATTAGGATTTGAAATTATTTCTTAAGGTGACAGGCCCCTTTAAAAGAGCATAATATGTGCTCTTGGGGCAAAACTTCCTTAGTTGTAAAACATGCTGAATTATTGTTTATTTATTATTAATAGAAAAAGGTGTATTTTGTGGTGATCAGCTAGAGGTAGTTGACTTATTGCAGAAAAGGCTACAAGGTAAATAAATATATTATTTGAGGCAGCAAACTGCCTTGTCATTTTGCAGCATTTGTTTCAAAACCTCACAACATGGGGAAGATGGGAATGCGTCTCACTATTCTGGCTGCACAAGCAGAAACTCACACTAGTGAAACATACAAAGTAGGTGTGTTTTCCCTGCAAGAAGAGCAAGAACCAGAGCATATTGGGTATTGTAGTCTTACATTAAACTTGGCAGTAGGGAAAGAGTTAAACAAAAACTACATTACCCAACATGCACTGGGAGACGATGGCTTTGGCTGGTTTCCAAAGTACAAACCAGCCAAGGGCCCGAAAAGTAGCCGAAATCTGTATCCTGGCTAGTTTGTACTTCCTAAACCAACCCGGGCTTTACATTAGTAGCCCAATTTAGCTGGAAACCCGTCAACACTCAGTACAGCGAGCAACTAGTGTTTTACGCCTTGCAACATACTCAATCTTGATTGGCCACTCGAAGCCTATGGCAGCGTGTAGCGTCACCGCGCTCATGTACGTTTGTGTGACGTCACACTCTCGCGAAGTTAGACGGGATGTGTTTTTCACTGTCCGGAAGTAGCCGTGGAACGTAACTGCGCTGTTCGTCTTTGAAACAACGATCTGGGATTGAGAGCTGTTAAGAACTGTCCCGGGAAAAAAAAAGCCGGTCTGTTGGGCGGTAAGTTCTGAAAGGGAGGCGTTTGTGACGTGTGAGGTGGTCCATTGCTGAAATGAACATGTAATCGAGTCTTGTGTCTATCTCCACCTATTGTGTTGTTCCTGTATGAATTAACTTCCTGTAACACCTCCCAGCATTGTAGGATATTAGTTGGTTATGTTCGAGGCCAGAGAAACTCGTATCGCTAGTGGCAGCTCTGCTTCCGGTTCCATTGGATCTCACATGCAGACTATATACATCTTCACATCAGTTCCTGTTCCGTGGAGCTTACAAACTAAAGTCCCAGTCACATTTTGTCATGTGATGATCAGTTGTGTCGAGAACCAATTCATCTAATGGTTTAAAGGAGAAGGTAACTCTTCTTCCACTTGGGGGTACCAAATGTTAGGCACCAGGACCGCCATCAGAAATCGCAGGGCCCCATATGACAACATTTCCTGGGCAGCGCCCACCGCAAGCCCCACCTACAGGTCCGCCCTCCCCACCCCACAGTAAAAAAACAAAAAATATCGGTGGCTAGGGTTCCCACATGTTAATAAAAAATATTGGTGTTCAGGGCCCCCCATAAAAAAAACATTTGTGGCCAGACCCCCCCCCCATTAAAAAATATTGGTGGCTTGGAGCCCACATGAGAAAAAAGAATTGGTGGCCAGCCCCCCCCCCCCATTTTAAGAAAATTGGTGGCCAGGGCTCCTTAAACGTCCATGCCTTGCTGAAGTCAGCAGCTGTCAGAAAGATGGGGGGCCCGGCTAATCAAGTAAGTGTGGTGTGGCCGGGCCCCCCTTACCCTTGCGAGAAGGATTCGTGGGTTCGGCTATTTTGCATTTGGCCGAACCCACGAATCCTTCTCGAAGTTTCGGCCATATACCAAACCGAATCCTAATTTACATATGCAAATTAAGGATGGGAAGGGGACAATTTTTTACTTCCTTTCCCTCCCCACACCAAATTTTCATATGCAAATTAGGATTTGGATTCGGTTCGGCTTTGCAGGAGGATTCGACCGAATCCTGCTGAAAAAAGGCCGAATCCTGGATTCCGTGCATCCTTAAAGGGCATGTAAAGGCAAAAAATAAAATCCCATTTTTACTTTCTTTAATGAAAAAGAAACCTATCTCCAATATACTTTAATTAAAAATTGTGTACCATTTTTATAAGAAACCTGACTGTATGCAGTGAAATTCTCTCTTCATTTACTGCTGTGGATAGGAATTGTCAGATGGTCCCTAACTGCTGAGCATGGAAACAATCATACTTATGAACAGCAGGGGGAGCCCCCCGCCTTACTTACTTAAGCAGCTTTGTTTATGACCATCCCTAAGCAGCCCAGACCACACTGAGCATGTGCACAGTCTTGGTCTTGCAAAGATGTTTAACAAAGTTACAAGATGGTGACCCCCTGTGGCCAACTTTGAAAGCATAATTTATTTTTTTGATTAGGCTTGTGGTGCAGTAAGTTTATGTTTAGTATACAAAATACAGTATTTCTAGCCGTATTGTAGACTTTACATGCCCTGTAATTTGCTTACCTGAAACCCCAGGCCGGTGCTCCTATCAGCGGAAAACTGCACCGGCCCGGGGTTATACCAGTGAGCACCACAGATCGATCTTCTTTCTTCAAATTCCCCCGGGGGCGAAACGCATGCACAGTAGAATGAAATAGCCGACTTTTTAGTTAAAGTTTAGCTTTTCATCCCTGTCCGTCGTCGTTTCTAGTTGCCCAGTATAATAGCACAGATATATGTACAGAATGCATAAAGGTTAATAGGGAAGTTTATTGCTTTGTGCATAGGTTGTATGTGGGGCTCTAAACAGTTACTAGTTACTAATCCCTGCTCATCTTCCGTTCCTGTGACAATTATCAGTTACCCAGTTAGACTGCCAGGAGAAGTTAGTTATCGCTAGCCATGTTATCAGTTAACCGGGAACCTAAAAAAAAGTTAGCTCCCAAACCAAAAAACGTTGCTTTTGCACATTGTCATAAGGTATTGCCTCAAATTTAAGAAAATACTGTGTATTAAACAAGGAGCTCTCCTGCGATGTTTCTGTCAAGCTCAAGGAAACTTTACTTGGCTCCTATCACAAGCCAGTAGAATTTCTGCATTAATGGCTAGTGCACCAATATGGCTTATTGCTGTTATCTTGTGTTAGGGAGCTGCTATCTGGTTACTTTCCCATTGTTCTGCTGAAAAGCTGGCCATAGATGCAAAGGTCCGATTTTCGGAACGTGTGTGGAGAGTCCTGACATTTTTCATCCCACGGAGATCGGTAGTTTGGTCGATCGGACAGGTTAAAAGATTTCTGTCGGCTGCTGGTAATTTCTCTGCGTGTATTGCTGAACGAATGATTTTCAGAGGGAGACTGTCACCAGCTTTGTCGGACATAACTTTCGTACGATTGCTGTCAGGGGCAGAACATCGGCTGATCTGTTCTTTTTCTACTTTATATGATCGGAATGGTTAGTGGGAGGTCGGGAGATGGGGAAGTCTGATCGTTTGAGTATTCGAACGATCGGATCTTTGCATCTATGGCCAGCTTTAGACTGCTGGGGGAGGGAGGGGTTGATATCACTCCAACTTGCAGTAAAGAGTAGGGATGCACCGAATCCACTTTTTTGGATTCGGCCGAACCCCCAAATCCTTCACGAAGGATTCGGCCGAACCCCCGAATCCCGAACCGAATCCGAACCCTAATTTGCATATGCAAATTAGGGGTGGGAAGGGGGAAAACATTTTTTACTTCCTTGTTTTCTGACAAAAAGTCACGCAATTTCCCTCCCTGCCCCTAATTTGCATATGCAAATTAGGATTCGGTTCGGCCGGGCAGAAGGATTCGGCCGAATCCGAATCCTGCTGAAAAAGGCCGAATCCCGAACCGAATCCTGGATTCGGTGCATCCCTAGTAAAGAGTGACTGAAGTTTATCAGAGCATAAGTCACATGACTGGGGGAGCTGGGAAACTGACAATTTGTCTAGCCCCATGTCAGATTTCAAAATTAAATATAAAAAAACATCTGTTTGCGCTTTTGAGAAATGGATTTCACTGCAGAATTCTGCTGGAGCAGCACTATTAACTGATGCTTTTTAACAAAATGTCTATAGATTTATCCTCTCAAAAGGGTAACGCACCCCTCAAAGGTTTCGGTGGTTCACCTGGGTGTGTAAATCTTAAGACCCTGAAAGAATATGGTTCAGAACATCGTACTGGCTGTATATGCTCAAAAGAGTATAGTTTTTTTTTTTTGATTGGCATAAATATATATATTTTGTATTCATTATCTTTTAAGTGTTGTTTTATTTTGTATCACTGTTCATACATAATAAAGTCATATTGGAAAGATAGAATGGTGGTCCTCATTTCAAGTATAAACTTGAAATTTATATATATATAGATATATCTATATAGAAATAGATATATCTATATATAGATATATATTTATATATTATATGTATGACTATTTAGATTAGCTCTATGGCTAGGAATGTATTTCACTTGCATGTTAACACGTACATCTTAATGTAATTGATATTTTTATTTATATTTATGTTCAGTTATTGTGTTGTTCACGGTCTGTTCTACTTATGTATTATTTTATTGCACTGCATATAAAGGCAACACTATAAAATATATATCCGGATTCATGAGGGAAGTGAGGGTTGCCAACCTATTTAAAAATGCCAGTGAATGATTGAACTGTATTATAAATAAAAGTAGACTGAATGCTACTCCTAATTAATTGTATTTTAGATGCAAAGGCAAGTTATTCAGCAATGGGTAATTTATGGAGCAAAGATACAGGAAAATACGGATCCGCACACACTTTATCATCAAGCAGATGGGGATTACCCCAAGTTTATTGTGCCACCAACAAGATCAACGTTTCGGGGGGTTTACCCACCCTTCATCAGGATCAAACCCCCCCGAAACGTTGATCTTGTTGGTGGCACAATAAACTTGGGGTAATCCCCATCTGCTTGATGATAAAGTGTGTGCGGATCCGTATTTTCCTGTATCTTTGCATAAGGGACCTTGCCTGGTCCACGGAGAACCAGCACCACTGGAAGCAGAGGAGTAAACGAACAGGTGTGCGGTGGTGAGAATTATCGTAATTTAGGGAGCATCCATTTTAAGGGTTTCCTGTCCAATGTCCAAATCATTAGTAGCTATTAGGGATGCACCGAATCCACTTTTTTGGATTCGGCCGAACCCCCGAATCCTTCACGAAGGATTCGGCCGAATACCGAACCGAATCCGAACCCTAATTTGCATATGCAAATTAGGGGTGGGAAGGGGAAAACATTTTTTACTTCCTTGTTTTCTGAAAAAAAATCACGCAATTTCTCTCCCTGCCCCTAATTTGCATATGCAAATTAGGATTCGGATTCGGTTCGGCCGGCCAGATGGATTCGGCCGAATCCGAATCCTGCTGAAAAAGGCCGAATCCTGGCCGAATCCCGAACCGAATCCTGGATTCGGTGCATCCCTAGTAGCTATGTAGCTAGTAGGTATGTGAACTTCTGCCCATAAATAGACTCAACAGCGCTGGGGTTGAATTCAAGTCACTGTCTATTTATGATCTTCAGCTGCTATTATTTTCAGACTACGTTCCATAACAAAGATATCAGCCTGATGCAAACGTAGGATGAGCATGGGTAAATGTTACGCTTTCTAGAAAATGATGTGTGATTTCATTTCAGATTTCAGTCCTGTGAAAACAACATGACATCTGTGACTTTAGGTAAGGAGTGCAAAGAGGCATTTTATCTATGGGGAAATTCTGCAGCCAAGCATGCAAGCACGTTTTTCGTTTAGTACTCACATAGTAATAGATAAAGGGTGGAGAACATTTGCATTTGTAAAAGAAAAAAAATCTGGTCTTGCACCCTCATTATTCTGTTGCTCGGTTCTATTATTTCTATTTTTACCATATGTTTTATGTGTTTTGTCCCCCAGCCACATCTGAGTGGATCAGTTTCTTTAAGGAGGCTGGAATCCCCGCAGGGCCAGCTGTTAACTATGCAGTGACATTTGTGGATAACAGGTGAGAACACATTTACTAGTGCGAAACTCTTAAGGGGACAGGATGTTTCACTTTTCTCCATGTAGATTGATTGTACAGCTGTTTATCGTTCTTAATTGCATTATTGATTTTGATATGCACTCTATGTACTTTTGTTTGCAACAATAGTTAAATCATATAGTAAGCTGCCTTTATTTTGTATTTTTGTCCCTGATAAAGACCGCTTTTGGTCGAAACACGTAGGGCAATGTTCAGTTACTATTAGGGTTGCCACCTTTTTATAAAAGTTCCACTGGCGGGTGCGGAAACAAAGGGCGGGTCGCGACTTGAAAGGGGTGGGCCGTGATGTCAAATGGGGTGGAGCCACGGCATGTGATTGGCTGGGGAGGATCGAGACATCATGGGAGGCAGAGCCTCGGCGCTGCGATTGACAAGAAGCCAGCAAAAAAGGTGAGTTTGGGGGCAGGCCACGGGCTTTTGTTAGGTGTATTACAAATTTACCGGCAGCTACATTGCCAGTAAATTTGTAATACTGGCCCTGGCCTTGGTAGGTTTTTACAGGCCTGGTGGCAACCCTAGTTACTATATGATGTAACTATTGTTGCAAATAAAAGTGTTTTCTTTTCATTATAAGCAGGGCCGGCCTTAGGCCTATTGGACCAATTGGGCCCAATAGGGCCCCGCACCTCTGGGGGCCCCGCACCACAGGGCAGCACAGATATTTCCCTCAGCACATGATGCTGCCTGGCCTGCCCCCAACTTTGAGAGTCCAGCCCATCCCCCAAATCCATAGGTCCAGCCCACCCCCAACTCTGATAAGCCAGCCTATCCCCCAACTCCATAGGTCTAACCTGACCCAACTCTCATAGTCCCAGCTTTCCTCCAACCTTGATAGGCCCTGCCTGCCCCCAATCCAACCAAGCCTGCTCCCAAGCTGAATCGGCCCAGCCTGCCCCAAACTAATTGGCCCAGTCCACTCTCCTATTTCCTCCCTCTCTCTCTTACCCTGTGTGCCCCTATTATGTGCCCCTATTTCATCCCTCTCACTCTCTTACCTTGTCTGCCCCTTTCCTTTCTATTTTGTGCCTGTATGCCCTTATTTTCCTAAATATTTGCTGTGTCAGTAGCCAGCAACACTTTGTCTAGGGGCCCTGCCAACATGGTCCCAATTGGGCCCCACATTTGATAGGATCAGCCCTGATTATAAGGTGTGCAATCCTTTTTCTTCATTTTGAACAGTACCATATTGGAGACTTTTAATGGGCAGCCTCTTTAGGATTGGCACCTCACAATTAACTTTTTGGAGTGTGCGCCTTCTAACAATTTTTTATTGATCTAGGGTGCTTCTAAGAACTTCATTGTTTGCTGTTTCACATTTTCCTGCTTAATTCTGTAGCACATTACTTGCATTGTTTTCTGTGATATATTTAAATAGTTCATGATCTACTTCATTGTGAAGCAGAGCATGCAAATAATATAGAACTTTTGTGCTCTTCTGTAACAGCTTGCTGTGCGCTTTAGTGCTGCTCATTCTTTCATATATCATTTTTATATCTGTTGATAATGCACCTGCAAATATTAGGGATGCACCGAATCTAGGATTCGGTTCGTGATTTGGCCTTTTTCAGAAGGATTCGCCCGAATCCTTCTGCCTGGCTGTACTGAATCCAAATTTGCATATGCAAATTAGGGGCATGGAGGGAAATGTTGTGACTGTTTGTCACAAAACAAGGAAGTAAAAAATGTTTTCCCCTTCCCACCCCTAATTTGCATATGCAAATTAGTGTTTGGTATTCGGCCACATCTTTCGAGAATGTTTCAAGGGTTCGGGCGAATCCAAAATAGTGGATTCTGTGCATCCCTAACAAATATACATTGCAATAGACATTTCCTAGTTTATATGATGGAGATCTTTATTCTCTGCATGAATAACTCATTCATAAGTAAGCATGAAATCCATTGTATTTTTACACAGCGCACCTTTTTGTCCTACTCAGCTTGAATGGCTGCCCCATGGCTACACTGGAGTTATTGTTCTGATTACATGTAACATAACAACTTCCGTAAAAAAGCAACAACAAACCGGTTGTCTAGTTATGTCACAAAGGAATTTTTTGGACTAGACCACTTTCTATTTACTTTTCTAATCCTTATGTTTTAGTAAGAGTTCAGTAAATTAAAGATTAACCCAATTAAAAAAAAACAAGTGACTGTAGTAGTGACATGTAGTGCTTTGGAGATCGTCTTGTGTCAAACATTTTACTTGCAGTGATTTGGTCCAATCACAGGAAAATTTAGCAACCTGTGAGATTGCATTTAAATGTAGTTTTGTCACCATATGCATCTAGCATTCTTCATTCTAACACTTTACATGAATTGTTATTTCGGTGCAGATTGCAGATTATCTGGGTACACCTGCTTTTAAGGAAGATTGTCTTCAAAACAAACATATTACATTTTAGCTAGCCAATTACTGATCTGCTGGGATTATTTATAGGGATGCACTGAATCCAGGATTCGGTTCGGGATTAGTCCGAATCCTTCTGCCCAGCCGAACTGAATCCGAATCCTAATTTGCATATGCAAATTATGGGCAGGGAGGGAAATTGCGTGACTTTTTGTCAGAAAACAAGAAGTAAAAATGTTTTCCCCTTCCCACTCCTAATTTGCATATGCAAATTAGGGTTCAGATTCGGTTCGGTATTCGGCCGAATCCAAAAAAGTGAATTCGGTGCATCCCTAATTATTTAAACTCGTGGATTCCTGCTCCAGACTGCAGATTGGCTCAGCCAGTGTCCTTCAAAGCCTTTGTCCAAAAGCTTCAGCCAGATAAACGGGACAGTGGCAGCGTTTTATTGTTCTGTCCAATAAATTGGCTTTGCTAAATTGATCAGTGAAAACAACCATTCACTGATGCTACTTTAAAAACAATTGTTTTGGATTTGGGGGGGGGGTCGATTTTAATATATGTACTTTTTTTGGGGAAGTTGTGTTGATGAAATATCATGTTATGTTTGTTCCAGTTATTAATAAGTTTTGTGTGAAATTTGCAGGATTCAAAAAAGCATGCTGATGGATCTAAACAAAGAAATCATGCATGAATTAGGTATATCGGCTGTGGGAGATGTTATCGCAATCTTGAAACATGCAAAAGTAGTCCATAGACAGGTAAGTGCAGTCAGATTATGATTGTATAGGTTGTGTATCCTTATAGTTGGTATTCCGTCTGCTACCCTATGCTTCACTGATTTTTAATTACTAACCTGAATTTCTTCAACCCCTTATGTACTAACTTTGCCAGCATTGTTTGCGTTTGCCGAAGAACGAGGCCCATTTGCACTGCCCTGAGCCTTCAGCAAACAATAATTTTATACAGCAGGCACTCGAATAAAGGCAATCTTAAACCAGGCAATAGATGTAGGTAAAATTAAAATCATTTAATATGTCACATGTATAGCCTTTCATGTTACAAACACTTAGTCATATGCTATAACTAAGTGTTTGTAACACTAAACGCGTAAGGCTATATATGTCATATAATAAATAATTTTACCTACATCTAGTGCCTGGTGGAAGATTGCCTTTATTCTAGTGCCTGCTCTGCAAAATTCTGGTTCGATCAGATTGCTTGTTCGCTGTCTTGGCAAAGAAGGCTGGAATGTTGAAATCGTTCAAGTGACTGCTGGAAATTGCCATGCAGCTATGTTCACATTCAATTTTAGTTTAATACTGATTCACATGCATAGGGGCTGATTCACTAAAGCTCGATAAAGTGATTGTTATTTATAGCATGGTGTAAAAAGTTTATCACTTCTTATATTTTTAGAATTAAAGGAGAAGGAAAGCTACGGAGGCATTTTATTGCCAATAGATTAGCTGCAATAGTGCAAGCTAGAATGCTATATTTATTCTGTAGAATGTTTTACCATACCTGAGTAAAAAGCTCTAGAAACTCTTTGTTTGTTTAGGATAGGAGCTGCAGTATTAACGTGGTGTTACATCACTTCCTGCCTGAGTCTCTCCCTGCTCTGGGCTCAGATTACAGTAGAGAAGGGGGGGGGGAGAAAGAGGAGCAAACTGAGCATGCTCTTGCCCAGGGCAATGAGGTTATAGCTGAAGGCAGGAAGTCTGATACAGAAGCCCATGAGTACACAATAGAAGGAAAGAAATGCTGTGTTTCTTTTGACAGGGGACTCAGAGCAGCACTACTTTGGGGGTTTACTGGTCCATATTTAGATGGACCTTTCTGTTAAGGCTTACTTAGTTTTAGCCTCTCCTTCTCCTTTAAGGATCGATTTATTAAAAGTTTACTTCTCCAACTTAAGAAGTGATATTTTTACGTTCATTTTAGCTGAATTGTGTGCTTTATTTTGTGTGATATTTCAGAGCATTTGATATAGTCACACGTTATTCGCGCAATCTATAACACCTAAGACATTCTAGATACCACTGGCAGTGTAGAAGGTTCTTTTTACAGTATTCTAGTCATTCCTTTCCCTGGGAAACTTAATATAATTCCATGACACAGAACGTAGTGCATTCTTGACCTGTCCAAGGAATCGTGAAAATGTGTTAGTGGTGGTAGGTAAGGCTCCAGTTCCACATAAAGGTCTTTTTTTTCTTTTTTTTTTTTTTTTTTAAATTCGGGTAGTTTGAGTAGATAAAATAAGCAGTTTACAAAATAAAATCAAAATAAGGAAGAACATTGCATCACATGTTACACGTCATAGACAAAACATAATGCAGAAAGAATAACATGCAGCCATTGCTATGTCATATGCACAACAGTTCACATCTTCATTGTCACACCTTTCACCTTCCCTGAACCCTGACAGTCTAAACTGCTAGAAGTTGTCTTGGATGTTGGGGGTAAAGGTCGGCCCAGGGCCCCAAAATTTTATTAAATATTCAGTGTTACAGGTATCCTGCATTGTTGCTTTCCAGGAAGAGAAGGTAGGAGGAGCCACCGCTCTCCAATTCTGAGTGATTAATCTCTTAGCTAGTAGTAAGGCCTCAAGAAGGAAAAATGACTGGTGAAGGTTCAGCTTCAAGTCTTGGATTATGGCCAGGATGCACACCTTTGGCGACCTGATAATAGTCACCTGGAGCACCGCATCTAAGGTGTCTAGGACTTTCCTCCAGTACGCGGAGAGCTTAGTACAGCTCCACAGCATGTGTAACAGAGTACCCTTTTCCAAAGCACATCTAGTGCAAACATCAGGGGTGCTGGCATTAATATAATGAAGTCTGACAGGGGTGTAATAAGCCGTATGGAGAATATACAGTCGAATTAGCCGTAATCTATGGTTGGGGGATACTAATTGAGGGGATTCCTGCGCTTCCTGCCATTCCTCATCCAGGATTGTGCCCACATTTACCTCCCATTTTGACCGTAGCCCATCTAGGTTGTTTTTGTGCACTTCTTGAAGCAACTTAGCATATAGCATAGTAACCAGACCTTTCGTATGACCTCTCTTAATATATAGCAAGAGGGAATGCGTGGACAGTGATAAGTCGTGGCTCTTGTGTGTGGCATTGAGAGCACGGCTGAGCTTGTGAAAGGTCAGCCATTGGGTATGTGGGACTTGGAATTGGTCCTTTAATTGCGTGAAAGAAATTAGTTTGCCATCATGCCACACCTCACCCAACGTATTCACGCCACGATCTGACCAGAGACTCATCGGACCGAGTTTTAACATTAAGGGTTAATCTCGGTTGCTCCATAATGGTGTAAGTGGGTCAGTGGCAGGAGAATTAAGAAGAGTGTTTGCCATTTTCCACACCCTACGTAGGGATCCGATGGGAGGGGAGAGTAATGCCTGATATGTAGTGACAGATTTTCTTAGGATCCAACTTATTGGGTTATCAGGAAAGCCAGTTAACTGAGCCCAAAGTGAATGCAGCACTCTGTGATGCGAACCTTCCACCCATGTAGCGAGGTGGGACAATTGTGCTGCCAAATAATATAAAAACATATCTGGAAGGGCCAAGCCAGCTTTGTTTTTAGCACACATTAATGTTTCAAGTTTTAATCGAGGCCTGGAATGAGCCCACACCAGTTGCCTAAATATGGCATGCACTTTAAGAAAATAAGACTTCGGAATGCATACAGGAGCTTGTTGTAACACATAGAGTAGCTTGGGTAGAATAATCATTTTTATAAGATGCACCCGCCCCGTGGGCCACATAAAGGTCTTTAATTGCTACCCTAAAGCTCCTCACTACATCTTCCTCTATTAATCCATCTGATATTGTTTAGTAACGCCTACTCCTGGGAAGTGTTAAATTTCACTGTAATTATCGCAATATTTTATGCTTTTATCGCTTAAAAGATGTTGGTGAATAATGCGTTAGGATTAATTCTATAAGTATCGCAATGCGATTAGAATACTGCTGTGCAGAAATGTAGAATTAACGATTGCAATATGTCTTTGATGAATCATTCCTTAAATAACGCATCTTAAATAACGTTAAGGAATAACGACCTTTAGTAACGACCTTTAGTGCATCAGCCCCATAGTCTTTAGGGGACTACTGGTTTGTATTCCTATGTAAATAAGAATCTCATAAAGCAAAGCAGGGCTTCTGGGAGTTGTTAGTCAGGGAACAGAAACCGTCAAGAGTACAAAAAAATATATTTTTTGTAAGCACAAAAAGTCCTTTACATTTCTTTAGCATTACAGTCAATATTTTTTCAGACCAACACTACTTTACATAATATTATGTCTTATTTTCAAGCATAAATAAGTACTTTTTATTTTGAGAACAGTTTCTGAAGACAAAACTCTCATGTAGCTTTGGGTAGGGGGGGTAAACAAAAGTTTTCAGTATATGTGATATGTGTGTGTCTCCTCCAGGACTTGTGTAAAGCTCTGACAGAACAGCCAAGCCGGACTAATACCCAGACAGAGCTTCGAAAGGGTGCCAACAGTCGTAAGTTTTTACACAGATTTTCTGTGAGCACGTACATATCCCTGATGGAAGAGGAAAGCTGGTGCTGCAAGATTCTACTGATATTTGTGTGACAAGCAATATAGCCATCTGAGTAGATTACTAAATTGTGTTGCTAATATTGATTGGCCTTTCAAAACGTGATGAAAATTGTGATATTAATATCACAATAACCAATGATGAATTGTACTTCGTCAACTACTGGATTCTTGCAAACACAAAATGTTTTTGGTCTTAAAAAAACTGTCTTGTGAGCACAGATGCAATTGATATCTGCTCCTTCACACTAGCTAATTTATGTTGCTGCTGTTGGATTTTCTATGGTTGAAAGAAAGGAGTCTTTTTAGTTTACAAGACCTATCAACATGCAGGACGGCAGCATTGTTAAAGGAACGGTAACACCAAAAAATGTAAGTGTTTTAAAGTAATGAAAGTATAATGTACTGTACAACTGATGTGTTTGCTTCAGAAACACTTCTATAATTTATATGCCCCCATGGGGGCAGCCCTTCAAAGCTGAAAAAGGAGAAAAGGCACAGGATACACAGCAGATAACCAATAAACTCTCAGAACTTATCTGTTATCTACTGTGTAGCCTGTGCTTGAATGGCTGTCCCCATGGCTACACAGCAGCTTGTTTATATAGACCAGAGGTCCCCAACCTTTTTAACCTGTGAGCCACATTCAAATGTAAAAAGAGTTGGGGAGCAACGCAATCATGAAAAAGTTCCTTGGGGTGCCAAATAAGGGCTATGATTGGCTATTTGGTAGCCCCTATGTGGACTGGCAGCCTACAAGAGGCTCTACTTGCCATTATATTTAGTTTTTATGCAGTTAAAATTAGCTTTCAAGCTTGAAATCCAAAAATAAGCACATGTTTTGAGGACCCTGAGAGCAACATTCAAAGGGTTGGAGAGCAACATGTTGCTCACGAGCTATTGGTTGGGGATCACTGATATAGACCATAGTTGTGTTTTTATAGCAAACACCAGTTTTACCAGTAGAGGGCAACACTACATTATATTGTGTTCCTTTAAAACGCTTTCATTATGTGGTGTTACTGTTCCTCTAATCAAGCAATTCCCAGCATCCCACAGACAGGCTGTCCTAGTTGCTGGGATTTGTAGGTCAACATCTGGGGTGCTTCACAGCTTGGGGGCTCACACTGTGCACTTTTCTATAATGTCTGTTTCTTTCAGCGGCTACAAGGATGATCGCCAACAGTCTGAACAGAGACTCTCCACCATCCACTCCTGTACACAGGCCTGATACAAGCACCTCCAAAATTTCTGTTACTGTTTCTAACAAAATGGCACTAAAGGATTCCCAAGCAGGTAATAAACAGGATGTATTTCTATAATTTGCATAGTTGCATAGCAGTTTATTTTTAAATACTTTATTGATCTGCCTCTTAATACCACTGGCCTTAATTCCTAAGATGCAGTCATTCTTAAAATAAATATCCTTGTTCAACAGGGAGAGCATTCCAGCTTGTTCTTCTGCAAAGTCATCTTTGGAATTTTTATAGTATGCTGCTGTGGTTTATTGTGTGAGCACTGTGTGCATGAAGGAGGTGTGAGTGAATTATTTCCCAGCTGTTTGTAGCTGTTCTTGTTTCCTTCAAGTCCTGCTCACTCATAGCTCTGGACTCAGATTGGAGGGGGGAATGGGAGGGGGAGAAGAAAAGAGGAACAAACTGAGCGTGCTCCAGCCCTAGCCCTGAAAACAGGAAGTCAGATACAGAAGTCCATGAGTACACAATAGAAGGACAGAAATGCAGTGTTTCTTTTGACAGAGGACTCAGAGCAGCATTACTTTGAGGATTTACTGGTGTATTTATATAGAACTTTCTGAAAAAGCTTACTTAGTTTAAGCCTTTCCTTCTCCTTTAAAAAAAAAAAAAAAAAATTACAGGGTTGATTAACTTCTCTGACTCACTTTTCCCCTTCTGCCTGCCCTCGGATGACGCCTCTTCTGATTTTAGGATATAACTTTTGGGGTTTATAGTTTTTGTTTTTTTTTTCTTTTTGTTGCTTCAAATATCTTACTTCTGTCATTTTTCAATTAAAGCTTCGTCCAAACTGCCAGAAGGCAACCCAGATGTGCCAGTTAAACGGCGTAGAGTAACTTCAGAGATGGAAGGAAAATACATTAACATGCCTAAAGGAACTACTCCAACAACTAAGAAAATCCTGGAGGAGCAGGCAACAAAAGGTCGGTTTGCATCCTTAATTTAAAGGGGAACTATTGCGAAAATGAAAATGTAATATTGGCTCAGCATACCGAAATCAGAAACTTTATAAATACAGTCAATTAAAAATTCTCTACCGTTTCCGAAATAATCAACTTCCTCTCTCAGCATGTTTCTTTTCATTCTGTCTTTATTCAGGAGTTGGGTGTCAGGTGAATGATCCAATATATCCATATTGGGGGCTCCTTTTGCCTAGAGGATGTATTAGAGCTCACTTTATTTAAATCACCATTAATCCTGTCTCTCTACATGCAGAATTTGTGCAAAAGGCAGTTATTTTGTTAGATTTTGTTTGTACTGTTATCAGTTATTTGAGTTAGCTCTAATTCATCTGCTAGGAAAGGAAGCCCCCTATGAAATATATTGGATCTAACTGTCACCCAACTGCTGTCATTTTTGAGATAGTACCCCTTTAACCTATAGTTTTCTTAAGACCGTAACCTAAATTTTCCTTCTACAGCCAAAATAGGAACACATTTCATGTATAGGCTAGTCTCTCTTAGGGGAAAATTGTTCTAGTAATGACTGATTTATGCTTTATTCATTATTAATAACAAGCATTTATAATACCACTAACTGTTTATAGATGAGAAGTATATAATAGTGATTAGTTTAAAGCAGATTTAATCTTGAAAAAGTTTCAGCACTCATCTGAGCAGCTTCTTCAAATCCAGGGAATAAGCCAGTAGTTGACACTCTAAAAGGGGTTGTTCACCTTTGAATTAATGTTTATTATAATGTAGATAATGATATTATGAAACAGTTTGCAATTGGTCTTCATTTTTTATGCATTTTTTGGGGTAATTATTTAGCTTTTTGTTCAGAAGCTCTGCGCTTTTGGAATTTCAGAAGCTATCCGGTTGCTAGGGTACTGTCAGGGAGCCGGGAGCTCCCTCCAGGGAGGTTGTCAGGATCAAGGAGGAAGCCCTCTTGAGGGAACAAGGTTGCGGTGTCCAAAGGGTTAACCGAAGAATAGTCAGGATCAGGCAAGAGTTCACAGGCAGGCAGACGGCGCCGCTACCCACGTGGCGGCCATGGGCGCCGCCATTTTGGGAGCGACGCCGGCAAGGATTGGCAGCGCCGCCCGGAGCTCCTGGGCCTGCTCCGGGCGGCGATCGTTACAGGTACAAATTACCCTTTCAACCAAGCAGTGGTGTGTGTGAGCATATGAAAATGAGAACAATAGAAAGATGAATAATACAAATTAGAAATAAAAATAAATGTGTAGCCTCACAAACCTATAGTTTTTCATCTTCTAGGGTCAGTGACCCCCATTAATAAGATGGAAAATAAATAGAAAGAAAAAGGCAATATTTTTAAGGGCAGGGGCACACGGGCAGATTCGGGAAGATTTAATTGCATGCTGACTAATCGCCTCTTCTTCGGGGCGACAATCTCCCCGAACTGCTCTCCAGCTGCTATAATGAGAAAACACCAGCGCAATGGCACTTGCCTCGCTTCGGTTTCCGAAGTTGCCTCATGAGAAAACTTTGGACAACTTCGGAAATCGAAGCGCTGCGAGTGCATTGGTGCAGGCGATTTTTTTTTATTTTAAACAGGCGGAAGGTAGGGCGAAGGCAGTTCATGGAGATTGTCTCCCCAAAGAAGAGGCTATTAGTCGCCAGTCGTTTGCTCTGTTTTCTTAGAGGTTCTGTCATGATTTTTATGATGTTTTTATTTCTAAATTACATTGTTTACACTGTAAACAATTCACTCTACAATATAAAATTACATTCCTGAACCAGCAAGTGTATTTTTTTAGTTGTAATATTGGTATGTAGGCGCCATCTCAGGTCATTTTGCCTGGTCATGTGCTTTCAGAAAGAGCCAGCACTTTAGGATGGAACTGCTTTCTGGCAGGCTGTTGTTTCTCCTACTCAATGTAACTGAATGTGTCTCAGTGGGACCTGGATTTTACTATTGAGTGCTGTTCTTAGATCTACCAGGCAGCTGTTATCTTGTGTTAGGGAGCTGCTATCTGGTTACCTTCCCATTGTTCTGTTGTTAAGCTGCTGGGGGGGGGATGATATCACTCCAACTTGCAGTAAAGAGTGACTGAAGTTTATCAGAGCACAAGTCACATAACTGGGAGCAGCTGGGAAACTGAAAATATGTTTAGCTCCATGTCAGATTTCAAAATGAAATGTAAAAAAATCTATCAATCTTTTGAGGGTAATACAGTCACCAACATCTACTATTCAATTATAAGTGAAAGTGCAATCCAGTCACATTGGGTTCCATGAATCTTAAAAATTGTCACCACTCATACAAGCATCTTACTTGGATGTTACTATACACTTATCACTACTTGGTACTGTATATTATAGGGATGCACCGAATCCACTATTTTGGATTCGGCCGAACCCCCGAATCCTTCGTGAAAGATTCGGCCAAATACCGAACCGAATCCGAACCCTAATTTGCATATGCAAATTAGGGGTTGAAAGGGGAAAATATTTTTTACTTCCTTATTTTGTGACAAAAAGGCACGCGATTTCCCTCCCCGCCCCTAATTTGCATATGCAAATTAGGATTCGGATTCGGTTCGGCCGGGTAGAAGGATTCGGCCGAATCCGAATCCTGCTGAAAAAGGCAGAATCCTGCCCGAATCCCGAACCGAATCCTGGATTCGGTGCATCCCTAGTATATTATGACCCGAACATATACAAACCTTAATAGATATGTTTATGTATTCATTATTTATACAGCTAAATTGTGTAAATGGGCAGTGATGTATAAGTTGAGGGTGGGGCAACAGACTTGGCTGCGGGGGTTGGACGGTGCAGAAATAAAAAAAGGCGCAGTGTGGCCCTAAATGGTAAACATTTTCTGTATTTGAGTTTATTATTGAACCACATAAGCAATAATCTAATTAAAGGCAAAGTGTTGCTTTAAATCTTGTTTTAATGTTTTTCAATCAAATGTTTTGCTTTATGGTGACAAAGTATCTATCGAAAGTGACGCTTCCATTGCTGTGAATCTGTCAAGTTTTCTTTTGGTCGTGCATTTGATTTTTTTTGTTGGTAAAATGTTGCAGGCATGGCAAGAACATCCGTATTTGACAGACTGGGAGCAGAAAGCAAAGTAGACGCTACACCAGGAAGTAAGGTGAGCGCTAATCAATAATAATTAGGAGACTGTTCCCAATAAATCACAATGCATTTAGGGGAGAGTTTGTGGTATGCTGCAGATTGATGACCATGTATTTATTTTTATATTTTGTTTTGTAGCTCACTGGAGTTTTCAGTCGGTTAGGAGATTCATGTGAGGAAGACAGGGCACATGCGAGTGATGATGAGGGGTCTGTACTTCAGTATGCCGGTGTCTTAAAGAGGAAAAGGATCCCTACGGTCCAGGACAGGCTAGGAGCTGGGGTAACCATTAAAGCTAAAGCTACCAGCTCAGAGCAGAAACCTGCCGTCACCACACTCAGAAGACTTGCCAGCACACCACCAGCTAGTGCTCCCCCCAAAATCTCCACCTCTAAGATCAGCATGGCACAGAGGTTGGGTACAGTTCAGCAAAGTGACCCAGAGGAAATTGTCAAAAGGAAAACACTTTCAGCAAAGTTAATCCAGCGGCTGGGAAAGCCACAGGCAGCTCCTCAGGACAGCAAGGTTAGTAGCTCAAAACTACCAACTGGGCCATTCAGAGTCACCATCAAGAGGACGTTGGGGAAAACCAAAGTGAGCAGCACAAGCGATAACAGCAGTGCCCAGATGGACAACACAAGGATCGTCAGTGTCTTCAATAGGCTTGGCAGGAAATCTGTCTAAGAACATATTTGAATCTTTGCTTCCTTCTCCAAGGGAGGGCAAAATGGATATTACTAAAGTTTGGATGGAAAGTCAACTTCCTGTGAAGCTTTGCCAGATGTCATGTTGTACCTTGAGACAACATCTCCATGCACAGAGGGAAGTTTTATATGTTTTATAGTGAGACTCAAGTAGTCATTTAAAAAAAAAAAAAAAAAAGTGGACCTGTCACCCAGACATAAAAATCTGTATAATAAAAGTCCATTTCAAATTAAACATGAAATCCAATTTCTATTTTTTTATTAAAGCATTCATTAAAGCTCATTTAAAAATCTCAGCTGTCAATCAAATATTGTCTGCCCCTCCTCAATGCCTTAGGCATAGAGGCGGGGCAGACAATTACTTTCACTTTCCATTCAGCACTTCCTAGATGTCACTGCTCTCCCCACATTCCCCCAGTTCTCTTTACCATTTAATTGTGTAGCCAGGACATGGGGATGGACATCAGGTCCCCCATTCTGGTGCACAAACAAGATTCTGAGATGATGCAAGGCTTGTCTTAATAACAGTGTCCACAAAATGGCTGCTGCCTGCTTGCTATAATTATGAATTCCCAGACTGAATAAAACAAGATTCAAATAATTTATATAGTGTAATTAAAGTTCATTTTGCTTGACTAATGTGATAAAATAGGATTTTGAATATTTGTTTTTGGATGACGGGTCCCCTTTCAGCTGAATTATGCAGCAGGTATAAATTAAGTGGATTTGCTCTGTCGACATTTTTTTTTTTTTTTAATTAAATATTTTGCAAAATGCACAGTTTGTGTGTGTGTGTTTGTAGCAATCACAAAATGAGTGCAGTAGGAACTGCCAGTATGCAGGTAATTGCATTGGTGAACACCTTACAGCCGAAAAGCTGTGTTTCTTGCCTATGGTCTCTCTAGCATTTTGTAGCGGGTACCATGTTGAAGGGGTTGTTCACCTTTAAGGTAACTTTTATTTTAGTATGCTATAGAATGGCCAATTCTAAGCAACTTTTCAATTGTTTTCATTATTTTTTTTTTACAGTTATTTGCCTTTTAGTTCTCGCTCTTTGCAGCTTTCAAATGGGCGTCGCTGACCCCTTCTAAAAAACAAATGCTCTGTAAGGCTACAAATGAATTGTTATAGCTAATTTTTATTACTCATCTTTCTATTCAGGCCTCTCCTATTCATATTCCAGTCTCTTATTCAAATCAGTGCATGGTTGCTAGGGGAATTTGGACCCTAGCTTCCAGATTGCTTGACAACTTGCTTAACAGTACTAAAAACTTGTTTAATGGACTGGCCTGCCAGAAAGTAGTTCCATCCTAAAGTGCTGCAAGTTGGAGTGATATCACCCCTCTCCCTCCCCCCCCCAGCAGCCTAACAACAGAACAATGGGAAGGTAACCAGATAGCAGCTCCCTAACACAAGATAACAGCTGCCTGGTAGATCTAAGAACAGCACTCAATAGTAAAATCCAGGTCCCACTGAGACTGATTCAGTTACATTGAGTAGGAGAAACAACAGCCTGCCAGAAAGCAGTTCCATCCTAAAGTACTGGCTCTTTCTGAAATCACATGACCAGGCAAAATGACTTGAGATGCATCTACACACCAATATTACAACTAAAAAATACGCTTGCTGGTTCAGGAATGAAATTTTATATTGTAGAGAGAATTATTTGCAGTGTAATTTAGAAATAAAAATCATGACCGTATCCCTTTAAGGATGAAGATTTTTCATTACGGACCATCAACATCTCCTTTCTCAAGAGACACTTTGCATTCGTTTACAGTGTTTGGGGACATCACATTCTACAAGGAAAACCTGAGCTGTAACTGGAATTTGCTGCAATAACAAAACATTGTCACACTTGGTAATTTTATAAAGCAAAAAAATGCCAATGAAACATTACGATAGAAAATTCATGCAGATTTCTCCACTCGCACAGAAATAGATTTGCCCTCAATAATTCTAAGATTAAATACATAGGCAAGGATGTTGCATTATGCGATGTGCATAATAATAATAATAATAGAATCCTTGATATCACATTTTAATGTTCTTTTTTTATCTGCCCGCGTTCATTGCTTTTTTTTTCCCCCCCAAAGTTGTCATTATGCGCGCTAATGTGTGTTATTTAGTGATGGGCGAATTTCTCCCATTTCGCCTAGTCAAAAAATTTGCGAATTCCCCGCTGGAAAATTTTCACTGGAGTTTCGCGAATGTATTCTTCAGCCGCGAAACGCAGAAATTAGCTGCGTATTCGCGCCAGGCGAATTTATTTGCCCATCACTTGTGTTATTGCCTGTACAAATGCAAGTTCTTACATGAACCTGATAACGAGGCTAAATAGCTGGAGTAGACATCAGGGGGAAGATTTACTAAGCTCGAGTGAAGGATTCGAATGAAAATAAATTTGAATTTCTAAATATTTTTTTGGGTACTTCGACCATCGAATGCGATCGAAACGAAAGATTTGAAGTAAAAACCGTTCGACTATTTGACCAGTCGAAGTACTGTCTCTTTAAAAAATACTTTAACTACATACTTCGCCACTTTAAACCTACCGAGCACCAATGTTAGCCTATGGGGACCTTCCCCAGCCCTTTTCTAAGTTTTTTATGATCGAATAAAAATCCTTGGATCGATCGATTAAAATCCTTCGATTCGAAGGATTTTATCGTTCGACCGAAGGATTTTTATTCGATCGTTCGACCCAATGTATTTGCGCTAAAATCCTTCGAATCTGAAGGATTTTACTTCGAGGGTCGAATTCAGGGGTTTATTAACCCTTGAAATTGTGGTGGGAAATTGCCCCTTGGTCTCTGTGGTGGGAAGGTGGAAGAAATGAATAAACGATGAGTAATATATACATTTATCAAATATATGAATTATTATAAGATTAAAATGATAAATTCATAATATATAAAAACATGCTATATAATAAACACATGGCGTTTTTACACCATGTCAAGGATTTTTAAAAAGCAGATGTGTGACACAGCCCCTGTACTTTACTAAAAGGTCTACTTTTCCCTTGCTCTTTGTTATTCTGTTTATCCCAAAGGTTTAGTGGGAAATTTACTAAAGGGCGAAGTGGCTAACGATTCGCCAGCATGGCGTCATTTCGGCACTTCGCCGGTTTACTCACAGGCGCTGGCGTAATTACGCTAGCGAAGGAGATAGACTCTAGCGCAACTTCGCACTCTTAACGCCAGCCGTATTTTCGCTCTGGCGAAAGAGCGTTACTACGCAAATTCACTAAGTTTTTACTGAATGTTACCTTTATCGCCAGACTTGCCTTCGCCACCTTAGACCAGGTGAAGTGTAATAGAGTAGATAGGTCCAAAAATGTTTTTCTAAGTCCCAAAAAACACTGGCGTCTTTTCCTTTTTACAGGGTGATGGGCTGAAAAAGAGCGTACATTTTTTATGGGGGTAACCTCCTTCCCCCCTACATTTCCTAACATATGGCACATAAACTATACAGTGGGCTCATGTGTAGGGCAATATAACAACTTTATTTTATTTCATTAAGCTTCCCTGTGCTTGTGTAGTGTAATGTATTTGCTGCAATATATACGTCCATTTAACTTCAACTTCCCGCCGTATGTAAATTATCTAACGCTAGCGCAGCTTCGCTATGCCTGCCGTAGTAACGCTAGCGCAACTTTGCAAGCGTTTGGCGCCGGTGACGAAACTTCACAACTTCATGAATTTGCGTTGTCTGCGGGAAGTTGCGTGTGGTGAATGCAGCGAAGCCGTCGCTGGCGAATTTTCGCCCGTTACTGAATTTCCCCCTTAGTGTTTTTAGGTAGTTCACCGTTTAGATAACTTTTAGTATGATGTAGGGTAGGGTGCAGATTCCTTTAGCAACCATGCACTGATTTGAATAAGAGACTGGAATATGAATAGGAGAGGCCTGAATAGAAAGATCAGGAATATTAAGTAACAATAACAATACATTTGTAGCAATTACAATCCATTTGTTTTTTTAGAAGGGAGTCAGCGACGCTCATTTGAAACCTGGAAAGAGTCAGGAGAAAAAGGCAAATAACTATAAAACTATAAAACAAAAATAATGAAAACCAATTGAAAAGTTGCTTCGCATTGGCCATGCTATAACATACTAAAAGTTGTCTTAAAGGTGAACCTCCCCTTTAAAGCAGTGCCTTGGATCTGCAACTGAAGGCTTTGCAGCTGTTGCTGAACTACAACTTTCAGAGCCACAGAACAGCCAATGGCAATACTTTAACAGTGGCTTAAAACCACAGTTTGAAGGGATGCTGTCATGATTTTTATGGTGTAGTTTCGAATCAGCGCGTGTGATTAGTGCCGGCGTTTTTTTTTTTTTAATTTTAGCCGGTGCAGAGTGAGGGAAGGCGTTTGGGGAGATTGATCTACGCAAAAACGCCCAGTGTGGCCTGACCCTAAGACATGCCTATCTGAGCCAACTGGTTTTATTTATTGTATATCTAACACTCTCTGTTCTGACTCAAACTCAGGGGCAAATTCACTAAGATGCGAAGTTGCGCCAGGCGCAACTTCGCCGCACTTCGCCAGGCGTATTTTCGTCAGCGCTCCGCAAATTCACTAATATCCGAAGTTGCGCACAGGGGTAGCGTTAGTTTGCGAAGTTGCGCTAGCGTTAATTCGCCAAGCGAAGCGAATTTTCGCTAGCGATGGTTAATTTACATACGGCGTGAAATTCAAATTTCAATGGAGGAACACGTATCTGTACTTCAAATGCCTAGAAAACCTTCAAATCAGCAAATATAAATGTTATTTTGCCCTACACATGTGCCCACTGTCTAGGTAAGTTGCCATGAGTCAGGAAATGTAGGGGGGAGGAAGGGGAGCCCCAAAAAATGTTTCGATCTTTTTCAGCCTATCACCCATCATGTAGAAAACACGCCAGCGTTTTTTGGGTTTTAGAAAAAATTTTTACTTTTTTGGAAACAATCCCTATCTACTCTATTGCGCTTCGCAAAGGTCTGAGGTGGCGAAGGAAGTCTAGCGTAAAAGGTAGCGTTCAGTACACTGCGCAAGTTAGTGAATTTGCGTAGTTACATCGCTAGCGAAAATTCACCTGGCGTAAGTGTGCGAAGTAAAAAACAGGACACACCGGCACAGCATGGGTAAGTTCAGCAGGTTAAACCTTGCTCGTTTATTGCGGATGCAACGTTTCGGGGCGTGACCCCTTTCTCAAGCACACGCCCCGAAACGTTGCATCCGCAATAAACGAGCAAGGTTTAACCTGCTGAACTTACCCATGCTGTGCCGGTGTGTACTGTTTTTACGCTGTTTTTGAGGTTGCCTATTCCCTCTGACATCGAGCACCTGGGAGTCGCTGAAGTCTGGACGGCCAGGGTGTGCGAGTGTAAGTCTTTCTTTTTGTAAGTGTGCGAAGTAACACTAGCGAATTTACGCCAGCGTTCGTTAGTGAATTTGCGAAGTACCGAAAATGCCAAACGCTAGCGAATTAACGCTAGCGTTCGGCGCTTAGTGAATTTGCGCCTCAGTGTCTGCTTTTATTGGAGCATTGTACAAGCACCAAATATGAAGTTGAATAATATTGATCCTTATTCAGACCTCACATGTATGCCGCACTAGATTCATATATAGTCAAGCGAAATAGTTCTCTGCCCTGTATAGATTGCAGCCTAATTTTGGTGCATAAGTCACGAGGATATACAATAACTTGCCCAACGGCACAATGGGCAAGAACAGCCATTGATTCTGGTGCCAAGCCAACGTACAATGATCTGGACTCCCTATGAGCTTGATCTGATCTAAGCATATGACTTTTTTTTTTTCTTTTAAACAATGCAGAATTATTTTAGCCTCTGGTTCATTATTTATTGTTGCTTAATTAGATTCCCATTACTTTCCAACAAAGCTCCCAACATGTACAGTATGGGGGGTTATTTACTAAACTCCAAATGCAAAAATCACCAAAAAATTGTGATTTTTTTTTTTAATTATAAAATCTGACTTTTCGAAAATCACAAATTTTTCTGAATTTATTAAACCCTGAGGATGGAAATGTCAGAATCTGAAAATCTGGAATCTCAGACCTGTCAAGGTTGCATATAAGTCAATGGCAGAAGTCCCAATGATTTTTTGATGTGTCCTGGGTTTCATGCAATACCCCAAAGTTTTACGGCTGTTTCGGGGAAAAAAGCATTAGAAATTTAAGTTTT
Organism: Xenopus petersii; assembly: GCA_038501925.1. Lineage (NCBI taxonomy): Eukaryota > Metazoa > Chordata > Amphibia > Anura > Pipidae > Xenopus > Xenopus petersii. Next base: position 20,993,357 of record CM076687.1, on the reverse strand, counting down.
TGGGTGAAAAATCCAAAAAACTCGTGAAAATCAGATGAAAAATGTGAAAAAAATAGTGAAAATCGGATGAAAAATCAGGACAAATTCATAAGCCAATCAGCAAGCTCCTATAGAGTCATAACACATTTTAGGGCACAGGTCATGGGTCTGCACTCGGGCGATTTCAGCCCCATAGCCAGGAAAATCGGCTCTTAAAATTACCAGGAGGGGCTGTTTGCTACCCCCGTTAACTTGTGGGGAAAGATTTTCACCTTTCCTCATGACTCTGCATTGTAATAAAAACATTTACAGCGCCGTGTGCTAATACAGGTACCTCTTATCCTGAAAAGCGATATCCAGAAAGGTCTGAAGTACTGGAAGGCCATTTCCCATAGAAACTATTTTAAGCAAGGAATTCTAATTCTTAAAAATGTTTTTTCTTCTCTGTAATAATAAAAGTACCTTGTACTTGATCCTAATTAAACTGCAGGAATCCATATTGGTGGCAAAACAATAGTAATGTGTTTGTAATGTTAAATGTTTTTAGTAGACTTGAGGTATGGTGATCCAAATGATTGCAAAACCCAATCATACACTTGAAAAAGGGTATAAGGCTCCTGAAGTGACCCCATGAAATTTGTAGTGCTACCCTCAAGCATGTGAACTTAAAGGAGAACTAAACCCTAAAGTTAAAAAATCCCTACCTCCCTACCCTAGATGGGGCGATCCTGGCCCTTCCGCCGCCTGAGGCAGCTTGGTGTTGCTGCCGCCCCGGGGGCGGGGGGGGGTCCACGAGAGCATAATTGCGTTCTCTGCACTAGAAGAGCAGAATTTCCTGGAAACCTAGTGGGGCGCTGCCTGCATAGACCCTCTCCTCCCCCCCAACCTTAGTGTTACCCCGGGCACACATTTTACTTACCCCTCGGTGCAGATTCAGGCATCAGAGTTCATGGGCGGCATATTTTTCTCTTCAGTAATCTTCAGAATGAGACTAGCGCTCTGGCAAATTTTGTGAGTTTCGGCGCATGCGCAGTTGTCGCAAGACAGAAAATTGTTCCAATTGCGCATGCGCTGTCACGCATTTCTCATTCCGAAGATTTCCAAAGATGCTGCCCATGAACTCCGATGACTGAATCTGCACCAAGGGGTAAGTAAAGAGTTAGGGTAAGGGGGTAGGGTTTTTTTAACGTTAGGGTTGAATTTTCCTTTAAATATCACAAGGCATGCAGTATAGAGCTGTGCTAATGGAAGATGTGCAAGCCAGCAACTACGAAAGCAAATGAACTGTAATACCAAAGTAAGAATACAACTTCTCCACTAAAGTTAAGGATTTTTTTTAAAGGGGTGGTGTAAGTTAACTGTTAGGGGCTGATTCATTAAGGGTCGAATATCGAGGGTTAATTAACCCTCGATAATCGACTAGGAATTGAAATCCTTCGAATATCGGAGTCGAAGGATTTAGCGCAAATTCTGCGATCGAAGGAGTATTCCTTCGATCGAATGATTAAATCCTTCGAATCGAACGATTCGAAGGATTTAAATCCAACGATCGAAGGAATATCCTTCGATCAAAAAAACTTTGGAAATCCTATGGGGAATATCGAAGTCGAAGGATTTAGTGCAAATTCTGCGATCGTACGATCGAAGGATTATTCCTTCGATCGAACGATTCAAAGGATTTAAATCCAACGATCGAAGGAATATCCTTCGATCAAAAAAACTTAGGAAAGCCTATGGGGACCTTCCCCATAGGCTAACATTGACTTCGGTAGCTTTTAGCTGCCGAACTAGGGGGTCGAAGTTTTTTTTAAAGAGACAGTACTTCGACTATCGAATGGTTGAATGGTCGAATAGTCGAACGATTTTTAGTTTGAATCCTTCGATTCGAAGTCGTAGTCAAAGGTAGAAGTAGCCCATTCGATGGTCGAATAGCCCAAAAAATACTTCGAAATTCGAAGTTTTTTTACTTCGAATCCTTCACTCAAATTTAGTGAATCGGCCCCTAAGTATGTTATAGAATGGCTAATTTCAAGCAACTTTTCAATTGTCCTCAGAGTGATCCTGAGAGGTTTCCCTGTATCCTGCCCTGCTCTGTCTGTGCCCAACCTACTCTACCTGTATGTACCATACTCTGCCTGTGTGTATCATATTCTGTCTGCCCTACTCTACCTGTGTGTGCCATACTCTGCCTGTCCTATGCTCCCTGTGTGTGGTATACTCTATCTGCCCTATGCTGCCTCCTTGTGTGTGCCACACTCTGCCTGCCCTATGATCCCTGTGTGTGTCATACTCTGCCTTCCCTATGGCCCGTGTGTGCCATACTCTGCCTGCCCAATGCTCCCTGTGTGTGCCACACTCTGTCTCAATGTCGGACTGGCCCACCGGGATACCAGGAAAAAAGATCCTCATGCTGCTAAACTTTTGGCCTATTTCATGGCCATTCCATATTTCTATGAGAATAAAGAGGCTAAATAGATGGAATAATAGATTATAGTATGTAAAGAAAAGAAACTAGGAGAATAAAGGTTAATTAAGGAGATAAAGAATATTAGTACCGGCATGTAGTGACGCACCGCTCTCGCATATGTCTTTAGTTTACTGTACTGCCACGTCAGTACGTCTATTGCACCTTCAGCCCTAAAAAGTATGCGAGAGTGGTGCGTCACTATGTGCCAATATGTGTCTATTACTAACACCTTCAGCACACAGGCAGCAGTATAGACCAAGTGGCAGATCATTTCACTAATCATGTGCCTGAATATTACTGCTACGCGATCCCTGATTGCACTGTGCTGGGGCCATATTATTATTAATTTCATGATGGAGGCTGAGGGCCGCAAATTGGACTTTGGACCTTGGACATGCCTGATGTAATCCATACTGTTCGCATGATTGTGTATAATTTAATCTGTAAAATATAAATATTAAAACCAGAATTAAAAGCAAGACTTTAGAAAATAGTCTGTAAATCGTATTCTTTGTTAAGGCCATATGGGGTTAAAGTTTCCAGGCGGCGGATCCAGTATGCTCTATCATCGCCTCGTCTGGGGCGGGGTACAGTTTCCACCACCTGGAATCGTAACTGTTGTACCCTATGGCCCATCTCTACAAAGTGCCCCGCTACAGTTTGCCCGGTCTTTTAAGTTTTAATGGCCGATTTATGCTCCCGTATCCTTTCCCTCACTTGGCGGGTAGTTTGTTCTATGTAAAGAAACCCACATGGGCATTTTATTACATAAACTGCATATGTGGTCAGACCCTTTGATTTTAATTGGGGTTGCTTTACGGGGTGATAAATATTTGGACCTTACGACAGGCTTCCCCGATTGATATCTGGCCCGAAAGTCGGCCACATGTTGATCGGACAGAACTAAAAATCCCATTGGATTGCGGACCACATCTGTTCATTGATGCCGTCCTGCAATCCGAACAGCTCATCCTACCTAAATTTGTAGCCCTGTGGGACACCAATATATGTGGGTTCTGAGAAGTTGCCCTATTTGGATCCATAAAAAGCTGTGAGTAAGAAGAAATAAAGAGAAGAAGCAATAAGAATACAAGTAATCACACTATGTTTAAAGATAAAGAAGCAAATGAAGTGTCCGTATGAGACATTGTCTTTGCTATTTTTTAGAAGAAAGCAGTGATCTCTCACAAGCACAACTAATTGTCAGTAGGAATCCCAGGTCTAAACATTTCCATTATTCTAACTGAAGGGGCTGAATATGTAGCCTGGGGGATTTTGACCCTGCTGTAAAAATGCATTGGTCAGCTAAACAATAGGCTCACACACACAATGCTGATGGAATCTGAACTTTATAAAGGGACAATGGCTATATATTCTAATTATGTGTTAGAATTAAAGACATTAAGTTTGAATACAATGAAGCCACTGTTTTAGCATTCCCAAATTCCATGTAAAAAAATATTTAGTCTTCACCTGTAAACAGTGTGCCATCAACTAATTTGATTTTATGTTATTACAATTGCAATTACTTTTAAAGTTATGGTATATCTCTAGTTGTTGCGAAGCACGTTTCAAAAAGGTAGGCAAGCATGTTACTGATGGCAATGTTCCAAAAATAAAATGAATGTGCTGAATACAGGGTGTACCTTAAAGTAGTTTTATGCTGCCTACAATTCAACTGAATGCACAGTTTTGATTTGCCAAATGACACAATGTTACAAATGCTGCTGATGGACCAATCAGATCACTGCGACCCATGCAGCCACTGATCAATAAGAAGCTCTCGTGCAATCATTGGCCAGACGTATTTATCATTTATTAAAATAAGTTTAATTCTGAGGTTCCAAGCAGAAATCAAGGCAGTTTCTAAAAAATGGCTTAATATTCATTATTCACTTTTTTTTTTGGTATCTTCACACAGTACTTATTCCATCTGGGTGTCACCCTAGATATCCATAAACCTGGCCAGTATTTCAATACCCTTAACAAAAGCCCTTGCCCTCCAGTGAAAACGTACATTTTCTTTGGCTTCTGGTGACGTGACTCCGCCCCTTTTGTAGGCACTGTTCCCCCACGGCTCCGCCCCTTTTTACATCATGGCAGCCCCTTCATAGAGGAACAGGGTAGCAAGAAAGGTAATGTAAAAGCATCAAGCAAATACGTTTATGGCAAAATTATAAATATTCAAAGACAAAGTTATAAAATATTTTTATTATTCTGATGTCTCTGATCTGTCCCCGATATGCCCACATTGAGGTGGGCGATATCAGGCTGATCTTAGGGCCCAACGATCGGATCATAAAGTAGCTGATACAGGCGGTCAGATTGCGGGGCCGCATCAACGAATAGATGCGGCCGAGATCCGCGGGGATTTTTAACCCTGCCCGACCAACATCGGCCAGATATCGTTTGGGAAAGCCCGTCGATGGACATCGGAAAAAAGTTGTCATGTCCTCCCCATTTGTCCATGGTTTTTTTTAAAGGTACAAACAAGTTAATTGACTCCTGATGTTTGTTTTGTGTGAATGTGAACAGGGTGGCCCCTGCTTTTGTGGGCCTGGGCCCCCCAGGCCAACCTTGAAAGAGATTGCATGCTCCCCTAAATTGTAATTGACATAATAATGAATAATTTCTATGAGAACTACCTAACATGTTGGTTTTATGTAATAGATAGGAATATTAATGGCACCTTTACATCTCACTGCTCACAAAATCCTAGTGGGTTAGTGCAGAGACACATGTTGCTATTTCGGGAGATTAGTCGCCCAACAACAAATCGCTTCTTCTTCGGGCAACTAATCTCCCAGAACTGCCTTCCCGTCGGCTAGAATGTAAATGGCCGGCGGGAATACACTCAGATCGCTTAGTGTTTCCGAAGTCGCCCCAAAATCTCCTGGTGAGGCAACTTTGGGCGACTACAGAAAACAAAGCATTCCGAGTGCCACCCCGCCGGCGATTTACATTCTAGCCAGCGGAAAGACAGATTAGTCGACCGAAGAAGAATCGATTTGTCGCTGGTCGACTAATCTCCCGAAATAGCAGCGTGTGTCATTGCCCTTAGCTGTGAATTCTATATTCAGTGCTCTGCGTGGAAATGTTTCTTAAGACTTTGTTGCAAACAGATTTTAATAAAAGAAGAGCAAAACAATGTTCCAAGCAAACTTTTTTTTTTTATTAAAGGGGTAAACTCATTGTGTAATCTTTTGAATAGGATTATTTAAAACAAACAAAAACATAAATAGTTTAAAAAAAAAAAAAAAGAACTGAATGAGTGAGCTGTTTCTAACTTGCACAATTAGGCATGCTGTGCATGAGAAACCTTTTTTTTGGGGGTGGGGGAGGGTGAAAACACCACAAAGGATGTGCCAGTATTGGCTTTAAACAAGCATTATTAGCCCCCTCCCTGTAGTTATCTATAGGAAACTGGGAATGACTCACAAACACAATATAAAAAGCCGTGGGTGATTAGAGTGTTTTTCATTGAGTCTGTGGCTGCTAAGAATGGCTCTCACTGGCTGGCTCTGATGTGCTGTGAAGGCTGGAGCAGAGGAGCTTCATTTGCGTCTGGTCTCACAGGTAAATGTGCTTGTTCAGATTTGTCAGTGTGATGTTGGGGAGTTGTACGTTTGTGTGCATTAGGGGCATGTTTTAATGTTCAACTATGTGATGTGAGTTTGTGACTGTGTGCTGAGTCTGTACATTGGAAACCAATGGAAAGCCTCATTGCTGTCTCTGTAAATAAGAATAGGCTGCTGTTAGGGTTACCACCTGGCTGGTAAAAATGATAGTTGATCCCAATTTTATTTATAGGGAAAAAAGATAAATATATAAGAAGGCCGATATTTTTTTCCAGAAAAGGTGGCAACCCTAGCTGCTGTACCGGGTTCTACAATTTTAATCTAACCAAAGAGTTAGTAAAAAAAAATTGCAAATGTGATTTTCTATCCTGAGTAGATTGTTAGGTTGCAAATTCCTAATACTGCTGTGATAATTCTCAAGGGAATGACCGCGACTGTAAAGAAGCTGACCCAAAGTAAAACTGAGCTAAATGCCTCATATACATCTTCATGAATTAGAATTTCAATGTCAGTGTAAGGTTGTTTTTTTTTTATGTTACAGTTTACTCCATTTTGCTTGCCATAAAAAGATCAGATTCAGAAAGATGGAGTTAAGTTGTCAGTAACTTTGCTACTCACACTTTTTGGAAAAAAACACATTTTTTTTGTCATGTGTTGTAGTAAAAAATAAATAAAATGCAGTTGACAGATAATTGCAGTACTGTATAATATCCATAAGAGCCAGTCCAGCATTGGCCATTTTGCTTTGCTAAAGGGAGTAGTTCAGACTGGTAAAAAGTGGATTAAGCTCTTTTGAAAGGGGGAGTAGTAGAAAGATGGGGTAATCGATTTGGGATTTGTTTTTTACTCTACATGCAGGTTTTACTTTGTATTTTGCAGTGTAGATATTGGACCCTGGTATTTTGTAGTGTGTGTGCTATATGATCCTGGCAGCATGGGTAAATTAAAAGGATCCAGAAGTAAAATAAAAATGTGCTATTTACAGTGCAAGATTCTGGCACTCATCACTTTGGGCAGTTTAGCATATTCATGGTGCTTTACAAGGCATAAAAACAAACAGGGGGTAAAGTAAAAATATATGTCTTAAAAACTAGATCAGTGGTCTCTAACCAGTAGCCCGTGAGCAACATGTTGCTCTCCAACCTCTTGGATGTTGCTCTCAGTGTCCTCAAACCAGGTGCTAATTTCTGAATTCCAGGCTTGGAAGCAAGTTTTGCATAAAAAGTAAGTAAAGTGCCAAGCAGAGCCTCCTGTAGGCTGCCAGTCTGCATAGGGGCTACCAAATAGCCAATCACAACCCTTATTTGGCACCCTAGCGACTTTTTCATGCTTGTGTTGCTCCCCAACTCTTTTTACATTTGAATGTGGCTCACGGGTAAAAAAGGTTGGGGACCCCTGCACTAGATGTTTCAATGCACCATTAGGAGGTTAGAGGGACGGAAGACTTAAATTATGAGGGTAGACTGTCAGGGTTGGGGTTGTGAGGGGACATGATTACACATTACAAGTACATTAGAGGACATTATAGACAAATCGCAGGGGACCTTTTTACCCATAAAGTGGATCACCGTACCAGAGGCCTCCCCTTCAGACTAGAAGAAAAGAACTTTCATTTGAAGCAACGTAGGGGGTTCTTCACAGTCAGGACAGTGAGGTTGTGGAATGCACTGCCGAGTGATGTTGTGATGGCTGATTCAGTTAATGACTATAAGAATGGCTTGGATGATTTTTTGGACAGACATAATATCAAAGGCTATTGTGATACTAAGCTCTATAGTTAGTATAGGTATGGGTATATAGAATTTGATTAAAAGTAGAGAGGGGTGTATGTATTGATGCTGGGTTTTTATTTGGAGGGGTTGAATTTGATGGACTTTGTCTTTTTTCAACCCAATTTAACTATGTTACTAACTGTAATTAGGGTTCGGTCCATATCTTGAAGAGCTTACATTCTCTTAGAACACACTAGGCATCATTTGCCTCTGCCTGCTCTATCATTTAGGGACATTTTTGTAAAATGGCCATTGAGATAATTAAATGTTACTGGGCTACAGCAAAATCCTTTACTGGGCACGTCACTATACAAACATTTGGGCAGATGATGTATATACACCAGGCCCTGACTGGGTCTTTTTTTACTTTGGCCTTGTGTTATTACTGCAACGAAATTCTATAATTGGATAAATCTAAAGGTAACCACGCACGGGCCGATATAAACTGCCAATGGGCTTCCCTGATTGATATCTGCCCAAAATCAGCCAGATGTCGATCAGCCAGGTTTAAAAATGGTGCCGGTACAAGGACCACATAGGTTAGTTGATTCAATCTTCAACCCGAATGCCTTTATTTTCATAGTTGTGATCAGCCTGGGCATATTGGGGAGACATCTGCTCATCTGGCGACATTGCCAAACGAGAGGATCTCTGCATGTATGGCCACCTTAAAGGGATACTGTCATAGGAAAACATGTTTCTTTCAAAGCACATCAATTAATAGTGCTGCTCCAGCTGAATTCTGCACTGATTCAGTTTCTCAAAAGAGCAAATGTTTTTATATTTAATTTTGAAATCTGACATGGGGCTAGACATATTGTCAGTTTTGCAGCTGCCCCCAGTCATGCGATTGCTGATAAACTGCACTGATAAACTTAAGTCAATCTTTACTGCTGTACTGCAAATTGGAGTGATATAACCCCCCCCCAGCAGCCTAACAACAGAACAATAGGAAGGTAACCAGATAGCAGCTCCCTAACACAAGATAACAGCTGCCTGGTAGATCTAAGAACAACACTCAATAGTAAAATCCAGGTCTCACTGAGACACATTCATTTACATTGAGTAGGAGAAACAACAGCCTGCCAGAAAGCAGTTCCATCCTAAAGTGCTGGCTCTTTCTGAAAGCACATGACCAGGCAAAATGACCTGAGATGCACCTACACACCAATATCACAATCTATATATCTATATCTATATATATATATATATATATTAAAAATCAATTAGACAATCAAGAAAACTATCAAAGACTAGATAGAGACCCCACTCCGTGTTTTCGGGATAAATTATATAAAATCGTACAATACGGGAAAGAAATGGGGATTCTTAACGAAAATGAAAGAGAGCATATTTGGGTAGAACACCCTAAAATCCCAATATTTCATACCTTTCCCAAGGTACATAAGAACCCCACACACCCAAAAGGAAGACCCATAATAGCAGGCATAGGATCCCTAAATGAAGGTCTGAGTGAATATATAGACAAACTGATACAGCCACTTGCTACCCAGTTACCATCTTATCTGAGAGATAGTGGAGACGCTATAAATAAAATATCTGATATGGAATGGAAACAAAATTTCCTCTGGGTAACAATGGATGTAACAGCACTATATTCGTCCATAAGACATGAAGAGGGATTGCATGCATTATATTACTGGCTAAGAGAAATTGATTTATATACACAGGAACAGAATCAATTTATTATGCAAGCTGTGGAATATCTTCTGACCCATAATTATTTCATGTTTAATGGGGTATACTACCTACAAAAGTGTGGTACCGCGATGGGGGCGCGTTTCGCGCCCTCATACGCGAATATATTTATGGGTTGGTTAGAAAAACATCATATTCTCAATGAACATGCCCCACAATTTTCAAAAATTTTAAAATATTATCGCTATATCGATGATTTGATATTGGTATGGGGTGGAAATGAATTGCAATTACAAGAATATGTGAATTACTGTAACAACAATGGAAAGAATATTGCATTTACATATAAATGTGACCCTACCACTATTGAGTTTTTAGACATACAGTTTATTTCAAAGGATGGTGTAGTACATACAGACGTCTATAGAAAAGCCATAAGCAGAAATTCTCTCCTACAAAGACAAAGTAGCCATCCAAGATCTTTGCTGGAGAGCATACCGACTGGACAATTCATACGTCTGAGACGGAATTGTTCCACTTGGGATGCTTTCCAGCAGAGATCCATGGAGCTATGGGACAGACTTCTAATCAGAGGATATAAAACAGATAACATAAAAAGAGCATATGAAAAAGCAGTATCAACTAACAGAGAAAAATTACTCTCAACCTATAGAAATAAAAAAGATAAACATCCAACACAAGGAACAGGGAGAATGAGATTTATTACTGCACATAACTTAGAAGCTGAGGAGATACGACGCATTATTTTAAGACATTGGAAGGTATTGAAGTTAGACCTGATTTTATCTAGACTCGAATTACAGGATCCACAATTTGTCTACAGACGTGGGTATAACCTCAGGGATAGAATATCGCCAAGCATGTTGCCTGAAAAAACTGATAGAAAGAATTGGCTACAGACAATAGGGACCTATAAATGTGGGGCCAATATTTGCAAATGTTGCAGATTTATGAATGTTTCTAAAAAAATACAGAGTACAGTGACAGGACAAACATACCAAAATAAGACATATGCGAATTGTCGTACTACAAATGTAATATACCTTGCTACATGCAGATGTAGAAAACAATATGTAGGCAAAACATCTAGGAAAGTTAAAGATAGAATATTAGAACATATAGCTTGCATAAACAGATCTGACATATCCTCAGCTATAGCAGCACATATAATTAATGAACATAGTGCTAATGAGAATTTTATCTCTTTTCAGGTTATAGAAACTGTAAGACTGGGAAAAAGGAAAGGAAACATAGACAAATTGTTATCTAAGAGAGAAATCAAGTGGATGTCATTATTGGAGACTGTAGTACCATATGGTTTGAACAAAGACTGTGAGATTAGGTTTTTCATTGATTAAGGGAAGTAAACCATATTTAATATATCTACAGTCCGATGAAATATTTTCCGTAATAGCGTTAGGTAAAGAGGAACTGAAAAATACTAGAATTTGAATATTAATTAATACAATAATCGTCCTCTGAATATATTATTCACAAAATAAGTTATGAACTAATATAGAACCTTTTCCATTGATATCATATAAATTATATTTATTTTACAACATCACTACTTGAACATGTTAAGAAATAACAACACAAAAACTACATGATGGGTGCTTTCATTTCAATATTTTTATTTTATTTTTTAATTGATTAACTTTAAGATGCGGAAAAATAATAATTTATTTAAACAAATTGAATAGACAAGACAGATAGATATGTTTATTGATATTAAATTCACTGTATGTATATATAATTTTGATTACGCCTAATTATATGGGAATTCATGTAAAATTAACAAAAAAACTTTTTAACCTTCTTATATAATTCATAAATTTTGAACACTAATCAAATTATTTTATTTACTATATACAATACTAGCACTGGCACTTTAATAATAGATTTTATGCATCTTGATGTATTTTCATGAATGTACACATTATTATTAATTAATTAATTGCACTTTCAACTTCGAAATGATATGCACTTTGACCTTATTTGACCCTTTTTAAACACTGAGACACGTGATGTAATTGTAACCCTGAGGAAGTGTCGTTTATTTAGACACGAAACGCATAGGTTTGCACAGCACACCCACTGAAATTGTAACTCCGCACTGTGTGTATTAATAAAGCCGGATTGATATTAAACAGTGGTATTCCTTCCGTTGAATGGTCGGCGCTGCTAGCGAGGAATCTACAGTGTGAAGTTTGATATATCTATATATATATATATATATATATATATATATATATATATATATATATATATAGATATATATATATATATCTCTGCAGAAGGTTGGGTGGGATTATGCAGTAGCTGGAAGGGGGTGAAACAATGTTACTGTATTATATGATGTGACGGCATGCAGTGTGCTGAGCTCTAGAATGTCACCCTTACCTTTTATAACCACATGAAAGGCACAGCAAATGCTGACTAAGTGGATTTAATGTTTATAGGGTTTTTGTTTAAGACAGGATGAATGGGTTTGCTTTTCTGGGAACAGACAAGCCTATGATGGGAACAATAAAGAGATTGTCTCTTTACAGATTGGCCAATGCACTTACTGATTTATTCACTTGTATTGTTTGTTTTGAAACTATGACAATTTGAAGCCGTTTCCTATTCTTCCATCCACACTAAAAAAAGTTAGTACAGGTATGGGACCTGTTATCCAGAATGCTCGGGACCTGGGGCATTTTCCATAATATGGATCTTCATACCTTCGGTCTAATAGAAAAACCTGTAAACCTTAAATAAACCCAATTGGCTGGTTTTGCCTCCAATAAGGATTAATTATATTTTAGGGATCAAGTACAATGTACTGTTTTATTGTTGTAGAGAAAAAGGAAATAATTTTTAAAGATGTGGATTATTTGATTATAATAGAGTCTAGGGGAGACAGCCTTTCTATAATTCCAAACTTTCTGGATAGCGGGTTTCCAGATAATGGATCCCATACCTGTATTATATTTTTATAGAATTTAATTTTTTTTTTTTTTTTTTAATGCAGTGAGGAATTTTCCTGTCTGGCCTCAGTGACATATTATGTAAGTAGCAGCGATCAGTTCCTTCTCAGTATTTACTCGCCACAAAATTATATTTCTACTTTTTTGTGCATTAACAGGAAGAGAGAGATTCTTGGCCCTCTTCATTCAAAGCTACTATTGTTTGGCTTGTAGAGAGACCGCAACTTAGTTTTTTAACACCTAGTAACATCAGGCAAACAAAGTAGGTGAAGGAAATGAAATTCTGTCCAACAGTGGTATATAATCAGGTGTAAAGAGCAGGCCTAGCGTTTGTTTTGTGCCCTTTGCTTCCTCTGTGCTTTTGGCATGAGAAAACATCCTCAGGGATCCTGGATGAGGCGAGAACCAAGAGGAAATTCGGTTCATTCATTTTAAAATGCAGGATGTGTGTTTGTTTTTATCTGTACGCCATTGGCTGTAGCTACTGTACTGTTAAAGGACAAGGAAAGGCAAACAAATAAAATCCCATTTTTACTTTAATGAAAAAGAAACCTTTCACTGTATGCAGTGAAATTCTCCCTTTATTTACTGCTGTGAATAGGAATTAGGGATGCACCGAATCCAGGATTCGGTTCGGGATTAGGCCTTTTTCAGCAGGATTCGGATTCGGCCAAATCCTTCTGCCCGGCCGAACCGAATCCTAATTTGCATATGCAAATTAGGGGCAGGGAGGGAAATTGCGTGACTTTTTGTCAGAAAACAAGGAAGTAAAAAATGTTTTCCCCTTCCCACCCCTAATTTGCATATGCTAATTAGGGTTCGGTATTCGGCCGAATCCTTCGTGAAGGATTCGGGGGTTCAGCCGAATCCAAAAAAGTGGATTCGGTGCATCCCTAATAGGAATTTTCAGATGGTCAGACTGCTGAGCAGGGAAACAATCATACTTATGAACAGCAGGGGGAGCCCCCGCCTTACTTCCCAGCCATGCAGAAATCAAGCAGCTTTGTTTATGATGATCCCTAAGCAGCCCAGACCACACTGAGCATGTGCAGGGTCAGGGTCAGGCAGAGATGTTTAACAAAGTTACAAGATGGTGACCCCCTGTGGCCAACTATGAAAGCATAAATTATTTGTTTGATTAGGCTTGTGGTGCAGTAAGTTTATGTTTAGTATACAAAATACAGCATTTCTAGCCTTATTCTATTTCAGACTTTCCTTGTCCTTTCAGGGCGGAGATACAAGCTGCTATTTCGGGAGATTAGTCGCCCAGCGTCATATCGCTTCTTCTTCGGGCAACTAAGCTCCCTGAACTGCCGTCCTGCCGGCTAGAATGTAAATCACCGGCGGGATGGCACTCGAAACGATTCATTTTCTGAAGTCGCCCGAAAAGGAAACTTTGAGTAACTTCAGAAAGCCGAATCGATGCAAGTGCCATCCCACCGGCGATTTACATTCTAGCCGACGGGATGGCAGTTCGGGGAGATTAGTTGCCCGAAGAAGAAGCGATATGATGCTGGGCGACTAATCTCCCGAAATAGCAGCGTGTGTCTCTGCCTTAAAATAAAGCTTTTCTTGCATGTCCAGGGACAACAGAGATCACATGTTTGAGAAGTAAACTTAGAAAGTCATATTTTATTTCTTGTTGTTTGCCAGGAACTGAAGTGCAGCTGTTCCCACTGGAAGAATGTGTAACCAGAGCGTGTCGTGTTCATTCCCTGACCATTATGAAGCCGTGTTATTCCCCATAATCTACAGCAGTGTCTTTATAGTTGGTTTGCCGAGTAACCTAATAGCTATTGGAGTTATTGTTCAACTAATCAAGAAGGGAAACATCTTGGGCATCTACCTGGCCAACCTTTGTGCATCAGACCTCATGTATATAAGTACACTTCCTGTCTGGATTGTCTACACAGCAAAGGAGGACTGGCTATTTGGTACCCTCACCTGCAAAATTGTGGGCTTTTTCTTCAATGCCAATCTTTACTCGACTATTTCCTTTCTTAGTTGTATAGCTACAGACCGGTTTGTTGCCATGGTTTTCCCACTCCGTTCAAGGATCATCCGGAGCATGAAAACTGCTGCTGTGATTTGTGTGATAGTTTGGCTGATCATATTGGGCTCGCATTTTTATTTCTTAACCCGGGACGATGTTTTTACTTCTACCCAGAATGTGGAACTTTGTTATGAGAAATATCCCATGGAAAGATGGATGGCTCATCTGAATTACTTCCGGATTTTTGTGGTTTTTCTTATCCCATTGTTTCTCTTGTTATTTTCCTACTGCTCCATAATTCGAGTCATCTATCGAGCCGCCACGTTGGAAACAGATCAGAAGAGGAAGATCACTGGGCTGCTCATGTCTATGACTGCAATATTTGTGGTCTGCTACTTGCCGTATCATGTAGTCCTTTTTATCCGTTCCTACGTGAGTGACTTTGACTACTGCAGCTGTACAATAGAGGAGCGTATTCGCCCTGCCTACCGGATCTCCTTTGCTCTCACCAGTCTGAGCAGTGCCCTTGACCCTTTCCTGAATATCTTTGTGAGTGAAGGAGTAAAGCGGGAATTGATGGTGAAAATAAGGGCTCTTTGGTTTTACCTGGTATTCCGGCGAAAAGAAAAGAGCAAAATTAGATGTGTTAATGATTTATGTGAAGGTAATGTTCAAAGGAACAGTGGCCTCCTGTGTACACACCAAACCAAAATGCAGTCTAGGTTGTAGGTAGTTTTTGGGACTAAAAATTTTCTGATTCTGTTAATGGACATTGGACTATACTCCTGAAAGGCTGACCTCAAATGTATTAGTGTTCCCCAAGGAATTAAACATCTTTCAGAAATGGAATGTGCAGCAATGACCAACACATGCAACCCAAACCCTTGATCTGATGACCAAAAAAGCTTCAACTTTGATCAACTTGCTAGCACCTTCTTTGCGTTGAGTTCATTGTTATGGTAACAATGGCCTTGGACCTCCAATAAGGATGAACACAATTGGATGGGCACAGGCCTTAAACTTGGATTTTCTATTCACAAAGAGAACTGATCCTGCTGTGCGGGAAAATTATATTATTCAGTATTAACATTAGTATGGAAATAATAAGAATATACCAAATAGTATGTTGTATAATAAATTGTTGTATTGATAACAATGTTGCTGAAGTACTTTGGTCAACACAGTCCTGATTCCTGCACCAACTGCAATGCTTCCTTCAATTTTTTTCTGGTTATTATTTCTCTGATCAAACAAACAGCCGCATGCAGTATTTCATTCATTCCAATGGATCTTCATAGGCCCTTTATATGATATGATCATTGGCCTGGTATAAATGATGGATCAGTCATATGTAGCCTGCCTGCTAGATGGACAAGTCAGGCAAAAAGCCACTCATTTATCAACCTTGCTTTTGTAAGGAGGTTTATCTGTGTATGGCCGGTTTTAGGGTAATTGCACATGCGGCAGTTGATAGAAATATTTGTTGCCCCAGCTTTTTTTACTTCCAGTACTAACCCTCAAAATCGGCACTCCAATTCATTTGAGTTGAAAACACACGGTGAAGTTTAATACAGGTGATTATTGCTCAAATGAATGTCTTGGTTTTAATCAATAATCGACTTGAAGTCGATGTAAAGGGAACATATACCCCCTTTTTGCCATGAGCTCATTCAGTTGGGTAGAAAAAAAAAAAAAAAAGCATAAATGCTACGTGAACTTCCAGATATAAATATAAACTCTTTTTTGTTTTTTTCTGCACAGATTAAAATTAAACCATGATTGTCTGTTTCTGTTTGCAGGGACCACTTTTCCACCCTACTTAGGCTCACATATTGGGTTGTCACCTAGCTGGTAAAAATGTTGCATGATGACAATTTCATTAATAGAGAGAAACTATAAAAATATAGAAAGGCCAGATTTCCTTTCCAGAAAAGGTGGCAACCCTACTAACAATGAAATGCACCCCCTACTTTACCTTGTTTCATAGTGATCAATTATGGGAATTGAAAGTCTTGCTTTCCAAAGAATGTGTGCATCATCTGTTATGGAAACAGAGGGATTTCAATTTCCATAATACATTGTGCAATTTGGAGCGTCTTGTTCAGCGCTGCTATTTGCACACAGGCAGGCGCAATACTGTGCAGAATGCGATGTACTTACCATTCTTGCATAGGAGCAGGTCCAGGGGGGGCACATTCCTAACGCAATTGCTCTCTTTGCTCTAGAAGAGCCGATTTTCCAGTTTAAACCTTTAAGAAACAATACAAGTGAAAATTTCCCTAAATACTTTGACTTGGCATCTAACGCAAAAAAAAGTAATTATCCTAAAGTTTTCCCAGTTTCCTTAAATAATAATAAAGCTGCAGAGACAAAACCATAATACGTTTGTGCCATAATACTAAGGGGCAGATTTATCAAGGGTGGAATTGAAAATTCGAAATTTTAATTTTAAATTTTTTTAAGTTTATAACTGTCAATTCGACTAGGGAGTTTTTTTTTTTTTTCTTTAAAAAACTTGAATTCTGTTTTGAGACTTATCATACTCTGGCCCCTTAAGGACTCAAAATCTACTATTTGCCACCTAACACCTGCCGAATGGCGGTTTAAGTCGATGGGAGAGATCCAGGGATCAATTTGGAGTTCTTTGCAGCCTTCCTGACATTCACTTTTTTTTTTGAAGAAGAAGAAAAAACATGAGTTTTTAAAATTCGAATCAAATTCGAGTTTTCAGGTTTATTTTAATTCATCCGAGTTTAAAAAAAATATATTTTACCAATACATTTCAACTGGTCGAATTAATGGGAGTTTTTAAAAAAATTACATAAATTCGACATTTGATGTGCCTCGGGCAGTGTTCTGGCTTTCGGATTTTTTTTCCAACTTTTCTAAGAAGAAAACACTGCTAAGATTTGAATCTGGGAAATATTCACAAAGCCTGAGCTGTAATAGAATCAAATTGGGATTCTCCAGCCAATAGCAGGAATGGCCCTATCAGCAGAGTGTGATCGGAAATGGATAAATGGCTAGGGGTTTCCAGTAAATCTGTTGGTCTATTGGGAAGGGCTGCAGCCACAGGTATTTTTTAATATGAGACTGTTAGTATATTGGGAAGGGCTGCAGCCACCAGTATTTTTAATTGGAACATAGAGAATATTTTGCCAAGAGAGTAGTTTATATTACTATTTTATTAATGCAATTGATCATAAAAAGGTGCTCTCTTATTATGGGTTAAACCATGTGAATGTATGTGCCAAATAAGATTTAAAATGGGAAGTAGATAAAATGTAGTTACTGCACAGCTGACTGGTTTAAATATAAGTTCCTGTGCAGGACTGACCACATTTTGTTGCAATATCAAGTTTATCTTGTGCCAGCACTATATATCCTCAGGCTTACATTGAAGTCAATAGGAAACCACACAAACAGTTAGAGAGGTCTCTGTGTATGGCTGCTTCTTTTTAATTATTTTTTTCCCCGACTTGCTGGCTGATTGGCTGGGATATGATATCACACACTTTACTGAATTTCATAATTTGGCTAAATTTGACACTTTTTCTTAGTCCACAGCTAGCACTCTAATACACACACCCCTTTGTTAACTGCATATAAACACATACTGTATTTATTTATTTCATTGTTATTATGTGGCCAGTGTGTCTAGTGTCTAGAGAACTTTATTTGAGTTTTTATTGCTTGTTCCCATAACATTTTCACAGGACCGCAAAACTACTGAAACCACCACTCACTAGGCAAAAATAAAGATGATTGATTTTATTGAATTTGTGGTTGTATTGCATTGTTCTTGTACTCAACGGAAAGAGGGACAAAAAAAAAAATCTGCTGCGCACAGAGTGCCATTTTTTTTGACCATGCCTAGTTTGTGGCCTCACCCCCTAAATAACATGTCCATTTTACAAAATCTGGCAGATTATGGAACATTAAACACATTTCTGGGGGTTTTAGGGTCATTTTTTGTGTTATTACAGTTTGTTGATGAAGGTGAATTGCCCTTTAAGATGCTAGTCGCAGTTCTCACAAGAGACCTGCATATCTCAAATAGTTACAATTGTATCTAGATGCAGGTGCTCTGTTTTCTGGGCTCACTGCCAAGAACCTTTATTTAAAGGGAAAACTGCCCGCTAAAATGTAATACTTAAGCAACAATTTTTATCAAATTAAGTGGCATATTAAAGAGTCTTACCAAACTAGGGTTGCCACCTGGCCGGTAAAAATGATCCTTGATGCCAATGTTAATAATAGGAAAAAAAGGCAAGAATCTAGGAAGGTCGGTATTTCTTTCTAGAAAAGGTGGCAACCCTATACTAAACTGTGTATGTATGTATGTATGTGTGTGTGTATATATGTATGTGTGTATATATGTGTATATATATATATATATATATATATATATATTGTGTGTGTTTAAGTAAATATAGGGCATCGGAGTTCACGGGCGTGATCTTCTTCTCTTCGGTAATCTTCGGGTCTTCTTCCGGTGATTTCCGTCAATATTGTCGCATGCGCAGTTGCAAAAAATCCGAAGACTGCGCATGTGCCGATACGGCACTTACTTACCGAAGAAAAGAAGATGGCGCCCGTGAACTCTGATGCCCTGAATTTGCACAGAGGGGTAAGTAAAGAGTTAGGGGCATATACCAGGGGTAACAGCCAGAGGACGGGAGAATATTTAGGGTACGGAGGTAGGGGTTTTGTAAATTAAGGGTTTAGTTCTCCTTTAACATGTCTGGTATGTTTGTGTGCACTAAGAATCATAGGATCCCAGGGGACGACCCTTATTTTTCAAAATAGTTAGAATTTCCCAATGGCACATACTACTAAAAAATGTATGTTGTTATGAAAATGGTTTACATGAAGCAGAGTTTTACATATGAGCTGTTTTATGCAATATCTTTTTATAGAAACCTACATTGTTCGTTGGCAGCGATGGGCGAATTTATTCGCCAGGCGCAAATTCGCAGCAAATTTGCACATTTCGCTAGCGGCGAATTTGACAAATTTGCCCATTTTGATGCCAGCGAATTGTCAAAATCATGACTATCCCACAAAAAATGGGATAACTGGGGGGTATAGGGTCCTTATAATATAATTAATATATAATCCACAGAGGTGTACACCAACTGATGTAAATAACTGCTGCCTAAGTGCAAGAAAATGAAATATAAGGCAAAAAATAAGTTCTGCTCTCACGGGTCTTTGGCAAATTAGGAAAACAAAAAAAATATAAATATATAAATATAATCGACTTCATGTAACTGAAGTCCTACATTAACCTTTTATTAAAATAGCCGGTCTTTCCTATACTGAAAACTGCAAAAAGAGCAGGTGCATCAGATTCTCTGGCTCTTTCCAGCAGCAGCCGGAAGCTTGTCTCTTGCTCATTGTGAGCCGCAAAATGGTCACATGATGATGATTTGAGAGTTGATAGGTTGAGAGACTGGTTTGGCGTCAGTGTGGGTGAGAATTCTGTGTTGGGAGAGAGACAGAGGAGGAATCTTGCATGTGTGAGTGTTTATTATTGTACATTGATTGGGGGCTTTGCTACCTGTGGCTGTCACACCAAAGGGAACCCACCGAACCTGTTTGAGTTTCTCTTTATATATAAATATTCTCTTAGGAGAAGCCAGGTGTTGCTGTGTGTGTATATCACACTTGTATGTTTGGGCTTAGTTTTCCCATTGACTGGCGGTTTTGTTCCTGTTTGCTAGTGCTGCTTCTAAACAAAGTAAATAAGCTTATAATCTAACACACAGAGCTTACTATATAGAATACTCTTTTGTCTTGGCCCCTCCGCCCAAATTTTTTTTTCTTCCTGATGCAAGAAAATGTCCTCCTAATACAGTTTTTCCAATGATTTGGTAACTGCAGTTCAAAGCAATGTTCACTTATTTCTGTTCTCTAGTTGTGAGCCTGGAAATAATGCAACAGAAATCGGTTTTCTTCCAGGTCTGTTATTCGGCTGACTTCTGCTACATGGTTTTAGGAATCAGATCCAGCAGCGAACAGAATATAAACCGCCAGACAAGCTGAAAGCATTGACAGTTGTTCATTTACACACATTGGAAAGTTGCTTAAAGGGGTGGTTCACCTTTAAAGGGACACTGTCATGGGAAAACATGTTTAGATCCTAAAGTGCAGGCACAAGTCACATGACTGGGGCAGCTGGGAAACTGACAATATGTCAAGCCCCATGTCAGATTTCAAAATTAAATATAAAAAAGTCTGTTTGCTCTTTTGAGAAATGGATTTCAGTGCAGAATTCTGCTGGAGCAGCACTATTAACTGATGTGTTTTGGAAAAAACGGTTTTCCATGACAGTATCCCTTTAAAGGGATACTGTCATGGGAAAAATTTTACTTCCCTCCCTGCCCCTAATTTGCATAAGCATATGCAAATTAGGATTAGGATTCGGATTAGGTTTGGCCGGGTGGAAGGATTCGGCCGAATCCCAATCCTGCTGAAAAATCCCAAATCCTGAATTCGGTGCACCCCTACTAAATAGTGACTGTCTATGGCAGCCCCACTTGCAACATCACTTTCTGCAAATATTTTGATTATTGTCCACGAAGGGCTACGGTGCATTTGTTGCCCGGTATAAATCTGCTCTCCAGCAGGTGACAAATGCTTTCCCACCACCAATAATGTAAATCACTAGTGATGGGCGAATTTATTTATATTAGACAGGTGTGAATTCGCTGCGAATTCGCTGCGATTCGCGAAAATTCGCAGGTGTAAAAAAAATTTATGCCGCAGTCCGTTTTTTTGGACGCCGGCATCAAAAACATGCCGTTTCGTGAATTTTTGGGC
Organism: Xenopus petersii; assembly: GCA_038501925.1. NCBI lineage: Eukaryota > Metazoa > Chordata > Amphibia > Anura > Pipidae > Xenopus > Xenopus petersii. Next base: position 20,972,091 of record CM076687.1, on the reverse strand, counting down.
GTTTTGCTAATTTTGCGGGAAATTCGCAAATTTTTCATCTAAGCGAAATGCCCCAAATTCGCCAATCACTATAAATCACAGGTGGGACAAAAAAAGGTGTTGTTTTGTTTTTCCAAAGTAACAACTGTTATACTAATATACCAAATTTGCTATCTTGTAGAACACTTTTTGCTATCAAACACATCTGATTAAAGAGAAAGATTGCTAAAGGATTAGCTTTTACTGGTCACCTGTTTTAAAGCAAAAATCTTAGTGGTTGCTGTGGGTTACTGGCAGTCTGTGCCTTTTATTACATATGGGTTAAGCTTCTTAAAGGATAAGTAAACCTTTAAAATAAGTGAATGTAAAATTGATGAGGCTGCTATTCTAAGCACTTTTGTAATTTATATTCATTATTTATTTTGTTTTTATTCCAAGATATTAAATGATACATGTACTGTTAATATAAATTAATTTTGTTCCAACAGCGCCACCTGGTCAGTTTCCCACCAGTCTGACCACCAAGTAGTCAAGGAAGTTGTCAGGAGAAAGAAAGAGGCTGCTCTGATGTTCTTCTGCTTAGGAAAGATGTGAGAAAGGTTTCTGCTTTTTATTTGCTAAGCAGAAGAACATTAGAGCAGCCTCTTTCTTTCTCCTGACATCTTCCTTGACTACTTGGTGGTCAGACTGGTGGGAAACTGACCAGCAGGTGGCGCTGTTGTAACAAAATTCATTCATATTAACAGTAAATGGATCCCTGTATATCTTGGAATAAAAACAAAATAAATAATGAATGTCAATTACAAAAGTGCTTAGAATAGCACACTCGTCAATTTTACATTCACTTATTTTAAAGGTTAACTGATACGGTCATGGGGAAAAAATGCATCAGTTAATAGTACTGCTAGAGCAGAATCTGCTACCTCCCTCATCATCTGGTGCTCTTCATCCGCTCTTATATCAGTGATAAAGACATGTGCACCTGCCCCCTGGAAGCCAAAGTCCGTCCAGCCTATCGCATCTCCTTTAGTTTGACCAGCCTCAGCTGTGCCTTGGATCCATTTATTAACATGTTCGTTAGTGACAGCATCAGGCAGGATCCACTGAAGGAAATTAGGGCATTGTGGTCTGGGTTAAGGTCTCACTCCCGCGCGTTTTTACCTGTGCTCCGTTTTCGGCGTTCAGCCGCAGGGGAGCGCAGGAATAGACGCATTTCAGTATTTCAAATGGGGCTGTACTCACACAGGCACATGTAGGCGCCGAACACAGGTTGAGACGCAACATGCTGCATTTTTCCTGCGTTCGGCGCCTACACGCGCCTGTGTGAGTACAGCCCCATTTGAAATAATGAAATGCGTCTATTCCTGCGCTCCCCTGCGGCTGAACGCCAAAAAACAGAACGCAGGTAAAAACGCGCGTGAGTAAGAGCTCTTAGGATTTTACATCGCCCACGGGATTCTTTAAGGAGAGGGTCATTAATAAGTACAGGTTATAACTCGGTGTCCCATAATATGGAAAATGACAATCGTTTGATTGAAGAAACTGTTTTGTGAACAGACTTACAAAAATGTGAGTCCTCATCAATTTAGTAATATTCAGCGTTGGCCACTACATTATAGGTACCACACATCAACATTTTCCTCAACTGTGAAACAATACAATCTCTTTTTAAATGTTCAATTATGCATTAAATGAATCATCATACTCTTGTAAAGAAGCAGAGCTAAGCAGTTATACAATGACTTCCCTCTTTTTATTTTTCACAAAGGTATAAAGGCAAGTTGTTGCTTGTAGACCTCTGGTAATGTTTTCTTTGAACTCATGATATCTGCAAAGGGTACATCCGGTTTTCACCCTAATATCTGCAATTTCTATACAATAAAATACATGTTATTCAATGATTTAGAAAACCATGTACAGAGGTGGGAACTCTTACCCAGTTTGAGAGGACGTCATCTACTCATGCATGAACATGACTTTCTGTTCCCTAAAGCATGCATTCCTTCCATCAGCCGTATAGCCAAACTGAGCAGAACAAACAGTGCCCAGGCTTTCTGAAAACTATTACAAAAGCACCCAAAATGAACAATTTCAAATTAAAAGTGCTTTACTAAAAATAGCTGTTTATTTTTATGGTGTCCGATTGCTCCCTGGGCTTAAATGGCTTTGAAGAACAATATTATTATTATGAAGCTTCAGCTGCAAAACTGTCTGCAATAAAAGCAATGTGTAAATGATGCAAGAAGCGCAGGCATGTCCCTAGAATGCTCCCCCTACCAGAAAACATTTAAATCACCGGTTGAAAAGCATATTAGTTACAAAGCAGCTCAAAGCATCACATAGCAGCTCAAAGCTGCCTCAAGAAGCAACTTCAGGCTATTTAAAGGGGTTGTTCACCTTCAAACAACTAGTTGGTTTCAGATAGATCACCAGAAATAAAGACTCTCTCCAATGACTTTCTATTTTCTATGTGTCACTGTTTTTCTAATATTGAAGTGTAAAGTATGATTTTTAACCTAAAGCAGCTCTGGGGGAGGGGGTCGTCGACCCTGTAAACTGTTCTAAATGGATACAATTAGTTGATACATTTCTTAGTTTTGTCCCTGCTGAGCATTGGGTTTCATTACAGGCAGCTGTTAGACTTGATACAATAGTTGCTAATACTCCAGAGATGCTGCTGAGAAATGGATCAACTAAATGTTGCAAAATTGTAATAGTTTAGACTAGAGTCTGCGCCTGAATTACTGAGCTGCCAGACTCAAACACCAGAGACACAAACATTGGAACCAACACACAATATTACAGGGGTTGTGCATTGATATGTGCATATAGTTGCATATAGGTAAATAACAGCTGTGAATTACTCTTCACTCATTGTAGAATGAGATATATCCTGCTACATTAAATGGGATTTACACTGTGTAAACTATGTTCCTATTGACATTATAGCATTCTGCCAAACTATTAGCTACTGATAAACACAAGAGCTGAGCGCTGCAAAGTAACAGTCACCTGACCCTCTCTTCTAGCCCTTTATTTACTAACATGGGTTAAAGGGATTCTGTCATGATTTTTATGATGTCATTTTTATTTATTTTTATTTACACTGCAAATAATTCACTCTACAATATAAAATTTCATTCCTGAACCAGCAAGTGTATTTTTTAGTTGTAATATTGGTGAGTAGGCGCCACCTCAGGTCATTTTGCCTGGTCATGTGCTTTCAGAAAGAGCCAGCACTTTAGGATGGAACTGCTTTCTGGCAGGCTGTTGTTTCTCCTACTCTACTCATTGTAACTGAATGTGTCTCCAACTTGCAGTACAGCAGTAAAGAGTGACTGAAGTTTATCAGAGCACAAGTCACATGACTGGGGGCAGCTGGGAAACTGACAATATGTCTAGCCCCATGTCAGATTGCAAAATGAAAAATCTGTTTGCTCTTTTGAAAAACGTCTGTTGGAGCTGCACTATTAACTGATGTGCTTTGAAAAAAAAAATGTTTTCCCATGACAGTATCCCTTTAAGGTAATCTGCCCAAGTGCAGTAAGCCATCACTTGTCTAACTAGCTGGTTTACTACAATAGTGCACATTTTCACCTCTGTAAGTAATTTATCACACAGGATTGTTTATCTTGTATTTTCTCTGGGTTTCCCAAACTTGGTTCTACATTTGTTAAGATTCTGGAATAAACCCGGCGATGGTGAACATACTGATTAACAAAGAACAAAATGCAGATTTGGTTTGAGTAATTAGCTATTTACTAATCTTGGTTTAGGGAATGTCTGCCTTCTATGTTCTCTCTCTTAAATGGACCTACACTTGCATTTCTACAAAAGCAACCATTGTTATCTGTAGGGTGATGTCTTCAGTATGGATTTGCAGCTATTGCGTATGTTATTGGGAACAGCATGAAACTCAAAACCAGATTTAGTCTTTAAGGACCAGCCAACGTGCAGTCTAAATGAGCTACTTTGCACTCAAATGAGAGGGTTCAGATACAGCCATACTGCAAACCTTTTAGTCATCAGTGAAATCTCGCTGATGTTTAGTGTACCAGACACTTAAAAATTGCACTTAAAAAGCTTATAGCCTATTCAATACACCTTAACAATAATATATCTCTTCAGAAAAACCCTATCTACAAACAGGTATTAATATTAATTTCCCTGTCCCTGCCTTTTAAATCAGTGTATTCGCTTTATTTTCCCCATTAACAATAATTTCTTTAAAAGGATACTGTCATGGGAAAACACGCATCAGTTAATAGTGCCGCTCCAACAGAATTCTGCACTGAAATCCATTTCTCAAAAGAGCAAACAGATGTTTCTATATTCAATTTTGAAATCTGACATGGGGCTAGACATATTGTCAATTTCCCAGCTGCCCCAGTCATGTGACTTGTGCTTAGATAAACTTCAATCACTCTTTACTGCTGTACTGCAAGTTGGAGTGATATCACTCCCTCCCCCCCCCCAGCAGCCTAACAACAGAACAATGGGAAGGTAACCAGATAGCAGCTCCCTGATACAAGATAACAGCTGCCTGGAAGATCTAAGAACATCACTTAATAGTAAAAGCCAAGTCCCACTGAGACACATTCAGTTACATTAAGTAGGAGAAATCACAGTTTGTCAGAAAGTAATTCCATCCTAATGTGCAGGCACAAGTCACATAACTGGGGCAGCTGGGAAACTGACAAAATGTCTAGCCCCATGTCAGATTTCAAAATTGAATATAACAAAATCTGTTTGCTCTTTTGAGAAATGGATTTCAGTGCAGAATTCTGCTGGAGCAGCATTATTAACTGATGTGTTTTGGAAAAAAAATGTTTTTCCATGACAGTATCCCTTTAAAGGAGAACCAAACCATTTATATTAAAATCCCCTACCCCCTACCCTTGCTAGACCCCCTCTCTGCTCCCCCTAGCCTAGGTGTCACCCTGGCCCTAACTCTTTACTTACCCCTTGTTGTAGATTCAGCGCATCGGAGTTCACGGACGCCATCTTCTTCTCTTCGGTAATCTCTGGTTCTTGTTCTCTGGCGATTTGGCAATTTCTGTGACTTTTGGTGCATGCGCAGTTGTTAATAAAAACCATCAGACTGCTCCAACTGTGCATGCACCGATACAGTGCGTACTTCACGAAGATTACCGAAGGGAAGAAGTTGCCGCCCGTGAACTCTGATGCGCTGAATCTGCAACGAGGGGTAAATAAAGAGTTAGGGGCATTTACCAAGTGTAACACCTAGACTGGGGGAGGAGCAGGGAGGGGTCTATGTAGGGTAGGGGATTTTAATATAAAGGGATTAGTTTTCCTTTAAAATAATTTGTTGCCATTCAAAGACTTAATATAACATCTGGAAGATTCAGCTCAAACTGGTGTTCCCACCTAAGTCTGGTTTAAAATGCATGGCTAATTGTATTGTAATTATGTATATTAAAATGTGGCTGTAGATATGATATGCATGTTCATCAGATCCATCTAGAGTACTGAATATATCTGCCCCTGTATGGCCAAGATTGAACATGAATGGAAGTTTACTGATGAAAGGGCAACCATTTGTAAACCCTTAGACTTGAAGTTGCAGGATAAAATAATCCAGGCAATGCATAGACATAAAGGTTTAGTCCCAAATGATGGCAGAAATCTAGCTGTCTGTGTGTGGAAAAGATTAATTCTGCTTGTTTTCTTCTCCAGCTCTCACCACAGGCAGAAGGAATAGCAGTGGAATGTTCCTTGCTTCCCCGTTGTTTTCACTTTTTCCGAACCCCTCCACTGGGTCTGCGGTCAGTCTCCTGCTTTATGTTACTTTCATCGGTGGAGGAGGTAGTGACAAGACTCTGGCTCCACCGGGCAATCTCTCCATGTTGTGAGATACATGTGGTTATCGCAGTGACCCAGGTTTTCATCTCCTCCTGCAATTACACAATTGGAAAGAGAAATCTAAAGTATATGGAAATGCCAGGGAACAGCATTCAAAATGTAATTTAAAGCTTTTGGTGAATATATTGGACAGCTTTCAGACCAGCACTAGACTGGAAACATGCTGAAACAAATAACTGATTGAAATTAGGGATGCACCGAATCCAGGATTCGGCCCAATCTGTCTGCCAGGCCAAATCTGAATCCTAATTTGCAAAGTAGGGGCGGAGAGGGAAATTGTGTGACTTTTTGTCACAAAACAAGGAAGTAAAAAATGTTTTCCCCTTTCCACCCCTAATTTGCATAAGCAAATTAGGATTCAAATTTGGTTCAGTATTCGGCTGAATCTTTCGCGAAGGATTCAGGGGTTTGGCCGAATCCAAAATAATGGATCTGGTGCATCCCTAGATATCCTATTACTATGCATTTCAGTCCACCATAATAAAAGGGGAAAATCCGAATCATTCACAAAGGATTCTGGGGTCCGGTTTTGCATAAATGCAGAGAAGGTGGTAGTTTTGTTGTAGTGGATATTTATTTACCTCATCTTTTGCTTGAAAGAGGAATTCCCTACCATCTGTTGACCTACAATAGTAAGAAGACTGTCTGTTAGCGGATTGATGCCACTGTACCTGCAGCAACACATCTGATGACAGGTCCCTTACCTGAGTTTGAACACAAATTTCTTCTTTTTGTATTCACCGGCTATTTCACAGGAGGATCCCAACAGGTTCAGCAGGTGCTCACCACCGTGTGTCCCCCCAGAGCTCTGACTCTTTGCATCCTTGTAGACCCCAAGATCTCCTTTGCTTAATACACAGTAAAGATTTATCCATGACCTGTGTGCATAAAAGAATATATAACTTTAGAAACATGGATCACAATGCAGCCAATTACATCCCAGAGAGACAAATAATACATGGTTTATGTAGTACTCGGTGGAATAGCATACTGTATATCTAACAATTATTTACTGGATTGTTTCATGGTTTTTGCTGATAGCGGATGAGTGACTTATTTTGTTGCAAGACCCAAAGTGGCTGCTTATATCGCATAAATGATCATATCATTGTGATTAAACCTCTTTTCTATTTAAAAACAAGAAAACTCTTTGTTTCAGGTGGGGGAAGCATAAAGAATAGCGCTACAGTATGGAGGCTAAATAGTACTGAGGATCAACATTGTATATTTTTGAAAGCTGAAAATTAGGGATGCACCAAATCCATTATTTGGGATTCAGCTGAATACAGAATATGCAAATTAGGGCGGGACAGGAAAAGTGGAAAACATTTTTTTACTTCTTTGTTTTGTGATGAAAAGTTACGTGATTTTCCTTTCAATACTTAATTTACATATGCAGTTTAGGATTTGGATTAGCCAGGCACAAGGATTTGGCCGAATTCGGATCCTGCTGAACGCCAAATCCTGAACCAAATCCTGGATTCTGTGATAATGTAAGAAGTACCATGCCTTTAATTATAGATAAGCACTTTTTTCTGTACCCAAAAAAGTCCCTTTCTTTTTTTGTGAAGAGATGTTTAAGTCAAGTATCTGTAATTCTAGCCTGTGCAGCAGTTTGGAAATCTCTAATGCAGTGATCCCCAACCAGTAGCCTATGAGCAACATGTTGCTCACTGACCCCTTGGATGTTGCTCCCATTGGCCTCAAAGCAGGTGCTTATTTTTGAATTCCTGGCTTGGAGGCAAGTTTTGGTTGCATCAAGCAGAGTCTCCCGTAGGCTGCCAGTCCACATAGGGGCTATCAAATAGCCAATCACGACCTATAATTGGCACTCGCAGGAACTTTTTGCATGCTTGTGTTGCTCCCCAACTGTTTTTTACATTTGAATGTGACTCATGGGTAAAAAAGGTTGGGGATCCCTGCTCTAATCTAATGTATGGTTTGGTGCAATGGTTTGCACTATACTAGAGGCCCACAGAAGCCGTGAAAGTAATCACAAAAAGTTGTCATTGTTGCAGACAAGCCACTGCTGGTGTTTGCACATTACAGACCTATTTGAAGCCTTTTTACTTGGCCCATCAAGCTCTTGTTTCCTGAACAGATATCCTTCTTGTTCAACGGTGTGGGTGGGAGGTGGTAGAGGAGGAGCACTGCTCTGTGCTGGGGCTGAACGAGACCTTCGTGCCTCACCAGGAGGTTGGTTAGGATCTTTGGGCCGAGGTCTTCTCCTTGGCTTTGGACGATCTCTGGCACGTGGACGATCTGGTCTAGTTGTTCTTTCAGGAAGTTTGTCTACCCCATTGGGTAAACGGGCAGGAGAATCTTGGCCCTTAAAAAAAAAAAATTGGCATTACTTACAAACTAAGCTTTCTTTTTAGGCTAGAAAATATAAGATATGTATGGTGGCCTGCAGGAAACACTTAGAGAACTATTGACAAGATCTTATTCAGTTGGGCTTATGTGAAAAAGATTAAACAGTATCTGAAATCCCATAAATATATATATATATTTTTTTTTTACACAAGCAGACACTCCAACAATTTATTTTCCAAGATCTGTTATGCTGACAGTGTAATGTAACCCCTTCCTTCACCTTGTTCCATTGTGAAGTGATGGATTCTGGAACTTGACGTTCTCAGATTTCCACAGTGCATGGATTCTCTGGAAAGCAGAGAGACTTCAAATTCCAGAATAAACCATTTCACAAAGCAGATGAGGCAGGGGTTACATTACAGAGAGAGAGAGAGTACCTCCCAACATTCGAAAAGAGGGACAAAAACATCAGCTGTGCTGTTTTGACCACCCTCATTTTATGGCCACAACCATAATTACCATGTCCACTTTACAGCATTGGGCAGGTTATGAAAGTTTAAACACATTTCTGGGAATTTTAGGGCCATGTTTTATGTGTTATACCAGTTTTGCTAATGAAGGTAAAATTGCCCTTTAAGCTGTGAGTCACAGTTCTCCCAAGCGACTTGCTTATCTTAAATCTATACATTTTAACTATTTAAGATAAGCAAAGATAAAATTGTGATCTTTTTCTGGCGTCAGTGCAGTAGATCAAAGAGAAACTCTGGACATTTCTGTGAGAAACCTGGGACTGTGGGCTTCAGCTGTCCCGCAGAAAAGGAGACAGTTGGGAGGTATGGAACTGAAAAACACACAAAGTAGCATCTGTTTGAACATCTGTGTAAAAATAAAGTAATGTATTTCTTTCTGGAGGTTCAGATAATGTTTATGCACCATTTCAACATAGCTCACTGAGCTCATGTCAAAATGGTGGGTATAGTTTCAACAAGTGATACTTAAAAGTGCTAAAATTATACAGAGGCACAGTTTAATTAGATGTTTTACTGCTATAAATTAATGTGAGGACAAAATCTCTTATTAAATGGCTGGGCTATATATATATATATTTTTTTTTTAAAAAAATAGTGGTGAGCACAACTTTCCCTTGTTTGTTATAGTTATACAGGAGCAGTGACCAGCTCCATGTTGTAGCTCCCACCCTTCCCAGCTATAGTCAGGTGATCCCACTGGTGTCTAATAAAAGGGCAGCCAAGTATGGGGGTTTACTTTGAAAGCCGCTAGTAAGTTGCAGGTAAAACTTAGTCCCTTTGTAAAATGTATAATGAAGCAATAGAATTCTTAATGAATCAGATGAAAATTAAGCGTAGGACTGGCCAGGTATGGGATGACTGTGATGTAGTTGGCCAGCTTAAATATATTGCAATATATGGACAAACAATCCCTGTGTTGTTTAAAGGGTAAGGCATTTTTCAGTAGCAGTATGCACAAAATGTCTCTGTCTTAAATCTATTGATAATGGGTTGAGTGCAGAGGACCTCTTGTAGTTGACTATATATATATATATATATATATATATACTTATATATAGTATGTTGGCAATCTTCTTCACAGCACTGCAGAATGACTGTTTTTAAATGAATTTGATGTTGCTTGTTTCATCTTTCTCATCCTACTGCAAAGAGAATCCTTGGCCATTGAACTTGACAATATATAATATATCCTCTCCACTATGATGCTAAACCAGGGGCATGGCTAACATACAAAACTAAATAAACATTGGAACTATGAAACACTGAACAATCAATTGAGCACAGGGTCATGCTGGGAAAGTTGTGAATGCTGACAAAAAAAAAAACAGCCCTGCTAACCCATTACTCATGGAGCTGAGGTCAGTAGCCTGAGGGGATCATATACTGACCAGACTCTCTTTGGGTAGAGTACAAAAAACGAATGATTTTGCCAAAACACTTAGGGTCAGAGCACACGGGCATTTTTGGGGAGATTAGACGCCCCTGCGACAAATCTCCTCTTCTTCGGGGCGACAATCTCCCCGAACTGCCTTCCCCTACCTTCCCGCCGGCACAATGAAAAATCATGGTTCGCGATTCGTTTTCTGAAGTTGCCTCACGAGGAAAACGAAGCGCCTCGAGTGTCATCACGCTCGTAATTTTTCATTCTAGCCGGTGGGAAGGTAGGGGAAGGCAGTTTGAGGAGATTGTCACCCCCAAGAAGAGATTTGTCACCGGGGCAACTAATCTCCCCGAATCTGCTTGTGTGTCCTTACCCTTATCTGTGCCCCACAGTGGTTGCATTAGCATTTAAAAAAAAATGTTACTTAGCCCTATACATTTAAACAGAGCACTGTCCCCATTACTAGCCATGGCGCTGTTGAAAAATAACTCTAGTGCTTTGGAATCATTGTGGATTATTTGTAGAGTTCTAAAGATCCCATCTAGTGAGCAGAGAGACTGTGTAAACATTATGGGGTATGAGTGCAGGAAATACAAATTCTGTTTTTGTCTTACTGCAAATCATAGCAATGTGATATGGTAATAGCTCCCTCTACTGGCTATAAAATATAGCCGCAATCACAAAACCATACCAACATATCCGTCTCTAAAGGAAACAAACTTGATGGTAAATACTAGGGATGCACCGAATCCAGGATTCGGTTCGGGATGTGGCCAGGATTTGGCCTTTTTCAGCAGGATTCAGATTCGGCCAAATCCTTCAGCCCAGCCAAACCGAATCCAAATCCTAATTTGCATATGTAGGAGGGACATCGCGTGACTTTTTGTTAGAAAACAAGGAAATAAAAACTGTTTTCCCCTTCTCACCCCTAATTTGCATATGCAAAGTAGGGTTTGGATTCGGTTCAGTATTTGACCGAATCTTTAGCTACAGATTCGGGGTTTCGGCCAAATCCAAAATAGTGGATTCGGTGCACTTAGTAAATACACAGTTTTCTATAAACAAGATGCTTGGCCTCATGCAGATATATCAATAAAGACTATTCTGTAAGGGTTTTCTATTGTTTTTATACAGTTAACAAATACACCAGATTTTGCTATTAAGATGAGATGTTCTCTCCTCCCACAGTTTCTACGTCGACTCCGTGTACATTAAAGGAAACTTTAAATATGTTTTAGAATAAAGAGAACACATTTCTGCCGTTTGATCCACTGCGGGGTTCAGTGGGATTCAGAGCTTCAGTTTTGAAACTTTATTAAAATGATTTGCTCTTACATCAGGGCTGTTCTGTAAAGCTTCTTTCTCTTGTAGCTGCTCCACAATATCTGCCAAAGTAGCTTTTCTAAAGAAGCAAATAAAACAAGTTATAAGATAACATTCTGACCTAAAACCCAAGAAAATTTGAGTAGGTGGTCCTTGATTGCTTTTGTCATTTCTAACTGGAAATTAAGCTTATTTTTTTTAATATACTGTCCTACTTAAAAATTCCATTTATATTTGTTTTTACAGCGCTGGTATCAAAATGTTGCTGCTGTCATAGGCAAAGCGCTAACAAATTCACTAATTCAACGATGAAGCCCCATCTAGATTATTACAAGGTCTTTACTAGCGATGGGCGAATTTATTCGCCAGATGCGATTTCGCAGTGAATTCTACGATTCAACGCAGGCAAATAAATTTGCAAAACCGCCGGCAAATAAATTCACAGGCGTCACAAACGAGACACCCGCAAATTTTTTCGCAAATTTATCGGCAAAGCGAAATGCCCCAAATTCGCCCATCACTAGTCTACCCAGTTCCCTCTCTGTACTTTACTCTGTCCTACATGCTGCTGATGTCACATGCACCAGTCCTAATTCCTTATGGTTAGCTAAATTGATCTTAAACTCTAAGGATTTGGCCAAATCCTGCAAATAAAGGTATGACTTGCACAAGCCAAATATTGGATTTGGTGCCTCTTTACTTTTAATACACCCAGTACTCCTGTTTTCCTTCTAAACAGGCAACAGTTATTGCTTCATTCTCAACTAATAAGCAGGCACCACAAATTCCTTACCAATTGGGTTTCTTGGTTTTTCTGCACCTTCTAACCACCCATCACCAGAAGGCTGACAGCTCTTAAAAATGAACATGAAATTTGTACCAAAAAGAAAGGAACTGCAAAGAAGAGCTAACGAGGTTGCACAGCCTTCGTTAATAAATATAATTAGATTGTGTGTGTAACTTGGAAACCATAGAAGAAATAATTAATGCCTTAAAAAATATTTTTGATAAGTGCAAGTAAATTCATTCAAAATAAATTCATTGTGTCCACACTTTGATAGGTTGTCATTATTGTATCTTGTGATAAACAATTAAGAGTAATAAATCAATTAAGTGCAATAGTGTAAGGAGTGCTAATTACGTAAGCAACAGTTCGCATTCCACTTGTCTGTAGAAGAAGGAATCCAATAAATAAAACATAACATTTAATAATAGTTCATTTAAATTCAAAAGAGGGAATTAATGAAACATAAAAACACTTAAAATTATGATCTATCCAGATTAGGTTTCACTGTTGTAAGGATTGCAGTATATCTGAGTGAAAAAAATTCTGGTCCCACCTAGATCACTACTTCAGCCTATATGCCTCTAGTAGCGATGAGCAAATTTGGGGCGTTTCACTTTGCCGAAAAATTTGCGAATTTCCCGCACAATGGCGGAAAATTAGCGAATTCACGCTTGGCAAATAGATTCGCCCATCACTACCCTCTAGAAGTAGTATGAATTGGGGTGGGGATCAGGGAAAAACAACGGACAAACCAACACCTTGTATGCTGGACCTTGAAGTATAGCACAAGTGTTAATTCCAAAATGGTGTGCAAGAAGAGTAAACTGACACTTTGTCCTCTCAGAGGCACCTAAGTAGGTACGGCCTATTCCCTATGTCTTATGTTAAAGCAACACCAAAATTTTGGACGTAAACACAATAGGTTAAATAACCAAAGGTAGTGCATACAAACGGAGGACAGACCCAGTGTGCTGTAACTTGCAGTATTGTACAGACATATATGTTTCTAATACGGTGTGGATAGAGTAACTCGCGCTTTGTCCTCTAAGAGGCACCTAAGTAAGTGTGGCCTATTCCCTATCGCTAGTGCAATTGCAACACCAAAAACTGGAAGTGGGCAAAGCCAATAAAATTAAGTCTGTGCGGGGGCTGGTAACAACATCACCGGTCTGTCCAACGCTACCTCCGTTATTAGAAGGAAACTGCTGCCACCATTCAGCCCACCCTCCGGAGTGACTCCTCCCACCCTTAGAAAGTTTGATAGAGCAAACGCCTGACGTATGTTTCGTCTGTGAAACACCTGGCGTACGTCTCTGAGAAAGCCTATACATGTGAAATGTACGTCAGGCATCAGTTTACTCTTCTTGCACACCATTTTGGAATTAACACTTGTGCGATACTTCAAGGTCCAGCATACAAGGTGTTGGTTTGTCCGTTGTTTTTCCCACAATGGGAGCTACCTAATTTCTTTTACTATAGACTCCCTCCTGATCCCCACTCCAATTCATACTACTACTCAGGGGCGATCCGTGGGCTGCTGCCGCCTGAGGCAGCAACCCCGATGCCGCCCCCCTCTCCCGCTCCGTGCTTAAAAGTTTTGTGTCGGAGTGGGTCAAAAGGGTCTGCATCGCTAGCACAAAATCGCATATTGCGCTTTCTGCACTAGCAGAGCCGAATTTCCGGTTTAAAAACTGGAAATTCGGCTCTTAAATTTAAAGGAGGTGTCTTTTTGCCGCCCCTTGTAACTGGACATTCACTGCCGCCTGAGGAAAGGTTCTTACCTTGCCTCATGGCAGAAACGGCCCGGCTACTACTAGAGGCATATGGGCTGATGTAATGATCTAGGTGGGACCAGTATTTTCATCACTCAGATATACTGCAATCCTTACAACAGTGAAACCAGATCGGGATACATCATCATTTTAAGTGTTTTTTTTTTTTTTTTTTTTTTTTATTAATTCCCTCTTTTGATTTTAAATGAACTATTATTAAATGTTATGTTTTATTGGGTGATTCCTTCTTCTACAGACGAGTGGAAAGCGAACGGTTGCTTACGTAATTAGCACTCCTTGCACTATTGCACTGTATTAATTTATTACTCTTAATTGTGTATCACAAGATACAATAATGACAACATATCAAAGTGTGGACACAATGAATTTATTTTGAATGAATTTACTTGCACTTATCAAAAATTATTTTTTAAGGCATTAATTATTCCTTCTATGGTTTCCAAGTTACACACACAATCGAATTATATTTATTAACAAGGCTGTGCAACCTCGTTAGCTCTTCTTTGCAGTTCCTTTCTTTTTGGTACAAATTTCAGCACATATTTCTTACCCTCCTTGCTTCTCAGGTTCAGTCCTTGGATTGTCTTCTTCAATTGTATCCTGTCTTTCTGTTCTCCTCTCATGCCTGTCTCTTCTCCTCTCAGACTGCTCTTGTTTAGGGGTTTCTTGCTCACTGGATCCCAGCTGCTCCAATCGTTTCTCATGACGATCTCGCCTTCTCTCTGGTGGCTCATGTTTTGGGGTCTCCTGCTCACTAGACTCTTGCCATTCCAATCTCCTTTCATGCCTGTCCCTCCTCCTCTCTTGGTGACGACTTCCCTTGATTTCTGTTTTTTCCACAGTCAAGGTCGCCATTCTTTGTGCAACTTTGACTTCAGACTTCGCTACCTTTTCTACTTCATGTGCTGCCAGTGTTTTATCTACTACCTTTGTATCCACATGGTTCATCTTCGGCTGTAGATGTTCTGGCTTTAAATCCTGTCGAACATATCCCACCCTTGTCTCTCCCTTTGCCCTTCGGATCTCTTGCTGGCCTCCATCAGGGATGGGAAGAGCTTCTTTTTGATCCAATTTTGTCTCCGAATTTTCATAGATGGTTTGCCGCGAAAGAGGGGAAGGGTGAGTAGAATAATCAGTTGTGTCTGGAAAGACTTTCCGGCCAAGAAGAGGTGTTGCAGGTTGCTCTGCTTTTAGTTTTTCCAGCTGACAGCATACATAAAAATATGAGGTAACGTGAATATAGAGATACTTTTTATATTTGGAAAATGTTTTTTTGAGATGTATTAAAAATCAGATATTTGAACTCTTACTGTAGTCAGGCGTCTCAGTGAACTGAACCTCTCCTCCCAAGCTGCAGCTGTTTTGCGGAAGGCCTCATGTCTGCGTATGAGCTGCTCCACCTCATCTACACTGCTGCCAAGCTCAGGGCTTTTAACAACAGGTTCTTGAGCTGTGAGCCAGGCATCTGCTACTCCAGCTTCTTGGCCAAACTGGTGAACCTCCAACACTATATAGAGAAGATGAAGATTTTGTCAGTAGGAATATACAGAATTATATAGGCAAAAATTTACCCCTTGTTGTAAGGATATTAGTAGTCACTGAAAATTAAAACTTTGAGGGTAGATTGTTATTAATACAATACATATTTTCAGTAAGTCAAAGCTGGGCCAAGTATTATTTGTGCCCAAGGCAATAGTGCTTGGCCTAGAATCTCACACTCACTATCTCTTATATTCAACCACTCCTCTAGTTCCCTGTCTATTGTTCCTCACCACCACTTGCACAAGCCCCACTGGATACTCATTGCAAGTTCATTCACAATCAGAAGCAGAAAGAGCGGAGAAAGCAGCTAGGAATAACTTTTTTTTACCCTACTGTGTGGCATCCATAATAGAATTCTAGTTCTGCTATACTTTGTACTTTGCACCAGGACATCACACATATAATAGATTTTAGAATCCCCACCAGAGCTCTGCATTTATGCTCACTGTAAAGTAATTAGCCACTCATTTATATGTACTTCGTTTTATTACAGAGTCCTTCCTATAACCAATTTTGGAGAACGTACATGCGATATGCTACAGATGTATGTGACATGGCTGCACATGGATCACAGAGCAAAAGTGTCAGACCGGGAATGTATTCGCATTAATCTGCAATTGTACAATTTCTGTAAGGAAACATGGTTGCATTTTACATAGCTGGAGAAAATGGCATCTATTAATTTCCATATATAATATTCCAAATAATAAGGAAGGTGCTTGTATTTGTTACCAGCTCTGCCCCTGCTACATATGTATCTTGCATCACCCCCGCATGCATCACGGAAGCATGTGTGGGAGCTGTTATGGTTTCCATGGCAATTCTAATTAATGCTTTGTTGGATGACATGGGGGTGCCTGCTCATACTCTGCCTTCTGTCAGGTTTGAGATGTAATTATATATTCAGGGGATTAATATTTTAGAAAGGCACAAAACACAATAGCAACAAACTACTCGTGTCCTTATGCACTAATGTAGCATACAGAATACTTACTTTGTTGAAGCCACTCCCAATGTTTGTCCCATTTTTCCAACATTTCCTTTTTCTTTGCCATTAACCTGTCCAAGCTCTGTTTAATCTAAAAATGCAGAATATGTCAAGTGAGCCAAATAAGAAGTGTAGTAGAATATTATAATTCTAAGGTAGTGTTTCTCCTACTTCTTGGGTTCATGCCTCTCTTTAGTGGTCCAGCCTTGATTAAGAGTGGCCATTTATAAACAAATTGGGCTCTGCTGGTTGAATACTCTTTCTAAATGACTAAATTAGGGTGGCTTATAGGAATTCTTTTTATAATAATAAATGAAACTTGAAAATCACCTCATCTGGTCTCTTGCTCAGGACCAGGGTCTTTCCCAGCTCCACACAGTCTGCAATCCTCTTGCTCCGTGCCTCAATCTCACTCTTTAGCCCTTGATGGTAACCCATTAAGACTTCCACAGATGACACATCTCTGCCAGAAAAAAACAAATTGCCATTAGTGATTCGCAGGTGTTAGCAATTACAGGAGCCACAATGCAACCCACAGCACATAGTGAAACATTATTAAAGGGATACTGTCATGGGAAAAAAAAATCCAAAATGAATCAGTTAATAGTGCTGCTCCAGCAGAATTCTGCGCTGAAATCCATTTCTCAAAAGAGCAAACCGATTTTTTTATATTCAATTTTGAAATCTGACATGGGGCTAGACATTTTGTCAATTTCCCAGCTGCCCCTGGTCATGTGACTTGGGCCTGCACTTTAGGAGAGAAATGCTTTCTGGCAGGCTGCTGTTTTTCCTTCTCTGTAACTAAATGTGTCTCAGTGGGACATGGGTTTTTACTATTGAGTGCTGTTCTTAGATCTACCAGGCAGCTGTTATCTTGTGTTAGGGAGCTGCTATCTGGTTACCTTCCCATTGTTCTTTTGTTTGGCTACTGGGGGGGGGGAAAGGGAGGGGGTGATATCACTCCAACTTGCAGTACAGCAGTAAAGAGTGATTGAAGTTTATCAGAGCACAAGTCACATGACTTGGGGCAGCTGGGAAATTGACAATATGTCTAGCCCCATGTCAGATTTCAAAATTGAATATAAAAAAATCTGTTTGCTCTTTTGAGAAATGAATTTCAGTGCAGAATTCTGCTGGAACAGCACTATTAACTGATTAATTTAAAAAAAATGTTTTTCCCATGACAGTACCCCTTTAAGTATAGAATAATATAAGATTCAGAAGGTATAATTCTGTGTATGTTTGGGTATCTAATAAAGAAAACAATCAGTCCTTAAATCTTCAGTTAGATTTACATTTATATAAGATTTACTAATCCCATGACATTGGTAAATTACATCATATATGCTATAAATTCCTAAATCTTCCTAAAACAACAATAGAAAGCAATGGAAGAACTAGGGATTATACTGCAAGTTAGGCAATGTTAAATATATTGCAAGTTACAATTCAAAGAAAAGGCCTTCCCTTTTTCCCCCCTTTTATTATGGTAGACTGAAATGCACAGTAATAGGATATTATGAAGAGATTGGAGTTAGGCTTGCCGTATAGAGCTTATCTACATGTGAGGCAATGAGAGAAGTGCATACTTTCAAAGGACAGAGGGAGAGAGTGATGATACACTAAATATGAAAGGTTACCTGGGTTTTTCTCCTGTGCTAATCTGGCAAGTAACGCTCTCCATCCAGGAAACCAGGTCTCTCACAAGATTGAGGAACTTAATTCGATCGGTGGTACTAGTGATTTGCAGTCTGCAGTCCTCGCAAGATGTCAGAAGCTCTTTCCATGCTCGCATTACTTCCTGCTCACTAGTCACAATTGCAGCGGCATTTTCACCAGCATAAACAGTGCGCAGTTGAGCTGCATTCTCCTGCAGCTGACGTACCTATCCCATTGACAGATGTTAATGCGTCAGTCTATTGATCCACATGTTCATGCAGTAAATACTGTAACTCACTGGTGTACAGGTATGGGACCTGTTATCCAGAATGCTCGTGACCTGGGGCTTTCTGGATAATGGATCTTTCCATAATTTGGATCTTCATCAGTCTACTAGAAAATCATTTAAACATTAATTAACCCGAACAGGCTGGTTTTGGCTTGAATAAGGATTAATTACATCTTAGTTACAAGGTACTGTTTTATTATTACAGGAAAAAAATTGATTATTTGGATAAATTGGAGTCTATGGGGCAAATTCACTAAGATCCGTAGTGCGCCAGCAACCGCTTCACCGCACTTCGCCAGACGAATTTTCGCCAGCGCTACGCAAATTCACTAAAATCCGAACTTGTGCTCAGGGGAAACAAAAGGTTGCGAAGTTCCACTATCGTTAATTCGCCAGGCAAAGCGAAGTTACGCTAGCGATACTTAATTTGCATACGGCGCCAAATTGAATTTACAATGGAAGCACTACACAAGCCTGGGAAACCTTCAAAACATCAAATAAAATTTTTATTTTGCCCTACACATGTGCCCACTGTATAGTTATGGTGCCATGAGTTAGGAAATGTAGGGGGGAAGGAGGGTAGCCTATCAGCCTATCTTTCAGCTTTTTCAGCCTATCACCCATAAAAAAAGAAAAAACGCCAGCGTTTTTTGGGACTTTGAAAAAATGTCAACTTTTTTTGAAGCAATCCCTATCTACTCTATTGCACTTCGCCTGGTCTGAGGTGGCGAAGGAAGTCTGGCGTAAAAGGTAGCGTTCAGAAAAATGCGCGCTTCAGTGAATTTGCGTAGTAACATCCATTGTGCAAATTCTCCAGGCGTAAGGGTGCGAAGTAACACTAGCGAATTTACGCCAGTGTCCGTTAGTGAATTGGCAAATTAACGAAAATGCGCTACGCTACCGTTAGTCGCTTCGTCCTTTAGTGAATTTGCCCCTATGGGAGACAGCCTTTCCATAATTCTGAATTTTCTGGAAACGGATCCCATACCTGTATTTTTTTTTTTTATATTTTGAAGAATGTGGATAAAGGCTATCAGGATCAATTTCCAGAATGACCAGCTTAGAAAGCTAAGCACAGCAAAAGTAACATCTGGCAATGCAGATTTGTTTATTGAACTTACCTGAGTAACAAGAACTTGAATATCATGTTCAAAAGAACCAAGTATCCTTTGCAAGGATGCAGCTGATAGCTTGGCTTCTTGGGCCTTCACTTCAGGCAACCTCTGCTTCTTCTCCTCAACGTGATTTAACACTTCTTTGCAGTTATTAAAAAACTTGTGAAGCTCATGAGAAGCAGCCAACATCTGAGATCTGGTTTCCATCAATTCCAGCAAATCAGCCCAAGCCTCATTGACACCATCTTTCCATTCTGCAATAATGGCTGCATCTGAATGGCCAAAGTCAATGAGCTCATCCACCATTTGATTCACTGCAGAGATGCGTTCTTGTCCAACATTGCCTGTTTCAGTGGCAAACTGTGTGAATTTCTCCTGAAGAAGCTAAGGGAGTATGTGAACAGTGCAAGCATTTACTTAATGATGCATGATTTAACGAGAACTTGACTTTTTTTTATTGATTTAATAACAGCAAACAAATAACCATACAGTGTCTAGCAACATGGCAAGTGAGTGATGTCAGGTCAAGCTCAGGCTTATACTGACAGGAGGATCCTATCGCTGAATGAAGCGATTATGCAGGCGACTATAGGTAACATTATAAAGTAGGTCACATCAAATTTAAAGGGACCAATTATCTGTCCACAGAGTCCTGGTCACACCAGTACCCCCAGATTTGGTCAAACATGTCATGTGCCCCCCTCATTTCACAAATTCATTTTAAAAGGGGAAGAGCTCCATCCACCAGGTGTCTCCAGAAGGTTAAGGAGGGGAGAGTTCCTCTCATCCAATGCATGATTACAGCTTTTTTAGCATACGACATGAGTGTCCATAACTGAACTCTGGCCAAATTGGTGGGTAGTACCTCGTCTATTACTCCTAGCAAGCAGATTGCTGGGTCCACTATCTGTGGGGTCCATGTATGGGGGGGCATGACCAGGCCATATGGATAAAATTGGCCCCAAGAGATTTGCATCGAGGACAAAGATCGTACAGTCTCCTGCCAATTTCTTCAACTTGAGGGGCATTATGTAGGTTTGGTGGAGGAATTTATATTGTATAAGCCTGTCATTTATCAATATTAGGAAGTTGTAGGAATAGTCCGTGGCTTCCTCCGATTGTTTGTATTCAAGTCCTGGAATGGTCTGTGTCCAAAGAAGGTAAGCTTGGTGAAAGGATGGCTTAACTGTTCCCATAATTTCTCTATAGAGCTTGGATAGGAATTTGGCTGGGTATGAGGAATAGAGGGTATCTTTTGGGGCTACTGTTGCCACTGTAGGGGAGAGTATGGAACTGTGCATGAAAGGCATGCCTGAGTTGGAGGTATATATACAGTTGCACCTGTTGGCCGGGGACTCTTTCTAGCAATTCTTGGTGCGTGGGAAACTGACAACCAGGTATAAAGTCAGAAAGATTTTTAAAACCCAGCTGTGGCCAGTAAACAAAATCTTGTAGGTCATATAGATGTTGTAGGAGAGAGTTGGCCCACAGTGGAAGGTGAGGCGAGAGAAGTGGCCAAGAATGGCGCCCATGCTTTGTGTGGAGTTAATAGAGTGTCCAGCAAGGTTGTCTGAGTGGTGTCTGTAAGGGTAGGTTCTCAGGTCTTTTAATGGAGGGTGCAGAGTAGTGCAGTATTAGGATTATAGAGATTGTGAGAAAGGCACCAGTGTAGGTAGTAGATTTGGGGGGCTAATTAATAAAAGTAGAAGTGTGGAAGGGCCATGCCCCCTTTTCAATAGCTGCTGTTTGTCTTTCACAGGATATATGAGGAGTACCGTTATCCCAGATAAATGGAACTATGATTTTATTTAATTTTTTTTTAAAGAAAAGTCAAGGTATAGTGCATGGAATGTTATGGATATGGAGACAAAGCTAAAAATTTAGAGCTATTCTGTTATAGTTCCTGAAGGGATCCTTTGTAAATATGGCATCTAAGCTAGTGATTTGCACTTTTGGGTTAACAGCCGACCTTTAGATAAAATCTGTATCATATTCCTAACCAAATATATATAAACATATAACACAGTGTCCTTTCTTAGCCTTCTAGCGTAACACAAAGGTGATGCATTATTTAATTTAACAAATGCAGCATTCACATATTTCATTTATTCCTATGTCTTGCAGAAGATGTATCCAGAAAGAAGCCATTGTTAGTGCCTGAAAAACCTTAGATAAGTGTGCCTTTAAACGACATCCTTGTTTGCATAGCCACTATACTAATGCTGCACCATGGATTATCTCCACTTACCGACACATGCTCATAGTCCTGTCCAAGCTCTTGAGATCCTGCCACCACTTCTTTCTCTGCTATCCACTGCTCCAGCTCATCCACCTCACGACTTAACTGGAAGAGCCAATACTGCTGCTCCAGGCGTCCCTTCCGCTCATCCACCAGGTCCTTCAGAGACACGTAGAGCCGATCAATCTGAGACTGACGCCTACTTATCTGCTCGCTGTGCAAGGACAGCAGTCAGTGCATTAGTTAGGAACACTGTCTAGGAAGAGATGTGCATACATATAGTATGTACTAACAGCACTTTGCCTGTACAAAAAGCCAGTTGTAAGGACAAATGTGTTGGTTTTCTAAGATTTGTCCGTGAACAATGAAGAGCAACCCCCCTTTGTACCAATGGATTCTCCCAATGTCTACATAAATACGTTAGCTTATAAAGATATAACTTCCTAAAACACCTAACCCTACAGGTTTCAATCAGAAGGAAAGTACGATCCAGAAAAGCCACTTTATTTTGTTAAGACCTCACTATGAATATTGTTTTTGTTTCATGTATTTGATATTATTTGACTTTTTTACTGGGATCTTAAGGTCAAGAAGCAGAATTTTGCTATGTGTAGTGCAAGAAAGAACAAAAACCACAGATATTAATTAGAACAATAGGCAATACATATATATTCAGCACCAGCCCTTCTTTCTAAAAAATCCATTAAGAAATACTATGAAAAATAATTCTGAAACAATCAGTTGCTTGTTTCAGTGGCACAAGAACACAACAGCTGATTGTATGTTAGGTAATTGCCATAGTCAACTTAAATGGTTATTTGAGGACCACTGAAAAAAGCATTTCCAGATACCCATATTGAAATGAACAGGGAAATGAAAACATTTTCAATGAAATATAAGCTGCTATGTGCTGTTTGACATATAGGAATGTAATATGTGGGAATTCATGCTATGATTTTACTGAAGTGTTTTGTAATGAAAGCACCAACATTATTTACTATCGGAAACAATTGTGTATAATATTTAGGGGATTGGCCTTTGCTTTTCCGGCACTGCACTAAATTATGTGCTGCTGCTAAACTGCAATACATCATCCAACAGTAAATGTGTATATACAGTCATATGAAAAAGTTTGGGAACCCCTCTTAATTCTTTGGAGTTTTGTTTATCATTGGATGAGATTTCAAAGTAGCAACTTCTTTTTAATATATAACATGCCATATGGAAACAGTAGTATTTCAGCAGTGACATAAAGTTTATTGGATTAACAGAAAATATGCAATATGCATCATAACAAAATTAGACAGGTGCATAAATTTGGGCACCCCAACAGAGATATTACATCAATACTTAGTTGAGCCTCATTTTGCAAATGTAACAGCCTCTAGACGCCTCCTATAGCCTTTGACGAGTGTCTGGATTCTGGATGGCGGTATTTTTGACCATTTGTCCATACAAAATCTCTTCAGTTCAGTTAAATTTGATGGCTGCTGAGCATGGAGAGCCTGCTTCAAATCATCCCATACACTTTCCATGATATTCAAGTTGGGGGATGTGACAGCCATTCCATAATATTCAACCCCTGCGTAACTTCAACTTTGTAAATTATGCTTGAACATTATCCTGAAGAATTTGTTGATATTGGGTTGAATTCATCTGACCCTCGACTTTAACAAGGTCCAAGTCCCTGAACTAGCCACATATCCATACAGCATGATGGAACCTCCACCAAATTCGACAGTAGGAAGAAGGTGTTTTTCTTGGAATGTGGTGTTCTTCTTCCGCCATGCAAAAGTTCTTTTTGTTATGACCATATAACTCAATTTGTATCTCATCAGTCCAAAGCACTTTGTTCCAAAATGACTGTGGCTTGTCTAAATGAGCTTTTGCATACAACAAGCGACTCTGTTTGTGGCGTGAGTGCAGAAAGGGCTACTTTCTCATCACCCTGCCATACAGATGTTCTTTGTGCAAATTGCACTGAATTGTAGAACGATGTACAGATACACCATCTGCAGCAAGATGTTATTGCAGGTCTTAGGAGGTGATCTTTGGCTTGTCTGTAACCATTCTCACAAATCTTCCGCATATGCCGCTCCTTTTCTTGGACTTCCAGACCTGGGTTTTATAGCAACGGAGCCTGTGGCCTTCCATTTCCTGATTACATTCCTTACAGTTGAAACTGACAGTTTAAACTTCTGAGATAGCTTTTTGTAGCCTTCTCCTTAACCATGATACTGAACAATCTTTGTTTTCAGATCTTTTGAGAGTTGCTTTGAGGATCCCATGCTGTCACTCTTCAAAAGAGAGTCAAACAGAAGCACAACTTGCAATTGGCCACCTTAAATACCTTTTCTCGTGATTGAACACACCTGCCTATGAACTACAAGTCATAACTAGCTAATCCAACCAATTTGGTGTTGCCAGTAATCAGTATTGATCAGTTACATGCATTCAAATAAGCAAAATTACAAGGGTGCCCAAATTTTTCCACTGCCAGGTTTTTACATTTGATTTAATCTCATACAACTGAATACTGCTTCACTAAAAATCTTTGTACAGAAAACACCCCAGTACTCAGATGTTCCTGGGAAATGAAAGACACTGTTATCTTTTTTTTGTTGAAAGTGGAGTAAAGTATTATGCAGGCTGAGAGGGGTTCCCAAACTTTTTCATATGACTGTATATAAATATAGTATTATGCACCAATTGCTCCAGTTAGCTTTATACAGTTGGGTTGTCCATCGAAACTTTGAGCAATGTTTCACTTAGATACACAACCATTCTCCTAAACTAATAAGAGATTTGTTTCAATGGTTTGAATTTTTTTGATGTGGCTCCTTTATCTTGTACTGTTGCATAAGACCCAAGCTGCTATCAAATCGAATGCCTTGCTCGGTTCTCTTTTTGCCAGTGAGAAAGCAAGGGGAAATAGTGCAGCGGTGATGAGGACAATAAGGCTTATATAATCAGCAGGTAGTGAAGTGGGAGGGCAGAACATGGGAAAGAAGATGTTGAAAGCAGGACAGAAATGTGGTGACTAAATATAAGGGAAACAGGGAAAAAGAAGAGGTTTGCACAAAAGAAAAAGTAAAAGGGTTGGGACAAAACTAAAGGGGGGCCACAAAGGCCCCCCTTTTTTTTGGATTCGGCCGAATACCAAACTGAATCCAAATCCTAATTTGCATATGCAAATTAGGATTTGGATTCGGTTTGGTATTCGGCCGAATCTTTCGCTAAGGATTCATGGGTTTGGCTGAATCCAAAATAGTGGATTTGGTGCATCCCTACAATATACATGCATTAAACCACTTTAAATCGAGGCATTCCCTTGAGAACTGCATATTGCCCTTCTAAGAAACCAATAGGTCGAAAAGTATGTGCCTAGAAGTCTGCAGTTTTGGCATATATTACAAAATAAAGCCTGAGACTATGAATACAACATGGTGCATCAGCAATTAAAATGTTCTGACCTGCCCAAGCTGGTGGTCAAACCAAATGACAATCTTTGGCAGTAAATGTAGGGCCAGCTTAATAGGAATATTTGAATCGTTCTCAGATGTAAATGGAAGTGAAGGAAGCAACAATTCATGGTAAATTGGTAGAACAGTAAATGGGAAGACAAAAAATGAAAGAAGATCAAAAGCGGATGAGTAAAAAGAATAGAAGAGAAGTAAAGTAGGTCTACATTAAAACTTGACATCAGAACTGTACTGAAAAAACAAAAATGTGGTATATGCTGTACCAGCATGTAAATGGAGGATAGATCTAAATCAATGAAAAAGCCGTCCTCTTTAAGAAGCACTGCTATAATTTACCCCTACTGAGTTAGTGAGGTGAAGTACAAATAAAAGGTAAGACCTTGATGTAAAGGTATTAGTCATATAGGGTTAATGTTTTAGAAAGTATAAGGGTGTTATTCATTAATCTTCTTGCATCTAAAGCTATCCTTGTACTTGTGCTTTTTGACATTAATGTGCCCAGCCAGTCTGTTCAGATGTTCAGCACTATGGTTTCCAATTTGTGTCAAAACACAAGCACAATTTAAAACATTTTAGTGCATCGGATGACACTGCAGCAAGCACAACCCTCGTGGCCACAATTATGATGGGATTATGGAGGAAAACACTGCATTGTGGGTAGAAAAACATGTTACAAATTACACTTTGCACTTGTCAATGAGCCCTATAATTTATTGGGAACAACAGGCAAAGCTTTTTATAACCTAATCCATATAATGTTAATCCTGAACTGTCACATGTACTGTATATACAAGAGTTTTCTTGCACTAACAGCATTTTCAAAACAAATTCTATTTAACTTTATATTCTTCTTTGCATAAAAGTTATTGCCGAGAAAGAGCAGGGACCATTCTTCTCTACCCAAGGCATCAGATTCCAGCCACCCAATTATCTAGAAGTTACATAAATATATTTGCTATTTAGATAACTGAAAAGGGGATTATTTGAAGAACTCACAGCATCAAATGTGATGCTACCAACTTTACAGCTTCAAAATCTAAAGAACACATTTAGGGGCCAATTCACCAAGCTCGAGTGAAGGATTCGAAGTAAAAAAACTTTGAATTTTGAAGTGTTTTTTGGGCTACTTCGACCTTCGACTACGACTTCGAATCGAAGGATTCGAACTAAAAATCGTTTGACTAATTGACCATTCGATAGTCGAAGTACTGTCTCTTTAAGAAAATCTTCGACCCCCTAGTTCGCCACCTAAAAGCTACCGAACCCAATGTTAGCCTATGGGGAAGTGTAATGGAATCTACCCCAAGTCTCCAAGATGGCGTCCAAGATGGCGACCGCCTGCCTCTCCACATGGCTCCTGCCGGGCACAGGTCAATGACCTCATCTCCTTCCCAGTCCAGGATTGGTCGTCGGCGACGGAACGGACGTCGGCGTCATAATCGGGCGCCGGCGTCAAGACGTCAACGTGAGGACGCTGGCGTCTGCGTCTGACGCAAGCGCGTCAAAATTTGGCGCCAACTCTGGGACTATTTAAACCCACTTCCCCTTCCAGTCCTTGCCCAACTATAGGTTCCTGTTCGTCAGTTCCTGGGTGTGATATACTGCTTTGATTCTTGTGTACCGACTCTTGCCTGTTATTTCGATTCCTGTTGTCTGCTGCCTGGTCTGATCCATTTGCCTGTACCCTGACGATTCTTTTGATAAACCCTCTTGTACCTCGAACTTGGTTTGGTCTCCTCTTTGGTCTACACTATTACTGCGCCTTCGGGCCCGTTACAGGAAGGTCCCCATAGGCTTGGCTAACTCTTTTTGGTCAAAGGATGATCCTTCGATCGTTGGATTAAAATCCTTCGAATTGTTCGATTCAAAGGATTTAATCGTTCGATGGAACGATTATTTCTTCGATCATCGATCGAACTATTTGCGCAAAAATCCTTCGACTTTGATATTCGAAGTTGAAGGATTTTAATTCCCAATCGAATATCGAGGGCTAATTAACCCTCGATATTCGACCCTTGATGAATTTGCCCCTTAAAGGAAAACTATACCCCCCAAACAATGTAGGTCTCTATTAAAAGATACTGAGTAAAACAGTTCATGTGTAAAACCCTGCTTCATGTAAATGAACCATTATCATAATAATATACTTTTTTATTAGTATGTGCCATTGGGTAATCATAAATAGAAAATTGCCATTTTAAAAAATAAGGGCCGCCCCCTGGGATCATACGATTCACTGTGCACACAAACTTAGGTCACATGAGCCAATTAACAGACAGAGTTCTGCCTTTTGCTTCCTCACTTCTTCCTGTTACAGTTAGTGTTGTAGTATTTCTGGTCAGGTGATCTCTGAGGCAGCACAGATAGAGTCACGAAATGGTGGTTCAAGGCAAGAGATGTAAAAGGGCAATATTTATGTAAATATATATTCCAGTTTGGTAAGATTCTTTAATATGTCATTCAATTTGATATAAACCTGTTGCTTAAGTATTCATTTTGGGGGTATAGTTTTCCTTTAATGTTTTCTGAGCCCTGTAGCCCACAGTATAACAAAGTATGGAGACCCCGAGGCCCAACAGTGGCTCAGGTACTTTATTTTAAAAAGCTTTTTTCTTACCTGTGTGGGTGCCCTAGGTCCAGAAGAGTACGACATTGTCTAGAGAGCTGAGCTATTGTCTCCTCATAATTCTCAATAGTCTGTTCCAGCATCAGGTGTTTCTTCAGGAGCTGCAGAGTGCTCTGTTCATCCTGGTGAGCATGTAAAGAAATGATATCAACAGATACGAAATGTTAATGATATTTTCATGATTTTAGGTCAGTGCCTTCAAGACATTTTTGAACGAATTTCATTTATGAATTAGGTAGAGGTGCATATTGTGGCTCACAATGAGGCTTGTCCCAGGACTTAAGCAGCCATTAGTTGAAAAAACACATAAGCAACCACTGAGCAGTTTGAAATCAAAACAAAAGTTGAATAACAGATAAAAAAAAGGGAAATAAATATAACAGACCCATCAGACCAGGTTTTCACTCCATTCTCACCTTCCCCTTCTCATCATTCATCATAAGAAGTTCCTGCTCGCTCAGCCAGGTCTCCACTTCTCCTACATCAAAATAATACTGCTGCACCTGGTAGGTAATGTCGAGTAGCTGCTGCCTTCTTTCTGTCTCCTCTCGTAGCACATTCCACATCTCTTGGAGGCTCTCATACCCAAGACGCACTCCATCTGCCTCTGGACTTCGGATGCTGGCAATAGCCCCTGCCCTTTCTAGAATATCTTCTACCCTAGGGGAGTGAACCTGAATCTCCCGTCGCAGGTTCTGAAAAACAATAAAATGTGTAAAATATTGACAAATACATAAATGAAGAAATTAAGCAAACCCCAAATACAGCAGCTCAAAATTCAATGCCATTATTGTAATTCTTCCAGGGCTCAATTGAAAATGCAGACTGCTCTGTCCATGTTTTACCCACCATCCTTCCTTTATTCTTCCAGAATGCCAAGCAGTAGGTGGCTGCAGAGGAAATGTGTAGGCAAATACAAAAGCAGGATGTTGCTGCATCAGGGGGTTGTAAAAAGAGTCTCCTGCTTCACTATAGATTTTAGACAGTATTCCAACAGCAAAAAGCTTATATTCATTCTGGCAACAACTCACTGAAAGCTTTACCAAGCTAAAATTGTGCAGAAAGTTCATATTTTAATAAGGATGTTTAATGCTATCTTTAATTACAATGTCATCATGCATTAAAGGTGGACAATAAGGGGCCGATTCACGAAATTCGAGTGAAGGGTTCGAATGAAAAAAAATTCGAATTTCGAAGTTTTTTTGGGCTACTTCGACCATCGAATGGACTACTTCGACTACGAAAATCGAACGATTCGAACTAAAAATCGTTCGACTATTCGACCATTTGATAGTCGAAGTACTGTCCCTTTAAGAAAAACTTCGACCCCCTACTTCGGCAGCTAAAAGCTACCGAAGTAAATGTTAGCCTATGGGGAAGGTCCCCATAGGCTTGCCTGGGATTTTTTGATCGAAGGATTTTCCTTCGATCGTTGGATTAAAATCCTTCGAATCGTTCGATTCGAAGGATTTAATCGTTCGATCGAATGAAAAATCCTTCGATCGATCACAGGATTTGCGCAAAATCGTTCGACTTCAATATTCGAAGTCGAACGATTTTAGTTCCTAGTCGAATATCGAGGTTTAATTAACCCTCGATATTCGACCCTTCGTGAATCGGCCCCTTTAAATATCCAAATTCAGTAAGAAACAAAACATACACAATATCATCTAAGAAGGCCTGTGGCACACTGTTTTTTTTCTCCGCCTGCATAGAAATCAAGGTGGAGAAAAGGCAGAGACGTTTTGTTCTGCTGTGTTCTCCGAGCATTGGCAGCCACAGTATAAACCTGTCAGCACACATGGAGCAGAATAATAGGACTCTAATAGTGTACTCTAAACAAAAAGAAACATTTGTTTATTTTTCTCTTTCTCTTGTATACCAAATAGCTGTTATCTGGAAAACTCCAGGTCCCAAGCATTCTGGATAACAAGTCACATCTAAATTGTATGGTAAATTGGATGGCCCAACATACAAAGTAGCTTAAAAGTAAACTCTGGAGAACCACGGCGATTACAGTGTATTTTTATTTCTCACAACATGTTTCGGATATAAATATCCTTCATAAGGTGCTTGCTTCACCTGATGATGGATATTTATATCCGAAACATGCTGTGAGAAATAAAAATACACTGAAATCGCTGTGGTTCTCCAGAGTTTACGTTAAAAGCCTATTTGGAAATTTCGTGGCTGGACGGGGCTGCTACTCTGTTGGAGATACCCTGAAATACATGGAGTGAGGGACCACCAAAAACTGAAAAGCAACATAGAAAGTACATTGTATTTAAAGGGCCAATATATTTTGTGTGTTTAGAATAATAGCAGTGTGTTTAAAACGTGAATAAACTCAAAATCCTTATAATAGCTTAATTTCCATACACTCAAATGCATTGGGAACACTGCACATTCTATTCCAGATCAAAACATGAAGAAAAATGTATCACATTTGTGTTATTCCTTTACAGAAAGTGAAGAAAAGGGAATACTAGGCTGTTCCAAAAAATAGTGTGTGCATTCTTCTTTACAAACTCAAACATTCACTGTATAAACTGAAAAATGTTTCAAGATTTTGCTTTCCTTTGAATCACTGAACTAATATTTAGTTGTATAATCAGTGATTCTGAGAACTGCTGCACATCTGTGTTACATAGAGTCCACCAACTTCTGGCACCTGTTACATTCCACTATTCTTCTGCATTTCTTGGTTTTGCCTCAGAAACAGCATTTTTGATGCCACCCCACAAGTTTTCTATTGGATAAAGGTCCAGGGATTGGGCTGGACTCCATAACGTCAACCTTGTTGGTCTGGAACCAAGATGTTGCTTGTTTACTGGTGTGTTTGGGGTCGTTGTCTTGTTAAAACCCACATTTCAAGGACATTTCCTCTTTGGCATAAGGCAACATGACCTCTTCAAGTATGTTTATGTATTGAAACTGATCCATGATCCCTGGTATGTGATAAATAGGCCCAACACCATAGTATGAGAAACATCCCCATATCATGATGCTTCACTGTCTTCACTATGTACTGTGACTTGAATTCAGTGTTTGGGGGTCGTATGACAAACTGTCTGCGGACCTTAGACCCAAAAAGAACAATCTTGCTTTCATCAAGCCACAAAATGTTGTGTCATTTCTCAATGTCAATGTGGCAAATTGTAACCTCTTCAGCATGTCTTTTTTTCAACAATAGGACTTTGTTGGAGCTTCTTGCCAATAGCTTGTCTTTACATAGGTTCTTCTAATTCTAACAGTATCACAGGTAACTTTAGACCTTCTTTGATCTTACTGGAGCTGATCATTGGCTGAGTCTTTGCCATTTTTGGCTATTTTGCTATCCATTCGAATGGTAGTTTTCCATTTTCTTCCATGTCTTTCAGGTTTTGTTTGGCATTTTAAAGCATTATAACCAGCATGCACAATATTTGCTCCTTCCTTCTTTAAATAAGGGCTGTAATTGACACCCGTTTTTTCACAGAATGAATGGCCTCACTAATTGAACACCACACTGCTATTATTTTGAACAAGCCTCAGTTAATGATCCAATTACACAGAATCAGCAGCATACATGACATGACTGTTTGGTCCGTTGGATTTCTATCAATCTACTGCACCTACTAGTAAATTATTTGCCATGTAAAAATATAATTTCCACCAAAAACAGTAATTGATCAGGTAAATGATGTCAGACTGCTATTACTCTGAACACAACTGTATCTATATAAATGTTTGCTAAACATGAGCACACTAAATAGGACTTGTTTTTGAGTATTCTATTTTTTAAAAAGTTTCTTAATTTCCATTATAAAACACTCATGGAAATTTGTTTTGTTTTAGGGTAAGGACAAACAGGCAGATTCAGGGAGATTAGTCGTCCTGGTGACAAATCGCCTCATCTTCGGGATGGCAATCTCCCCGAACTGCTTTCCCCTACCTTCCCACCTGCTATAATGAAAAATCGGCAGCGGGATGGCACTAGCTACGTTTCGTTTTCCGAAGTCCTGAATTTGCCTCACGAGTGCCATTGAGCTCATGTTGAAAAAGGGGGTACACTGCTCCTTAAAGAGCTCTGATGAAGGATCTGGACACTAAAATAGTATAACAAAACATTTTTGTGTCTTTTCTTTTTATGATTGAAATAAGTGCTGCTTTTGATTTATAATTGTCATGTCTAGAAAGGTTGACTTCACACCAAAATGAACTCGCACCTGGTTTTTCTTGATTAGTTGCTGCACAATTTGAAGATTGCTCCCATTTTCCTTGGAAGTAGCAAGAGGCAGTCGCTCTTGCACCCAGAACTGTCAAAAATAAAGGTTGCATACGATTAAAGCAGATATTGCCCACAGTATCACCATAAGTTTTTATACAAATATCAATTTGTTTTTAACACGAAAACTTAAAGGGATACTGTCATGGGAAAACATGTTTTTAGCTAGAACTTGACTCATACTCACAATTTCATCCTCCAGGTCTCGTGTAACCTGATGCACCTCTTTAGAAGCCAAAAGAATCCTTCTCCTCTCCTTCAGTGGCTCAATCAGGCGCACAATTGTGGTTCCCACCTCATTCTGCTTCTCTTCCACTGCCTTTTGACTTGCAACTTCCAGAGGAAGAGAGGCAATCTGTGCTTGCAGTTTTCCAACTTCTTTGTACCACTCTTCCATCTGTGATTCCATTGTCTGCAGCGAGGGAACAATTTACAGAGCGAAGAATGCTTGCAATTTACATTTTAGATGGGGGGGGGAAGGCAGTTCGGGGAAATTAGTCGCCCAAAGAAGAAGCGATTTGTCGCTTGGCGACTAATCTCCCGAAATAGCAGCATTTGTTTCTGCTCTTATAGGCCTTCGGACTGAGGACTGCATTAATGACAGGGTTTTTAAACCAGTATGATCATTATCTGGCTGATTTTCAGCCAGATATTATTCAGGGAAGCCTGTCTGACTCGACGCATAGGCAGCTTTTATCAGCCGTGTAGGATCACCTTAACTGATTCATTGATGATTGTTTTGGCGCTGTTTGGTAACAGCATTGTTACCATTTACCATTTAAGCCCCAGTGTTTAGAAAAGGAATAAAATCATTCAAACATTCAAATCACATATTCCACATGGAAATAGCATGGTTCCTTAATAAGAAAACTGCAACACAATTAAAAGCAATATCTACGTGGTGAAAATAAGAAAGAACACATGATCTTAAAAGCATATTCACAGATATGCAGACCCTGCAGTTCATCTGGAGTGAGGGGGAAATGTTGACTTTAACCCTGCCATTAATCCAATATATGTAATAAATCTGCACACAGGATATACAACAAATATTCAGTTATCTGCTTGGAAACATACACTGTTTATAAAATATAAACAACGCTGAATGATTTCTCATAAGAAAGAAGAAAGTGGAAATGAAAGAGGAAGGGAGAAAGAAAAACAAAACTAACTACTATACCCCGATGCAGGCAAGCAGTTTGGGCTGTGAGACAAACTGCATTGTGGTGTTGGAAGGAATGCACGGCTCTTAGCTGCGACATGCTGTTAAAAGGGAGAATGGATCATTTTTGGATGACAAGCACAGAGGATGAAACTTTTTGTACCACTAGCAAGAGTCACTTCCATCCCAATGTTCATGGCATGTAAAGCAAAGGAAGATACCAATGGCATGGAACAGACAGATGGGATTTTCTTTAATGGCTAGTTTCATTTTAACTCATTTTCTAATTTAAAAAATATAATTAAAAAAGTGAGCAGGAAATACCCAACAGATGGAAAGAATCAAGCGCGTACTGTAAAGCAACATATGCAGACTTCCTAATTTTCAGAGATGTTACTATATTTTTTTTTGCATATACAACCTTTCAATAATATAATGATATCTTTGTGTCTTGATCTACTTCACCTATAAATCAAAAAAAAATTTTCTTTAGATGAAACCCACATGAATTCTGGCAAGGAAATTACTTATACAGCATTTGAATATTAGAATTAAGTATCTTCTTTAATAACTACAGTGTCGGACTGGCCCGGCAGGCCCCTGCCGGGCCAGACCCCCCCCCTCTCCCGACATTCGGATTTGTACAAAAAAAAATTGTGGCTCCACGCAGCGCCGTCTGCACATGCACACAGAGTGGCGCAGTTCACACATGCGAGTAGCGTTCATGAATGCAGGCCGAGCGGCGCATCACAGTAGGGCAATCCAAAGGGGGGCCCTAGACAGCAGTCCCGGTGGGCCCCGGGCCACACAGTCCGACCCTGAATAACTATTTTGTTTTGGATGCAAATTTAAAATGGAAATCAAACTGGGCCACTCTTGAGGGGTTAATAATAGGTCCAATAGGCAGAACTTTACTGCAAAACTCAAGTGCTTTAATGTGTCACGACACGTTTCGAGCTGGGCTCTTTCTCAAGTCATCACTTGAGAAAGCCCAGCTCGAAACATGTCGTGACACATTAAAGCACTTGAGTTTTGCAGTAAAGTTCTGCCTATTGGACCTATTATTAACCACCATCTTTATTGTTTGATTATATTGCTTCACTGGACGGAAGCCGTGGTTATAGGTTTAATTAGTGAATCTATCGTTACTTGGTGATGCACTCTTGAGGGGTTATGTAATAAAATGTTATGTAATAAAAGGGTCCTCGCCCAATGTGGACCCCACAATAGGAATTTCTATCATGCCCAAGAGATATACAGTAGAACCCCCATTTTACGTTTTTCAGGGGACCAGAAAAAAATGGTGTAAAATCCAGGAACATATAAAATCAGGATAATGTATTATGCAAAATATATAGGTGGGACCACAAAACAACAATGTAAAATGAGGGGAAACGTAAAATCAGGGGATGTAAAATTGAGGTTCTACTGTATGTCCAATTTTCAGACAGATAATGGTCAGACAGACAATAGGCCCCTATACACAGAATAACCTGCCAAATTGGTCTGGAGAGGCCAGCAGCTTTTATTGTGGCAAATTACTGTGGCAATTTACTTGTATGTAAAGCACTAGTCACATAGACTAGGAGGATATGGCAGTGTATCACCACCTTTAATTATTTACAATTGAACTTTTCTCCAAGGAAAATTCACGGCTGAAAGCCTACTACACCTTAAACTAAAACAGCTATTAAAGGGATCCTGTCATCAGAAAACATGTTTTTTTCCAAAATGCATCAGTTAATAGTGCTACTCCAGCAGAATTCTGCACTGAAATCCATTTTTCAAAAGAGCAAACAGATTTTTTTATATTCAATTTTGAAATCTGACATGGGGTTTCACATTTTGTCAATTTCCCAGCTGCCCCTGGTCATGTGACTTGTGCCTGCCCTTTAGGGGAGAAATGCTTTCTGGCAGGCTGCTGGTTTTTCCTACTCAATGTAACTGAATGTGTCTCAGTGGGACATGGGTTTTTACTATTGAGTGTTGTTCTTAGATTTACCAGGCAGCTGTTATCTTGTGTTAGGGAGCTGTTATCTGGTTACCTTCCCATTGTTCTTTTGTTTGGCTGCTGGGGGAAAAGGGAGGAGGGTGATATCACTCCAACTTGCAGTACAGCAGTAAAGAGTGATTGAAGTTTATCAAAGCACAAGTCACATGACTTGGGGCAGCTGGGAAACTGACAATATGTCTAGCCACATGTCAGATTTCAAAATTGAATATTAAAAAATATGTTTGCTCTTTTGAGAAATGGATTTCAGTGCAGAATTCTGCTGGAGCAGCTCTATTAACTGATTCATTTTGACATTTTTTTTTCCCATGACAGTATCTGAGCAACTGCTCTAAACAGCAGAGAAATGAGACTTCACTGGAAAGATGAGAGTGGTAATTGAATAGCAGCTGGGTAGGCATGAAGCAACTGATATTCATAATGAAATGGGAAAAAAAAAACATCTGTTGAAAATCACTAGGCCAAAATAGTTGTGCTTCTGTTTAAGTAATCTAATATACATATATGTACTTTAACGTAACATCATTCTTTGACAGAAAATCAATGACACTGGATTTTGCACAGCTGTACTCACCTCAAGCTTTTTGAGTTCAGTGTGAACACTGGAAACATTAGGTAGTGGATCCACTGGCTGTAACTGTTCCTGTAAATGGAATGACCTTTTGCCAAGTTCTGAGTAGTTCTGCACCACCTGGTCTGCCTTTGTAGCTTGAAAGAGTTGCTGAGCCTTTGCCTGGGTACTTGACTCCAGTTCAACCCAACATTGTCGAATTTCATCAAGCTTCTTTTTTACCACTCCAGCCAATTCTGGCTTTTCTTGGATTAGCTGTTGACCTTCCTATGAAAACCAAATGCAAGGCAATGTGTCTCACTTATAAAATCCTAGTTTCAAATAATGCTCACAATAAACAAAGTGGCACGGGTTGTGCTGAATGCGGAACATTGGCAGTCTATGCTTGCAAAGAGAGCACAGTGAAATCTTTCAATTTAAAGTAAAAACTTAAGCAGCAACAAAGCTATATATCATCATCTATAACTGTTCATTTTCACATAGCTCCAGTTGTGTGTGTGTGCTCCTGGAGTTGGTGAAATGCTACACAATCTACCACCCATCATAATTGAAAATAAATACATGGGGCAGAAGAGATCATGTTATGTTTGTCAGTGTGTATGTAATAATTATAATGCCTCATATATGACCATGTGATGTTATGGATACAATAAACTGTTGCAAAGTCACACACACACACAATGACAGGAAAAGGATTAATATCCCCAAATATGATTTGCAATAATTGTCACAGCATTTGCTCTCTCTCTCTCTCTCTCTCCCAAAAAATACCCTAGGCAGAACTATGGTGGCTGCACTGAGGAAGACAGTGGCCACTTAGTATTAAAGGAACAGTAAGTAACCAAAAGTGTTTTAAAGTAATGAAAATATCATGTAGTGTTGCTCTGCACTGGTGCTGTGTTTGCTTCAGAAACACTACTATAGTTCATATAAACAAGCTGCTGTGTAGCAATGGCGGAAACTGAAAAAAAGGTTATATGGCACAGGTTAAATAGAGGATAACAGATAACATTATTATGCTGTTTCTCGTTTGAATGGCTGCCCCCAATGCTACACAGCAGCTTATTTATATAAACCAGAAGTGCCCCTACTTTACTAATGTGAGGTCTACTTTTAGTGAGGTCATCCTATTATGGCCTACATCCATAAAAGCATTGTTAGCATTTTTGAAAATATTACTTAAATTTTGATTTATGAGAAAATGTATATTGCTATATTTAACAAACAAATATTTATTATGCTATCTTAACATAATAAATATGTGAATGAAAGGCATGAAACAGGAGGGTGATTTAGACAAGCTCATCATCAGCTAAAGGTCTACTGGTAGATCCCGATCTACCATTTGGCAACCCCTAATATAAACAATAGTAGTGTTTCCAAAGGGCAACCAGTACAGGGCAACACTGCATTATATTTTTATTACTTTAAAACTTTAATTACTTTTATTACTTTTAAAATTTAATTTTTTGATGTTGCTGTTCCTTTAAGTAAGGCACTGTATTCAGATAAATCGAAGAAGAAATCGTCAAGCACTCCATGCGTTACTCATTGTATAAGAGACAACTTGATTTCAGTAAATTACAAACATCAAAGTCCTGACACATTTCGTATCAAAGATACGTAGTCTATGACTACATATCTTTGATACGAAATGCGTCAGGATTTTGATATTTTTAATTTACTGAAATAAAGTCATCTTTCATACAAAGAGTGGTGCATGGAGTGCTTGCCGTTATCTTCTTCGATTGCACTTCACCTCCTGCTACGGATTCAGGGCGATGCATCGGGGTCGCTCGACTAATTTGGTGAGTGCATTTTCCCTTCAAGATTAATGCAGTATTAAGGAGCTTGTAAACCCATGAGTGCAGGACCTGGGGTCAGAGAATTCACTGGGTGAGCGCCTAAAGTTTAGGTGTTTTATCGCTACTTAAGTCTATAGTCAAAAATTTAAA
This sequence comes from Xenopus petersii, assembly GCA_038501925.1. NCBI lineage: Eukaryota > Metazoa > Chordata > Amphibia > Anura > Pipidae > Xenopus > Xenopus petersii. Next base: position 20,934,196 of record CM076687.1, on the reverse strand, counting down.
AGATTTAATTTATTTGTAGCTTTTAGTTTTTTGTTAATGGATTTAAGACCTGAGCTGTACTGATCGATGCTTTATTCAGATCACTGTCAACAAACGTCCTGTATTTCTTATTTTGGTTATAGAATGGTTCTAAGGCTTTATATTTTATTCTTCCCATAAGAAAGTTATTTTTTTTAAAGCTGATATAATAGGATTAAATGCAAATTACAGCCTGGGTACTCTGGAGACAGATAGATAAGGAGCTGCTTGCATTGGATGAAATCAGCTATAGGACCTACTTTTGTAACAAGTGGGTCAATCTGATTCCATTCTACTGGTTTCAAAGCTATAGGACTATGCAGCCTATAATGTTATTTATTACTACAGATTTCATTAAGAACTCAAGTAATTATTGACACAGGGATAACAAAACTGGCAAAATATATTGGTAACTGGTATCATTAGTAACCCAATCATTGGAGCTTGTATATTAAGGGTAGAGACACACGGTCAGATTGGGGGAGATTAGTCGCCCGGCAACAAATCTCCTCTTTTTCGCGGCAACTAATCTCCCCGAACTGCCTTCCCACTGGCTAGAATGGAAATTGCTGGCAGGATGGCACTCGGAGCGATTTGTTTTCCGAAGTCGCCCGAAGTTTCCTCGTGAGTCAACTTCGAGCAAATTCTGAAATTGAAGCACTCCAAGTGCCATCCCACAGGCGATTTACATTCTAAGCGGCAGGAAGGTTGGTTGTAAGCTCTAAGGCAGGGGTCCCCAACCTTTTTTACCCGTGAGCCACATTCAAATGAAAAAAGAGTTGGGGAGCAACACAAGCATGAAAAAGTCCCCTGAGGTGCCAAATAAGGGCTATGAATGGTTATTTGGGTGCCCCTATGTGGACTGGCAGGCTACAAGAGGCTCTACTTAGCACTATACTTAGTTTTTATGCAATTAAAACTTGCTTTCAAGCTTGGATCTGTCCCCGATATGCCATTAACGAGCATCTGATTACGATGTGCAATGGGCTCCAGCGGGATCGGTCGGGTCAAAATCAAAACCTGAACGATCGACCAAACGACCGATCGAAAAGCTGTCTGCACTCTCCACACACGATCCGAAAATCATACGAATCCTCGATTAGTACATTAAGACAACATACAGTCCAGGTTATTGCTGTAAATATCACTGAACAGTTTTAAAGTATGTCCCTGAGGACATTAAAGACAAATAGCAGGGGACCTCTTTACCCATAGAGAGGATCTCCGTACCAGAGGCCACTCCTCCAGATTAGAGAAAAAGAACATTTATTTGAAGCAACGTAGGAGGTTCTTCACAGTCAGGACAGTGAGGTTGAGGAATGCACTGCCGGGTGATGTTGTGATGCTGATTCAGTTAATGCCTTTAAGAATGGCTTGGATGATTTCTTGGACAGACATAATATCAAAGGCTATTGTGATACTAAAATCTATAATTAATGTATGAGTATATATATATATATATATATATATATATATATATATATATATATATATAGATATATATATATTGTATGTGAGTGTAGGGAGGGGTCAGTGTGTATATGGCTGGGTTTCATTTGGAGGGGTTGAACTTGATGGATCTCTAATCAGGGTTCATTTCAATATAGTGTTTCCTCCTACAGAAAACTGCCAGAATAACAAAAGGAAATGTTTGAAACATCAAGCCTTTGCATCTCTGCATTATTTATTATGTTAGAGTATATATTTCTGAAACAGTAAATTCGTGGTACATGTTCCAGTCTGTGAAATATTGATTTCCTCTGAAATTTCATTTTCCTTTCCACTTTCCACTAATTTGTTACTCTACTATTGAAAAAACAAGGTGGGGTGAAGAAAACGTGTCCTTCAGATTCAGAAGCCCTGAAAAAACTTGCGTTGTGAAATTAACAACTATAGGCAGATTTATGCAAGGAGTTCTGTTTTTTGGGGATTTATCAAAACTTCTGCTAGGGAACTAATCTAACTAAATTAACTTTTTAACTAAATTGACACATACAGTATAAAAACGGATACCTGTGTCAATTCCTCTAAATGTATCCATTTCTAGTGCTCAGTACAGCTCAGAAGAGAACTAATACCCACCCAAATTGCATGGTAGCATTAATAATTCAGACATATTCGATCATCTCTTTTGTGAGCTTTTTGCGCAAGTATCACTTGTAAAAAGAAAATGACAGTTAAGTGGCACTGGATAGGTGCAATATATTAACAATATCTTAACTAGGCCTCAATTTAACCCCTCCCCCCAATTCAGTCACTGTTACAATTACATGTTAAGGTTAGTTTAAGGACATTAGGGGTCATTTATCAGAGATGCATATTGCCAATAAGGGGTGCAAATGTGCAGAGTTAGCAGCATTTTTTATGGACAATTCATCAATCTCAAGAATGCTGCAATTCTGTGCTTGCACAGGGTATGTACAAAATGATGTATACTGGGCAAAGAGTATGTTTAAAGGGATTCTGACTTTTATGATGTCGTTTTTATTTCTAAATGACTGCAAATAATTCACTATACAATATAAAATTTCATTCTTGAACCAGCAAGTGTATTTTTTTTAGATTAGTAACATTGGTGTGTAGGCGCCATCTCAGGACATTTTGCCTGGTCATGTGCTTTCAGAAAGAGCCAACACTTTAGGATGGAACTGCTTTCTGGCAGGCTGTTGTTTCTTCTACTCAATGTAACTGAATGTGTCATAGTGGGACCTGGATTTTACTATTGAGTGCTGTTCTTAGATCTACCAGGCAGCTGTTATCTTGTGTTAGAGAGCTGCTATCTGGTTACCTTTCCATTGTTCTGTTAGGCTGCTGGGGGAGAGGGAGGGGGTGATATCACTCCAACTTGCAGTACAGCAGTAAAGAGTGATTGAAGTTTATCAGAGCACAAGTCACATGACTGGGGGCATCTGAAAAACTGACAATATGTCTAGCCCCATATCAGATTTCAAAATTAAATATAAAAAATCGGTTTGCTCTTTTGAGAAACGGATTTCAGTGCAGAATTCTGCCGGAACAGCACTGATCAACTGATGCCTTTTTTAAAAAAATAAAAAAGTTTCCCCATGACAGTATCCGTTTAAGGGACTATGAGAAAACCAAACCTTGCTGGTAAAATATAACTGAAACAAGCACTTGTGCCAGAGTTCTTAAGTCATAACTAAAGTCAGGTAACATAGGCTCAGATAGTTTGGGGGAAAAGAGGGCCTATGTACAGAAAATAGGATTACTGCGATATGCACAACAACACACTTTTTGAGCAGCTCATCATTAGACCAGCTCTTTGTCTTTCCTCCCTCTTACCATGTTGGCTAGCCTGTGTGCATACAAACAGCTATCATTGCCTTGGGTGCCAAAGCTCCTTGGCTTGAAACAGCTTGTATTAACCAGGAGCCAGATATGAACATACAGCGAGCTCAGCAACAAAAAGCACAGGGCCATGGGCATAAGCATCTATCTATATTACAGTGCTGCAAAATATGTTGGTGCTATATAAATACATTTTAATAAATAAATAAATTATAAAACGTACAGTTAATTATTTTAGTTAATGAGAACCAGTGTTTAGAACTAGAACTAGTTCTAGTAGTAATCAGACTGTTTCAGCGGACGCAAATTTAAAATACATGATCATTTCAGTGCAAGTAGAGGGTCAGCCATCTATAAGGAATGAACTTCTCTTACCTTTTCTATCTTCTCAAGCCAACCTTTATTCTGTGAGAGCTCAGCCATGAATGCCTGGTGCTTTAGCCATTTCTTATGTAGTTTCTGAGACAGATCCTGTGAGTTTTCTCGAGCCATCAGCGTTTTGTCATGGACCCGGGCGTCCAGCTGAAGGGAATAGAGACCAGGCTGAGGTAAGAGATGCCCATGACTTGGTGCATAGGAAATCTTGTCCAATGTAGCAGTTGGGTTACTTGAGCTCAGTGGACAATAAAGGGTTTTAAACTCTCCTTAGTATCCTTAACACAATATAAAAGGTTGTTGAGTCGGAGGGTAGTCAGGAGGAGCAGTCAAATGGAAAGAAAGAAAAATGAATAAAATAAGATCAGAGATATTAAGATGGGGGACGAACAGACAAGCAAGAAATGTAGAAAATAAATAAGCAAATGCGCATGAAGGACCACTGAGCTTGTGAGATTAAGCAAGGAGGGAGGAGTGTAAATAAGAGTGAATAATGAATAAAGAAGTATAAGCAGAGACGCAGTGCCTGAGGATTCCTGTGTATTGGCTGCTTATCCTATAGCAGCAGCATGCTGTCAGTGCAGAATTGTGTGCAGGGCTGTTTGGTGCAGTGAGCTGCTTCTGCATCCGTGGAAGGGGAGGGCTGCCTGATCACACTTCTTTCCAACACACACAGCTCTGAACTGACTGAGATAATCAGGCCCTGCTTAAAATTGACACATGCTCACTGCCTGCTGCTCTGTCCCCAGTGAACAGGTAAGGTGGGATAGTGGAATTACCCCACTGCAGTGAATGGGGAGAGAGGGGGGAGGACCAAAGGTGGAATGCGTCATTTTGCTTTCTCCCTCCCCCCTCCCTTCCCTTATGTCTCATTTATTTCTTCTGTCATTCACTCCTGTACCCTTCTGCCACAATCTTCTAGATTCCTGTCAATCATCTGTCTCCTTCTCTACCCTCCTCTTTTATTCTTTCTCCACTTTTTAACTCTTTCTTCCCTGCATCTTCTTCGGCTCTATTGTAACGTTCTTAACTTTCCCTTTTCTCCACTGCTTTCCCTCTCACATTTATTCCATGTAAATGTTATTTTTCTTCCTCATTTCCCTCTCAATTTTCTTACCTATTTGCCTACACTTCTTTCTATTCAATGACTTAGTTTTTCCTTTCCTATAAGTCATCTTTCCCCGACTTGCCTCTTCTCCCCTTCACTTTCCTTCCCTTGATTTTATTGTTTCTATACCTCTAACTGTAAATGCATTTTCCAAATCTTCCTTGCCTCCATGCTTGCTTAATACCTCTATTCCTTTATTTTATTTTTTTTAAAAGACACACACTTGGGTCTGCTTAGAACTGCACACAATAACAAAGGATTCTTTCTTTTCACCTAAAGTACCTTCCATATACCTATTATTTTCCTGTATTTCTTCTTCCTTGCACCTAGCATCCTTATCACTCTTCTTTCCCTGCATCTATCTCTCTCTTTCCTTCCGCTCAAATCACTTTTTCCTGCTATTTTTCCCTTGCAGGGACACTGTCATCTTTACATAAGTTTCTTTCCTGTGTTTCCTCTTTACAATTTTCCTTTCCCGAATTTCTTCACACACTTTTCTCCTCAATACTTCTTTGGCACCTTCCATTCGTATAAATCTTTCTCTTCTTTTCTCCACCTTCTCACTATCCTGTTCTATATTTCTTTTCTGTGCCCCTCTTACCTTGTTTACCTTATACATTTTACCTTGTTTACCTTATACATTTTATTTACTCTGTCTCTACTACAACAAATTATTTAGTAGCTAAAAATGGCTCTTCTCTCCTTTCTGTTTTATTATTTTATTTGTCCCATACCAGTTCCTACTAGTGTCTTTTCATCTTTATTTCTCCACAAAAATTGACTGAAAAGCATGTTGCTGATTTAAATTAATAGGAGGTCATCTTTTAAGTATTGAAATATTTAAGTCTTTCCAGGTGCTACAGACCTTATTATTCACTACCTTTCTTATCACGAGTATTCTTGTCCTCTTTTCACTCTGTATTCTATGTTTGTCCTAATGCCCTGCATATTTGGTTTTGGAACAGAGAGGACCCTGGTTATAAAGACTACACAATGCAGCAATGCTTTAAAGAAGACAGGTATTCAGACTAATTAATCTGAAACATGCACAACTAGATAATCAAACTGACAACAAGCCCTGAAAAATGAAGATGTGAAACTTAAAGTTTATAACTCCTTTACCTCTAAACAAGAGAAACCATATACATTTAGGAAAAGATACAAAGTTGTCATTTTAATAATTCTGATTGCACTCAGAGGTGTTCACAACAAAACAAAAGTGGGTTTTTTTTTGTAATTGAGAATTCCAAATAGATCCACATGAAGTAACTTCCTCAGGTACAAAAACATATCAGCAAAATACGTATTCCCTAAAAACCCTAAGTGCAAAAAATGGTGCCAAAATTAGAAAGAAACCCCTCCCCCAATAAATGTTCTGGTATCCTGCAATGCAATCTCTATGGTATAGCGTCACTTAATTGCATCTCTACTGTACCAGACAACTCTTTCTGAACTTTCTCAGTCAACTTAGGTGCACTCTACCCCATTGCTATCTATATTTACAAGTGTAAGATTAGTAGTCCACCAGGGGAACCGGTGTCCTTGATTTTCCTGGCAGTATTGTGGACTTTTTGTTATAGCTCCCAACTGTCCCTTTTTCTATGGGACAGTCCTGATTTTGACAGCTCAGCCTAAAGTCTCAGGTTTCTTACTGAAATGTCTGGAGTTTTTCTTTGATCTCTTGCGCTGATACCCTTGTAACAATTTAAGATAAGCAATGATACAATTATAACTATTTAAAATCAACAAGTCTCTTTGGGAAACTGTGACTCAGCTTAAAGGGCAATTTCTGTTATAACACAACACATTGCCCTAAAACTCCCAGACGTGTTCAAACTTTACTAACCTGCAACATTTTGGGGCACATTTACTTAGGGTCGAATTTAAATCCTTTCGACTTCGAATATCGAAGGATTTAGCGATATTCGTTCGATCGAATGATCGAAGGAATAATCGTTCGATCGAACGATTAAATCCTTTGAATCAAATGATTCGAAGGATTTTAATCCATCGATCAAACGATTTTCCTTCAATCACAAATTGGCTAGAAAGCCTATGGGGACCTTCCCCATAGGCTAACATTGAGGTTCGGTAGGTTTTAGGTGGCGAAGTAGGTGGTCGAAGTTTTTTTTAAAGAGACAGTACTTCAACTATCGAATGGACCAATAGTTGAACGATTTTTAGTTCAAATCGTTCGAATCGTAGCCAAAAAAATACTTCGAAATTCCAAGTATCAATAATCAATTATCAACAGTGGTGTTTCAAAGTTGTAAACCCATTAGAATTTTCAACAAAACAAAATAATGAAAACCCAGCTAAACAAATCAACAACACATAATAATTGTTCATTTATTTATTGAGATAAATGATGGAAAATTCTTCAAAAAATAAAAACCCAATAATTACCTTTCAGCAAGGCCACCTTTCCACATCCCGTCCAAACGTATGTGCAACTTCAATATGTATATTAGGAAAGGATACGGCCAAAGGCAGAATAACTGCAATGTGCATTTATTGACACAACATCTTATCTTTATCACACTTGATAAAGGGTTGTTATACCCAAAACATGTCGTGGGAGTATTAGGGGCCCATTCATTAAGTTTGAGTGAAGGAATAGAAGAAAAAAAACTTCGAATTTCGAAGTGTTTTTTTGGCTACTTCGACCATCGAAAGGGCTACTTCAACCTTTGACTACGACTTAGAATGAAAGGATTCAAACTAAAAATCGTTCGACTATTCGACCATTCGATAGTAAGAAAAAACTTCGGCCCCCTAGTTCGACACCTAAAAGCTACCAAGCTCAATTTTAGCCTATGGGGAAGGTCACCATAGGCTTGCCTAACTTTTTTTGGTCGAAGGATAATCCTTCGATCGTTGGATTAAAATCCTTCTAAACGTTCGATCGAAGTATTTGCGCAAAATCCTTCAACTTTGATATTCGAAGTCGAAGGATTTTCTTCCCCCAATTGAATATCGAGGGTTAATTAACCCTCGATATTCGACCCTTGATGAATTTGCCCTTAGTATGTTATAAAATGGCCAATTCTATTTTTCAATTGAGCTTGCTTATTTTATGTGTTTTTAAGTATTTGCCTTTTTCTTCTGACTCTAAAACAAATCTAAAAACAAATGCTTTTTAAAACTGCAAATGAATGTGCTATTATTGCAACTTTTTAATAGGGATGCACCGAATCCACTATTTTGCATTCGGCCAAATCCCCGAATCCTTCTGGAAGCATTCGGCCGAATACAGAACCGAATCCGAACCCTAATTTGCATATGCAAATTAGGGGTGGGAAGGGGAAAACATTTTTTACTTCCTTGTTTTGTGACAAAAAATCACGCGATTTCCCTCTCCACCCCTAATTTGCATATGCAGATTAGGATCTGGATTCGGTTCGGCTGGACAGAAGGATTCGGCCGAATCCGAATCCTGCTGAAAAAGGTCGAATCCTGGCCGAATCCCGAACCGAATCCTGGATTTGGTGGATCCCTACTTTTTAATACGCATCTTTCTATTAAGGTCCTCTCCTATTCCTATCTCTTATTAAAATCAGTGCATGGTTGCTACTTGCTAGGACCCTAGCAACCTCATTGCTTTAACAGAAATCTGGAAAGCTGTTGCATAAAAAGCTGAATAACTCCATACCACAAATAATAAAACATTACAGCCAACTACAAATTGTCTCTCTACATCAGGGCCAGGCCAGGACTGCTGGGCGCCCCAGGCAACCTGGCCAGACCTGGCACCCCATCCACCGCGCGTGCAGGAAGAGTGCACCGTGTGAACCCCTTCCGGTACACCCCCCCTCCCCTAATGTGCGCGCGCACAAATAGGCGGAAGATTGGAACTAACTCAGACTAGTCAGACTAGGGGTAGGCAGCAGTGACAGGTACGTGCCTGGCGCCCCCAAGCTTTGTGCCCTAGGCACGTGCCTACTCTGCCTACCTCTAGTTCTGGCCCTGCTCTATATCATAAAAGTTAACTCAAAGGTGAAAAACCCCTTAAAGCTGCAAGCCTCAGTTCTCCCAAGAGACCTGCTTATCTTATTAGTTATAATTGTATCCTTGCTTATATTAAATTGTTACAAATGTATCTAAGTACTGCTGCTTAGTGTTCTGTGCTCTCTGCCAAAACACCTCTTATTTTAATTAAAACACTGTCTCTTTTTCTGGCATCAATGCAGGAGATCAAAGAAAAAATTGGCACATTTCATTAATAAATCCAGAACTGCAGGCTGAGCTGTCAAAATCAGGACTGTCCCTTAGAAAACGGGCCAATTGGGAGGCATGTACAAGTGCTTTCAAGTAAAGAAAATGTCCTGCACCAGTAAAATGCGTGTGTTTGCTTCAGAGAGACTACGACTGGCTGCCAGTGCCATGTAACTATGGGGGCAGTCAAAGAGAGGCTAAATAGATAAAGACTCTTGATCCAATTGCCCCTAGATGGCTTAATTAAACTTACTTTCTATCATGCTATTTATGAATTGACCTCTTTTGATAAATTATGATATTTACTATTTATTTGCTATCATGCTTATTATAATCTGTTTTTCCTGATAAATTATGCTATATATTATTTTAGATGCTTTTAGATTGAGTAATTTAGACAATGTTTGCACATAATATATAGTGTTCTCACTTAATTCAGTTTGAATTTAAAATGTACACTTTAAATAATAATGACCCTGGATCTACTTGGGTTTATGTTCAGTATTTTGGATGGAATACTTGGTTGGAATGCCACCTGCACATTGATTTATTCATGTTTATGAATGGTTTATAGATATAGGTGTCTCTTACCCTAGATTCTTTTAATAATTATGTGCTTCATGTCTAAGGTATAGATATGCCATATGGTTTTTAGTGTATAAGTTACTGGTGTATATGGTGATTCAACGAAGACTAGTTATTCTGTGGACATTATAGGCAAATTTACTAGAATGTTTTTACTTTATATTTTGTTGCAGGGGTGGAACCTCCCCCTTGTTTCAGTGACTGTGTGAATGAGCAAGTTTTTTATGAGTTATCTAGAGTTAAGTTTAACACGCTACAAGTATGAGGATGTTAATAGTTGTGATGTTTTAATTTATACTGGTGTTCTCTTTAATGTTTTAATGATAGGGATTATGGCACATTAAAGTGAAATGTTAATATAGGCAGCTCTTATGTGGGTGATGTATTAATTGAATCTGTACACTGATTTTATTTTAGGTGTTGAATATTTGTTCACTTCCTTTCACTATCCTGATGACGATCCCATGCAGATCAAAAAGCTTGGATACACCATGCAACTATAAAGATTTATTAAAGTATGGTTGTATTCAGCTGCCGTGAGTGCTCTCTGTGATCGGAATACACATCTATCTATCTATCTATCTATCTATCTATCTATCTATCTATCTATCTATCTATCTATCTATCTATCTAATGGTATGGCATCTATAAACCAGATCCTAATGGATCCTAACCTAGATCAGCATAACTAAAGTCTACTACATTATTTAAACATTTAATACAGTAAGTCCAATATGGATTCATGCAGCTTAGTTATAAAGTATTTATATATTAGCCTTTAAAATTACTTTTCATTCTTTGTCCTGCCAAGAAAGATGTTATATAAGTTTAGAGCCGGCCCAGGCCGGTCAGGCGCCCTAGGCAACCTGGCCGATCGCGCCACCGGCTGGTCGCAATGTGCATGCGCAAAATGAAGGTTGGGGTGGTCATGCGCAAATTGCCGGTTGCGACACACATGTGCGCAAGCACAAATAGATGCGCAAATATAATAGACAGTAGGAGAGAGGGGACCGGACATGAGGTAGGCGACAGAGAAGGTACGTGCCTGGTGCCCCCCAGCTTTTGCACCCTAGGCAAGTGCCAACTCTGCATACCACTAGTTCTGGCCCTGTATAAGCTCTTGCCTGGAAAAAGAGGCCCTAAATGAGCAGCAGTGCCCCAGTCCTGACTTCTTAAGAAGGAATGTCAATCCCATACAGCATGTTGTAGTTTTTCAAAAGCTAGATCCCTTAATATCCAGTATAAACAAGCAGAAAAAAGGATCCTCTGTTGTAATAGGTTAGCTTGGTTGAGTTCAAGGGCTTTGAAAGCAAACCTTTTTTCAGGTTTTGTAATTTTATCTTTGTTCACAGAGAAATAAGATATCAGTCTATTAAACTGCACAGCACAACACTACAATTACCTTGCCACTGAACTCTAAGGCATTAGCATCAACATAATACAAATAAAACAAGAGGGCCACCACAATTTGTGTAACTTGTACTTACTTTCTATATTTTCAGAGCATTGGGAAATGACTTGATTTCAAACAGGAACCTCTGAGTGAAAATAAACGTTTCTGCTGTTTTTAGAGAGATACAAATAGCATTACCCAAAGTATCACTAAGTGGCACACGGTTGCATTTTTAGCATCCGTGTGCCCTTTGGGAGAAGACATACCATTTTGTATGATCCTGTGTGTGCAAGGAGCCAGCACAGTATCATGCATGTCCTTTACGGCAACTCTCCCAAGGTATATAATTAAGCTTTTTCTCCTAGTTTTCCTGCTGGGTGCTCATATCTATCACTAAGTGGCACATGCGTGCGTTTTTAGCAGTACAGATTGTTTTTCTGTGTATAATGTATTTGGCGTGTCCATACACTCTGTCTTTAACTGTATAATGTATTTAGTATGTGGCAATATTGTTCTTGGAAGTCACTGTACCATTATGTACAAGTGCATATATGGCCTTTACAGTACATACTGATTCAGTGTGAGAATAATAGTATATGGAGTCAATTTTTCAACAGTGTAATTTAGCTGGCTGAGAATTGGCTGAAGACACCCATGCTGCTTCTTATTAAAGTAAACATAATTTGCCTGACACAGCAAGTACGGACTGTTCTCGGCCTGAATATGAGCATTACAAAAATTTAAGCACCACCTGTACGAACCGACCTATGGCACACAGGGCATTTAACCTCTTAGTCAGCAAAGATTAAATTGCCTTATTACCATTCCTGATGATATTAAATGAAAAGCACCTTGAATGACAAACATGGAGCAGAACAGTGAACCATTCCTGTCATTACACAGTGGGGCATATTTATCAAGGGTCGAATTTTGAATTGAAAAAACTTCAAAATTCAAAAAGACCAACCGAAATTAAGTCAAAGGTTTTTTTGGGCGAATAGGTCAGTTTTCGATCGAATAGGTCCTTATTCGGCCGGATTCCAATTATATGAATTGAAGGAACGGCGCATTTGATCGAATTCGATTCAAAGTTTTCCCCAAAAAAAACTTTGATTTTTCAAAGTCCACCAATTGACTCCAAATAGGTTCTAGGAGGTAATTGTAATTGTTATTGTCGTTGTAATTGTTATTACTCATCTTTCTATTCAGGCCCTCTCCCATTAATATTCTAGTCTCTAACTGAAATCAATGCAAATGGAGAGCTGCTAAACAACTCAAAACCCACAAATACAAAAAAAAAATGAAAACCAAATGCAAATTGTCTCAGGACATCACTTACGATGTCATACTAAAAGGTGAACAACCCCTTTAAGGGGCAATATTAACTTGTGTTCAACTCCAATATAATAAAGGAAAAACAAAACAACATACACTACTAAATTACAGTGGAAATTATATGGATAGTTTAATTAGAAGGAAGAAGCCATATTTTCGGCTAATAACAGCATATACAACCTTTTAAAGGACAAGGATAGTCCAATAAACATGCTAACAACTAACTGCAAGCTGTTATTAAGTATTTTGGCACTGACTTTCATGCAGCAGAAGCTTCTCTGAAAAAATAGCGCAAACTAGTAAATTCTGAAATACCCATACAGCAGTGTACTAAGACTGTGGGGTATATTTATCAAAAAGTGAAGTTGGAGATCGCCACAGTCCTCTAGAGTGAAATTCCGCCACTCTCCATTCATTTCTATGGGCATAGAGGCATAGAGGAGGGGCAGGCATTATTTGATTGACAGCTGATATTTTTAATGAGTTTACAACAGTTATGAATGCTTAAATGAAAAAAATTATTTGGGTTTCATGTTTAATTTGAAAAGGACATTTATTATACAGCTTTTTATGTTGGATGACAGTTCCACTTTAAGCTAGTATTACCTGGTTCTACTGCATGGCTACAATTTTAACACCTCATCTCAGGAAAAACTAAACAGGCATAGTGAGTTGTGTCAGCGTATTTAAATGAACTTGACCAAATAAATACTAATTTGTGTATACTGTAGTTACATAATAATAATATAACAGATTTCAGGCTTGTAGTATAGTCCATGCTATACTAGCCGCCGGCTAGAATGTAAATCGCAAGCTGGATGGCACCCGGATCATTTCGGCTTTCCGAAGTCGCCTAATGTGTCCTAATGAGGCAACTTCGGGCGACTTCAGAAAACAGAGCTATCTGAGTGCCATCCCGCTGTTGATTTACATTCTAGCTGGCGGGAAGGCAGTTTGGGGAGATTAGTCGCCCGAAGAAGTGATTTGTCGCTGGGCGATTAATCTCCCAAAATAACAGTGTGTCACTGCCCTACAGCATGTGGGAATAACGGAATTAATACACATTTTCACTGCAAAGTATTAGATCACAAGCATTTAACCCAGAACTCCTGTCAATGTAGAAACTGGAAGGTCTAAGTGAAGCTGCATTCTGTTTTTTCCCCTAGGACTATAATACAACTTGTGTGGCTTTGCAGCAGAGCTGCACATAAAGCACCATATTAATGAACCCAAATAAAAGGATTTACAATGTCAGCCCACATCCCTTCCCATTATTTACCACAGTTCCACAGTTCCGCTTCTCCCGGAGCAGTGCATCCCGCTGTTTAAAAGTCCCGCAGCACCGTAAATGTCTAGTTTCTTGACTCCTGCCGGACAATAGCCGTCTTTAGGGGAAGTGATGAGATGGGATGGAGGGGGTTGTTTTCTATACAAGGATACGCTGTTCGTAAAAAGGGGGTTATTTGTACTAGGTTGGCCCCTGGTAATCCAGTCACAATTTGTATTTGCTCTGCTTGCTTTTTTTTACATTTATCAGGAACAGGGGTAAGCAACCTGAGGCTCTGGAGCCTTATGTGGCTCTTCATGCTGCTTGCTGCGGCTCGGTCTTGCAACTTTGCCTGTCACGTCATCTACACAGCCCTCACACCTGCTGGCGGCTTCTTGATTGTATGACTGGTTAGCTCATCATGGTCGCACACTCAGGAAGCCGTCAGCAGGTGTGAGGACTGTATAGAAGTCCCATGAGTGACAGGCAACACCAAGCCGCAGCAAGATGAAGCATCATGGTCCTTACTGTGGTCGCACACTCAAGACAAGAGAGAAGTCTCCAGAGTCCAGCTGTAGCAGATGTGAGGGCTATAGACGTGGATGTGACGCATGTTTTAATGATGTATATAGCCCTCGCCTTTACCTGCTGGCGGCTTCTTGAGTGCTCTTGGTGCTCTCTCACTTCCCCTCCCTGAGAGAGTTCAAAGAAAAGAACAATCACATCATACATGGAGTGACATTCCTGACACGTATAGGAACATGAAAAAGTATGCATCTGGAGTCCTGTCCATTTGTGGCTCAACATACTTATGCAAGCAAGTTTTCTCGAACACGAACTTCATAAAATCCAAATATAACCCCTGCCGCACAAATGTCCGGTGTGAAGATCAAAGTCACATCTTACAGCCCCAGCATAGGGAAGATCAGCATGGAGCATCAGAAACAGAAGTCACATTAAACAGATGAGACCACTAGCATTTAATAGGGCTATTCAGTGTTTCATTTATTTCTAAGTAGGCTACACATACACACTGCACTTCTGTTTGTTGTAGTCTGTTGTTGTAACAGTTAAAATTAAAAAAAGGTTAAAACTTTTAAAAGTTTATAAGCTGTGTTATGTTTTGCGGCTCCAGACTATTTTTTTTAGTGGAAGAGGTGGCAAAATGGCTCTTTTCATAGTAAAGGTTGCTGACCCCTGATCGGGAAGAATACACTTTGTGGGTTTTTTCCTTTGGTTGCCTACATAGTAGGGATGCACCGAATCCAGGATTCGGTTCGGGATTCAGCCAAGATTCTGCCTTTTTCAGCATGATTCCGGAATCCAACAACTAACTGCAAGCTGTTATTAAGTATTTTGGCACTGACTTTCATGCAGCAGAAGCTTCTCTGAAAAAATAGCGCAAACTAGTAAATTCTGAAATACCCATACAGCAGTGTACTAAGACTGTGGGGTATATTTATCAAAAAGTGAAGTTGGAGATCGCCACAGTCCTCTAGAGTGAAATTCCGCCACTCTCCATTCATTTCTATGGGCATAGAGGCATAGAGGAGGGGCAGGCATTATTTGATTGACAGCTGATATTTTTAATGAGTTTACAACAGTTATGAATGCTTAAATGAAAAAAATTATTTGGGTTTCATGTTTAATTTGAAAAGGACATTTATTATACAGCTTTTTATGTTGGATGACAGTTCCACTTTAAGCTAGTATTACCTGGTTCTACTGCATGGCTACAATTTTAACACCTCATCTCAGGAAAAACTAAACAGGCATAGTGAGTTGTGTCAGCGTATTTAAATGAACTTGACCAAATAAATACTAATTTGTGTATACTGTAGTTACATAATAATAATATAACAGATTTCAGGCTTGTAGTATAGTCCATGCTATACTAGCCGCCGGCTAGAATGTAAATCGCAAGCTGGATGGCACCCGGATCATTTCGGCTTTCCGAAGTCGCCTAATGTGTCCTAATGAGGCAACTTCGGGCGACTTCAGAAAACAGAGCTATCTGAGTGCCATCCCGCTGTTGATTTACATTCTAGCTGGCGGGAAGGCAGTTTGGGGAGATTAGTCGCCCGAAGAAGTGATTTGTCGCTGGGCGATTAATCTCCCAAAATAACAGTGTGTCACTGCCCTACAGCATGTGGGAATAACGGAATTAATACACATTTTCACTGCAAAGTATTAGATCACAAGCATTTAACCCAGAACTCCTGTCAATGTAGAAACTGGAAGGTCTAAGTGAAGCTGCATTCTGTTTTTTCCCCTAGGACTATAATACAACTTGTGTGGCTTTGCAGCAGAGCTGCACATAAAGCACCATATTAATGAACCCAAATAAAAGGATTTACAATGTCAGCCCACATCCCTTCCCATTATTTACCACAGTTCCACAGTTCCGCTTCTCCCGGAGCAGTGCATCCCGCTGTTTAAAAGTCCCGCAGCACCGTAAATGTCTAGTTTCTTGACTCCTGCCGGACAATAGCCGTCTTTAGGGGAAGTGATGAGATGGGATGGAGGGGGTTGTTTTCTATACAAGGATACGCTGTTCGTAAAAAGGGGGTTATTTGTACTAGGTTGGCCCCTGGTAATCCAGTCACAATTTGTATTTGCTCTGCTTGCTTTTTTTTACATTTATCAGGAACAGGGGTAAGCAACCTGAGGCTCTGGAGCCTTATGTGGCTCTTCATGCTGCTTGCTGCGGCTCGGTCTTGCAACTTTGCCTGTCACGTCATCTACACAGCCCTCACACCTGCTGGCGGCTTCTTGATTGTATGACTGGTTAGCTCATCATGGTCGCACACTCAGGAAGCCGTCAGCAGGTGTGAGGACTGTATAGAAGTCCCATGAGTGACAGGCAACACCAAGCCGCAGCAAGATGAAGCATCATGGTCCTTACTGTGGTCGCACACTCAAGACAAGAGAGAAGTCTCCAGAGTCCAGCTGTAGCAGATGTGAGGGCTATAGACGTGGATGTGACGCATGTTTTAATGATGTATATAGCCCTCGCCTTTACCTGCTGGCGGCTTCTTGAGTGCTCTTGGTGCTCTCTCACTTCCCCTCCCTGAGAGAGTTCAAAGAAAAGAACAATCACATCATACATGGAGTGACATTCCTGACACGTATAGGAACATGAAAAAGTATGCATCTGGAGTCCTGTCCATTTGTGGCTCAACATACTTATGCAAGCAAGTTTTCTCGAACACGAACTTCATAAAATCCAAATATAACCCCTGCCGCACAAATGTCCGGTGTGAAGATCAAAGTCACATCTTACAGCCCCAGCATAGGGAAGATCAGCATGGAGCATCAGAAACAGAAGTCACATTAAACAGATGAGACCACTAGCATTTAATAGGGCTATTCAGTGTTTCATTTATTTCTAAGTAGGCTACACATACACACTGCACTTCTGTTTGTTGTAGTCTGTTGTTGTAACAGTTAAAATTAAAAAAAGGTTAAAACTTTTAAAAGTTTATAAGCTGTGTTATGTTTTGCGGCTCCAGACTATTTTTTTTAGTGGAAGAGGTGGCAAAATGGCTCTTTTCATAGTAAAGGTTGCTGACCCCTGATCGGGAAGAATACACTTTGTGGGTTTTTTCCTTTGGTTGCCTACATAGTAGGGATGCACCGAATCCAGGATTCGGTTCGGGATTCAGCCAAGATTCTGCCTTTTTCAGCATGATTCCGGAATCCTTCTGCCAGGTTGAATCCTAATTTACATATGCAAATTATGGATGGGGAGGGAAATCTTGTCATGAAACAAGGAAGTAAAAATAGTTTCCCCCTTCCCACTCCTAATTTGCATATGCAAATTAGGATTTGGTTCGGTATTTGGTCAAATCTTTCGTGAAGGATTCGGGGGTTTGGCCAAATCCAAAATAGTGGATTTGGTGCATCCCTACTACATAGCTACTGCCCTCAAAGCTTCTTCTCCTGTCCATAAAGGAGTTTTTGTGCATACTAAGTTCAAGTGAAAGTCTTTTAACTTTAGATTTTTGTGTACTCTGATGGAATACCTCCCAACATCTGGTAAATAGAAAGAGGAACAAAATCATTTGCTGGACATAACTGGGAATTTTTTACCAATTTTATGGCCACACCCCTAAATGCCACATTTGACAGGTTATTGAAAGTTTGAACACATTTCTGGGGGTTTTAGGGTTCAGGTTTTATGTGTTATTACAGTTTTGCTAATGAAGATGAATTGCCCTTTAAGCTGCAAGCAGGCCCGGACTAGCAATCTGTGGGTTCTTGCAAATGCCAGAGGGGCTGCTATAGACATATTGTCAGTTTCCCTGCTGCCTCCACTCATGTGACGTGTGCTCTGATAAACTTCAGTCACTCTTTACTGCTGTACTGCAAGTTGAAGTGATATCACCCCCCCCCCCAGCAGCCTAACAACAGAACAATGGGAAGGTAACCAGATAGCAGCTCCCTAACGCAAGATAACAGCTGCCTGGTAGATCTAAGAATAACGCTCAATAGAAAAAGCGAGCTTCCACTGCAACACATTCAGTTACATTGAGTCGAGAAACAACAGCCTGCCAGAAAGCAGTTCCATCCTAAAGTGCTGATTCTTTCTGAAATCACATGACTAGGCAAAATGAACTGAGATGGCGCCTACACACCAATATTACAACTAAAAAAATACACTTGCTGGTTCAGAAATGACATTTTATATTGTAGAGTGAATTATTTGCAGTTTAAATGGTGTAATTTAGAAATAAAAACTACACCATAAAAATCATGACAGAATCCCTTTAACTGAATACTTGCAGCAACTTATATTTCACTCTGACAGGTACTATATGGTCCCTAGGGCTAAGTTTCACTTACAGGAGATTGTCTACTACCGTATATACCCGTATAAGCGAGTTTTTCAGCATCCAAAATGTGCTAAAAAAGTCTACCTCGGCTTATACGCGGGTCAGCGGTACCCGACCCGAGTAGCTGAGATTGCAGTCACTTTTAATCATTCCTATACCAACAGTACACTTGGGGAGAGACTGCAATATCCCACAATGCCCTCTGTTGTTTATATGAAAGATTAACAGTGACTGCAATATCACACAGCGCCATCTGTTGGTTGTATAAAAGAATAACCGGGACTGCAATATCACACAGCGCCCTCTGTTGGTTGTATGAAAGATTAACAGTGACTGCAATATCACACAGCGCCATCTGTTGGTTGTATGAAAGAATAACAGAGACTGCAATATCACACAGCACCATCTGTTGGTTGTATAAAAGAATAACAGGGACTGCAATATCACACAGTGCCATCTGTTGGTTGTATAAAAGAATAACCGGGACTGCAATATCACACAGCGCCCTCTGTTGGTTATATGAAAGATTAACAGTGACTGCAATATCACACAGCGCCATCTGTTGGTTATACAAAAGATTAACAGTGATGGCAATATCAAACAGCACCCTCTGCACATGGTAGTGGGACAGTGGGACAATGCACACAGTAATCCGTTTGGCAATTCTCTGTCACCATCAGCTTTGCAAAGAAGTCTGGTTGATCGCTGGGGGGGTCGCTTTGGCAGAATGTGCGCTGCTGGGAGACAGGGCTGTAGTTGTGTCTAGGCTTATACGCGAGTCAATAAGTTTTCCCAGTTTTTGTAGGTAAAATTAGGTACCTCGGCTTATACACGGGTCGGCTTATACACGAGTATATACGGTAAGTTAATTTTTTATCATTATTTTTGTCATCTAGCATTAGTCCCAGTCCTGTCACCCTGTGCAATGAATCTGTCCCCTTTGGATATGAAAACACAACTGTGGTGGCAGACCAGTCAGTATTTATTATAAAGAACATATTGACACATTTTATATTTTGTTATTCTGAACTCATAGGAATATGGAAGTGTTTGTGCCACAGGCATTAACTCTAACTTGATCTCTAACTGGATCCTGAATAAAAAAAACAAACATATTTTAGTTACAGGTTACAATGTAAATGCTCTGGTGACCCAGACCACCTCTCTTCTGGACAAAAAAACGAAAACAGACATAGTTGGAGATGTACTCAATAAAGATGATGTTCTGAAGACACTTGAGGAACAGGAAGCTGTGGTCATTATTTTGGGAACTGGGAGTAACCTAGGTAGTATCTCTGAGGGTCCTCTATTTACACCTAGTCTGATGGTAGACATATATAGAGTATATGTGTGTGTGCATAAAGAAATGGAGGGCCACCCGGGCCCTTTATACAGCATATTTTATTAAAAGGACAGGATATGCACAAAACATAGCCTTATGTTACAGAAGGCTACAAAGTACATTTGTAAAACATTTCAACTTGAAATATTTGCAGCATTTGTTTTAATTAGCCACTAGATGGTGCCATGGTTCAGGCCTTCTGGCTACTTAAAAGACAAAAAAAAGTTGCGCAAGTAAAAAATTGTCACGTGTTCAAAACAATTTGTCACCTATTGACTTCAATGCATTTTGCAAATTTTACTAAAAAGTGGGACATATATATATATATATATATAGTTATAGTTATACAGGAGCAGTGACCAGCTCCATGTTGTAGTCAAATCAGTAACGGTGCCACACTTACACTGAATCGCCTTTTGAAGCGTCGGGTGCACAGCTGTGTTCCTCTCTGCCAAGGAATATATCCACAGTAAAGCAATAAATCCAGAAGCACTCCGATATGTGAATCAATTATTTATTCATGCCATTAGCAGAGCGACGTTTCAGGCTTTTCCAGCCCTTTATCAGCTCCATGTTGTAGCTCCCACCCTTCCCAGCTATAGTCAGGTGATCCCACTGGTGTCTAATAAAAGGGCAGCCAAGTTTGTGAGTTTTACTTTGAAAGCAGCGAGTAGGTTGCAGGTAAAACTTAGTCCCTTTGTAAAATGTATAATGAAGCAATAAAATTCTTGATGAATCAGATGAAAATTGAGCATAGGACTGGTCAGATATGGGATGACTGACGTAGTTGGCCAGCTTAAATATATTGTAATATATGGACAAACAATCCCTGTTTTGTTTAAAGGGTAAGGCATTTTTCAGTAGCAGTATGCACAAAATGTCTCTGTCTTAAATATATTGATAATGGGTTGAGTGCAGAGGACTCTTATATATGTCTATATATATATATGTATATATATATATATATACATAAATACTGAATCATCCATGAAGGATTTAAAAAAACAGAAACACCAAAAAATTTAAATGTATTAAAGTAATGAAGATATAATATACAGTTTGTACTGCACGTGTATTTGCTGCAGAAACTCTATAATAGTTTATGTAAACAGCCGGTTGTGTGTTGCTGGCATGTGGTAATTGGAGTTTGTTGGTGTTGTTTAATTTTTCAAAACTTGTTGAGGAGTCTGAATGGTAAAAACTTGAAAAATTCCATAAAATCTGAATTTTTTGTGAAAAAAGAAACAAAAACTTTTCGAGATTTATTATACCCCGAGGCTGCAAAATGTCCAAATTCGAAAATACTCAGTCTTCAACCTGTTGAGGTCCTGTAGAAGTCAATGGGCAATGGCAGAGGTCCTATTTGCAATTTGAAGATATTATTGTCTGCACTGGGTTTCGTATGATAATCAGAACATTTCGGGCCGTTCCACCGATTTCACCAAAAATTCTGACTTTTTCGGCAGCAAACCCCAAACATTCTGATTTTTCGCGCAACAATCAAAAAAAATTGCAGTTTTTGTGATAAAAAAAGGGTAAATCGTGGATTCTTAAATGGTCAGACGTTTTTATTGAGAAAAACAGAAACATTCAAATTTATATAATACAGGTTTAGACAAGGTTTAAATAAGACAGGTTCCTCCAAGCACAACAATGTTCTATTCATTTGCATCTGATCTTCACCAGATTCTAATTTTAGGTCAGTATTTGAGCAAGTGATAAATGTAGCAGTGCACTTATTTTCCACATGTGAATGCCACATTTACGTTTATTTAAATATAACAATGTACATGGTATATGATATTTGTTATATCACCTTTATCAATATTTAAATGAAGATCAAATATCTATATGTTAAAGTTAAAAATTCCCATGGGGTCTACTTACCTGTTGACTATATATAGAGAGAAAGAGATTTCATGGGTGTTTCAAATATGATGTAATAATATATATATATATATATATATATATATATATATATATATATATATATATATATTGTGTAAATTCCAACATTGCCCTATCTCTTGACTTCTAAACACTGCTTTCTATGCAGCTGACAATCCATTTACTGGAGACTACAAGGTAACAGTGGGAGTTCATGGAGGTAATGTGATATGATGAAGAATATGATGGGAAAAGTGTTGTGACGTTATCCTGGGACTATTCTAACCAATAATAAGTGTTCTGCTGGTCCAAAAGCGGAAACAATCTTATTTCCTTTTTTTCTTTTAAAATTAAATCATAATAATAATTTTCCCTGTGGTTTTGTGAACAATCGGTTATCTCCTTTTTTTTTCTTCAAATATATTAGGAGAAAACAAAACCCCTTATCTGATAAAAAAAAAAAAAACGTGGCTGCCACTGTACTTGACTAAAAAGATTGTAGATTAGAGTTAATTGTTGAAACTGTATATTTTTATCACATATCCATGGAAGTTCCAAGCTACATACATTCCAAAAATATAATAGTAGGTTGGTTAATCTCCTACTACCTATCTGCTACCTATCTGCTGAGTTAAAGGGAATACTGTATAAAGTTACTCACAGGGATCAGGTTTACAGGCACTCTCTATCTTTCTTTTTTAAGGGCAAGGATGCATGGAGCATAGGCTCTGCTGCTCTTGGCTTGCATGTTTTTTGCAGGCTGAGAGTAGTGGATACACTCTGTGCCCCCAGCTGCATTCATCTGAACTGTTTCCATTTGTGTGCAGTCACATGCAGCAGAGAGCTCAGCCCGGAAATATCTCGTTTATGGGTTGATCTCTGTACTGCTCTGTGTGACTGCATGCTAGCAGATCTTATTAAAATGAATCTAGTTGAGGCACAGAGCGCATCCCATCTCTCAGCCTGAAAAAAATACTCAGTCTGAGAGCAGAGGAGCCTAAGATCTATATGCCTTTGCCCCAAGTTTTATGGCACCCAAGGTGTATTCTTGTGAATGTAGAAGCACCTGTGGCTAGGAAACAAGGAACACCACTGATACTGAGCATTTTCTGGCTGAAAAGAAACAGTGCCAGAGCTGTCAGACATTTATTTTTGAGTTCTTTGCTGGCGAAAGTAACCAATATGACCAGTGTGCCAAAGCCCTTAGGACTGGTCCAGATGAGAGCTTTAACCTGCACTCCCCTGCATTTCCTTTTAAAGCACTCAGCTGCAAAAGAGCAGGAAGGAACGCAGTCAACCATTCCTTAATGGGCACGTACTGACACAGGCACATGTAATTGCCGAATTGCGTTCCACCTGCATTTGGCGCTTTCATGTGCCTGTGTCAGTACGTGCCCCTTTAAAAGGGACCTGTCACCCAAAAAAAATATTCCAAATCCTATTTTATCACGTTAGTCAAGCAAAATGAACTTTAACTACACTATATAAATTATTTGAATCTTGTTTTATTTTCAGTCTGGGAATTCATAATTATAGCAAGCAGGCAGGAGCATTTTTGTGGACACTGTTATTAAGACAAGTCTTCCATCATCTCAAAATATAGTTTGTGCCAGGGGCGTAACTATAGAGGAAGCAGACCCTGCGGTTGCAGGGGGGCCCAGGAGTGTAGGGGGCCCAGTGAGACCCTAATTAATTAGCAATTTTAATATATCTTGGTAAAATAGGCCAACTTATAAATATTTTTGGGCCCTAAATTGAATTTGCTATGGGGCCCAGTAACAACTAGTTACGCCACTGGTTTGTGCACCAGAATGGGGGAGCTGATGGCCATCCCCATACACTGGTTACACAATTAAATGGAGACGAGAGAGGGGAAGAATATGGGAAGTGAGGTGACATCTAGCTGAATGGAAAGTGAAAGTAATTGCTTGCCCCGCCCCTATCCCTAAGGCATAGAGGATGGGCAGGCAATATCTGATTTAAAGCTGAGAATTTTAAATGAATTTGCAACAGCTATGAATACTTTAATAAAAAAAAAAGAATTTGGATTTCATATTTAATTTGAAAAAAACTTTTATAATACAGCTTTTTATGTCTGTGTAACAGGTCCCCTTTAAATTAATTACCTGCATTCCTTCCTGCGCTTCTTTGTGGCACAGGTTAAAATGGCCAATCACAGCACTTATTTGGCAACCCACGAACATTTTTTCATGCTTGTGTTGCTCCCCAACTCCTTTTACTTGTGAATGTTGCTCACGGGTTCAAAAGATTGGGGATCCCTGAACTAAATAGCCCCTACTGAGTCGACTATGGCAAAGTCCATGATACATGATGATTAACATGCTCTAACCAAACAAGAGCATGCCCCTTGAGTGCTCATTGAGGCAGCTCTGGTCCCATCAGTCTGTCTGCATTCTGCACCTCATCATACATAAACAAAGTCTAAGTCCAGGTGTACAGGTGGTGCAAGTCTGCCCTATTCTTACTGCCAAAAACATGGCACCATTATGGCTTGCATTGTCTGCTGCACCCTAACTCATGTATTTAAATGAAAAGCAGGTGGGAGGGTGGATGGTGCCTACATGCTTCCCCCTCCTTATGGATACAGTGCTCCCAAACAGACACCTGTAGCAATTTAGGGACAAAAGAAAGTAGTCCTAAAATGTCCTATTGCTGGCACATTGATTTCCCAAATGGAAATGACTATATGACTATATGACTATGTCTGCTATGTCAGCATTCTTACTTCCCTAACAGCACATATACCTGATCCTACCCTGTGAATGCATTGCCTCATCCATGTTTTGGAATCTAGTATTTTCTTTTGCAGGATATATAAGAGCTTCATTGTTTTGAAGAGGTAAAGGACATAGAGATTTTGATATTCAGTGTAAAGTATTGTTTTTTTTTGATTCACATGAAAATGAAGCATTATTCTCTGTTTAGCCTTGTTTTACTTCATCGGTCCCAAAGGACAAGGAAAGGTAAACTAAAGAAGTAGCTAGAAATGTTGTACATTATGTTTTGGGTTTCTGTACCAACCCAAGTCAACCCCAGCCCTTTAGCAGTAAAGCTCTGTGTCTCCAAAGATGCCCCAGTAGCTCCCCATCTTCTTTTCTGCTGATTCACTGCACATGTTCTGTGCTGCTGTCACTTACTGAGCTTAGGGACCCACTCACAATATACAGTACACATAGAATAGAAATGTCACTGTATCAGGCTGATTATTAATTAATTAATACAGATAATTACTACATGGCAGCACAGAAACCAGTACAGTTAGCATCAGAATTTTTAATAATCAGCCTTGTAGCCTCAGCTTACAGAGAAACACCATTTTCTGCATGATACTTGAGACGACCCCTAAGCTTAGCTTCTCAACAGTTGCTCAGAGCCCACTGAGCATGTGAGTGTCGCAGACACTTTCCAAGATGGTGACCCCCTGTGACAAGTTTGAAGTCCTGGGTCATTGCTGCTATTGACAAGCTGAAACTTTAGTTCAGTATATAAAACATGGCAGTTTTAGCCATATTTATTTTTTAGGATTTAGTTCTCCTTTAAAGTTTTAAAGAGAATACAAGGCTAAGACGCCATCTCCCATTCCTCCCCTTTCCTTGCCCCACACTCCTTACATGACAATCCCTGCACTCTCCTGTGTTTTCTCCCATCATCTCACACCCACATACAAACACTGACATTTTCTTTCTCATTCATTCAGCTTCCAGATTATGTCTCCCCCCCCCCCATGACAAACCCACATTTATTTCTTTCTTTCTCTTCCTTTCTCTGGTACTGCAAATCCTATTCCCGCTCTGTCCCAACTACTCTGTCCCTTATTCAGTCAGACATTTTTAATGCTTATGTATTTCGTCCATTAACACAACACTGGCCTTTGAGCTTATTCCCTCTACAATCTGCTCTCTACTGTGGCAGCTCTGTTTTTGAATATATTTCCTTGTATTTCTTACAAAACTAATTTTTACATTCTGTATCTCCTCCCCTCACCCACTGCCTTTCTCTCCTACAGCCCCCACCCCTCTCACTTTCCTGCTCTCCATCACCTCCCCCATCTCTCCCTTCATTCTAGTCCCTGTAGGCTTTTAATGCATCATCCTCCAACTCCCCTTCCTCTTCACTAATGTGGCATTCAGTCTAAGTCACAAATTCTCTCCTGGCCCAGCAGTCATCATATCTGATATACAAGAGCAGGGGAAGAAAATTAATAACTGGCCGGTTATTCTGCTAATACGCCCCTTTCAGCAGCAAAGAGGAATATGTGTTCATAATCTCTACTATAAACTACATCAACAAAAATAGCTCTGATCTATGCTGAATTCATAGCTAGAGAAGCAATATCTGCAAAGCTGAAAGCCTACAGGAGAAGGAAAGTTGTTTCACACTCGGAGGTGCCAAATGTAAGGCACCCCCAAGCAGGCCCGGACTGGCAATCTGTGGGTTCTGGCAAATGCCAGAGGGGCTGCTGTATGGTTCCATAGAAAGTTACCATAGAGTGGGCTGGTCGGGGGCTGTTTGGGCTGGTAGGGGGCTGTTTGGGCCTCTGCGTACTTGGAATGGCAGGGCCTATTTTGACTCCCAGCCCAGGCCTGCCCCCAAGTGAATGTATTTACTTACCTGAAACTCCGGCCGGTGCTCCTATCAGCAGAAAACTGCGCCGGCCCTCTTCCGGCTTCTTCTTTCTTCAAATTTCTTGGTGCAAACGCATGCACGTGGTGCTCGCTGGAATAACTCCTGGGCCAGTGCAGTTTTCTGCTGATAGGAGCACTGGCCCGGGGTTTCAGGTAAGTCAATACAATCCCTTGTGGTGCCTAACATTTGGCACCCCCAAGTGTGAAATGACTTTCCTTCTCCTTTAAGGGCAATGGTACATGTGGAGATTAATCGCTCCCGATAAATCCCCTCTACTGCAGGTGACTAATCTGCAAATTCTTTCCCACTGGCACTAATATAAATCGCTGGTTGGGAAACATACCTGTCACTTCAGTTTCCCGTGCCAGTGGGAAAGCATTTGCATGGGATTAGTCGCCATTGGTAGAAGAGATTTATTGTGAGTGACTAAAAAAATAGCAGTGTCTACATACTTCTTTACAAACTCAAACATTCACTGTATAAACTGAAAAATGTTTCATGATTTTGCTTTCATTTAAATCACTGAACGAATATTTAGTTGTATAATCAGTGTTTCTGAGAACTGCTGCACATCTGTGTTGCATTGAGTCCACCAACTTCTGGCACCTGTTACATTCCACTATTCTTCTGCATTTCTTGGTTTTGCCTCAGAAACAGCATTTTTGATGTCACCCCACAAGTTTACACAACTGTATATATATGTGTACAATACATACATTCTCTTGTTATGTTGAATTGAAAACTGTCTTTTACCAATGGTGATGCGTGCCATGAACCTAAAGAAATACTACGAAAAGGAACTGGGACAGCAGTGCCGTGTTTCTGAGCAATGGTTTACCTGTCACAACCAGGTCTGCCACTGACAGGGCATTTCCTATACAAGCAGATAGTGGGATTTTGGCTGCCATTGTTTAATACACGAGTACAGCAGCAAACAACTAGTGTACCCTTATCCTTAAAAATGTATACATTAAAGATGGCTGTGCATAATGTATAAGCACACCCCAAGACCTATTTGCTTGTGTCATGCTCACTTAGCAAGAGGTCTTGGAACAGAATGTTCGGGACACTAGTCATATTGAGAGGCTGAAGAGGTAGAACTGGATTTTCAAGTTTTTATTGCTAGGCTGCTTTGGGTTTGCAAGGTGTTTAGTTAACCCTTTGGAAGTTTCAAGAGCAAAGTATCAGATTACTCACCATTCTCCTCCACTGCATCCCTGTATAAGAATATGTTTCAAAGGACATTCACATGTAGAAGCAATAATTTGTAACCAGAGACATTGATAAGAATTATTATTATAAATATATATATATATATATATATATATATATATATATATATATATATATACAGTATATATATACAGTATATATATATATATATATATATATAGACAAATACAAGATTCCTCTGCACTCAACCCATTATCAATATATTTAAGACAGAGACATTTTGTGCATACTGCTACTGAAAAATGCCTTACCCTTTAAACAAAACAGGGATTGTTTGTCCATATATTGCAATATATTTAAGCTGGCCAACTACGTCAAAGTCATCCCATATCTGGCCAGTCCTATGCTCAATTTTCATCTGATTCATTAAGAATTCTATGGTTCAATTATACATTTTATAAAAGGGACGAATATGTTTTACCTGCAACTTACTAGCTGCTTTCGAAAGTAAAACGCCCAACCTTGGCTGCCCTTTTATTAGACACCAGTGGGATCACCTGACTATAGTTGGAGAGGGTGGGAGCTACAACATGGAGCTGGTCACTGCTCCTGTAGAACTATAACAAACAAGGGAAAGTTGTGCTCACCACTAGTTTTTAAAATCATTAGGCGGGGGTGCAATGAGGGTGTGACCACAAAATACATATAGACAAATACAAGATTCCTCTGCACTCAACTGTCTTAAATATATTGATAATGGGTTGAGTGCAGAGGAATCTTGTATTTGTCTATATGTATTTTGTGGTCACACCCTCATTGCACCCCCGCCTAATGATTTTAAAAACTAGTGGTGAGCACAACTTTCCCTTGTTTGTTATAGTTCTACAGTAGCAGTGACCAGCTCCATGTTGTAGCTCCCACCCTCTCCAACTATAGTCAGGTGATCCCACTGGTGTCTAATAAAAGGGCAGCCAAGGTTGGGCGTTTTACTTTCGAAAGCAGCTAGTAAGTTGCAGGTAAAACATATTCGTCCCTTTTATAAAATGTATAATTGAACCATAGAATTCTTAATGAATCAGATGAAAATTGAGCATAGGACTGGCCAGATATGGGATGACTTTGACGTAGTTGGCCAGCTTAAATATATTGTAATATATGGACAAACAATCCCTGTGTTGTTTAAAGGGTAAGGCATTTTTCAGTAGCAGTATGCACAAAATGTCTCTGTCTTAAATATATTGATAATGGGTTGAGTGCAGAGGAATCTTGTATTTGTCTATATGTATTTTGTGGTCACACCCTCATTGCACCCCCGCCTAATGGTTTTAAAAACTAGTGGTGAGCACAACTTTCCCTTGTTTGTTATATATATATATATATATATATATATATATATATATATATATATATATATATATATATATATATATATATATATATATATATATATATATATATATATATATATATATAAATATATGACATATTTAGTTAATTTTGTAAGTAAGTAGGAAACAATTTTTACAGGAATCAGTTTGTTAAAAACACCAGGGGCCCTTATTCTTCAAGTCTCTTTTCTCTACATACTATAATCCATTCTTCTATTATTAAGCCTCTTTGTTCCCATAAAGAAATAGGGAATGACCATGAAATAGGCCAAATGTTTAGAAGAGGCCCACTGACACCCGGGCCCACCGGAAGTTTTCCTAGTAGCCCGGTGCCAGTCCGACACTGAATAAAGAGAAATCAATTATACAAAGGGTTATAATTTTAAGATCTACTAAACAACAGACTGGGATATCTAGAACCTAGAACTCAAGCAAAGCCAGCAGCAATGCTATCTTCTGTGGCAGGGTTGGCCTGGACCAGTGGGATACAGGCCAATGGCCCCGAGCCTGTTGGGCAATGCCACCTGCCCCGCAGCCAGCCACCAGCGCACACCATCAGAAAAGATTCAAACAAAAGTAAAGATGGGTGTGTGAAATGTGTTTTCCCCTGGAGGTGCAGCCTAATAGGCAGTAAAGTAAGAAAGTAGTAGCTAGGTGGTGGGCCCCAGGTACCCCAGTCCAACTCTGCTCTGTGGCAACGTGTTGCCCATAAATCTGGCCTATGGTAGCTTTTACTTTTATGGTGCTCTTACTTTCCCCTTCTTAAACTGTGTAGTGCAACAAAAGCCATAGATCATTTTAATAAGACGGTATGCATTTCATAGATCTGGGGATTGGATTACTATTAAAAAATGTCAAATGCCCATGGAGATCTTTGCCTGGGGGATGCATACATATCCCTTGGAAGGCTACATCTGGCCCACTGGGTCTACAGTTGAAATTTAAGGAATGCTGTGCAGTGGGTTTATTACAATTTCTTTCTGAGGTATTATTTCATTTTGACACACAAAGAGAAACATTCAAAAAAAGTTTTGAATAAGCTACTACAAAATGTGATCCCCCCACTGTATTGTAAATGGATCAGACACATTGGTCTAAGTCATCCTAAAAGGGGCAGTATACCTCTTGTCCAACATGTGTTCAACATTAATATATAGGGCATTTATTGAACATCTTATGATCATGGGAAACAATATACTGTTTTTGTTATTTCTTGAGCTAAGCAGGGCAAATATGGAAACTGAAGCTACTCCATGTTTGCAAGGTAATTAGTGATTATTAAAACCCATTGCACAGATAACCCCCCTGCATAATAGACTCTTGCTAATAAAACAGCCACAACAAAAGGTGGAGGATGAGGTTTGTATAATCTAATTTTTTATTAAAAAAAATATAATTTTTTTTATTTCAGGAGTGGCTTCTCCAACAGCTTTCCTAAGGGTAAGGGCACACGGGCAGATTTAAGGAGATTAGTCACCCTGGTGACAAATCGCCTCTTCTTCTGGACGACAATCTCCCCGAACTGCCTTCCCCTACCTTCGCCACGGATGTCATACCACTGGTGATTTTTCATTATAGCCGGCAGGAAAGTAGGGGAAGGCAGTTCGGGGAGATTGTCGCCCAGAAGAAGATGGGCGACTAATCTCCCCGAATCTGCCCGTGTGCCCTTACCCTAATTCTTCCTCATATCAATGGGCTCCTCTCCATGTGATTACTATTCGGAGTTTGTGAAATACATTTACATAGACTTTGATCACCACACAGAACATAATTCAACCATGACCATGACTGTTTAGTTGTCATTTAACTACAGTTAAATCATCATCATGAAAATGGCAGGTATATGAAGATATGTTTTAGATGACTATGAAGATTTTCATTCATCCAGGTCATAGTATATCTAGTATAGGTCAATCTAAAAACAACTGGACTTGCTGAGTAATCAATGAAGACGTTTCACTACTCATCCGAGCAGCTTCATCAGTTCAACTGACTGGTGTGGGAACTTCTCGGCATATAAACTCTTCCACTAATCCATTTACAATGGCACATTGTAACTCTTCAAAGAGGTGACATCTGAAGAAACTCACAGAGGTGTTGATTATGTGAGCTGGCTGCTTAAAGTGTACCTGTCACCCAGACACAAAAATCTGTATAATAAACATCCTTTTCAAATTAATTATGAAAACCAATTTCTATTTTTTATTACAGCATTCATAGCTGTTGTAAGCTCATTTAAAAATCTCACCTGTCAATCAAATGCCTACCCCTACTCTATGCCTTAGGCATAGAGGTGGGGTAGACAATTACTTTCACTTTCCATTCAGCACTTCCTAGATGTCACTGCTCTCCACACATCCCCCCTGTCTCTTTACCATTTAATTGTGTAGCCAGGACATGGGGATGCACATCAGGTCCCCCATTCTGGTGCACAAACAAGATTCTGAGATGATGCAAGGCTTGTCTTAATAACAGTGTCCACAAAATGGCTCCTGCCTGCTTGCTATAATTATGAATTCCCAG
Source organism: Xenopus petersii (assembly GCA_038501925.1). Taxonomy (NCBI): domain Eukaryota; kingdom Metazoa; phylum Chordata; class Amphibia; order Anura; family Pipidae; genus Xenopus; species Xenopus petersii. The sequence continues at coordinate 20,902,796 of CM076687.1, read as the reverse complement.
TCTGAAGATTCAAATATTTTATATTGTGTAATTAAAGTTCATTTTGCTTGACTAATGTGATATAATAGGATTTTGAATTTTTTGGGTGATGGGTCCCCTTTAAAACTTTGTTCAAAAGCCACTGATTGGGTTACACCAAAATATTTTTCAAAGCAATGGAAAGAAGCTACAAGCTACACTCTGCTACTGTGCATTTCTGTATGCATGTAGTTCTGATGTGCTACAAATCTAAAAATGATAGATGATGCAGTTCTCTCCACACTGGAACAAGGAGAAGGGAGGGATCTCAGACCTGACATAATTCTGCTTTGGAGTAGTAATCCACGGCAACCAGTGAAATATTAGCACTGATTGGTCAACTGGATTTAGAATAATGAAAGCAAAAATCTGATTACTTGCCATGGGTTATTGTGCACAAGTAACATTCACACACATTTACTCTTATTTTATAAATTGTCCTGTATGAACTTACATTTAAACATGTACCATACATGCCCTTTATATGTTTTAGAATTGTAAACATCCTTTCTCTCTAAATTGAGATAGTATGCACAGTGAAGAGTACAAAGTGGATATTCATTTGTATAAGGTAATGATCTGTAAAATATTATTTCCCAAAGGATGACTGGTATAATGATTGTGTAGGGAGGCTATTAATAGTGCGATTTATATAGGACAGGATATGATAGGATATTTATAAAGGATTTTTTTTTTTATAATATACAGTTTATTATATACTGTACCTCCAAACATTTTGGAAACAGAAAGAGGGACAAAAAGATTTGCTGCGTGTAGCACAGCAAAACTTTTTGACCACGCCCATTTTTTTTAGCACACCCCCTAATTACCATGTCCATTTTACAAAATTTGGCAGGTTATGAAAGTTTGAACACATTTCTGTGGTTTGTATGTGTTATTACAGTTTACTAATGAAGGTGAATTGCCCTTTAAGTTGTGTTAGTTCTTATCTTATCTAAAACCGGTGCAAAAATATGTTAAGCATGTATTCTGGGCTCTCTGCCAAGAACCAATTAAGAAATTAGAAACTTTGTATATTTTTCTGGCAGTTCAGTGCAGCAGATCAAAGAGAAACTCGGGACATATCAGTACATATACGGGATTGCAGGTTGAGCTGTCAAAATCTCAAAATGGGACGGTTGGGAGGTATGTATACTGCACCTAGGGAGCTAGGGGAGGTTAAACCTACCCAACACTGGTCACATGAGTCCCATTTAGCCACCCACAAACAAAGCCAAATCGTCTCTCACCTTGCTTATTTCTGATCTTGCCCAATCCAACACATTGTGTCTCACACCCTTTCCCTTTAGATTGTAAGCTCTTTTGCACAGGGCCTTTCTCACCTTTTGTACCGGTACTGGTTGTTATGTATGTAACTCTGTATGTTATATGTATGTAATTCATGTGATTTCTTTGTATAAGCACATTCGTTTTACAGCACTGCGCCATATGTTGGCACTATAAAAATACATGTTAATAATAAAATAATGAAATAATTAGCTCCAAAAGGGCCTATTGAGTCCTGTCATATGGAGACCCCATTGACACACTGATATACTCCTTGTTTGACAGGATTTTCAAACCTACCAGACTGATTTCCAATTTTAGGCTAGACAGTAATTGAGAAGAAGCTGCCATTTAAAGGGAGATTGTATCAACCCATGCATGGCCAGCTTAGGTATTCATTATTCTCAGCCTGTAGAGCAACATGAACATTTGTTAACATTTCCCTTTCAGTCACCCTCCCACACTGCTTAGAAATCTTATGGGACTATTTTACCATCCTCAATTTAATAATGCCTTGCCTATGCTGAAAACATGAGAAGCACTATATAATGCAATAATATAATACAATACAGTTTTTCAGGGCACCAGAAGAAAATGGTGTAAAATCCAGGAAAATGTAAAATCAGGGAAATGTATTATGCATAATATATAGGTGGGACCACAAAACAACAATGTAAAATCAGGGAAAACTTTAACTCAGGGGATGTAAAATTGAGGTTTCACTGTAACAGTAACTGACTCCATTCTATTCTCAATTCTATATTGTGCCCAGTGTTTCAAGATGGAATGTGCCAGAGCATTTGTCAAAATCTTTAAATAATTTGCACAATAATTCATTGCACGGGGTGCCTTGTAGAAATCAAGAGAAGAATGACATGTTTTTCAGTCATTCATAAGGAAGTTTGACTTCCTGCACAGAGCTCACAGGAAGCGTAGGTGTAAAACGCATGCGAGTATGACACTACAAGAGTTGGGGGACAAGTGGACTGCCTCCTGAGCATCCCAAAACCATGCATTGCTGAGAGAAAATGGAAGTTAAATTAACATTACAGTATTTTACAGTGATAAACCACATTTTATTTTATTTTATGCAAAGTATGGTAGTTAAAACAGTAGTGTTATGACAGCAGATCAGAAGCTTAATTCGCACTGGCTACTCTGAAGAAGCATCTGATCAGTTTACTTGGTGTGATTTTAGGTTTCATGTTTACATAGCTAGCGCATCCTCACAACTACGCCATCATAAAAAAAACTGTATTCCTGTTTAGGCAGTCTTTAAAGGGATACTGTCATGGGAAAACATGTTTTTTTCAAAATGAATCAGTTAATAGTGCTGCTCCAGCAGAATTCTGCACTGAAATTTATTTTTCGAAAGAGCAAACAGATTTTGTGTCTTCTATGAAGATATTATTTTTAAATATTTATTTAGGTATCTTTGTCTTTTTATATCCATATCTACTTTTAAAAGTGTTTTTCTGAACATGACTTTCGGGAAGTCACAGCTTCCATTCCTCACTATGCACCATAATTCCTATACAGCTTACAAGAGTTTTTATTTATACCTTTATGTCATTATTTATTTTTTACAGGTTTTTTTTTTTTTTTTTTGCTCCAATGGTTCATGTGTCTGGTCTACTGAATTTTTATTTTAATGTTTCTGTGTCCTTGCCTTTGCAATAGTCAAGAGTTTATCTTAATGTTTTTCAGAACTGGAATATTCTGTTATCTTTTGGGTATCAGGTACCCTATGCTTTGGGGAATTAAAGGGATACTGTCATGGGAAAAATGTTTTTTTTTATTTTCAAAATGCATCAGTTAATAGTGCTGCTCCAGCAGAATTCTGCACTGAAATCCGTTTATCAAAAGAGCAAACAGATTTTTGTTATATTCAATTTTGAAATCTGACATGGGGCTAGACATGTTGTCGATTTCCCAGCTGCCCCAAGTCATGTGACTTGTGCTTTGATAAACTTCAATCACTCTTTACTGCTGTACTGCAAGTTGGAGTGATATCACCCCCTCTATTTTTCCCCCCCAGCAGCCAAACAAAAGAACAATGGGAAGGTAACCAGATAACAGCTCCCTAACAAGATAACAGCTGCCTGGTAGATCTAAGAACAACACTCAATAGTAAAAACCCATGTCCCACTGAGACACATTCAGTTACATTGAGAAGGAAAAACAGCAGCCTGCCAGAAAGCATTTCTCTCCTAAAGTGCAGGCACAAGTCACATGGCTGCACTATTAACTGATTTATTTTAAAAAAAACATTTTTGCCCATCACAGTATCCCTTTCATTTTAAGGGTAGAGTTTTCCTTTAATTGGCTGGAAGGGAGCTGTTAGGGCCTCTATGTATTTGAAATGCCTGGGCATATTTTAAATCTTAGGGCGGGGCTCCTCCAAACACTTGTTTTTACACTGGCAAAAGAAACAACCCACAAGTAGAGCAAATAAAAATGAGAACGTAACAATGCGTGCCATTGACATACTACAGCTTGGTTGGCCACGCCCCCTAAACCGACTACGTGTAGCGTCACCGCGCTTATATACGTATGACGTGACGTCATGGTCTTGCGAGATGAGAGTTGCGGAACCTGGATTCGCTGTCCGGCGGGAGTCAAGGAGCTTTAGCTTTAAGGAGATGCGGGACTTTTAAACATCGTTCGGGGACTGCGGGCTGTTTTTAAAAAGAAATCTGGACAGTCCCGGGAGAAGCGTGACTCTGGGGAGGTATGTGTCACATTAAGAGTCATTCACTCATTGGCGGTAGCGAGTTGTTCACTCGCTGGCGATTTTCTCCCATGATTCCCATTAGCACCGGTTGTTTATCCGAGTTAGGGAACTGTGTATATTGACAGCTGTGACTTTGTTTGTATGTCACTAAACCTTTCCTGCACTGACAGTATTTGCTTTTGCTTCTGCCAGTTTTGCCATAGACTGTACTTATTTTGTTTGCCCACAGTCCCAGCTGAGAAGCGGCAAAGGGGAGGAGCTAAGCTGGGAGGGTGGGGGAGGGGGCGCAACTGCAACAGGATCTTCCCCCTACTCGCTGGTCACACAGACTTCCCAGTGGCTTTGCAAAGTGCTTTTTAAATGGATCCACTTGCACAAAACAGTTTCAACCACGCATGCTGCTAAACTGTCTTGCAGTGTAACTTCATCATATTGTGTTTTCTTTCAACTAAATAACATCAAACCGAAGTCTCGATAACCCCAATATACTGACTTTAAGGGCAGAGACACACGTAAAGATTCGGGGAGATTTAGTTGCTCGGTGACAAATCGTCTCTTCTTTGGGCGACTAATCTCCCCGAACTGCCTTCCCGCCGGCTAGAATCTAAATTGCCGGCTGAATGGCACTTGGAGCGATTTGTTTTCCGAAGTTGCCTCACCAGGAAACTTCCGATGACTTTGTAAATTTAAGAGCGAGTGCCATCGCGCCGGCAATTTATGTTTTAGCCTGCGGCACGGCAGTTTGGGCATATTAGTCGCTCGAAGAAGGTGGTTTGTCGCTGGGCTGAAATTTTTGCGTGTGTCTCTGCCCTAAAGTTTAGCTTGAGTGGATCCCAAACCTTTTGAAACCGAGAGCAACATTCAGAAATAAAAGGAGTTGGGGAGCAACAAATGCATGAAAGAAGTTCCTGGAGTGCCAAATAAGGGCTGTGATTGGCCATTTAGTAGCCCCTATGTGGATTGTCAACGTACGTTGAAGCTCTGTTTGGTAGTGCACCTGGTTTTTATACAACCAAAAGTTTCCACCAAGCCCGGAATTCAAAAATAAGCACCTGCTTTGAGGCCATAGGGGTTAGGGAGCAATATCCAAGTGGTTAGGGAGGAACATGTTGCTCACAGGCTATTGGTTGGGGATCACTGATGTCGAGAATGATATTCTGAGAAAATCTGCAATTGGTTTTCCATTTCTATTATTTATGGTTTGAGTTATTTAGCTTTCTATTCAGCAGCTCTCCAGGTTGCAGTTTCAGCAATCTGGTTGCTGTGGTCCAAATTCCCCCAGCAACCATCCACTGATTGGGAAAAAAGAGACTGGAATATGAATAGGAGAGGCCTGAATAGAAATACAAGTAATCAGAAGGAGCAATAAGTAAGGGCAGTGACTAATGCAAGATATTTTGTTTTGTGGCGTCAAAAAAAAAAAAAAAAAAAAATTGGCAAAACTTGCTTCTTGTTTCATTTATGCAGGAGTTGCTGCAAATGTGATGCACACATTAAAAACAATTGCAAATTGTCACAGAATATAGCTTTCTACATTAAAATAAGTCTGCTCAAACAACCTCTTTAAGAAACTATGCGGTGCTATCCACAGAGCGACCAATCATTTTGTTTTAACTGACAGTCCTCATCTTGAAGTTATGTGATATATTTTAATTGCGCAACACAATGAAATATGGGCTTTCATCTTAAAGCAACTATTCAGTGTACAAATAAAAACAGGATAAATAGGCTGTGCAAGATAAAAAAATGTTTCTAATATAGTTAATTAGCCAAACATGTAATGTATAAAGGTTAGAGTGACTGGATGTGTAACATAATAGCCAGAACACTACTTCCTGCTTTTCAGCTCTCTAACTCTGAGTTAAGGTGGCCATACACGAATAGATCCGCTCGTTTGGCGATGTCGCCAAACGAGCGGATCTCCCTCCGATATGCCCACCTTGAAGGTGGGCAATATCGGGCAGATCCGATCGTGGGCCCTAGGGCCCAACGATCGGATCCTAGCTCTCACAAACGGGCGGTCGGATCGCGGGACCGCATCAACGAACAGATGCGGCCGCGATCCGACGGGATTTTTAACCCCATCCGATCGAGATGATCTCGATCGGGGAAGCCCGTCGGGGGCCCCCATACACGGGCCAATAAGCTGCCGACATGGTCTGTCGGCAGCTTTTATCGGCCCGTGTATGGCCACCTTTAGTCAGTTACTTGAAGGGGGGCCACATGGGACATAACTGTTCAGTGAGTTTGCAAATGTTCCTCAGCATTCAGCTCAGATTCAAAAGCAACAGTTATGACCCATGTGGCCCCCCTTAATCAGTGGAAACCAAGAGAGCTGAAAAGCAGGAATTAGTGTTCTGTTAGACATCCAGTCACTCCAGCCTTTATACATTACATTTTTGGCTAACTATATTAGAAACATTTTTATTTTGCACAGCCAATTTACCCAGTTTTTATTTTTATACTTAACAATTCCGTTAAGGTGGCCCATGACTTGGTCCCTCTAGGCTGAGTTGGCAGATAATTGAACCATGTATGGGGTCCTTCACATGAGCTGGCTCTATGTTCTGCCTAATTTGAGAATTTTGCTTTGTTTAATAAAAAAAAAATTGAAAAGCAAAAAACAACATAAAGAGCATTCCAGAGCCCGGCTCACTAAACATTACAACTATTACATTTAAAGGGGTGGTTCACCTTTGTTAACTTTTAGTATGTTCTAGAATGGCCAATTCTAAGTAACTTTTCATATGGCCTTAATTTTTTCTTATTTTTTTTTTTTTATAGTTTTTTTCAATTATTTGCCTTCCTCTTCTGACTCTTTCCAGCTTTCAAATAGAGGTCACTGTCCCCATGTAAAAAAACAAATGCTCTGTAAGGCTGCACACTCTATTGTTATTGCTACGTTTTATTACTCCTCTTTCTATTGAGGCCTCTCCTATTCATATTCCAGTCTCTTATTCAAACCAATGCATGGTTGCTAGGGGAATTTGGTCCCTTGCAACTGGATTTCAGAAATGGCAAACTGGAGAGCTGCTGAATAAAAAGCTAAATAACTCACAAACCACAAGTAATAAAAAATGAAGATCATTTGCAAATCGTCTCAGAATAGGACTCTCTACATCATACTAAAAGTGAACTTAGAGGTGAACAACCCCTTTAAGTTGTAATGCGTAATTATTCAAGGAGGTTCAATACTTTTACACGCATACATAAACCTAGGGCCGGTATTAAAAAGTGCACAGAAATATTATTTTCTGTTTCTGTCCCAGACGTTCTAATACTTGGCCCGCACTGTTTTGACAGGAGTCAACTTGCCAGTATTTATGGAATGTGGGAATAAACTGGAATACCCAGATATAGTATTTACATGTTTTATTTATATATAAATATACACTGTGTTACTTTACTTGTAAACTGTTTTTAAAAGTCAATGTTCTGTATTTTCAGCTGGCCATGCCTACCCGGGGCATAAAAAGAAAACTTCCGGAATGGGAGGATATTGGCGTGGATGAGTTCTTGGCATTTCGTCCTGATTCCTATCCTTTTATTCGACAGTCTTTGCTAAACTTGTCACTGGAGAAATTCAACAAGGGTCGTATGATGGTGGAGCCAAGTCTCAGACGCTATGTCCTTATTGCTAACACTCTTCATGTTATCCAAGATGAGATCAGGAGGGAGAATGTCTACTCTTCTCCTGTTGCAGAGACAGGGGCTAATGGTGCATATGAATATGGAGATGCAGTTGGGGTGAATGTAACGATGGAAAATCGCTTCCCGCTCCTAGCTGAGGAACTTGATAACATTTTACCGACTATGGATGATGACTTTTCTGTGTCTGCAGCCATTGCAAACATTCTGAAAGAGCTAGAGAATGTGCTGGATGAAGGTTGTCCTCAGAATCTCCAGCGTTTGTCACTCAGTCAGAACTTAGAGTCAAAAATAGCATTTGTCAACAGTATATGTCCCCCAAACCCCCAAAATGCACAGCATCAAAGCAGCTCCACTGAAACTGTGAAGGAAGTGTTAGGAAGAGAGGCAGTGTTTCATTCTAGCTCAGGGTGCAAAGAAGAGAATAAGGAAATAGAGTTGATAACAGAATTAGTGTTGTCTGCAGCTTGTTCTGAAACTATTCCAGAGCTCCCCATAGCTATGGACACATCAATGTTAGAGACAGCGTCTTCCAAAGACTTATCAAATTGTTCTCTGGGTGAGGCCCCTGTACCCATAGACACTTCAGTCTCCAAAGACACGCCAACTGATTCTGAAATGCCTTTGCAATGTTTAAAACCCAAGGAATCTGTTTTCGGAAGCTTTGAAATTATGAGCTCAAGCTACCTCAAGGATGTTTCCTTTGATGACCCTTTTTCAGATATAGACACCTCGGGTTTTGAAAAAGAGATCCCCGCCATAGTTGGCTCCAGTAGCCGTCTCTCGGCTTCAGAAGACTGCTGGCTTCCATCTGCCTGTAATAATCCATCTTTCAACTCCAACCAAGGTATCAGAGACTGCAATGACCTCGACAACATCATTGAGATCCTTGTAGGGTCCTGACATCTTATAAGCCTTATTTCTCCGCTCCAGCCCTCAGCATTAAGACACTGTGAATTGTTTCTGTACCTCTTCTAAAATCAAGCTAGCAATCTGTTTGCTGAGGAGGATTCTAAGCAATAGCAAATTTGCACAAAGACCAATATCCCTTACTGGTCAACTAGGGAGTAGTGCCTCCTGCCAGTGAAAGATGGTGTTCATGTTTACAAGAGCTTCTATGCATACTGTGGCTCGATGATGCTGATTTATGGCTAGCCATCACCTCCTTTTTATGTTTTGATTTATGTCATTCTTTATTAGGGAGGTATTGCTGTTAATCTCTGAGCTATTCTACAGTGTCTTCTATGAAGATATTATTTTTAAATATTTATTTAGGTATCTTTGTCTTTTTATATCCATATCTACTTTTTAAAGTGTTTTTCTGACCATGGCTTTCGGGAAGTCACAGCTTCCATTCCTCACTATGCACCATATTTCCTATACAGCTTACAAGAGTTTTTATTTATACCTTTATGTCATTATTTATTTTTTACAGGTTTTTTTTTTTTTTTGTTCCAATGGTTCATGTGTCTGGTCTACTGAATTTTTATTTTAATGTTTCTGTGTCCTTGCCTTTGCAATAGTCAAGAATTTGTCTTAATGCTGATCCAGAACTGGAATATTCTGTTATCTTTTGGATATCAGGTACCCTATGCTTTGGGTTCTGTTTTATGTCCATTTTATATCTGCCAAAATTCTATCTTGGGCAATTAAAGGGATACTGTCATGGGAAATTTTTTTTTCCAAAATGCGTCAGTTAATAGTGCTGCTCCAGCAGAATTCTGCGCTGAAATCCGTTTCTCAAAATAGCAAACAGATTTTTTTTTATTTAATTTTGAAATCTGACATGGGGCTGGAACTATTCTCCATTTCCCAGCTGCCCCGGTCATGTGATGTGCTCTGATAAACTTCAGTCACTCTTTACCACTATACTGCAAGTTGGAGTGATATCGCCCCCTCCCTTTGCGCCCCAGCAGCCTAATAGAACAATGGGAAGGTTACCAGATGGCCGCTCCCTAACACAGGATAACAGCTGCCTGGTAGATCTAAGAACAGCACTCAATAGTAAAATCCAGGTCCCACTGAGACACATTCAGTTACATTGAGTAGGAGAAACAGCCTGCCAGAAAGCAGTTCCATCCTAAAGTCCTGGCTCTTTCTGAAACCACATTACCTGAGATGGTTGCCTACACACCAATATTACAACTAAAAAAAATATACGCTTGTTGGTTCAGGAATTACATTTTATATTGTAGAGTGAATTATGTGCAGTATACACATTTAGAAATAAAAAAATTTCATCACAAAAATCATGACAGAATCCATTTTAACGTATAAAGCAAAAAATTCTGCCTGAAATCTTACTCTTTGGCAAGTGATGGTAGGATTATTTTGAGAGTTAATTAGTTTAAACAGAAGCTTGCTCAAAACTCAGTTTGCTTCCTCTTGCAATCTATCACAAGAGCTGTAACAGTCAGTGATTTGGCCAGGTTTACAACCACTAGCAGCCTTTCTATTTACTGGGAGATCTAGTTGTGCTGGTTGTTTGATCCACAAAGTGCTAGGTAAGTAGTTGCTGGGCTCCCTTTGGCTCTAATTGTGGCTGTATTTAGTGGCATTAATCTTCATGCATATGAGGAAGCTTCTAGCTATGGCAATCTGCCTTATTTTTTTTTATCATTTGTGCATAAGGGATCTGAAGCAAAGCCACCTTCAGATAATCTAAAATAGATGAGATTAAGCCAATGCATTTATGAATTCCTTTCTTTTGGGACCAATTGTTGATAAATCAGGTTTTAGTGCTGCCACACAGCCACTCCAGTGTTTTTCTTATGTCATTTCTGTTAGTAGCCACTTTGGAACACATTTCTGACTGTAAGGCTGAATCCTTAGTGGAAATAAGTCTTTAAGGGCAATGGCACACAGGGATTTCAGGTGATCTGCCTGTTTTGTGTTTTTAGTATACAAGCACTAGATATCAGAAGCCTGAAATCATCCTCCATAGCCCTATATGAGGATCACTAAAAGCAGTGCATGTTCTTGTGCAAAATCACATGATAAACTTTTGAACTACTAATTTCAAGTGATCCTCAGTGGAAAGTGGAGGCCAATTTCTGTCAAATTTTTGGGCTAGTGTTCAAACTGGCCCTGTGTGTCATTTCCATAAAAGTGTTATTTGACTCGTAATAAAATGAGCTTTGTTCAAATCTATCTTAATTTAGATGTAATTATATATAAGAACTGTGGGTTTTGCAATGTGAAAGCTCAATGACATACCTCAAGAAGCAACAGTTTCTAATCTCTAGTGGAAGATAAAGCCATGTTAAATCTTTTACACTGCTTGGGCACCTCAACGCTGGAGTCTTTTAAAGATCTCTCACAAGCAAGACATTTAGTTTTCTTATGCACCATTGAAAAGTCAGAAGTATTGGGTCAAACTTACTTAAATGTTTCTGAATTCAAAGCCTCATGATGTCCAAAATGTTCTTTTCATAATCTTAATTTACTGATCATTCCATATATACAGGTCGTTTTTATTTCCTTTTAGTTTTGTTCAGTAACATTTATTATATCATTTGCTGTGGTCTTGCAAATAAAGGTGGGAGTAAAGATGGCGAGGCATATATTGTGCTTTTAAAAAGTCGTAGAGAGTGTACCTGTGGTTTGTGAGCAATACAAAGATGGCAGCAAATCATCCTCAAAGGAGTTGTTCACCTTCAAACGACTAGTTGTTTTCAGATAGATCACCGGAAATGACAACTTTTTCCAATTATTTTCGATTTTGTATCTGTCACCGTTTTTCTAATATTGAAGTGTAAAGTGTCATTTTTCACCTTCTAAAGCAGCTCTGGGTGGGGGTCGCCGACCCTGTAAACTGTTCTAAATTGATACATTTAATGGATACATGTCTTGTCTTTGTCCCTGCTGAGTAGAATCCCTGGGTTTTATTACAGGCAGCTGTTAGAATTGATACAATAGTTGCTAATACTCCAGAGATGCTGCTGAGAAATGGATCAACTAAATGTTGCAAAATTGTAACAGTTCAGAGTCTGCGCCTGAATTACTGAGCTGCCAGACTCAAACACCAGAGACACAAACATTCAACTTTAAATTTGGGGAAAACTGGGAAACAACTGAACTGAAAAAAGTGTTTGGAAAGTGAACACCCCCTTTTAACTAAATTCCCACATTTTTTTTTTTTTTTTTTTTTATAGACACATTACCTCAAAGATGCTATTACAACATGAGAATATGGTCCCTAATTTACTTTATTATTTGGAATGAGGCTTTAAAGCGTAGTTGCATACTGTTTCAATTTGCACATTGTATAGGGAAATGTATTTAATTTCATTGTACTGTATGTTTTGTTTTTTTTGTTTGTTTTATGCAATATGTACAGATGGGTGAGTATTTTGTTATGTACTTTTGCTAACTTAACAAAATAAAAGGGAAAAACCCATTTTTGTTTTCTTGCCGTCTTCACTTTGTCATCAGTTTAGAGGAGATCACAAGGGCATCCAAGAGCAAGGTGCAGCTTCTAGAAGTTTAAAATTGAAGTCTGATGAGCCAGTAGTATTATTTTCCCATTTTCTTCAATCTCATTCCTACATCTTTTGTATCCATTTTGCTACTGGGCTGTAGATGAGATTTACATGGTAAAACAGAGTTACAAAACAAAAAAAACTTGATTCCATGTTGCATACGTCCTGCTTTTAGGTTCTCCTCTTGGTCAGCGACTTTAAGGGGGCCCACATGGGACATAGCTGTTAAGTGAGTTTGCTTTTGATTCTACGCATGTACTGTAGGTCAGATTCAAAAGCAAACCATTATGACCCTCCTCCCCCCCTAAGTCACTGACTGGTAACCAATGAGTCAGCTGCAATTGTTCTGGCTATTGTGTTAGACATATGGTCACACCAGCCTTTATACATTACATTTTTGCCTAACTAATTATATTGACATGTTTTTATTTTGCACAGCCTTTTTATTTACCCAGTTTTTATTTTTACACTGAACAATTCCTTTAATCCCAGTCTTGGATTGAGTCTCCTAGGGCCCACCAGAGATAAAGAATTTTACTATAGGCCCACAGAGGAAATACATGTAAACTGGTGGGATATTTCCAGGCTGGGGCCCATTTGGGAAATCCTTTGGTTCGCTGGTAGGCCTGTGAAATAGTACATGTTGCCTATTGCTGCGTAGAAACTTAAAAGGGAACTATCAAGAAAATGGAAATTTAATATAAGCTTCATCATACTGAAATAAGAAACTTTCTAAATATAATCAATTAAAAATGCTGTACTGTTTCTGAAATAATCAAGTTCATCTATTGACTATCCCTCTCTCAGCATTGATTTCTCTTAATTCTGTCTTCTTTTAGGAGTTGGGTGTCAGATATTCATTGACAGTTCTATCCAATATATAGGTGGGGGGGGGGGCTTCTATTACCTAGAGATGTATTAGAGCTCATCCTATTAATATTACCAGACATCATCTCTCTCTACAAGCAGGGTTTGTGCAAAAGTCAGTTGTTTTGTTTGTACTGGAATCAGTTATTTGAGTGAGCTCTAATACATCTGCTAGGAAAGGGAGCCCCTCTATAAGATATATTGGATCTAATTCTTTATGAGTATCTGACACCCAGGGGGTGGGGGCAGAAAAAGTTGCAGAGCGTCAGGCCCATCCAAAAATTTGGTGAAGTTCGTATGCCACGGTTACGGTGCTTACAATGCTGAAGTTCATTTTTCAGCTGGCTTTTGCATGTGGAGGATTCTCTAGTGAATTCTGAGCAGCCAGTAGCTAAATAGTTCATGTTGTCTGAAGCTCACTGCTAAAAGAATCTTACCGTGCGTTTCATCAGCCTTAGGCAAAATAGGTCAGTGAGCAACATCCAGTCTGCAAGAAAACTAATAAGCAACAGGCTGTGGGATACATTTACCAAACAGTGAAATTAGAGATCTCTCTAGTCCTCTAGACTAGAGTGAAATTCTGCCACTCTATTTATATCTATGGGATTTTTAAAGGCACGTTTATCAAGGGGTACATTTCCACTTTCACCCATTGATAAATACTCTTTTAAAAAAAAAAACAAAAAACATATAAATGGATGGAGAGTGTTGGAATTTCACTCAAAGGGACTGGTGATCTCTAATTTCACTCTTTGATAAATATAACCCTATGTCTTACAGTAAGCCACTATTCCAGACACTATGGGAGACCAGAGGACCCCGCATCTTTGTGTCCTATGCACCTACTTCTTCTGCCTAACCCTACCATGCAGTGCAGTTCTACCAAATAGCAACACATGGGGGGGAAATTCACTAAAGTGCGAAGTGACTAACGTTAGCGAAAATTCGCCAGCGTGGCGTCATTTAGGCAATTCGCCGATTTATTAACTGGGCGCAGGTGTAAATTCACTATCAAAGGAGATAGACTGTAGCGCTACTTCGCACTCTTAACGCCAGTCGAATTTTCGCTCTGGCAAATGGACGTAACTACGCAAATTCACTAAGATGCGGATCTTAATGAACATTCCCTCTTGCGCCAGACTTGCATTCGCCACCTCAGACCAGGCGAAGTGCAATAGAGAAGATAGGAGTTCCTCAATAAATAGTTGACGTCCCAAAAAACGCTGGCGACTTTTTCAGTTTTTCAGGGTGATAGGCTGCAAAAGATCGTAAATTTTTTTTCAGGATACCCAGCTCCCCCCCCTGCATTTCCTAACATATGGCACATAAACTATACACTGGGCTCACGTGTAGGGCATTTTAACAACTCTTTTCTTTTATTAAGGGTATCTGGGCTTGTGTAGTATAATGTAATGGCTGCAACAAATACGTCCATTGAAATTTAACTTCCCGCCATATGCAAATTAGCCAACGCTAGCGCAACTTCGCTTTGCTTGCCGAATTAACGTTAGCAATACTTCGCCATCGTTCGGCGCCCTGGACACAACTTTGTACTTTAGTGAATTAGCGTTGTCCTGGCGAATTTTCAACTGGCGAAGTGTTGCGCTGTGATTGAAGCCGTCACTGGCGAATTTCCGCAGGTTAGTGAATTTGCCCCATGGACTTAAAGACCTTGGGGTATATTTATCAAAGGGTGAAGTTGGAGATTACCACAGTCCTCTAGATTGAAATTCCACCACTCTCCATTTATTTCTATGGGATTTTGAAAGGCATATTTATCAAAGGATGAACTTTCACTTTTTATAAAGAGAAGGTGCCAATTTGCAGCAATATTAGCACATTTCGCTGAATTTCTGAGAAAAATACTACATTGTTGATTTTTTAAAAAAATAACTATTTTCATCTTATTACTTTGAACTTTCTTTAGAAATGAGCCTTATACTTTTCCCTTTGGTGTTAATGTAAAATTATATTGGGATATTGCTGACCTTAAAGTCACAGAATCCTCTGGAAGCCAATAATTTGCAACACATCTCATTTATTATAAGTAACAGGAAGAGGGGATATTTTGAGGTTGAAAGCCTAAAGATTACCTAACTTCAAACTCATTATTAGTATACTATATTTTGTTTCTAGCACTCATGGTTTACAAGACTAAAGTATATCATTGATAAATATCTGTAAGAAGCCACGTCTACTATATACCGGTATGCATTGTATATCATCTGCAGACTATTGAATTTATAAACTCTCTTTTTCAACTGCTTTTTGATTTTTCAGCAAAGGGTACATATTCCTGTATATATTGTATCCCTATGTACAGTATCTCCCTTTAAACCCTCTGTCACCCAGACATAAAAAGCTGTATAATAAGTAATTTACATATTAAACCAAAGGTCAATCATAAATTAGCTACCCCTCCTAAGTAATTTCACTTTCCGGTTTGCACTTCCTAGAAATCACTGCACTTACACATTCCCCCTCCTAACTCACCATCTAATTGTGTAGCCAAAAAATTTATAGTGCAAGTGACGTTTATTTGACTTGAATAACATCATAAAATAGTATTCGGAATTATTTCTTATGGTGACAGGTCCCCTTTAAGGAGGCAATAACTGATGGCAGAGTATGAGGTTGTGTGATGTGTTTGTATGTGTGTCATACAATGCTATGTGACAAATCCACCTCTGCAGGCAAAAACCTGAATCATTGGTGTCTTGCCTACACTTAACCATGTCTGTGTAGTATAGTGTATGCCGTTCCCCAAACGACTCCGTAACGAGGAATAGAAATTGGTTTGTCCTTCTACTTTTACTTTCGTTTCTGCACAGCTGACACAGTATTTGGTACTGAACCTACATTTCTTGCCAGTAGTAATACTAAATGAAAAAAAAAACCAATGGGAGAAGGTTCAAAGAATCAACTAATGCATAGTCAGTCAGTTATAGGAAAAAGTAACCCATACGGCACTTTATCAGCATACTGTAAGTCACAGAGGTATTAAACAGCATTTATAAAGATCACAGAACTTTGCTTATACTTTACATATTTATTACTAATAGTACCTTCTATATCTATTAGTAATGTATTATATTTGTATTGCTCAACTATGCTCTTATACTTTCAGAAAAGTCACAGTATTCTGACATTGCCTCGTATTTCAGTGCTTTATCTAGTGTGGGACAAAACCTCCCAGCTTTTCTGACAGCCTTAATCTGCTGAAGGATGATGGGTAGGGTTTTTGCCTTAGAGCTGAACGTATTTAAAATGCATTTTTGTGTGTGTAGAGTCACACACACTTTAATCATGATATCCTGCATTTTCTCACTTCTGCAATTTGCAGAGGATTTGTGCATATCCGTATATGGAATATAAAGGGAATGATCAGCTGCTTTTGTATAGTGAGAGAATTCCTTAGCAATTCCTAATATCCGTAGAGTTTACAACAGGACATGCATTTGTACCTGTATACTTGTCTCTCTCTTCCACCTGTTCCAAACAATTGGCTCTATAGTGAGGAAGCAACATTTTGGGTAAAAGAACATACCGTAGTAAAATTGACTAGTGATGGGCGTATTTCTCCCGTTTTGCCAAAAAAATTATGAATTTCCAGTGTGGCTGCGAAAATATTGATAACTGTCGCCCTCGTCAATTTTGACCCCGGCGTTAGTCAATAGACAGGAGTCTAAAATTTCTTTGACACCTGGGAATTTCCGCTGGAGTTTTGCAAATTTATTCGCTGTAAATTCACACCAGGAGAATTTATTCCCCATCACTTAAATTGACAGCTATATTCATCCTAATACTGGGCATACTGTACCTCACCTAATATCAATTTGTTCAGCTATATAAGAGTTCTTCTAATTTCTCCCCGATATGCATCACTGAAGTGTGTACCATGGAAATGTCTATATAATCACTTGTTTATACAGAGCTCTGCAAATATGCTCTCACCCCTACCCATATTCTCTTCCCTATACAGTAGAACCCCGATTTTACTTGCCCTGATTTTAAGTTTCCCCTCATTTTACATTGTTGTTTTGTGGTCCCACCTATATATTATGCATAATACATTTCCCCGATTTTACATTTTCCTGGATTTTACACCATTTTTTTCTCGTCCCCTGAAAAACGGAAAATGGGGGTTCTACTGTATATAAATACATAAAAAATGTTTGATCAAGAGGAAAAACTATTTAAATGTAGTTCTCAACTCCTTGCTGCTTCCATTGTTGCCTAGCCTATCGATGTTAGCTGCAGTTTTATGCTTACAGTTTTCTTTTTGTCAATAACTTTTTAGGTATACATTAAAAGCTACAGCCCATGTGTTTGTCCTTGTCTAGGAACTTTAATAAGAGACCTTGATAAAGTGTTACCTTCAAATATATTAATAGAAATTAAAGTTAAATCTTAAAAGTATCCCAGGCACACTATAGATCAAAGATTATGTTGCGCCAGGCGTAACTTCGCCGCACTTCGCCAGGCGTAGTTTCGCCAGTGCTCCGCAAATTCACTAAAATCCGAAGTTGCGCTCAGGGGTAGCATAAGGTTGCGCAGTTGCGCTAGCGTTGATTCGATAAGCAAAGCGAAGTTACGCTAGCGATGGTTAATTTGCATACAGCGCCAAATTCAAATTTCAATGGAGGAATACGTACAATCAATACAAATGCCTGGGAAACCTTCAAAACATCAAATAAAATTTTTTTTTTGCCCTACACATGTGCCCACTGTATAGTTAAGTTGCCATGAGTTAGGAAATGTAGGGGGGAAGGAGGGGAGCCCCAAAAATGTTTTCGATCTTCTTCAGCCTATCACCCATAATATAGAAAAAAACGCCAGCGTTTTTTGGGACTTAGAAAAAATTTGAACTTTTTTTGAAGCAATCCCTATCTACTCTATTGTGCTTCGCCTGGTCTGAGGTGGCGCAGGAAGTCTAGCGTAAAAGGTAGCGTTAAGTACAATGCGCGCGTTAGTGAATTTGCGTAGTTACGTCCGTTGCGAAAATTTGCCAGGCGTAAGGGTGCGAACTAACACTAGTGAATTTACACCAGCGTTCGTTAGTAACGAAAATGACCAACGCTAGCGAATTGACACTAACGTTAGGCACTTCGGTGCTTAGTGAATTTGCCCCTAGGAGTGCTGCAAACCACATCTATCTTTCTATATATATATATATATATATAGAAATATAATATGTCATTATATTCAGTTATGCAAGGTTTATATGTAAAACAAACACAGGTCATTTCTGCCAGCAAATACAGTATGTACAGAGAGTAAAGGAGTAAAGGATACAACACAGGACAATGCAGAGATATATGCACTTATATTACAATACCCCATTATGTTATGTTTTACAATAACTGTAAACTTGAACAGCAGATTTTTTAAATGATCAGTGAAAGATAGCAGCATAATGGGGAAAATTCATTGAACCTCTCCAGAAATGCTATGTCAGGAGAACTGTGTGTCTGGCCTCTATTGAGCCCTCACTCTGAGCTGAGTGAGATCAGGCTATAATATACAGTAGGTTATCTTCCCCTAGGCGGGTGCCTCTTCTGACGACCCCTAATTCCAGCCCTGACATTGACTCCTTACATAAAATTATGAAATCCTTTGCTGATGGAATTTTTCACCCAGCCAGTTCACCTAAACAAGCCCTGATCAGATATCCATTAGGCAGAAGATTGATTCAGTCACAAGGGGCCAAATGAACAGCCAATGCTTTTCTGTGTATGGGCACCTATACAGTGATAAAATCATTCTCATGGGGGTAAGATGTGACTTTATTTAAAATTTGTATAAATGAGCATTCAGGGGAGTGGTTTGCTTATGCATTGTACACTGCAAGTAACATGAGACTCCATATCTCACCAGCAGCAAGTCAACAGAGATATCAGACCCAGCAACTGCTGGAGGATTGAAAAGTAAAAGGATGTGCAGATGGTCCGGACTGATGAACAATTTATGTATATGGGTGCCAAATGGCTCTGGGGGATGGAGGGTCCTTAAAGCACTGTGTTTAGGGTCTCATTTAATGTGTAGTTATGGTGCTGTATCTTACTGCTTTTTCTTATGAGGAAACAAATATACTAAATGTACTAAAATGAACAGAATGACTTGAAAGACGAGCTGATATTATTTGCTTATTTAAAAAAATATATAAAAACAAAACTATCTATCTACGGCATCTATCTATTAGTTTATCTATCTTATAGCTCTATCTACAGTATCTTTATCTATCTGACAACTATCTATCTTTCAATCAGTCTATCTATTATCTATCTATCTCTCTATCTTATCTATCTAGCTATCTATCTCTCTATCAATATATATATATATATATATATAATCTATATATCTATCTATCTCTCTATCAATATATATATATATATATATATATATATATATTGATAGAGAGATAGATAGATATATAGATTATATATATATATATATATATATATATATATATATATATATATATATTGATAGAGAGATAGATAGCTAGATAGATAAGATAGAGAGATAGATAGATAATAGATAGACTGATTGAAAGATAGATAGTTGTCAGATAGATAAAGATACTGTAGATAGAGCTATAAGATAGATAAACTAATAGATAGATGCCGTAGATAGATAGTTTTGTTTTTATATATTTCATATATATATATATATATATATATATATATATATATATATATATATATATATATATATATAATCATTTATCCATCTATCTCTCTCTCATCTATCTATCATCTATCTATCTATCGTATAAAGATTCCTGCAAGCCTAATTGTGTATTTTTGTTAAAGAGATGCTGACACCAGAAAATAAGCTTTTCTTAATATCTATCATAACATTACACTATGCTATTTATAATTTTGCCATAACAGTATCTGCCTGACGCTTTTACATTACCTTTCTTACCCCCCTTTTCCCTATGAGGGGGCTGCCATATTTGTGCAGCAGGAGTCTGTTAGCATTAGAAACTCTAACTGACAAGTTGTAAGCATAAAACTGCAGCCGACAGTCAGGTCGACAAAACAGTCAGGTTTAGGAACTTCAAGTAACAATTACTTACAAAAGCAGAACTATCGACGAAAAATAGTTCAATTTTTAGATCAATATTATTTTGAAATATAATTTTGTGTCAGTATCACTTTAAGTGATGATTAATCTGAATAAGATCTGGGGTTGACTATAGACATGTGATGATGTCTTGGGTAAAAAAAATCAGATTGCGAAACACTGCAGTACAACCCTGGATATATCAGACATTGTTATAATAGCAGAAGAAAATAGCAGTCCCTGTAATATAGATTTTTTTTCTAACACATTAATGTCTACAAGAATAATATAAGGAGCGCTGGAGCCTTGCAGTCTATGTCCAGTTTGTCTTGAATAATCAGCTCTGCCCTGTATGTGTTTGCAGTGTCTGCAGATGAGGAAAGTGGACAGGTGCTTTCAGTTTGACCTTGTCAGAACAGCTGAAGAAGAGGGGCTACTATTATTTTATGTCCTTTTCCTTCAATAGCATTTAGAGTTGGCAAGCTGTAACCGGCAAGTCTATGTCTGTGTGCTGCAATCAGTGAGGTTACAAGAAAACCTGCAGTTACAGCTTGCATTAGCTTTTCTTTTCTCAGTCATACATGACAAGAGCCTGCATTATAAACAAGAGAATTATTTGCTATTTAAGGTCCAGAATATAAAAAAGTACCTACATTTTCTTGCACATGTTGACATGTGGTGTGTAGAGTCAGGTTCTCAATAGGTCAGATAGATAGGAAAATCAAAACAATTTGCTACAAAAAACAAAGACCAGTGGCTTGTTTTTTGTTCTCAAGGAGCAAAATAATAGTTTCCTCTACGTCCAAGTTTTTACAGACAACCCCCCCACATTTAGTAAGCATTGCAAAGTATTCTAATATTTCTTGCTTATGCTAGCTCTGACACTCCCTCCGTTTGATCCAGTAATGTACATTCACCCCCTTAAAAACTCCCAAAAACTCGTAATTCGACTAATCAAAATGTATTTAAAAAATCAAATTCGTTCAGCTCGGGTGAATAGGATCGAGCCGAAATCTCGAGTCGAAATGAATTCGATTTGAGTTTTAAAAACTCGATCCGAGCTTTTTCTCTGAAAAAAACTCAAATGTCAGGGCATCTATCATTGACTTAAACAGCAATTGGCAGGTTTTAGTTGGCGAATAGTCGAATTCAATTTCTGAAAGGGCCAGAATATGATAAATCTCAAAAAATCAAATTAGAATGTTTTAAAAAACTCAAATCGAATTTGAACAATTCCCTAGTCAAATTTGACAGTTTTGGCCATTAAAAAAACGGAAAATTCAAATTTGAATTTTCAATTCGTCCCTTGATAAATCTGCCTCTAAAGGTGGCCATACACGGATAGATCCGCTCATTTGGCGATGTTGCCAAACGAGCGGATCTCCCTCCGATATGCCCACCTTGAAGGTGGGCAATATCGGGCAGATCCGATCGTGGGCCCTAGGGCCCAACGATCGGATCCTAGCTCTCACAAACTGGCGGTCGGATCGCGGGACCGCATCAACGAACAGATGCGGCCGCAATCCGACAGGATTTTTATCCCCATCCGATCGAGATCTGGCCGACTTTCGGCCAGATCTCGATCGGGGAAGCCCGTCGGGGGCCCCCATACACGGGCCAATAAGCTGCCGACACGGTCTGTCGGCAGCTTTTATCGGCCCGTGTATGGCCACCTTAAAAGTTTCAGTATCTTTTTAAAGGGCTGTTAGAGCTGATAAAGGAAAATGCTACAGTTTTACTAGGGATGCACCGAATCCAGGTTTAGGTTCGGAATTCTGCCTTTTTCAGCAGGATTCGAATTTGGTCGAATCCTTCTGCCCGGCCTAACCGAATCCTAATTTGCATATGCAAATTATGGGCAGGGAGGGAAATTGTGTGACTTTTTGTCACAAAACAAGGAAGTAAAACATGTTTTCCCCTTCCCATCCCTAATTTGTAAATGCAAATGCCTGGGAAACCTTCAAAACATCAAATATTCGTCCGAATCTTTCGCAAAGAATTCAGGGGTTCGGCCGAATCCAAAATAGTGGATTCGGTGCATCCCTAATTCTTATATGTGCACTATAGTACTGTGCCAGCTGAGGGGTACAGGAATGCCTTGACAGGAAAACTCCTTCAAAATAGTGCCTCCCAAGTATCATATCCTCATGCAGTCGTGCGCACATGGTTTGCACATCAGCTATGAAGTCTAAACATTAGGCACTTATATCAGCCTAGAGCACAGTGTGGTATTGCTGATACCAGGAAAATGGAAAAGGTTGGACAAAAGTAAAATCATTTCAGAGGCCTGGATTTTTATTGTCCTAAGGCTGCTATACCTCCAGTAATAAGTCCTCTGTATATTTGTAGTCAAATCTGTCAGGTGTTAGTTGCCTTTTTTAAGTAAGGCTTTGTGAATGAAACCAAGTGCAGTTTGGCTGCATATTGTCATTGATGTTCAAGTGGCCACTGGAGGGCAAACACTGGTGGTGAATTCATATTGTGCTTGGCTTGTGCACCTGATGTATCCAGCAGAATATAGATACACCCCCTACTCTGCTGATTTCACCAGCTTGAATTTTGCAGAGAAAAATAGTGAGATAATGGCACAGCAGATTTCAGAGGTAACGGAGTAGAGGTGGGAAGTACAAAAAGATAGTGGAAATGGTAACATTGCAAACAGGAAATGCAAACAGGAACAAAATATTCCAGGAAAGCTACCAAATTATATGTGCCCTGTTTGGCCACTAGGGTTGCCACCTGGCCGGTAAAAATGATGGTTGATCCCATTGTTACTAATAGGAAAAAAAGATAAATATATAGGAAGGCATGTATTTTTTTCCAGAAAAGGTGGCAGCCCTAGAGGCCAATTTAATAGCTTGTTCATTTTATGCACGATAATCGATGTACTGTAACTAAAGCCTACTTGGAGCAGGAGGAAACAGTCATGTTCTTGTTGCTCTCTACAGCAGCTCTTGCATGAGTTCAGAGAAGCAGGCTTTCCATGTTTCGAATGTGTCTGCTATGTATGTGCTGCCATCTTATACCTAAAACCCTGGAAGCAAAAAAAAGTGTTATATGCTACACTTACTGCTTTTGATAACATGGGACAGAAATATTTGAGACCTTGTACAGTTAGGCCCATAAATATTTGGACACAGACTTTTTTCTAAAGGTGGCCATACACGGGCCGATAAAAGCTGCCGACAGACCGTGTCGGCAGCTTATTGGCCCGTGTATGGGGGCCCCCGACGGGCTTCCCCGATCGAGATCTGGCCGAAAGTCGGCCAGATCTCGATCGGATGGGGTTAAAAATCCCGTCGGATCGCGGCCTCATCTGTTCGTTGATGCGGTCCCGCGATCCGACCGCCCGTTTGTGAGAGCTAGGATCCGATCGTTGGGCCCTAGGGCCCACGATCGGATCTGCCCGATATTGCCCACCTTGAAGGTGGGCATATCGGAGGGAGATCCGCTCGTTTGGCGACATCGTCAAACGAGCGGATCTATCCGTGTATGGCCACCTTAATTTTGCTTCTGTACAATACCACAATAAATGTTAAATGAAACAACTCAGATGCAGTTCATTGTGGTAATGTACAGATCCAAAATTAGAAAAAAAAGTTGTCTGTCCAAATATTTATGGACCTAACTGTATCTGATAATGGATAAAGCTTTGTATTTCATGTACACTGTACACATTTCTTTAGTGTTTCTATACTTGACCACAGTGTCGGACTGGGACACCAGGGGCCCACTAAAAAAAACATTGACTAGGGGCCCACCAGTTAATCTTAGACCAGGGGCCCACTCTCCGTACTAATATTCTTCCTCTCCTCACTCAGCCTCTATTCTCCTTATCTCTTTTCTTTACATACTATAATCTATTATTCCATCTATTTAGCCTATTTTTCTCATAGAAATAGGGAATGACCATGAAATAGGCCAAATGTTTAGTAGCATGAGGGCCCATTGACACCTTGGCCCACCGGGACTTTTCCTGGTATCCCGGTGGGCCAGTCCGACACTGCTTGACCACTGCAAGGGCAATCACAAACATCTGGCAACCATAAAAGAGTTTTTGAGTATTCTCTGTAGAAATCATTGTACTTGATGTATTAGGAAATAACTCACTGTAGGGTAAGATAAAGCTAGAGCAAAGAATATGTTAGTTTTAGCCATATATAGGCACAGAGTTGCATATATATTTTTATGATGTTTTAAGTGGCAGGTTGATAAAACAATTGAGAACACTTTTCTCATTGATTTTAATATTAATGTATTGTAAATGCTGGTTTACTGAAGCACATGCATCGGTGATAAGCGGAACTATGGTTATCGTAAAAAATCATACTCGGCCTACTTCCATTCTGTTCATTGCATTTGTGCTGATGAGGTGCTTTTCTCCAGAGCATTACACTAAGTGACACAGGCCTAAATATTCAGTGGTCTGCTTTTTCTGTTGCAATATAATTACTTGCATTTGGTTCACTGGAATTAAAGGACTAGTAACACCAAATGTTTTAACATGAAAGTCACCTCTAGTCTTTGTAATAATAAGCATACCATTCTCCCACTTCCGTTTTTCTATTGCTTTAGAAATAATTACATTTTCAAAATGTGTTTGCTACCACTCCAGGATGTGCCTAAGGGCAGGATTCCACGGACGATTCCGACGCGATCCAACGCGCTGCACAAAAACGCAGGCATCACTTCGGATGTGAAGGAAATAAGGTAA
Organism: Xenopus petersii; assembly: GCA_038501925.1. Lineage (NCBI taxonomy): Eukaryota > Metazoa > Chordata > Amphibia > Anura > Pipidae > Xenopus > Xenopus petersii. The sequence goes on along the minus strand of CM076687.1, from coordinate 20,877,976 downwards.
GTAATGCTATTGTCGGATCGTGTCGCATTGTTGATGTGACGTGACACGACTGTCAGATGCAGAAGCAGCGTATGCATTCGACAGTCGTATAGCGTCGCATCAACAATGCGACACGATCCGTCAATTGCATTACTTACCTTGTTTCCGTTGCATCCGACGTGGCGCCTGCATTTTTGCACATCGCGTCGGAATCGTCTGTGGAGTCCTGCCCTTAATCAGGCAGCAGGCAGTCAAAACGGCCTGCAGCTCTCGCTTTAGATTGGACTTTTGTATATGCCTTGAGAATTATGTATGGGAAGCTGCTTACTGCTGCTGTGTAAATTTTCTTTTTTTGTGTTTCCCTGGCCAATTTCTTAGTGTCTGCAGCTTAAACTATGCTTTTTTTTTTGTTGTAAAAAAAAAAAAAAAAAAACACACAATTACACAGTAGATGCCTAGAAACATGCAGGCCAGGGGAATAGAATAAAGTTACATTGCAGGACATTCACATGACTGGCAGAGAGAACAGGAAAAAAGCCACTGTTTGTGCTGCAGACACTCAGAAATCTGCCTGCCAGGTTTATATAATACTTGCTTCTGCAACTGACTGACAGCGCTGGCGGGAAGAAATAACTAAACTTTACATCACGAATCCACCAAATACTCCTTCATGCTTTCACTTTCACTTAGTCCTTTCCTTTGGTCCAGGGTTGCCGACAAACACCGATCAGTACAGGAAGAAGAGCATTCAGACGAAGATGGTGCCTGTGAACTAGTTAAGAGAGGATCTGCACGGAGGGGTGACTAACAAGTTAGGGGCATTTGCTCGGGGGGGGGTAGGCTGGGGGGCAGGAGGGAGGGGCACCTACGGGGGGAGGGGTTTTGCACCAAAAGGGTTTCCTTCTCCTTTAAGAGGTACGCGAGACTGGGGTAGAGTCCAAAATCTGGTAATTCATGACACAAGTCAGCCCCACTGCATGCTGGGTATTGTAGTCTTACATTAAACTTGGCGTTGGCAAATTGTTAACAAAAACTAAATTCCCCAACATGCATTGGGAAATGCAAAAACAAAAAATGTGGCTGGTTCCCAAAGGCAGAAAATGTAGCCCAAATCCGTACCTTGGTTAGTTTGTACTTTCAAAACCTGCCCGGGCTTTAAATTAGTAGCCCAATTTGGCTGGAGAACCACCAACCTGGCAACCCTACTTTGGTCAGTTTAATTTAAAGAAACGAAGGTAATTAACCTCTACAGCCAAAGCAAGTTATAATTCTGTAAGGTGTTGCCCTCAGCAACACATCGCCTGCACCCCCCTTGTCAATCACGGCTGGTCCCGCCTATACAGCATTGACGTCTCACGTGAATCACTCGCCTACTTCCTCCACACACGCTCAAAAAGGGAGCTGGGAGAAAAGTGCACCGCTCGAATCACGCCTACTCAACTCTCGTTGGCTAATTCAGGTTATACTAACCAATGAGAATGCGCGTAGGCGTATCCAGGGGGAGGCAGATCTCTGGCTAACTATTCACCGCGACATTCTTTTACAGTTCGACCGGAGAAGCAGATGTGTTGCCAGGGTCTGGAGTGCTGGATGGGATGTTGTTCTGTGATTGGCTGCTGTTTGCGGCAAGGAAGAGTCTGATTGGGTGCTGAGCTGCGGGGTAAGTATGTGGGAAAGAGATGGGAGGGAAATGGCGGACTTAGGTAGTGGTGGGTGGGAGGAGCGGTGTTTCAAGCTACGGCTCTACTGCTGTTAGTGTATGGGGCAGTATATGACATGACTGTTTATTATATCTATCTATATAAATATATATATATATATATTACAGATCGTTATAGATATTAGAGACAAATGCGCCTGTTTAAGAGTAAATTGAGGAATGTGTCGGGAGCTGGGAGATCAGTTCCTAATGGTCATCCCAGCGACCCAGTAGAAAACCATGGGCACTTGCTAACCAACAACCCAGTCATCTGTCCCCAAAACAGGAGATTAAAACATTGCAGATACAAAATAAAAAAGACAGTAACACATTTATTGAAGAATAGCTTCTCTTTTTCTTTATGACTGAGTAAAATTAACTATAGAATTCTGTTTTATCCAAATATGTTGCTGGTGCTGACAGCAAAACTTCCAGCTTGCTTTTACTACTGATTGTATGTTACAGAGTGCTGGGAGTTGTAATTCAGCCTAATCTTATGTGGGAAACAAGGTTGAGAAACGGGGCTATAGGAATTAAAGTCATTCTAAAGCCACCCCATTAGCAATAAGGCAACTGATAACTAGGGTTGCCACCTGGCCGGTATTTTTCCAGCCTGGCCTGTAAAAATGGTGGTTGATCTCAATGTTATTATTAGGGAAAAAATATAAATATATAGGAAGGCCGGTATTTTTTTCCGGAAAAAGTGGCAAACCTACTAACCACCTAAAGAATTGTATAACGAGTGGATAAACTGGGTCTGGCCAACATCCTTATGCTCAGACAGCAATTTACCCCATTCACTCACAAATTGCTTATTTCAATTCCCTCTGCCATTGTATGCAAGTAAAGGCGTAACTTGCAGGTGTCTGGAATACAATTTAAATGCAGTTAAATATGTAAACATGGTGCATGACCATCAAAACCCCCACCAGAAGAACACTTGCACAAGCTGCTCATGTGCTATATGTAAAATTTCATAGCAGAGACAAACGCTCAGATTCAGGGAGATTAGTCACCCAACAACAAATTTCTTCTTCAGAGCGACTAATCTCCCCGAACTGCCCCCCGCCAGCTAGAATGTAAATCGCCAGCAGGGTGGCAATTGGTGCGATTTTTTTTCAGAAGTTGCCTCACAAGGAAACTTCGGGCGAGTTCGGAAAACGAAGAACTCCGAATGCAATCCCGTCGGTGATTTAGATTCTAGCCGGTGGGAGGCAGTTCGGGGATATTAGTTGCCCCGAAGAAGAGGCGTGGCGTTTTTACGTTGCGTTTTTACTAGGGATGCACCGAATCCACTATTTTGGATTCGGCCGAACCCCCCCGAATTCTTCACGAAAGATTAGACTGAATACCGAATCTGAACGTTAATTTGCATATGTTTTCTGACAAAAAGTCCCGCAATTTCCCTCCCCGCCCCTAATTTGCCCCTAATGTAAATTCAGATTAGGTTCAGCCGGGCAGAAGGATTTGGCCGAATCCTGCTGAAAAAGGCCGAATCCTGGATTCGGTGCATACCTAGTTTTTACAACCGCATAGGCGAGCGTAAATACGCCAATTAAACCACACGCGCATGATAATATGTGTTTTTCAGCCTGTAATTTTCTTTTTCCAACATGCATTTGAAAAATGTCCTTTTGCTAGTGTAATTGCTAGTAGGTGTTCCACCGACATTTCTTCCTAATGTGCCTGGGTGTTATAGTGATAATGTAATAGCCATATTTTTATTTAAAAAAGTCTACATCTGATATCTGATTCAGGACAGGTACTGTTACACTACACTTGATGGTCTGCCTTTTACCTGTTTAGTTAACCTGAGGTATTAGGGCTATGGTTTACCCACTGCATGCATAATGTGTATGCATCATTAAGTTGGAATGAGCCTTTCACATTTCACATTTATTTTTTGTTCAGTATAAAAATAAAAATGGGTGAATAGATAGGCTGTGCAAAATAAAAAATGTTTCTAATATAGTTAGTCAAAAATGTAATGTATAAAGGCTGGAGTAAGTGGATGTCTAACAGAACAGAACACTACTTCCTGCTTTTCAGCTCTCTTGGTTTCCACTGACTGGTTACCCTAGTGACCAATCAGTGACTTTAGGGAGGGGGGCACATTGGTCATAGCTGTTGTTTTTTGAATCTGAGCTGAATGCTGACGATCAATTACAAACTCACTGAACAGTTATGACCCATGTGGCCTCCCTTCAAGTCACTGACTAACTCAGAGTTAGAGATCTGAAAAGCAGGAAGTAGTGTTCTGGCTATTATGTTACACATCCAGTCACTCCAGCCTTTATACATTACATTTTTGCCCAGCCAACTATATTAGAAACATTTTTATTTTGCACAGCCTATCTATTTATCCAGTTTTTATTTTTACACTGAACTGTTCCTTTAAAGGAAAACTATACCCCCCAAACAATGTAGGTCTCTATTAAAAGATACTGAGTAAAACAGCTCATGTGTAAAACCCTGCTTCATGTAAATGAACCATTATCATAATAATATACTTTTTTAGAAGTATGTGCCATTGGGTAATCATAAATAGAAAATTGCCATTTTAAAAAATAAGGGCCGCCCCCTGAGATCGTAAGATTCACTGTGCACACATACAAACCACATGTAAGGTCACATGAGCCAATTAACAGACAGAGTTCTGCCTTTTGCTTCCGCACTTCTTCCTGTTACAGTTAGTGTTGTAGTATTTCTGGTCAGGTGATCTCTGAGGCAGCACAGATAGAGTCACGAAATGGTGGTTCAAGGCAAGAGATGTAAAAGGGCAATATTTATGTAAATATATATTCCAGTTTGGTACGATTCTTTAATATGTCATTAAATTTGATATAAACTATCTGTTGCTTAAGTATTCATTTTGGGGGTATAGTTTTCCTTTAATGATCAGGGGTGCATCAGGGGTGCCAAGACTTTACCTATGTAGGGTCTACATTTAGTCATGTTAATACATCAGGGTGTATTACCTTAGTGTCTACATTTATGGAAAAACAGAAAAAAATACTAGTGTTTTTGAATAGCAGGGAGTAAACAGGTTTTGGAAAAACAGAAAAAAATACTAGTGTTTTTGAATAGCAGGGAGTAACCAGGTTTTGAGATTTGCAGGGTACCCGTTAGACAGAGCTGCGACCTGCCTTGGACCCACATTTAGGCCACAACTGCCCACTAACTGAGCTAATCAGTTACTTCTGTAATCTGCCGCCCCCTGATGCTCCTTGTGTAACTCCAGGACCAGGATAGGCCAGTTGTCACCCCAGAGGAAAGTCGGCCAAGGAGCATAACAATTTCCCCCCTTTTGATTATTTATTGGCTACAGCCCATTCTACTTCTCTTGTTGGGTGCCTGTTGACTGTCCACAGGGCCAGAATATCTGGACTTTTCTGGCAGAATCTTGATTATACTGCAGAAATTCTTAGGGTAACTTATTGGAGTTGTTTGAACTTACTTATTTCTCTTTTTAATGTCTTACCAGATCCATGTTGGCGAAAGGAATTAAACGAAAATATTCGGAGGTGGATGGAGGGATAGGGAGCAACCCTGATCCTGTGTTAGATGGGGAGTGTCCTTGTTCATTCCCCGCCATCCAGTCTCACTGCTTATTGAACATTTCTCTGGTGAAACTTCACCGTAGTCTTCGACATGTAGAGCCTGATTTGAGGCATCTTGTGTTGGTGGCTAACACACTACGACGTCTTCAGGGCAACTTGCAGGTAGAGTCATGTTCACCAGGTATGTGGAAAACATCTGAGGAGTGCACAAGAAAAGAGTATGTGCCGGCAGTGGGCACTGAGAGCAAGAAGCCAGCCCTTGAAAATGCAGAAGATCCACTGCTTTCCGGCATGGATGCCACTTTATATTCTTCCATTTCTACCATACTCGAGGACTTAAATCATTTTGAGGGACTGAGCAGCTCACCTCTTCCACAGATCGAAGATGACCAGCTGTCTACCCCTAAGTCCAACCCAGTTTCAGGGAGTACCGAGGACATGGTGAAACTGGCATCACCGTCCAGCTTTCTAAGTTCCTCGCCATACCTTTTGGGGGACAACTTAGAGGACATATTTGAAGACATTGATACCTCTATGTATGACAGTGACCCTTGGGCGAGTAGTAATCTTTTAAACTTTAAAACTTTTTCAAATGCGGATGATATTGAAGAAAAGAATGGTGAAAGCACCGTTCTAGCACTTAGTGAATGGGACTATCTAATGGATGCTTTTGGTGAGAGCCAAGGACTGCTAGCAACCTCTGCAGCTTCTTTCAGGACTCAATGAAGTATCTTGCAACAAGACACTACTGTAAATAATGTGCACACTGGACCTTAATTTATTTTTAATAACCTCATTTCACAGTCTGAAGGCTATATATTCATAGCCAGCAAAATGCAACTTTCAGGGAAGTAAAATGTTAATATATTTTTCATGGAGAAAAAAAAATCCTAAAAGATTGCAGTTTATAATCTAAGGAAAGATATTTTTTTTCTTTAGGCGCAAGGCTAGTGCAATTCAGTATATAAAAGTGTAACATTATTAGAAACAAGTCATATTATAACTGCCATTGGGCAATAAATTAACTTCAACCCGCTGCACTGGATGGCAGTGCTCCGGGTTTTCTTTGGGTTTTTGGGGGTGCTTTTTTTTGGGGATGCACCGAATCCACTATTTTGAATTCAGCCGAACACCCGAATCCTTCTCGAAAGATTTGGCTGAATCCGAATCCTAATTTGCATATGTAAATTAGGGGTGGGAAGGGGTAACAAGTTTTACTTCCTTGTTTTATGACAAAAAATCACGAGATTTCCCTCCCTACCCCTAATTTGCATATGCAAATTCGGATTCGGTTTGGCCTGGCAGAAGGATTCAGTCGAATCCTGCTGAAAAAGGCCAAATCCTTAACCGAATCCTGGATTCGGTGCATCCCTACTTTTTTTTATGTGGAGTCTGAAATAAATCCTAACCAGACCCCAGCCTACAATTTTCTGTTCCTTCCAAAGTGTTTTGGAGGAGCCAGAGACATGCAATTTTGCATCACTGAGCCATAGTGTCCCTTTAAAGAATATTTAAAAAAGAACTATTTTAGAAAATGTAAGCTTCGGATTTACTTTTGTATAAAATATGTGAATAAGCCATTTGAGATCAAATTAATGTCATATAAATAAGATATACACAAACCTTCTATGTTTTCTAAAGTTAATATCAGTAAAATAGTTTTAAATATGTTGCCAAGGTTTTTCATTTTGATTTTTCTATCCAGATTCAAGTATAGACTAGGAAAGCCATTAAGCATGAAATTGGCTAATGCTGGCGAAGTATATTTGTAGATATACATATCATGGATGTATGCCCTTCAAAAGTAAAAATTACAGCTCACCTCAGCTGCAAACAGTGAGAATGCCCAAAAACTTATCACATGGGCTCTGGCATCATCTGTACATCGTACCCAAATGTTTATGGGGTTCAGTGTTGAGGTTTAATGGAAGGTTATCAAGCCATAATAATTACAGCGGTAATCTGTTAGATTTGTAAAAGAAAACATTATACTGTATTTCCTGAAGTTCTAGCAATGCTGAGCTATAGATCATACCTTACCTAAAAGGGGTTGTGTTCCAAGAATTAATAACCTTTTCAGAACTAATTATGCATTTTCAATTCTCCCTGTTTTTTAAACCAATATGTAATAATGTTTGGTTTTAAATTAGTCATTTTATTGATACATTTCTGACAACCAAATCTGTGGTTACACAAACATTTATATCTCCTGGCAAACAGTTGTTTTCTGCAAACAAGGCCAGTGCCTTAACCTTTTTTAACCTTATTTATGCAAATATGTATTCTCTATGTATAAATGTTTTCTGAACTAAATGCTTACTACAGTTACATTTTTTCCTGAAAGGTAACAGGGCTCAGGGTCTTTTAAGATATTTAAAGCGCTGTTTATTACAGTCAATATTTAAATCTTAAAGCTTCAAAATCTGTAGGTTGTATTTATTGCCATTTTGTGGCCAGTATATGAATTTTCTAACTAATATTAATTGGTAGATTGCATTCATATTTATCCTTTGTGAATATTTATGATCAAAATAAAAAGGTTTTCAAAGCTGTAGTTTTTTTTTTCCAAATATTTTTATTTTGTTTTTCAAAGAAAAAGAGACAGAAGAAAATCAAAATACAGCCATTGCACCTATTTTCCATGAGAAGTCGTACAGAGAGTAATACGTTGAAAGCTGTAGTTTTTGATTGGAAATGATAGAACAAAAGGTGAAATCCATATTACACCAAGCAATTCTGGGATATTTAATATTTAAAGGAGAAGGAAAGCTACTGAAGCAGTTTATGCCAATAGATTTGCCACAATAGTGCAAGCTATAACACTATATTTATTCTGCAGAATGCTTTACCATACCTGAGTAAAAAGCTCTAGAAATGTTCTCTGTTTGTTTAGGATAGCGGCTACCATATTGGCTTTGTGTGACATCACTTCCTGCCTGAGTCTCTCCCTGCTCGCTCATAGCTCTGGGCTCAGATTACAGCAGAGAGAGGAGGAGGGAGGGGGAGAGGAGCAAACTGAGCATGCTCAAGGCCATGCCCTGGAGGTTTAAGATGAAAACAGGAAGTCTGATACAGAAGCCCATGAGTACACAATAGAAGGAAATAAATTCTGTGTTTCTTTTGACAGAGGACTCAGAGCAGCATTACATTGAGGGTTTACTGGTGTATTTATACAGACCTTTCCAATAAAGCTTACTTAATTTTAGCCTTTCCTTCTCCTTTAAGACATATGGACATTTACAATATGGAGGATGGTATGTTTCTATATGATCTGCCCTCAGTATCAGACCAGCAGTTCAATAAATCACCAGAAGGTCTTATACTTTTGTATTGTTTTTTCCAAAGTAAAATCTCTTGTTCACAGATCCACTTTAACAAATGGGCAGCAGGAACACCTAAACTTCCTTGCCACAATCTCAAAGGAAAAACTATGCAGTAGAACTCCCATTTTGCATCCCCTGATTTTGTTTTCTCTTATTTTATATTGTTGTTTTTTGGCCCCACCTTTATATTATGCATAATACATTTTCCTGATTTTACATTTTCTTGGATTTTACACCATTTTTTTCTGGTCCCCTGAAAAACTGTATATACTTTTTTTTTAATGCAACATGTAACTCAGTATTCCATAAGGTCTGCGGTTTGGTCATCTGAAAATGTCTGGAGGCACAAATGTGGTTTTTATATTTATATTTTAAATTATGCTCATATCATATGGAATCCGCTCTGACAAAATATGGGGAGACATTTTTTTTAATGGATGCCTAGAATAGATGGGAATTGAGGTCTGTACTGGGCAGGAAGTTAAAGGGATACTGTAATGGGAAAACATTTAAAAAAAAAATACATCAGTAAATAGAGTTGCTCCAGCAGACTTCTGCGCTGAAATCTGTTTCTCAAAAGAGCAAACTGATTTTTTTTATATTTGTTTTTAATATCTGACATGGGACTTGACATATTGTCAGTTTCCCAGCTGCCCCCAGTCATGGGACTTGTGCTCTGATAAACTTCAGTCACTCTTTACTGCTGTACTGCAAGTTGCAGTGATATCACCCCTCACCCCCAGCAGCCAAACAACAGAACAATGGGAAGTTAACCAGATAGCAGCTGCCTAATAGAGATAACATCTGCCTCGTAGATCTAAGAACAGCACTTAAATAAAAATCCAGGTCACTGGAGACACATTCAGTTACATTGAGTAGGAGCAACAACAGCCTGTGAGAAAGCAGTTCCATCCTGCTGGCTCTTTCTGAAACAACATGACCTAAGATGGCACATACACACCAATATTACAACTAAAAAAATACACTTGTTGGTTCAGGAATGACATTTTATATTATAGAGTGAATTATTTGCAGTGTAAACAGTATAATTTAGAACTAAGAACTACACCATAAAAATCATGACAGAATCCCTTTACACTTGGCACTGATAGTGGTGTAACAATGCATAGAAGACCCTCTGGCTTTCAAAGAAATTGTATAATAACATGGTTGTTGGTTTTTCCCTGTGACCAGCTAGGGAGAGGCAGCTCTACATTTACACCTCTGACATATTGAAAAGAGTGCTCTTCTTGTTCTAGGAATAATTTAACTGTAGAAATTATTTCTGTGTGCAGCAAACACAGCCATGAAACGCTGCTATTTTGTGGGGAGATAATTTTATTCTAATGTCTCTAAAGGCTGCTGCATGTCCCCAAACAACTGACCTGTGAGCTGTCATGAGTTGGACTAGCGGAAAAGAGCAAGAGAGTGTCAGTGAGCTGCTTGCTTCCTGCTGTTGCTTTTCAAACATGTAAGAGAGAGTCCTCCCCCACCCAGCACTCAGGATGTCACTACATGCCTTTTTATGGGTTCAGAGAGCGGAGGGAGAGGCGTGGTGCTGGCTTATTCTCCCTAACACACTGGAGACACACAGACGTGCTTCGAATTCTTCATAGGACAATTTTTTTTAAATATCCTCTCATGGCCCCTGATGTCATACTTAATTTTTTTTCTGTTCCATTGCTAGAGACACATTAGAACTGGTCTACGACCATGAGAGGAACAGTATTATGTGCTAACATACATGTATGCCTACTTCTAATTAAATAAAAAAGTGAAAGACTGAGGCTAATATTTCTCATTTTTGTGTACGCGGTGGTTGGTAGGGGTGAGTTATAGAATATATGAAAATGAATATCATGAAATATGAATATGGTTTTAATGGAATATTTCATTGCATACAGTATGGAATATTTCACTCACACAGATGTTTCTACTAGTGATGTGCGGGTCGGGCGGGTTCGGTTCGACCTCGTGGGTGGCAGGTTGAGCTCTTCTCCGGCTCTCCCCGCCCGCCACCTTCAAATGCCGGGTTCGGTTTTATAGTCTCGCATCTGCTTGCCCTGCCCCTTTTGTGATGTCATCAGCAGGGCGGGTCGGCGCAGGTCTATAAAAGGACCCCCGGAAGTGGGTGCGGGCGGGCGCGTGTCATAGGGTGGGTGCGGGTCAGGGAAACCCTGACCCGCACATCACTAGTTTCTACCATAAATAACATCTCCGCGTTCACACTGCTTCTTAACAGCATCCCAACTTGGGATGCTAAAAACTAGAATTATGCAATTCCCTGTGATGTCATAAAGTTAATAACAGCAGCTACCCTTCTCTTGATACTTTGATCAGAGTATGTGACTGTTGGTCACAATACAATGGGAGCTATGTATTATAATTAGGGATGCACCGAATCCAGGATTCGGCCTTTTTCAGCAGGATTCGATTCATGCGCCGAATGTCACAAAGTTTTCCGATTTCACTTTGAGACATTTGGCGCATGTGCAGTAGATCCGTACCGGGTAAATGCTCCTACTGCGCATGCGCCGTAAACGCCGGTCAAAGCAGGAAGAAGACCGCTTGGGAGAAGATGGCGCCTGTGAGCTCCATGGACAGGACCTGCTCAGAGAGGTGAGTAACAAGTTAGGGGCATTTGCCCGGCGGGACAGGTAGGCCAGGGGGGAGGGGGGGGCAACACAGGGGAGGGTTTTTGCGCCCAGGGAATTTCCTTCTCTTTTAACAATAGAGGGAGCACTTACCGACCCGTGCAAAGCTCTAGCGTGCTACACGTAATCCGCGATCCCACCCAGCTGATTCTCACAAAACATCTTGAAATCACGGAGCACCAAGGAAGCCAGCGTCGATTCTTTAAAAGGATAGTAGTTTATTGAACATAGTTCACTTATGTCCTTTCTTACAAACATATTACCAAAATGCTTATCCATTTGATAATTAATATGGATTGCTGCAGCTTCTTCTTTACAGGTCTGTCCCTTGTAGATCTACACTGCTACCAAGCTGCTGCACCTCTGCTTCATCTTTCTGCAAAACACTGATCCTATATATATTGTTGCATTATATTTCAGTTCTTACCTATAAAGGTCCCATTTATCAATGCTGCACCTCCCATCACAAGCATTATTTGGGTTTGTTTCAACGTCCTTAAAGAGATACTGACACCAGAAAATAGTGGAACCAGTCCTCTCCTACTGAATCACTCATCTGGACGTGTTCTTAATTTATCCACCTCATTCCTTTAGAATGCTGAACCTCGAAAAACCAGATGCTCACATATCTACTGCTAGGTATCATTTGGTACTTAGGTCTCTTACGGCTGGTAATACTATTTTACCGTAGCAAGTTCTAAACGGGTAGTTAGGATCTTAAGGCTATCAAAACACTGACTTCCATCAAGTTTAATATTTCACAGTCAGATTATGAAGATAACTGGATCCTTTTCTATTTGGACCAATATTTGTGGAGTACCACTTGGATAGGTCAGTTCTTGGCCCTTTGTTTCTTTATTTATCTATGACCTTTAGGTTGCCATTGTTTTTGCGTTTGCTAAATTAATATGGCTGACAGTGGTGATGTAGCATAAACACAACAACTAAAGGGGTTGTGCAGAGAGCGCTATTGTGCTCATTGCACTAGCCATGCTGCCCCCCTTTGACCCACTCCGATGCTTATTTTTAAGCGCAGAGGGGGGAGGGCAGCATCCCCAGGATCACCCCTGCTTGCAAAGAGAAATTAAACAAGGTGCATCCTTCTAAGTGCTGTGTCATCACTGCATTGTTTCAGACCCTCCGTGGCAGAACCCCTGTTACAAGAAATACTGTAGCATAGTTGGCTTCTAGTTCCCTTTAAAACACCTTAACTCTCAGTAGAACGTTTACATTTTTTTCGGTGGTGGCCCAATTCCTTAGTCAATACCCTGAATATCACTTGACTTTTGACTGCGTGAAATGCTATATTTTTGCCTGCTGCTGTTATTTTGGGGGTGGGAAGAATTTTTACTAATTTTCATATGCAGATTAGGGTGCTGATATTGTTTAAACCAAATCCCAAAATCCTTTATGGTGTATCCACCCATTAATTTTTTGTTTGGATATATGCTGGTGAAGCCTGTTATACATTGTCGGATATTTCTATTCTATGTGTACTGTATATTGTGAGTGGGTCCCTAAGCTCAGTAAGTGACAACAGGACAGAGCATGTGCAGTGAAGATGGGGAGTTACTGGGGCATCTTTGGAGACACAGATCTTTACTGCTAAAGGGCTGTGGTTGCCTTGGGCTGGTACAGAAGCCCAAAACATAATGTACATTTCTAGCCTACATCTTTAGTTTAACTTTCCTTGTCCTTTAAGGTAGACCCCTCAAGTAAACAAATCATTTATGGTCATGGGAGATTATAGTATTGATATAAGGTATTGCATATTTTAATGTTAAAGTACAGAAGTAAGGGTCTGTGTGTTTATATGCAACAAAACGGACATAAGATGGTGTGTTCTCTGGAATCAAAAGTTAAACCCATCTAAACTTACATTAGAATGAAGAGGTTTTCAGTACACACCAGTTATTAACCACTAAAATTTATTGTAGAAAATATAAGCATCTGTGACAAAAGGTTCCCGGGCTCTGCACAAACCAGGTCAGTTTGTATCCTAACTAATGGCTGGGAGCCATTAAACTAGTTAAAGTTGTATGCCACCGTCAACCTTGCTTTTCCATTGGGCTGTGTCCAGTGCTGGAACAAAGATTGTAAGTGATGAGATGGGCTGAACCCACTTACATGGACTGACACAGAGGCAACCTGGAGAAAGGAAGAGAGCAATTGCAAAATATTAAAAAAGGCAGGTAGTGAGAAGAGGGGGGATGTATACAGAGGTTAATTGGGGCTCTTGGGAGTTGTATTGCCACAGCAGCTAAATAGGGAGAACCTGGTTACCATTATTTATAGATCTATTCACATATAAATTACAATAATATATGTTTAAACAACGATACAAACTGACACACATAACAGAAGTATTGTCTGTAGCTGGATATGATCTTAAGCATTTTGGCCACTAGAGGAAGCCACCGGTCTATTACAAAATCAATGCACTAAAACAGGCATGTTTTTCAGGCCCCCACTATTTCTTTCTCAGTTAAATGCTAAAGTTTAACAGTTCTGTTTCATTTGTTCAAAGAGATCTATATTATTTAGCATTACTGTTAATAATTCTTAAGCACTACAATGAATTATGAGTTTGAGAATTTTGGATCAACTGAATGGAATACCATAAACCTAAAATTAAAATACAGGGGCAGATTTATCAATTTAAATTTAAGTAGGGAATCAAGCAGCTCTTTGTTTTCTCCATTTATTTTCCTGACTGTCAGGAATATTAGAGGAGTTTGACTGCTTTGTAAGCAGGGATTATGATTCAGACAAATCTTTTCTGTGCTGAAAAAAAATGCCCCAATGTGAAAACGAAATAGTTAAATCTGACATACTCAGTATTTTTTTACCAGGTGGTAACCATTGAAACTTGAGTAAAAAATCATATTCTATAATAAAAGCAAGGGTTTTATTAGTCCCTTTCTTTAGGTTAGGGTTTTGTCTCAGGTATCCATGTGGTCTACCTCAGTGAGTTTTACCTTCTTCATTTTTGTCATCCATGTAATGCACCATAGCATTAACATTTGTAAACAATGGTGTCAGTCAAAATCTCTGTACCTTGTACATTTGGTATTTTCAGTTTTTTTTTATAAAACTACAAAAGATAGCCCATAGCTTCCTAAAAATCTGAAACATCCAGAATGCTCAAACAGCCATTAAACTAAGTGATACATGCATCTTAAAGGCAAAAAAAAACTGAATTCACTTGTGGATGACAATAAAGTTGGCCATAGCCGCAGAGATATAGTCCTACGAAATAAATTTTGTCTGTGGATGCTAATAATTGTCCTGACAATTTTCGTACCATGTCGATCAGTCGTTTAGTCAATCAGGCAGGTTAGAAAATTTGTTGGGTATCAATATCTTTGCATTTATTGCCTATTTGACAATATCCAATAAGGTCTGTCATACTATTTCTAGGACATAACTTTCGTATGATTGTTGTGTGTCAATTATTGTCAGAACATCGTCTGTTTTTTTTATTCTTCCTACTTTAATTCTACAATTTAAATGTGAATGTTTAGTTTTGGATTGTTGCATTGGAACGAACGATCGCTATCTGAACATTTGTGGTAGATGGACTAATTTCTGTGCATCTATGGCCAGCTTAAGTTAGACATCGGAGAAAAGGGTAATCCTGCGTAAACCCAGGATCCATCTGTTATTGTGCAGAATATGGGAAGATTTCTGGCAAAAAATGCTTGACTGAATCATTTATGGCTACTAATATGCACAATGCATAAACATAACATGAAAAAGAAATATGAAAAATCACCCTTGAGTATAATGCCTAAAGCTTATCTACATTACATGCTAAAGGACATTAATATTTTTAACAGTTTCCCAATTCTGTTAATCAGTTTGGTGATTTAAGTGTCAGTATTAAGATAAGAAGCATTAGGTATTCCCTAATAGCATAATCTTCCAATTTGTACAGTAAAGCAAGGAGCATGTCTCTGTCTGTGTTTCATATGAGGGATGGGGGTGTCCTAACCGTCCCTGCCAAAGGCACAGTAGAAGGGGGACAGCCAATCACATTCTTATTTTTTACACAAAATGTCTCCTTTAATGAATTTGCTTCATGTCTGAACCCTATGTACTGTGATCTCCAGTACGACTTTCACAAAGTAATGACTTCGCACACTCTTACCTTCATTAGCTTCAGATCTGGTTCTTGTCTGACAACTGTCCTCACTTTCTGGACCTGCATTTTCTTACTGGGCGCTGGAGAGGAGACAAGTGACTTGACCTTGTGAGGGTTTGGCTGTAAAAAGTAAAATGTAATATAGCTACCACATCTTGTCTATGTTTGTAGACAAAAAAGTACATTCATACAATGATTTGGGTACAAAATCTTTTCTTACAGTGCTTTGTACCTTTTTATATGTATGTGTCTGATTCATCGTCACTCGTGTTTGATGGCAGGATAGTATTAAAATGATGATGTCATATAAAAAAGTTTATGGAGCCCATAAAAATACGGTGTAAGGCCACATTTGACCTATTATATATATATATATATATATATATATAGATATATATATAGATATATAGATAGATATATATATACTGTATATATATATATATATATATATATATATATATATATATATATATATAGATATATATATACATTTCTTTTGATGTTTATTTGTTCCCAACAAATAAGAATAAATAAACCTCAAAAAAGATCTTTTTGCACTATAACTTTTGTCCTTTTGATCATTTCTGGGAGTGCTGTCACGCTTGCCGAATTACTTGTATTTCTTTTTTCGACTAGTTTGTTTGATTTGCTTCATGGATGTGTGCTCCATTTTGTGGTAATATATATATATATATATATATATATATATATATATGGACCGAAATGTTGACCTGTTTTAATGTAACAAAATAAACATCATATGTTTTAAGTAAATCCCAGTGTGCACTCATGCCTTCCTGATATATGTTATGCTTATGCTTATATGAGTAGCACCTGGGTGATTTATTGTTTCCAGTGGAGCGCGGATTACCAAGGATTTTTATATATATATATATATATATATATATACTTGTAGAGCAGGACAGCTCCCACCTTCAGTTAAGGCTACCTTGTAGCCGCCCCTGTGCCCGGTATGAAATACAAATATATATATATAAAGAGAACAAAAAACCAGCACCAGGGGTCTTTGCAGTGAAGAAAACTTGTATTGTTACATTTAGTATGTACAACCGACGTTTCGGTCCCCCTTGGGACCTTTATCAAGGTGATATAACATACATAGAAAACCACTTAAATACCCTCCACCCGCATCATGTGACTGTGCCTGCGTTGCATTGTGCAAAATTAACTCCTTGTATGGCCTTTTAAATAGCAGCAGTGAAAAGCATCTTAAAATGTTGATTAAAACAACTTACCAATTGTTAAAATGCATTGTGATTAAAACACCAATGTGTTAAAGTGCTGCATTCTTATAAAAGTGGTGAGGTTAAAAAACCTTAAAATTCCTAAAACCATATTGTAACGGCACCTTCAGATTATTACAAACCATATGTATTTCTAAATTACGTCTAGTTAGCACTATAGATCAAAACTGTTGCTAAGTTACATCTGTAACAATTATTCATTCTTGTCAACGATATTGCAACATGTTATCTATGCATAAACATTATATAGGCCCTCCCATTGAATTTCTAATATCTTTATTGGAATTTATTTTGTATAACAATTACTTTAAATTTGAAGACCAGTTCTACATTCAATTGTCGGGGACAGCAATGGGGTCAAATGTAGCGCCCTCTTATGCCAATATTTATATGCATCAATTCGAAAGTGAGCACTTGCTGTGTCACCAGTTATTTCGCCGCTTTGGAGCATACTATAGGCGCTACATTGATGACCTATTCTTTATATGGTATGGCACGGCTGAGGATTTGATTTCCTTTACAAATGACCTCAATTCTTTACCCACAACAGTCAAGTTGACACTAAGCTATGATAAAACATTTATGCACTATTTGGATGTCACGGTGTACAAGGATATGCCCAACAAGAAACTCCAGACAAAAATCTATCAAAAATTAACAGATAGAAATACGTTGCTCCACTATAGGAGCAGTCACCCTAAGCATCTGGTGAATTCTCTTCCAAGATCACAGATGTTGCGAGTGGTTAAAATCACGAGTGATCTTGGGGAACGAAAAAAAGCTTTACATGCTATGTCGGCACGCTTTTTGGAGAGGGGATATCCCAACGAGATTATTTCACAAGCCAGAGAGTGGGCATTGGGTTTGGACAGAGCGACTTTATTACGAGCCAAGATTCCTACCCAAGATAGAAATCAGGATGACCTGTTCTATATGAACACTTATGGGCCGTGCTCCTCACTAATTAAAAAATCTCTTTTACAGCACTGGCCTTTGGTCAGCACCGACCCTGACATGTCAAAGCTTGTGAACAAGAAGCTTCGCTTTGGCTATAAACGTAATAGAAATTTGAGGGAGCTCCTGACGCCTGCAGGCCCGACAAAGAAGTATGTAAAATCAACAGGAGGTGTTACGTTAAAATCTGGAGTTTTTAAATGTAACAACTGTGTGATGTGCAATACACTAATGCTTGGGGACCAATTTTTTAATCCTCATAGCGGGAAAGCCTACCATATAAAACACAGATTAACCTGCCGATCCCAAAATGTGGTATACATCATAAAATGCCCGTGCGGCCTGCTGTATTGCGGCAAGACCACGAGACAGCTGAGGGACAGAATCAGCATGCATAGGTCAACGATACGGGCGGCATTGGATATAAATTATGATAGTAAAAAAGGGGAAACAGGATATATCCAAACAACCCATTGCCCAACATTGGTTGAAGGCCAAGCACCCCATTTCTACATTCAAATGCATGCCTATAGACATGGCAAAAAGTCCACGAAGGGGCGGAGACATTGACCGGATTTTACTACAAAAGGAAGCATTCTGGACATTTGAATTGGGATTACTCCGAAAGGGCTGAACTCTACCCTCCAATTTAATGGATTTCTAGATAGGAGATAGCTATCCTACAATCTTGGAAAAAGAAATAATACAGCGATTACTATGTTTTTTCTAACTCCAGCCAGTATTTGTAATAATGTTTATGCATAGATAACATGTTGCAATATCGTTGACAAGAATGAATAATTGTTACAGATGTAACTTAGCAACAGTTTTGATCTATAGTGCTAACTAGACGTAATTTAGAAATACATATGGTTTGTAATAATCTGAAGGTGCCGTTACAATATGGTTTTAAGAATTTTAAGGTTTTTTAACCTCACCACTTTTATAAGAATGCAGCACTTTAACACATTGGTGTTTTAATCACAATGCATTTTAACAATTGGTAAGTTGTTTTAATCAACATTTTAAGATGCTTTTCACTGCTGCTATTTAAAAGGCCATGCAAGGAGTTAATTTTTCACAATGCAACGCAGGCACAGTCACATGATGTGGGTGGAGGGTATTAAAGTGGTTTTCTATGTATGTTATATCACCTTGATAAAGGTCCAAAGGGGGACCGAAACGTCGGTTGTACATACTAAATGTAACAATACAAGTTTTCTTCACTGCAAAGACCCCTGGTGCTGGTTTTTTGTTCTCTTTATATATATATATTTGTATTTCATACCGGGCACAGGGGCGGCTACAAGGTAGCCTTAACTGAAGGTGGGAGCTGTCCTGCTCTACAAGTATCTATGGCACACGAATGCTAATTTGACGTGCACCCCCTCACATTTGCACAAGTTGAACAGCAAGTTTTTTTGAACCAACATTTACATCAAGAATGGAGCCTGTGATGACCACTGCAGGTGAATACAGACCGCACACTTCTGAGGAAGTGAATCGCATATTGTTTCCAGAGACATTCCAAGAAACGTTTGGCAATCTTGGCCCACTTGAAACATTTCACGAACTGTTACGATTGAAGAGGAGAGAGGTAGAGTTGCACCTACACGGAGTTTCACTCTCTGAGTACTATCGGGAGAAAAAGATCCCTAGGGGGTTCCGTATCAATAATGTTCCAACCCTGGGCCGCTCAAATACAGACTTTTGCAACAAATGGTGTGCAGCCCTTGATCGCTGCTCACTGGAACTAATGTTACTAGTTATAGAAGAAACAGGACGTGAGTTGAAACTCACGAGAGGAGACATACATAAGTTTGAAGCAACTAACTACGCCACCATAGCGAATGACAAAGATACCGACTGGATCAAGCGCCTACAGGAACAGATTACACAATATAAAGCAGATATACTAGCCTTCAAGAGATCCAAATTGTTGCGTGTCACACAGGATTACAGGGAGAACAACGTGTATCGTTGGAGACACGGAGGAGCCTTTGGAGCGCAACGACGGAAGCCAGCACACAGGAAACTACGGAAGCCTGCGGGATATCAGTCAAGCAGTGGTGACTCAGAGGGAGATGCGGAAGCGACGCCAGCTCCAACACAGCGTGTGGAGGATTTTTTAGAGCTAGGCCAGGCCGCAGCTATAGAACCTGGAGGGCACAACGACGCGGGGGTAGGAAACACAAGCACAAAAGTGCCGCTGGGCAAGCCACCCCGCCGGGGGGGGAGAACAACCCGGAACAAATAATTATTAATATTTCAGGACACCAACTGTCTGACATGGAGGTAAGAGTTTTATCTAAGGGGCTCACATTTGTTCCAACTAACAAGGGACGCACTTTTGAGACCATGGTTGATAATTTTAAATTCACTCGCAGGCTCAGACTAAAGGAGCATTTTGCAGCATCAGATAACAAGCAGCCACAGATGGAAGGGAATGCTGGACGTAATCAGTTTAAATTGAAAAGTGATTTTGATCCCATTACCAATAATGTTTCTCTCAAAGCCTTCACTAGGGTCATTAATGACCAGATACAAGAAGTAACTAAACAGGTTAAGTTTAGGGATAACCTATCTAAGGAAGAGAGAAAAGCACTTAAAGGAATAGTTCAGTGTGAAAATAAAAACTGTGTAAATAGATAGGCTGTGCAAAATAAAAAATGTTTCTAATATAGTTAGTTAGCCACAAATTTAATATATAAAGGCTGGACTAAACAGATGTCTAATAAAACAGCCAGAATCCAACTTCCTGCTTTTCAGCTCTATAACTCTGAGTTAGTCAGCGACTTGAAGGGGGGCCACATGGTACATTTCTGTTCAGTGAGTTTGTAATTGATCCTCAGCATTCAGCTCAGATTCAAAAGCAACAGATATGACCCATGTGGCCCCCCTTCAAGTCTCTGATTGGTTACTGCCTGGTAACCAGGGCAACCAGCCAGTGTAAACCAAGAGAGCTGATAAGTAGTGCTCTGACTGACATGTTATACATCAAATCACTCCAGCCTTTATACATTACATTTTTGGCTAACTAACTATATTAGAAACATTTTTTATTTTGCACAGCCTATCTATTTACCCAGTTTTTATTTTTACACTGAACAATTCCTTTAAGGATCTTTGCGATAATCAGGACATTATCATAAAATCTGCCGATAAAGGCGGAGCAGTGGTTGTATTGGACTATGCATACTACCGCCAGGAGATTTTACAACAGCTATCTGATGCCTCTTGTTATCAACCAGTAATGTTTGACCCCACCTCTAAATTTCAATTACAGTTAAAAAAGCTCCTAGACATGGCAGTGACGCATGGATGGATCCTGGAGGAAACAAGAGATTATCTTTATGTGGAATACCCGGTAAGACCAGCATTTTATACCCTACCCAAGGTACATAAGAGCCTCACCCATCCACCAGGGAGGCCAATTATCTCAGCTAGGGGTTCCCTGGGGGAGTGCATTGCTAAATTTGTGGACAAATGGCTACAACCTGTAGTGCGAGGGTTGAGTACCTTTTTGAGTGACACTAATGATTTCCTGAAGCTAATAGACAGCATTCAAAGTGAAAAATTGGATTTTTATCTTGTAACTATGGATGTCAAAAACTTATATACTTGTATCTCCCATGCCCAAGGTCTGGCAGCGGTAAGAGGTCTGCTGAGTAATTGTGATGGATATGAAGGCCCTCCCATTGAATTTCTAATATCTTTATTGGAATTTATTTTGTATAACAATTACTTTAAATTTGAAGACCAGTTCTACATTCAATTGTCGGGGACAGCAATGGGGTCAAATGTAGCGCCCTCTTATGCCAATATTTATATGCATCAATTCGAAAGTGAGCACTTGCTGTGTCACCAATTATTTCGCCGCTTTGGAGCATACTATAGGCGCTACATTGATGACCTATTCTTTATATGGTATGGCACGGCTGAGGATTTGATTTCCTTTACAAATGACCTCAATTCTTTACCCACAACAGTCAAGTTGACACTAAGCTATGATAAAACATTTATGCACTATTTGGATGTCACGGTGTACAAGGATATGCCCAACAAGAAACTCCAGACAAAAATCTATCAAAAATTAACAGATAGAAATACGTTGCTCCACTATAGGAGCAGTCACCCTAAGCATCTGGTGAATTCTCTTCCAAGATCACAGATGTTGCGAGTGGTTAAAATCACGAGTGATCTTGGGGAACGAAAAAAAGCTTTACATGCTATGTCGGCACGCTTTTTGGAGAGGGGATATCCCAACGAGATTATTTCACAAGCCAGAGAGTGGGCATTGGGTTTGGACAGAGCGACTTTATTACGAGCCAAGATTCCTACCCAAGATAGAAATCAGGATGACCTGTTCTATATGAACACTTATGGGCCGTGCTCCTCACTAATTAAAAAATCTCTTTTACAGCACTGGCCTTTGGTCAGCACCGACCCTGACATGTCAAAGCTTGTGAACAAGAAGCTTCGCTTTGGCTATAAACGTAATAGAAATTTGAGGGAGCTCCTGACGCCTGCAGACCCGACAAAGAAGTATGTAAAATCAACAGGAGGTGTTACGTTAAAATCTGGAGTTTTTAAATGTAACAACTGTGTGATGTGCAATACACTAATGCTTGGGGACCAATTTTTTAATCCTCATAGCGGGAAAGCCTACCATATAAAACACAGATTAACCTGCCGATCCCAAAATGTGGTATACATCATAAAATGCCCGTGCGGCCTGCTGTATTGCGGCAAGACCACGAGACAGCTGAGGGACAGAATCAGCATGCATAGGTCAACGATACGGGCGGCATTGGATATAAATTATGATAGTAAAAAGGGGAAACAGGATATATCCAAACAACCCATTGCCCAACATTGGTTGAAGGCCAAGCACCCCATTTCTACATTCAAATGCATGCCTATAGACATGGCAAAAAGTCCACGAAGGGGCGGAGACATTGACCGGATTTTACTACAAAAGGAAGCATTCTGGACATTTGAATTGGGATGCGTTACTCCGAAAGGGCTGAACTCTACCCTCCAATTTAATGGATTTCTAGATAGGAGATAGCTATCCTACAATCTTGGAAAAAGAAATAATACAGCGATTACTATGTTTTTTCTAACTCCAGCCAGTATTTGTAATAATGTTTATGCATAGATAACATGTTGCAATATCGTTGACAAGAATGAATAATTGTTACAGATGTAACTTAGCAACAGTTTTGATCTATAGTGCTAACTAGACGTAATTTAGAAATACATATGGTTTGTAATAATCTGAAGGTGCCGTTACAATATGGTTTTAGGAATTTTAAGGTTTTTTAACCTCACCACTTTTATAAGAATGCAGCACTTTAACACATTGGTGTTTTAATCACAATGCATTTTAACAATTGGTAAATTGTTTTAATCAACATTTTAAGATGCTTTTCACTGCTGCTATTTAAAAGGCCATACAAGGAGTTAATTTTGCACAATGCAACGCAGGCACAGTCACATGATGTGGGTGGAGGGTATTTAAGTGGTTTTCTATGTATGTTATATCACCTTGATAAAGGTCCCAAGGGGGACCGAAACGTCGGTTGTACATACTAAATGTAACAATACAAGTTTTCTTCACTGCAAAGACCCCTGGTGCTGGTTTTTTGTTCTCTTTATATATATATGTATATATATATATATATATATATATAACACCACGGAAAGCCGGCACTCTCAAATAAAAAGTTCATATGCCTGGGTGCAGTTTCAAAAATATTATCCACAAAAATCCAAGAAGATCCGCACTCACAGGTCTTATTCATATAAATAAAAATGTTTTTATTGCAAAGCTTACAGCCTAACGTTTTGGCCTCCTCCAAGGCCTTTCTCAAAGTGCACCGGTCACATACAGAGAAGCATTATGTACATAAACTGGTGGGAAACTACAATGACGATGTCATGTGATGATTAACATAACGAGATAATTACTGTTCATGTGTGAAATCCCCCTATATACGTATTAAATCATTAATATATTATTGATATATTGTCATGATCACTTCTGTAATTCATTTGGCCCTACAGCTCATCAGTAAAGTTAAAAACAGTTTAAAACCAAAACACAATGTTACCCATATCTATATCGTAAATTAAAATTCCTTTCTATATCCTGTTACAAAAGTAACATAGTAATCCCTAAAACTTTTGTAACAGGATATAGAAAGGAATATTAATTTACGATATAGATATGGCTTACATTGTGTTTTGGTTTTAAACTGTTTTTAACTTTACTGATGAGCTGTTGGGCCAAATGAATTACAGAAGTGATCATGACAATATATCAATAATTTATTAATGATTTAATACGTATATAGGGGGATTTCACACATGAACAGTAATTATCTCGTTAGGTTAATCATCACATGGCATCGTCATTGTAGTTTCCCGCCAGTTTATGTATATAATGCTTCTCTGTATGTGACCAGTGCACTTTGAGAAAGGATCTTATATATAATAAGAACTTGCTGTACAGCGTGTGATATTATTATGAAAGCAAATGCTAATTTGATTCCACATTGGAAATTCACACACAAGTTTCATCCAGTTTTGAGGCAATCATTATTACAATCATTTTTACAAACAATATTACACTGGAATTCTGGGGGGAAATGCTGCAGTTTAGACATAAAAGTAGTTTTTGAACCAAGGACAGTGTTCCATCTTTATGTTTTTAATGGGAGCATGCAATGTTGCATAACAAAGGATTAGGTTAGGGGTAGCAGCAGAGCTTTTTGGGAAGAGATGATTTCATATTAAGGTTGCTCTCAACTGTTATGGTCACACTCCAGGAGGAAAGTAGAAAAGTACCCACATGAAGTCTCATGTTTATATCTTACCAAGCAAAGTGCTGATTGCACCTGCTCATTTTTAGGCTTAATATAAAGCATGGAGTGGTAGGAACTGTGAAGTCTGGATCCTTCCCATTTGTAACACGGCTCACTCTGTCTTCCGTCCCTACATGCTGTGCCCCAGAGCTGTTCCACTGACCTGAGGATAAAAGAAACAGAGAAGTTTTATATGCTCATTGTCATCAGCAATTATCTTATGCAAAGTGGAAAACAAAGTTTAATAATTTTTTTAAAAGTTTCAGTTGGAAAAAAGAATATTCTGTATTTCACTTTGACCTTTTTTTAGGATTCTACCTGTCTGTATAGCATTAGATTAGGCATGATCAGTGGTCCTTTTCTAGGACACTACTAACCGCTTTTATAGGGATACATATAGACTAATACAAGTAACACAGGGAAAACATTACACCCAAAACCTCATGCTCAGTGCTGTTGAGGGACATGTCAAGTGATATTCACTGAGGGGGCGCCTAACACATTGGCATACCCAGTTAATATTACTTGACTTGGTTTTCTAGGGATACAAGTGTATTAGGCACATAATGCATATAACTGCTAATTAACCTTAGACCCTGGGCCAGTGTAAAATGCTGAAAAATGCCCCAGCAATCGTCACTGGTGTCCTGAACACTGTGAATGTGCAAAAAAAAATAAAAAATAAATATATACTGTATATATATATATATATATATATATATATATATATATATATAAAAAATTATTATTTTTTTATTTTTTACTCTACTGGGCATGCACACTGGAAGATCACAGAGGTTCCCAGTGAATATAATTTGTTTGTCCTAATAATAAGCACTTAAGGTGGCCATACACGGGCCGATAAAAGCTGCCGACAGACCGTGTCGGCAGCTTATTGGCCCGTGTATGGGGGCCCCCGACGGGCTTCCCCGATCGAGATCTGGCCGAAAGTCGGCCAGATTTCGATCGGATGGGGTTAAAAATCCCGTCGGATCGCGGCCGCATCTGTTCGTTGATGCGGTCCCGCGATCCGACCGCCCGTTTGTGAAAGCTAGGATCCGATCGTTGGGCCCTAGGGCCCACGATCGGATCTGCCCGATATTGCCCACCTCAAGGTGGGCATATCGGAGGGAGATCCGCTCGTTTGACGACATCGCCAAACGAGCGGATCTATCCATGTATGGCCACCTTTAGAACTTTACAACCAACCTCTACACACACAAGAAAAGGATCGATTTTATGGGGCATTAGTAGAGGAGAGATATTCTCACTTCCATGCAGGCGTAGACTGGTAATTTCTGGATTCTGGCAATTGCCAGAGGGGTTGCTGTAAGATGCCTTAGACAGTTACTATTTAGTTATGTTTATATGATTTTTTTTTAGTTGCCTTAAGATCCAAATTAAGGAAAGAAACCCTTATCTGGACAACCCCAGTCCCCATGCATTCTGGATAATTAACCCCATACCTGTATATGTAATCTTTACTATTACAGGTCCACTTTTAGTATGCGTACCTATATGTTTATTTTACCCTTCATTTGAATTTACATATTTTTGTACCAAAGGTCATGTATCATAGAAACTGGATACATCTATGTTCCCACCAAATACACCACCCTCTAAAAGAATATTGTTCCTATAAAGGCAGCACATAAGTTTACACTAGAAAGAATACATTTGAAAACAGGAAGAGCGTAAGATGTATACAAAATGCATATTCAGGCCTGAATTTGTGGATTCTGGCAAATATCAGAGAGGCTGCTGTAAGATGACATAGCAAGTTACTGTTTATTGGATCTGTGGGCCTGGGGGGTAAGGACGTTTGAGTACTTGGAATTAGGGATGCACCGAATCCAGGGTTCAGATTCGGTTCGGTATTCGGCCGAATCCTTTGCGAAGGATTCGGGGGTTCAGCCGAATCCAAAATAGTGGATTCGGTGCATCCCTACTTGGAATGCCATCGTCTATTTTGATTCTCAGTAGAAATAGTATACCTGTGTTGTGAATGGCTTTTCACACTCGTATGTAGCTCCAAAGGTGTAATGTCTTCTTCTACCACTGGGTGTGCAAATGGTGGGAAACAATTTTCAAAAATCCTTTGCAGACTGCTCTGAGACAAAAGGCATAGAGATATATGGTAAAATATCTTTGAACATAAAATAGTGGAGAATACAAGCACATGTAATGGTTTGTAGCTCCTTAAAGGGTAATTTTAATTCTAAAAAAACCCGAACAAGAAGTGAATATATTAAACCTGTTTCACAATTAGGGGCAGATTTTTCAGTGTGAAATTAGAGCTCACCACAGAAAAATTCACCCAATGCTGTGTCTATTCATTCTTATGAAATTGTGTGCAGTGCAGTTAACCATAGGTCAAAGGTCACCATTTGATAACTACACTTCTAAAACTCCATAGAAATGAATAGAAAGTGGGTGAGTTTTTCTGTGATGAGCTCTAATCTCACATTTTGATAAATCTGCCCCATATTCTTTAGTTTTTTACAGGTTTTAAACGTAGATCTTTCCCAGCTATAAACAACAGACGTAAGCTATGAGTCGCTAACAGATTTTCCCATGCTCATGCTATCACGAGTCACTGACAGAATTCAACATCTCTGAACATACTGGAAAAAAACATATATATATATATATATATATATATATATATATATATATATATACAGGACCAAAGCCAGCACTCCTAGGATTTAAATAATTGCCAAACAAAAATGTAAATGAAAAATAGAAAGGTTTATTACCAGGGGCGTAACTATAGAGGAAGCAGACCCTGCGGCTGCAGGGGGGCCCAGGAGGTATAGGGGCCCCATGAGGCTCTAGTTCATATACAATTTCAATAAATATTGATAAAACAGGACAAACTCTGGATATGTTGGGGGCCCTAAAATTAATTTGCTGTGGGGCCCAGTAACAACATGATCTAATTATGTGGTGAGCTCCTTTCATACTAAATTGGGCCCAGTAACATATAGTTATGCCACTGTTTATTACTCAACATTTCATTCTCACACAGAAACTTTCATCTGGAGTGAAGATTTTATTGTGCCAGTCCCTCAAAAAATAAAAGAATGATACAGCGTCAGACTGGGCCAGACCCGCTCCACACAGGCTGACCTCCTCCCCCTCCTTCCGCTTGCCCCGCCCATTCTACCAGCCCTGCCCAATCTGCCAATCTGTCCCGTCCACTCCCCTGCTCCGCCCACTTTCCCCACCCGCTCTACCTGCACTCGCATGCAGATAAGTGTGAAGTTGGTATGTACTGCAAGGGGTGGCTGGAAAGGGCAGAGGGAGGTTTGCTGGGGAGATAGGTTTGCTATGACTGGGGAGGGGGGCTTTTGGGGGGAACGTGATCCTGCAGGGATGGGGGAGGAGGATGATGCCGGCCTCTGGGCACCTTGACAAGTAATCTGGCCTTGCACGTATCAGATGGCAGGCTGTGGAATTTTTTTTCTTGTGTGTGTATGTTTTTTAATTACTATATCTATGCCTATATGGTAAATATGGCCCTAACAAGAACCCCGCCTAGCCTATCAAAGGGCATGTAAAGTCTAAAATAGAATAAGGCTAGAAATACTATTTTGTATACTAAATATAAACATGAACTAACTGCACCCCAAGCCTAATCAAACAAATAATTTCTGTTTTCTAAGTTGGCTACAGGGGGTCACCATCTTTGAACTTTGTTAAACATCTTTGCAAGGCCAAGACTGTGCACATGCTCAGTGTGGTTTGGGCTGCTTAGGGATCGTCATAAACAAAGCTGCTTGAGTTCTGCATGGCTGGGAAGTAAGGCGGGGGCTCCCCCTGCTGTTCATAAGTATGATTGTTTCCCTGCTCAGCAGTTAGGGACCATCTGACAATTCCTATCCATAGCAGTAAATGAAGGATGAATTTCACTGCATACAGTCAGGTTTCTTATAAAAATGGTACACATTTTTTAATTAAAGCCTTTACATGCCCTTTAAGAAAAACACTGGCAAATTCTGAGATCAGATCTAGCCCTTAAAAATGCATAAGAGATAATACACAAACTACATGCAGATGGACATGGAGTTGTTATTTTTTGCAATTCATCTCATAAATCACCATAGCAACCAAACAGCAGGTAGTGTGCTAAAAACCTTAGAAAACAGGTGATCAAATTGTAGAACGAGTTCTCTGTTTTAGCCATTCCCCTGCTCACCTTTTAGTATGTGTATGGGACCAGTTATCCAGAATGTTCGACACCAGGGGTTTTCCGATTAAGGGATCTTCCTGTAATTTGGATCTCCATACCTTAAGTCTACTAGAAAATTATTTAAACATTAATTGAACCCAATAGGATTGTTTTGCATCCGATAAGGATTATTTATATCTTATTTGGCATAAAGTACAAGGTGCTGCTTTATTATTACAGAGAAAATGGAAATCATTTAAAAAATGTAATTATTTGATTATAATGGAGTCTACGGGAGACAACCTTTTCATAATTCGAAGCTTTCTGGATAACGGGTTTCCGGATAACGGATCCTATACCTGTACCTCATTTGAAAGCTCCACAATCAAAAAAATATATTCCTGGTTCTTACAGACACACAATAATGGCAATTCATGATTAAAAAAATCACTTAAATTGTTGCAATATATGGGAATCCAAACAAATTGCTATAAAAGGGTTGGTTCACTTTTAGGTTAACTTTTACCATGTTATAGAATGGATAATGCTAAGCAACTTTTCAATTGGTCTTCATTATTTATTTTTATAGTTTTTTTTAAATATTTGCCTTTTTCTTCTGACTTTTACCAGCTTTCAAACAGGGGGCCACTGACCCCATCTAAAAAGCAAACGCTCTGTAAAGCTACAAATGTATTGTTATTGTTACCTTTTATTGTTTATGTTTCTATTCAGGTCCTCTCCTATTCATATTTCAATCTCTTTGTCAAATCAGTGCATGGTTGCTACGGTAATTTGGACCCTACCATGGAGATTGCTAAAATAGCAACATAGAGAGCTGCTGAATAAAAAGCTAAATAACTCAAAAAACACAAATTATAAAAAATGAAAACCAATTTTAAATTGTTGCAGAATATCACAGCCTTCATCATTCTAAGGGCAGAGACACATGCTCAGATTCGTGATAAATCTCTTCTTCGGGGCAACTAATCTCCCCGAACTGCCTCCCGCCAGCTAGAATCTAAATCGCCAGCGAGATGGCACTCGTTTTCTGAAGTCTCCTGAAGTTTCCTCATGTGGCAAAAGTGCACCGATTGCCATCCCGCTGGTGATTTACATTCTAGCCGGCGGGAGTCAGTTCGGGGAGATTAGTCGCCCCAAAGAAGAGGAGATTTGTCGCTGGGAGACTAATCTCCCAAATCGAGTGTGTGTCTCTGCCTTTAAAGTTAGCTTCAATATGAATAACCCCTTTTGATTGCCTCAGTAATTGTAAAGCACTAGGCTAAATGTACTGTACATACAAGGGCCAAGATTTGGGTGATTTATCAGGTATGATTTAGCCATACCCACAGAAGGCCATAAACACAGATCTACTCATTTGGCTGATTTCCAGAATTGGCAAATCTCAGGGAAGCTAATGTCCTCTATTAGCACTGCAAGTAATAGTCGCTATCAATAAAGCAAAAATAAACAGACTGGCCAACCAGATTGCCCACTTTTAGCTTGCTTACTTTCCAATGACTAGGCCAGTGATCTCCAACCAATGGCTCGCGAGTAACATGTTGCTTATCAACCCCTAGGATGTTGCTCCCAGTGGTCCAAAGCAGGTGCTTATTTTTGAATTCTTGGCTTAAAGGCAAGTTTTATTTGAATAAAAAAACAAGTCTAATGCCGAACAGAGCATCCGGTAGTGTCTCAGTTCCTATAGGGGTTACCAAATAGCCAATCACAGCCCTTATTTAGCATCACCGGGGACTTTTTTCATGCTTGTTTTGCTACCCAACATTTGAATGTGGTTCATGGGCAAAAAAGATTGGAGACCCCTGGCTTAAACAATACAACCTGCCAGGGACTTGTTTGGTGATGCAATAGCGTAGAAGATTATGGGAAGCGTATGAAAGCATTGACTTATTTATCAATATGCAGGCATGCTGAGAAGGTCAAAGCTTAAGAAGGTAACCTATTATGTGATAAGGCAGGGGCAATGCTGTTGGAGTGGCAGCAGCTGATGGACCTTCAGTGAAATGTGGAATAGTTACAGATATGGCAGAAGGATTAAATTACCATTAAGGAAGTACTACTTCTACCTCATTGCAATAGTTAGAACACCACAGCTTGTCTAATCTAGTATTTAGTGGGTAGTGGCCTTATTACATGGGGCTGAAGTTTATGTCTGTTCTGTTCTTTAAATACATTTATATAGTATTGCTGTGCATTATAGCATTACCCAAGTAACACAGGTATTGAAGAAATTATTCTGGTGAATATAGGTAGGTTATTCCCGACTTACTTTTTCTGTAGAATGTTTTGTTGATCTTTCATATGGCCTTGTGCTTTCTTCACACCACCATTGTTCATTGTGTTCAGACACCTGTGTTACTTCTGACTCCTTTGTGGTTCTTAATGTGGTCCACCTATCTTTAAATGATATATAATTTATATAACTACCAGTACTGAATTATATTATCATCAGACTGATGCAAAAAAGTAAACTATATTAGCACAATGTCAATACATTCTACAATTGTTCACTCTACCATGGAGAAAGGCTATAATAAAAGTATGAATAATATACTTCATTACAGATCAGGCCCGGACTGGCAATCTGTGGGTTCTGGCAAATGCCAGAGGGGCTGCTATAAGGTGCCATAGAAAGTCAGTATTTAGTGGGCTGGTGGGGGGCTGTGTACCTGAAATGCCAGGGCCTATTTTAGTTCTCAATCTGGACCTGTTACAGATGGACAAATACTTCTGCATTTTGAAAACCACACAATGGTTCAATGCAAGTGAAAAAAAAACTTATCACAGATATACAACTAGTGTATTGCAAAAATGCAAGCATTCATAGCATATTCCATCCTCGATTTGCCACCGGAAGGTGCTGCTTAGGCCTAATATTTACAGGAATAAGGTTAAACATAGAGACAAAGGGAGTGTTGAAAAACAATGATGAGAAGTAAAACTGAAATAATTATAACTGGCTTTTTTGCTTTCATGTTGGGTGTAGTGGCAATTGGACAAAACAGAAATACTCACAAAAGCCTGCACTTTGGAAGGGGAAAATGATTGTCTGGGGAGTCTCTGGTGCAGACAGAATTGTTGGGACACACACACATGCGTATAATGAGTGAGAGCTCCAGCTGGCTCATTTTACAGATGGGTATAACCTAGGATTGTGGCATGCGCTTAAACGAGAGCTCCAGCTGGCTCATTTTACAGATTGGTATAACCTAGGATTGTGGCATGCGCTTAAACGACATCTATTGCCAAAAAATATTATACCCAACCAAAGGTGCAGGCAATTAAAAGCACTATGCCACTCATACCGGGCGGGAGCTCCCGTTTCGGTTGACCATGTTGAGTCACACCCATGCACACAATGAGCAAATGCCGCAACTTTATCATTATGTGCATGCATATGACGTTTGACTGACACAGCCGCTCGAACCTGGAGCACCCTCCTGGTGCGAGTGTCCAATCTCTGGCGGGGCAATAAAAAAAAAAACACTGTTGCTCCCAACTGGAGTGTGGGCTCTATTAGCCTGCAACTTTGGTTGTGGATATTTATTGTCAACAGGTGCCCTTTAATGAGCAACTTGAGGCATAACACTGGCTAGGGTACTTTTTAGCAAAAAAGATTGTTTCCTCTTTTCTAGAGTGCCGGCTCTGTTAGCCTGCACATCTTGTGGACACACCTTTTTATCCAACACATGCTCTTTAACTGTGTGACTGTTTAAATATGTTTTACTTTTTGTCTCTTATCGTTCTACAGTTATAAATGACTTCTTAGTGTGCTTACACAGCCTAATCATTTTTATCTATTGCAAACAACTCAGCCATGCCTGTTTGTCTGTATTGCATTGCAAACTCCTGATTCCTGGCCTCCTGAACACTAATGGCATACAGGTAATTTTCATTGGTGGAAAATGATCTGCTCTGACCCACATTGTACTGCATGTGTGTGCACTGGATCAACCTGTCAGTGCACGCAGATCCGAATTCAGTGTGAAAACGTGTACCTTAACGTTTATGTGCCCATTGTTCTGTTGTTAGGCTGCTGGGGGGGGGGGGGTAGGGTTGATATCATTCCAATTTACAGTACAGCAGTAAAGAGTGACTGAATTTTATCAGAGCACATGACTGGGGGCAGCTGAGAAACTTACAATATGTCTAGCCCCATGTTAGATTTCAAAATTAAATATAAAAAAATCTGTTTGCTCTTTTGAGAAACAGATTTTAGTTCAGAATTCTGTTGGATTATTAACTGATGTGTTTTGAAAAAAAACATGTTTTCCCATGACAGTATCCCTTTAAGTGTGTAACTGTATAGACAGTACTCCTGTAGTCCCACAATGAACATAGGCAGGATGGCCATGATTCTGTTAAATCCCTATTTTTATGCAAAGCAGTGTGATGCACAGGGCAGCTTTGTGCACTGCAGAAATCTAAATATAGCTGATAGCAATCTTGGGATTAAGAGATTGAAGAAGTAGGTCTGTTACAGGGTTACTCTCAGCAATTTATGAAATCAATGGCAGCTTATTAAAAAATGGTGTGAAACTAGCCTGGATGTAGTGTATTAAACAATCCTCAACATAGAACATACTGTATTTCACACATAAACATGCACACTTTTATTAATGTATCTGCATAACAAACATACACTTGTGAAAATGGGAATATGACATTTTTGACAGATAAACACAAGTGTATTTACTGTATATGTATCCATGATGCAAACGTGTACACACTCAGATGAACACACAAAAAAATACAACGAAGGTGCACATGAAATGTCAAGAGACTTTTGTGTATGATAAACATTTTATACACATTTATGGGCACAAAAGATAACATCAGAACGAATCCATAACATGGATTGTGTTAAGGATAAAACGGACTCTACGTGCACAGATATAAGTCCGTAATTATAAATATGTGTTTGCTCTTACCTTCACAGCATCTCTGTAGCCCACCCTTGCACCAACACTTCTCCATTTCTTTCCCTCTGCCCCATATCCCCTGATAATCGCCCCATAGTTCTGGGGACTCATCCTCTTTATTATTCTTGGTTTGTATTTCCCCCGCTCTCCCTGTATCCCTTGACAGGGAGATCTCCAAATTAGTGGCATTCTCCATATCTACTCTGGATTCTGGAGAAGGTGTCTGAGCCTTCATGGGAAATTCGTTGTACCTTTTGGAAGGGTCTCTACTGACCCTAGTAAGGTCCACATTCGTCCAAGTTTAGCTTATATTTATCGCAGTAAGCACTAGAGCTCAAACCGCATTCAGCAGGCTTCCCCCACCGCCACCATTCTTTGTGCTATCCCCCATCAATCTGTTAGAGGCTCTTGCTGCTCTGAGATTTTTCTCGCTCTCTCTCTCTCTGAGGATAAAAGATGTTTTCTTCTGTTCTTGTACAACCAGCACTGCCACCTAGCAACTCAGAAAATTAACATCATTATCTCCCAAGCAGCAGGAAATACATCATACCGTGTTATGGTATATTTGTTTGTGTATGTAAATATAATCAACCCTCCAATCAGCTCCTCAAATTCATATACTCCATATTAATTTGGCTAAAGATAAAAACAAGAGCAGGGTTTGTTTGTACATAAAAAACATCTCTCTTTAATAAGATTAAGATTTAATAAGGTATTTTCGAATGTGTGGCAATACGTAGTAAATTATAAGAGAAATATCCAACCAAATACGAAGCAAAAAAGGAAGGGAGGAAAATGGTTAATAAAATATCTCCTTTAATAGTCCATCTTTAAAAATCCTTGTCAAATTCAAAATATCCCATCGTTGTGGATTACACACTCGACGCGTTTCGCGGCTTCTTCCCCACTTCCTCAGAAGCGATCACATGATCCCACCGTTGCAAAAAGAGTTAAATACCCTATTTAACTTTGTGTGGCCACTCACAGTAACCACACACAGATTAATTTATTATTTTATCTTGTGATCAATATCCACAGTACATCTAAAGATAGTGTAGTGGACAAGAGTTTTACCTGTGTATGCAGAGCTGTCAGTGTTGACAGTAGCAGCTCATAGGCAACTCCATGCTCTACACCAGAAAATTTGCCTCTGAGGCAGCAGACCCAATGCCAATTACCCCATCTGAAGGGTCTACGGATATAATTGAATTTTCAGCCTCCAGTACCTTCTCACAGGAGGACCCTCATACATAACGGCTATCCATTGCAGACCCCTTAGGTAACTTGCATTGTAGGCACTATTCCTGTGGTAACTGGTCTCTTTGGTCAGGCATATTGCTTTAAAGGAAATCTATACCTCCAAAATGAATACTTAAACAACAGATAGTTTATATCAAATTAAGTGGCATATTAAAGAATCTTACCAAACTGGAATATATATTTAAGTAAATATTGTCCTTTTACATCTCTTGCCTTGAACCATCATTTCATGATGGTCTGTGTACTGCTCCAGAGATCACCTGACCAGAAATACTACAACTATAAAAGGAAGAAGTGTGGAAGCAAAAGACAGAACTCTGTCTGTTAATTGCAGTGTTGGACTGGGACACCAGGGGCCCACCAAAAAACCTTAGACTGGGGGCCCACCAAAAAACTTCAGGCTAGGGGTCCACTCTCACTACTATTTTTATCCTCTCTTCACTCAACCTCTCTTCTCCTAGTCTCTTTTTTTTTACATGCTATGATCTATTATTCCATCTATTAAGCCTTTTTTTCTCATAGAAATAAAAAATGACCATGAAATAGTCCAAATGTTTAGCAGCATGAGGGCCCACACTGACACCTGGGCCCACCGGGAGTTTTCCTGGTCTCCCTGTGGGCCAGTCCGACACTTTTTAATTGGCTTATGCGACCTAACATGTTTGGTTTGTTTGTGTGCACCGTGAATCGTAGGATCCCAGGGGGCGGCCCTTATTTTTTAAAATGGCAATTTTCTATTTATGATTACCCAATGGCACATACTACTAAAAAAGTATATTATAATGAAAATGGTTTATTTACACAAGCAGGGTTTTACATATGAACTGTTTTATGCAATTTTTCTTTTTATAGAGACTTACATTGTTTGGGGGGTATCGTTTTTCTTTAAACACACCACCAGGGCCCATTTTCTTCCCTGTACCACTGTTTTAACTGGTGGTGTACTTTTCTTGCTATCCCCTCTCATTCCTTTTTAAGGCTACAACTTCTCGCTAGTATAACATGTTTTAATCAAAATGGTCTGAGTTCTGTCTAAATGTGATGCATGAGGCGCCTTCCTTGCTTCCTCCGAGATCTCTTACCAGCTTTTTCCCTACTTTTATACCTTTTTAAGGTGATTTTCCTGCTTGTATGCTCCCTCTAATGGCCACTAACAGTAATCATGCCTCTTATTTTTAATTTCTACTACCATCTCCTGGTGAACAGTGCACATTACAGCACAGTTACATTTGAACCCTTTTTCACTCTTAGGAGTAGTGCACAGTAGTCTGAAATAAGAGTTCCACTTCTCTGGTTTCTTCTCACACTTCAAAAATAAAGGCTAACTGGCTTTTGATTAAACTAACCCTAGTCTGTAAGAATATGTAAGAAAACTTAGACTGTACATTGCATTGATGCAGGGATTAAATAAGGAACAATACTGTAAAAGCACTTCATAACCATGTCAGTGCCATCCATGTAAGTAATAGAAATTAAACAGTATATGTATGTATTCTGTATGCCTGAGGTGTATAGCCTCATTTCTTATCCAAAGCTGTTTTATCTTGTGCAAATGTAAAACAGAAGCTCAGCTATTCTCACATAGGGAATAAAATACTTATATTGGATTGTGGGCATAAACACCAAGACTTGTCGTCACATAATTTATTACTGCTGCTTCATGCATGTTGCCAGTGCCTTAAAGGATAAGTAAACCTTAAAAATAAGTGAATTTAAAATGAATGAGGGTGATATTCTGATACTCTGAACCATTTAAATTTATTATTTATTTTGTTTGTATTCCAAGATATGAAGGGATACATGTACTGTTAACATGAATACGTTTTGTTACACCAGCGCCATCTGCTGGTCAGTTTCCCACCAGTCTGACCACCAGGTAGTCAAGGAAGTTGTCAGGAGAAAGAAAGAGGCTGCTCTGATGTTCTTCTGCTTAGGAAAAAAATTTAGAAACCTTTCTCACATCTTTCCTAAGCAGAAAAACATCAGAGCAGCCTCTTTCTTTCACCTGACAACTTCCTTGACTACCTGGTGGTCAGACTGGTTGGAAACTGACCAGCAGGTGGCGCTGTTGTAACAAAATGTACATTCATGGGGGTGAACGACCAGCAGCAGGCCTAGGGGTGCCCGCTATGTAAATCCAGCCCTAATGGAGGAGACTGGGTGCACAGAAAGGGGCAGCCACTTTGAACGTATTAGCGTCTGATGTCAGGCACTGCCTTCGCTTTTCTTTCCCTTTGACAGGTGGGAAGATTGATGTGCAGCAGCTGTGCCTGGTCTCTGTGACAGATTTGCTATTTTTCCGCTTGGCAGATGCCGCAGTGAAGGAATGTTGGGACTGGGTGGTTCTCCTCTTCTCTTTCCTAATATCTACATCTGTTTCTCTTACAGCCTACCTATTCTCCATGAGTGAAGGGAATTCCAGCCAATTCCTGACAGCGATGCAGTAGGACGGACATGTCCTGTGTGCCATGGAGCACCCTGAGTAGTTGCAATATCATGGCAGCCTCCTCTTTCTTTAGCTGCTGCGCTTGAATGATGAGGGCTTCTACTGCTTGTGTTGTCAGCTTTGAGAAGGCACTAGCATGCTCTCAGCAGAATTCCCATTACCTCTCATAGATCAAATGATCTACAATTTGACTATGGGCCGGGTTGAGGCAAGTATTACCTACTGTGTTATGTGGTGTGTTTTTTACACTGATTTGGGGTGGGTGATCGCATTGCAGGGGCTGTGTTTACTATTATGCGTGCAAAAATCCTGAAAAATTCATGATTTTTTTTTAATAAAATCTGACTTTTAAAAAATCACGAAGTTTTCCGAATGTATTAAACCCTGAGGATGCAAAAGTCCGACCTGTCGAGGTTGCATATTAGTCAATGGGGGAAGTGCTAATAGACAATGATGATGTAAATAGCACAGCATCTTATGTTTCTAATGATTTATAAAACAGTGGTGAGATTTGGGTCTAACTGTTTTTATGTGTTTTTACTTTGCTGGTAATTTATATAGCTAATGAATTTGTAATAAAGATTGCCTTTTACATTTTTGAGGTGTGGGTCAATTTAATGGAGGATGCTGGGAGTTGTAGTCTGTGTTAATAGCACGCAGGTGGCCTGAACCCCTAGCAAACTATTACTTACAGCTGCAGGGGTAAGGTATGACCGATACATTTAGGCTTTTGCTCAGTTTATATACACAAATTGCAAGGGTCTTCCCGAAACATGTGATAAGCCTGAACCAATGCTATAGCCTGTTAGGCAGTTTTGCACGACAACAGTGTGCCCAATATCCTGCTAGGGCAGGAAAATACCTTATTTAGGGATAAGCCACCTTTCCAATGGTCTATAACCATACCATTCTTTGTGCCATGTGCAGGGGCATAATTGTAGAAGAATAGTTTTTGCTGATACAGGGGGTGGCAGCAATGTTGAATAATCAGTGGGGTTCTAATTAATAAATAATGTCAATATATATTAGTAGAATAAGTCAAATGGCTGAGGTTTTTTAGGGGGCCTAAAATTCCCTGTGAGTCACAGTAATGTCTAGTTGTACCTAGGGTTGCCACCAGGCCGGTGTTTCACCGGCATAGCCGGTAAAATACCAGCCAAGGCTGGGGCCGTTATTACAAATTTACCGGCAATATAGCTGCCGGTAAATTTGTGATAACCAATCAAACTGCTTCAGGCCTGCCTCCAATACACCCGCAGCCCACCCCTTTCTTCCCTATATAGCTACAATACTTACCAATTCCACACTCCAGGACTCAGGTCCGCCCCTCGACACCATGACCCCACCCCCGTGATATCACAACCCCCTCCATTTGCATAACGATCCTCCACCTCGTGGACCCACCCCCTTCCCTGACACACACCGAGTGTAAAATGTAGAGCTTTCCTATATGCAGATATACTACCACTGCATCTCTCTCTCTCATGCTTCATCCGTATATATATCAAAAAAAGTTGGAGCACACCAGTATTATAAACAAAGTTAAAACATATTGCTTTTATTGATCCATTTAAAACCAGGCCAACGTTTCAGTCTCCTCCTAAGACCTTTATCAATAAAAACAGCAGATATAAATAGATAAAATGTATAGCACTCACCCAATCGTGCACACTCCCACCAACCACGTGACAGGAAGGTAAACCCTGCACCAAGGGTATATAAGAGTTTAAAAGATTTATCCCCTCCCAACTCCCCCACCCTCTCCTTAAAATAAATATCTATAACCTCTATTAGAGAATTGCAATATATTATATAGGACCATCCTCAACAAGAACCAATACTTTTTGGTTTTTAATCATTTTTAACAGTATTACCAAGTATATGTTTTTTAGATATATTTAAATAAAGAAGTGATTTTATCGAGAGCCCACTAGGGATCACTGTTTCTCTTTGTATAAAACCCAGCTGTTGAGAATGTATTGTTACCTATGATTAAGGGATTTACTCCCGAAACGCGTAAGGTTCTACAGCAGTAACCCCAATAAAACCTATTCCAGAAGTGCCGTCTGCTTGTTTCGAGTCCATTGGATGTTTGCAGTGGGGACACTGTTCGACGGAGCACCTGGTTAGGAGTAGTGGTCCCTTTCCTTTGTTTTCTATATAAGAGTTAGCACTGTACATAGGAAACATTGATTAAAAACAATTCCACAAAGGCATGAAGTGTTACAATGTTGCACAGAAAACTGATTTCATTCTAGCAAATAAAGTCACCCATTATTTAACGTTGATTCAGAAAGCATGAAAGAGAATAGTATTCATTTAGGCCATGGGGTGCCAATGTATTTAATTTCTTAATCCAGAAAGCTTCTCTCTGCAAAAGCAATTTGGATCTATCACCCCCACGCCTTGGGGGTGGAACACGGTCTATTGCTATGTATCTAAAAAGTCGGTAACCTGTGTCCCTTCTCCAAATAATGCTTAGCCACTGGTTTATTGGTAGTTTCATCCCTAAATGCAGTGCTGATTGCTGACCTATGACCATCCATTCGTAGATGCATGCTTTCTGAATCAACGTTATAGTTATACAGGAGCAGTGACCAGCTCCGTGTTGTAGCTCCCACACTTCCCAGCTATAGTCAGGTGATCCCACTGGTGTCTAATAAAAGGGCAGCCAAGTTTGGGAGTTTTACTTTGAAAGCAGCAATTAAGTTGCAGGTAAAACTTAGTCCCTTTCTAAAATGTAAAATGAAGCAATTGAATTCTTAATGAATCAGATGAAAATTAAGCGTAGGACTGGCCAGATATGGGATGACTTTGACGTAGTTGGCAATCTTAAATATATTGCAATATATGGACAAACAATCCCTGTTTTGTTTAAAGGGTAAGGCATTTTTCAGTAGCAGTATGCACAAAATGTCTCTGTCTTAAATCTATTGATAATGGGTTGAGTGCAGAGGACTCTTGTATTTGACTATATGTATTTTGTGGTCACAGCCTCATTGCACCCCCACCTAATGGTTTTAAAAATTAGTGGTGAGCACAACTTTCTCTTGTTTGTTTAATTGTGTAACCAGGGCATGGGGATGGACATTGGGTCCCCCATTCTGGTGCAAAAACGGAATTTTGAGATGATGCAAGGCTTGTCTTAAAGGAAAACTATACCCCCAAAATGAACACTTAAGCAACAGATAGTTCATATCATATTAAGTGACATATTAAAGAATCTTACCAAACTGGAATATATATTTAAGTAAATATTGCCCTTTTACATCTCTTGCCTTGAGCCACCATTTTGTGATGGTCTGTGTGCTGCCTCAGAGATCACCTGACCAGAAATACTAAACTCTAACTTTAACAGGAAGAAGTGTGGAAGCAAAAGACACAACTCTGTCTGTTAATTGGCTCATGTGACCTAACATGTATGGTTTGTTGGTATGTTTGTGAGTACAGTGAATCTTACGATCCCAGGGGGCGGCCCTTATTTTTTAAAGGAAAACTATACCCCCCAAACAATGTAGGTCTCTATTAAAAGATACTGATTAAAACAGTTCATGTGTAAAACCCTG
Source organism: Xenopus petersii (assembly GCA_038501925.1). Taxonomy (NCBI): domain Eukaryota; kingdom Metazoa; phylum Chordata; class Amphibia; order Anura; family Pipidae; genus Xenopus; species Xenopus petersii. The sequence continues at coordinate 20,837,143 of CM076687.1, read as the reverse complement.
CTTCATGTAAACGAACCATTATCATAATAATATACTTTTTTAGTAGTATGTGCCATTGGGTAATCATAAATAGAAAATTGCCATTTTAAAAAATAAGGGCCGCCCCCTGAGATCGTAAGATTCACTGTGCACACATACAAACCACATGTAAGGTCACATGAGCCAATTAACAGACAGATTTCTGCCTTTTGCTTCCTCACTTCTTCCTGTTAGTGTTGCAGTATTTCTGGACAGCACAGATAGAGTCACAAAATGGTGGTTCAAGGCAAGAGATGTAAAAGGGCAATATTTATGTAAATATATATTCAAGTTTGGTAAGATTCTTTAATATGTCATTCAATTTGATATAAACTATCTGTTGCTTAAGTATTCATTTTGGGGGTATAGTTTTCCTTTAATAACAATGTCCACAAAATGGCTGCTGCCTGCTTGCTATAATTATGAATTCCCAGACTGAAGCAAACAAGGTTCAAATTATTTATATAGTGTAATTAAAGTTCATTTTGCTTGACTAATGTGATAAAATAGGATTTTGAGTCACCTAAAGAGAAGTGTTCAGACTTCTTTTGTTTCAAATCAGAGCTGACCATCTGAAGTCTTGTGGGGTAAATTTTGCTCTATAAAGTATTTTTTTGGCCCACAGCCTACTCAAGGGCACCATCAATTTGATCATAATTTTAAAATGCTGTAGTTACCAGACTGTAGACAAAACACCAGCTGACACCAGAGATATTTGTCATTAAATTCTACAGGTCATTTTCCCCTACTTGCATTTGTTTGTCTCTTGGGAATGCAGAAGTTCAGATGACCATTACTTGGCTGTAGCTAGAGGTGGATATCGAACAGACTGAAAATAGACTGCAGAAATCTGATGAAAATGTATCTCAACAACTAGACAGAATGACGGCCTATAATATACTCTTATACAATTGATTATGCCTCTCAAGTACATACTCTGAAGTCAGCCTATCACTCTCACTCTTAGTCAGTAGATGGCAGCACTTGTCTATATGTGGAAAGTTTGGAAATAGAATATAGCAGAATGATGGTGTTATTCCAGCTGAACTAATGCAATGTTGCCCAGCCCTAAATAACCAAATTGGCATCTTATTTTCCCTTGTATAAGGCCAAATTATACTTATACAGTATGGTATACAGGTGGCAAAAACTGAACAGGTGAAGGATTAATATAAATAAATATATACTGTAAACGTGTGTTTTCCTTACCTTTCCTGCAATAAAATAATTGTTTTACAAATGCAGATAGGACCGGCTTCAGTACTTCAACTATTCAGGCAATGTTTGCACAAAGAAGGGACAGAGAGGAGCTGGACTACAGATTAAATCAGACAGTTGATGCACCATCCAAAACATCCTCGGAATGTTATTGCAATCTGATCCAGGCTTGGTCAGGTATTGATCAGAAGCTAGAAAATGCCATCAGCTGAAGATGGAGGTCTTATACCATGGGTCTGGTGAGGTCCCCCATTATGATGTGGCTGTCTGTCAGTCATAAGACCTAACAATTATTGTAGATCAGCCTAATTTTGCCATTGCTTTGTACTACAATGTGTTGCTATTAATATTGCTTCCTTTTTAGGCTAGCGTCTTTAGTATGCACTGATAACACAGCATTCACCTGTTTGTGCACATGGGGGGTTACAGTGTAAAAACGCTTAATTTCTAATTTTTGCTTTAATATTCACCCTGTATGCACTGACGCGGTGTATGTCAGTGGCTGGGCATTTTCTCTGTTAGGGCTCTTACACACGGCCGTTCCGACCTGCGCTCCCCTGCGTTCCGTTTTTTGGCGTTCAGCCGCAGGGGAGCGCAGGAATAGACGCAAGTAATTATTTGAAATGGGGCTGTACTCACTCAGGTGCGTGTAGGCGCGGAACCCAGGAAAAATGCAGCATGTTGCGTCTGAACCTGCGTTCGGCGCCTACACGCACCTGAGTGAGTACAGCCCCATTTCAAATAATTACTTGCGTCTATTCCTGCGCTCCCCTGCGGCTGAACGCCAAAAAACGGAACGCAGGGGAGCGCAGGTCGGAACGGCCGCGTGTAAGAGCCCTTAGCATTGCATAAAAAACACAATGAATGGCATTAACTTTAATCTGTGGTCTGTAGAAAGTAGGGTTGCACCGAATCCAGGATTCGGTTCGGGATTCGGCCAGGATTCGGCCTTTTTCAGCAGGAATTCAGATTCGGCAGAATCCTTCTGCCTGGCCGAACCGAATCGGAATCCTAATTTGCATATGCAAATTAGGGGCGGGAAGGGAGATTGCGTAACTTTTTGTCACAAAACAAGGAAGTAAAAAATGTTTTCCCCTCCCAACCCTAATTTGCATATACAAAGTAGGATTCGGATTCGGTTCGGTATTCGCCGAATCTTTCGCGAAGGATTCGGGGGTTCGGCCGAATCCAAAATATTGGATTCGGTGCATCCCTGGTAGAAAGCATCTCTGATTAAAAATGACTGCTTTTAATATACATTTTTACCCTCCTCTACACAGATGGTAAATTGGCAGGTGATTACCCAGTAATTTAGGGCTCTTACAAACGAGCGGTTTTACCTGCGCTCCCCTGTGTTGCGGTTTCTTCTGTTCAGCCGCAGGGGATCGCAGGAGTAGACATACTGAATTATTGTCAATGGGGCTGTATGCACACAGATGAATGTAAGCTCCAAACGCAGGTTGGGACGCAGCATGTTGCATTTTACCTGCGTTCGGCACATACAGCCCCCTTGACAATAATTTGATGCGTCTACTCCTGCGCTCCCCTGTGGCTGAACGGAAGAAAGCACAACGCAGGGGAGCGCAGGTAAAACCACTCGTCTGTAAGAGCCCTTAATGTCAGTAAATGCTATTCAGACATTTGCTGATTTTAAGAGAAACATAGAAGCGTTATTTTTGTATTTCTGTAATCTTAATCCTCTATTTTTTTTTTGTATAATTAAAAAAGAAAACCTTGCAGACTCAACCATAGAGATTAGCATTCAACATGGGAAATGCTTTAATTCTGCCATTGCAACCTGAAATAACTGAGATCAGCTTCAGCTGCACAGTGTTTGCCATTGTAATTAAAGACACAGCATTTATACAGGGCAAAGCATCCTTGTGTGCATACCATACATATATTACAAATATACAAGCAGTTTATCTATGTGTGCAGTTTGTTTTCCTGCTTGATTTATTTTAAGAAGCAGCTTGTCTGAATTTTACAAGCTATTTGGCAAAAACAGATTTGGTTCCACAAGTTCTGCAAAATAAGCGTCTGCTTATTTTCAACACCTCCCCCCCCCAGCCCTTCAAACCTACACAACATTCCTCAACAGCCCTCAATAGTTTTCTGTACTCCCTGCCATTGGATGAAGAATGGCTTTCTGGTTTAATAACATTTTTATACAATGTCTTATGTTTTGGTATTTAAAAATACAAATAACTGACTTTTCATTTACAGTTTGATGCCTTAAATTAGGGATTGGTGTGAATTTCTTGAGTAAGTATTTTGCAAACCTTACAACACATTAGCATAAAAACAATTAACATAGTTTAGTACCATGATTGTTCAACTGTTTCCATATACTGGGAGAGCTATTGACTACGTGACACGGTCAGGAAAGGTATTCAAATAAAATTATGATGTTATCCGGATTAATAGTTAATGGACCATAAAATTTATTGTCGGCCCTCCAGTTGGACAGCTCTACTTTTGCAGATAGATGTTGACTGCTTATTTGTAGTGCATGTTTTTTTTGGGTGTATTACTTCTGACATTTTTGTCTCATCTTATTGCTGCGTGGTATCTCTTTAGAGTTGGTAGTCCTTGGTCTTCAACTGAATTCATCAGATCAGGATATCCTGTCCTATATACAACCTCCTATTTCATTGTCTTTGACACTATCCACCTCCCTGGGACGTGTCTTAGACAATGTTTTCTACCTGACTTTTCTAAAAACATGCCCTAATCTAATATTCTTCTCGGGTCATGTAAACATGATACTGTGCTTTTTATAGAAGCATGGTGTAGACATTAGGAAACTGTAGCATAATTTTGCATGCTTGTGTATACAGGACAGCTAGACTTTTCAACTGGCCTGTAAACAAAAAGATATCTGGCTGGTAAAATGCACAGCTTTGAAATTTTAAGCATGTCTATGGTGTGTGCTTTTCAGTCTTTTGCATAAATTGAGACAGTTATTTCTTAGTAAAACCATTATGAGCATTGTAAGCAATGTTTTAGTTAATTGACCTTCTATAACCTTATATAAGCTACAGTGTGCACAATATGATAATGTTTTTTTGGAGACTGAAAGATCAATTGATTACTAAAATTGCTCAGAAACTGGCTGATTTTTTGGTGATTTAATCACGTGGATGGTTTGTTCTCCCGCTTGAAATCAGACAACTTGCCTATATATGGCTAATTACACTAATCATCTGGTTCTGCCAGTAAGCCAGCAAGTTGAATTTTTTGAGCGGTGGGAAGCACATCATACCCCATGTTGGTAGATAACTTACTACACAATGAAGTGCAAAAATTGGAGTATATAGCACCTTCCACCAACTCAAAAAGCAAAAAAATGGTGTGCAGGGTCAAGGATTAATGATAAATATACAAAGAACAGAAAAGAATGACCCCCGATTTGCACCGTCCCATTTATTATTCAATAAATCCCATGACAGGAGGTAAAACGTAAAACGTAACCTTTATTAAATTAGTTAAAAACGACCAAGGTGAAAGAAATTATTTAAAAATACAAACAGGAGGGGCGCATCCTTAACTGTATGCAGTGATCTACCCCCAGAACTCTAATAACTGATCATATCCGGCCTATTAAGATCATGTAGAGTAAATCATTCGTGGGATAGACTGCATCATGTCCTGTACATATTGCCTAAAGACATCTGTGGTGGTACTCAGTACCCGAAGGGTTAGTGCACTAATATGTGCATAAGTTATTGTATGGGCAAGAACTGTGGACAATGTTACTATTGAGCCTCCACAGTATCCGCAACACCCTATATGTGACAGAAATGTGAGAGCCAGAAGTCTGTCATAAAGGGTTAAATAATCAGCGTTGCCCCAGTGTAACCACTAAAGTGTCAATACACCCGTCCTAACACGGTACACCCCCCAGTATTACTGGCGGGTCCGTAGTAACGGCAATTACGACGCAAAAGGAACTTCGTTACAGTGAATGCGCTACCTGCCTAATTGAGCTAAAATAACTGAGTGGCGCAATTGCCTTTGACAAAGCTCGCGGGTGCGAGTGAAACGCGCGTCAGGCGCCACTCAGTTATTTTAGCTCAATTAGGCAGGTAGCGCATTCACTGTAACGAAGTTCCTTTTGCGTCGTAATTGCCGTTACTACGGACCCGCCAGTAATACTGGGGGGTGTACGTGTTAGGATGGGTGTATTGACACTTTAGTGGTTACACTGGGGCAACGCTGATTATTTAACCCTTTATGACAGACTTCTGGCTCTCACATTTCTGTCACATATAGGGTGTTGCGGATACTGTGGAGGCTCAATAGTAACATTGTCCACAGTTCTTGCCCATACAATAACTTATGCACATATTAGTGCACTAACCCTTCGGGTACTGAGTACCACCACAGATGTCTTTAGGCAATATGTACAGGACATGATGCAGTCTATCCCACGAATGATTTACTCTACATGATCTTAATAGGCCGGATATGATCAGTTATTAGAGTTCTGGGGGTAGATCACTGCATACAGTTAAGGATGCACCCCTCCTGTTTGTATTTTTAAATAATTTCTTTCACCTTGGTCGTTTTTAACTAATTTAATAAAGGTTACATTTTACGTTTTACCTCCTGTCATGGGATTTATTGAATAATAAATGGGACGGTGCAAATCGGGGGTCATTCTTTTCTGTTCTTTGTATATTTAACTTACTACACAAGCTGGGACTGACTTGACAACTAGTTATGGGCTAATAAATTCACCTGGTGTGAATTTGTGGGGAATTTCCGCATTTTGCTGACGGCGAATACATTTGTGAAACTCCAGTGAAAATTTGCTGCTAAAAATTCGTCGGCCGCGTGTCCCAAGTCGCCTGCATCAAAATTGCTGCGCATCAACACTATTCAGACGCCCATTAACTTTAACGTCGGGGTCTAAATTGACACAAGCAGCAATTTTTGAGTTTCCCGAATGTTTCGGCGAAACAGAAGAAATTCGCCCATCAATATTGACAACCAGATTAAGCCTACCTAAGATGCTCAAAACAGTCATGTAGGGCCAGCTCTGGTCTTCTGGTCTGTGTTTATGTTAAAGGGGACCTGCCACCCTAAGGAATTTTTACGTATTCTTTTCTATCATGTTAGTTGAGCAAAATAAACTTTACTCACTCTATATTTATTATTCAAATTTGGTTTCCTTCAGTCTTGGAATTCACAATCATCGTAAGCCGGTAGGTGCCATTTTGTGGACAAGGCAAGTTGTGTATCACCCCAAAATCTTGTGTATGGGCTTTATGCCCATGCATGGTACTCTACACAATTATACAATGTGAGGAGGGAAGGGGAATGTATGGAGAGCAGTGACATCTAGGAAGTACTGAATGGAAAGTGAAAGTAAGTGATGTCCCCACCTCTATGCCTTAGGCATAGAGGAGGGGCAAGCAATATATGATTGACAGCTGAGACTTTTAAATGAGCTTATAAAAGGTATGGATGTTTTAAAGAAAAAAATAATTTAGTTTTCATGTTTCATTTGCAAAGGACTTTCATTATACAGCTTTTTATGTCTGGGTGACAGGTCCACTTTAAGCCCGAGTTGTCATAAATATTGGAACAATGCCATTTTAAGGAAAATTCTAATGAATACGGTTATAGCACACCATAAGGTTAAAAAGGTTGCCCTGTATAACTGGGTAGGGTGCCTTCCACTCCCACATTCAACGGTTCTGTATTTATAGAAGTGAGTGGTTTGTGGCACCTGGACATTCTTTTGGGCACCTGCTAGATTGCATGTTGGTCAGATACACATGCTGATGAGTGCTGTTGTTTGCAAGGCACAGATGAGCCCTGTACTTTGGCTGCCTATGGGCTGCCTTGGACCGAACAGCTCTTTGTTCTGCACCCTATACTTGATTTTTAATCTGGCACAAGGTCTAGAGCACTGAGTGTACAAACCATATCCCAATGCACAGCTGGTAGGTGCAACTGCCCTAAGGGGTGCAATTTATCAAAGACCAATGGATAATTTCTTATAATACGAACATTGTTCTTTTTATCTCCTTCCATAGTATACCTGATGTGTTATGTGGCTGTGCTATGTGTGAGAATTTACTTCTTTGACAGTGAACAGACACCATCAGGTTTGTAAACATACAGGTTATGTATATATAACTTAACAAAGGACTGTACCTTCTATGAAACTCAGTGCAGCTACTAATAGTTTTTATACAGGTATGGGACCTGTTATTCAGAATTCTCGGGACCTGGGGCTTTACGGACAGTGAATCCTTTAATAATTTGGATCTTCGTACCTTAATAATCATTTAAACATTTAATAAAACAAATTGGCCGGTTCTGCTTCCAATAAGAATTAATTATATCCTAGTTTGGATCAAGTACAAGGTACTGTTTTATTTAAAAAAAATGGATTATTTGGATAAAACTGAGTTTATAGGAGACAGGCTTTCTGTAATTCTGAGCTTTCTGAATAACAGGTTTCTGGATAATGGATCCCATACCATGTACTTGCTGATAGACCACTGAAAGAGATTTTTCATATAAATGACATACTGTAGTTGCACCATAATTACCATCTTGTGGGAACAGCCACTTGCAAGGAGGTGACAAGGGTGCATACATTATTTGGTATCACCTGGCTTTCCAGTAGGAACAAACTGGACTGGCTTAAGTAAGATACCTACAAGTACTGCATTATCAGTAGTCAGTATGTGGACAGTATGTCTGTTTTTAAAGGGATACTGTCATGGGAAACTTTTTTTTCAAATCGCATCAGTTAATAGTGCTGCTCCAGCAGAATTCTGCACTGAAATCCATTTCTCAAAAGAGCAAACTGATTTTATTATATTTAATTCTGAAATCTGACATGGGGCTAGACACATTGTCAGTTTCCCAGCTGCCCCAAGTCATGTGACTTGTGCTCTGATAAACTTCAGTCACTCTTTACTGCTGTACTGCAAATTGGAGTGATATCACCCCTCCCTTTCCTCCCCAGCAGTCTAACAAAAGCCTGCCAGAAAGCAGTTCCATCCTAAAGTGCTGACTCTTTCTGAAAGCACATAACCAGGCAAAACAACCTGAGATGGAACCTACACACCAATATTACAACTAATAAAAAAATACATTTGCTGGTTCAGGAATTCAATTTTATATTAAAGAGAGAATTATTTGCAGTGTAAACAGTGTAGAAATAAAAATGACATCATAAAAATCATGACAGAACCCCTTTAAGGCTACATGCCAATAATATATGTGGAATAAAGAGTGAGTGTCTGTGTTTTTTTGTGATGTAAGCTTTTTGTTACTTTCATTTGTCTTCAAAGAACACAATAGTAACCTACATTTTTCACATTTTTAATACAGGTATTTGAGCCTACATGCTGTCATCCATGCACTAATGCAGGGATCCCCAACCTTTTGAACCTGTGAGCAACATTCAGAAGTAAAAGGAGTTGGAGAGCAACACAAGCATGAAAAATGTTCTTGGGGTGCCAAATAAGGGCTGTGATTGGCTATTTGGTAGCCCCTATGTGGATTGTGAACCTACATTGAGGCTCTGTTTGGCAATGTCCCTGGTTTTTATACAACCAAAACTTGCCTCCAAGCCATAAATTAAAAAATAAGCACCTGCTTTGAGGCCACTGAGAGCAACACCCATGGGGTTGGAGAGCAACATGTTGCTCACGAGCTACTGGTTGGGGATCACTGCACTAATGTAACTCACAACACTTGCATTCTTTCCTCAGAGACACTATAGGGGAGGAAGTTTGCCATTTTAAAGGTAATTTCAAGGTTGTATTTTGCATTTCAGCTCTTGCTTTTAATCCCTATAAAATGTATGCATAATATACCTGTGTTCTTGTACAGGTGCAGGATCTGTTATCTGGTAACTTGTTATGCAGAAAACTCTGAAATACAGGAATGGCATTTTAATAGAATCCCATTTTAAAAAAAAAATCACACTTTTTAAGGATTTTATTCTGTTTAATGATAAAAAATTGCATTTTACACAATTCAAGCTAGTATCATTAATGCTAAAAAATATACTGTTGTCTTATGTTTAAATATTTTTAAAAGCTTTAAATTATGGTTCAGGTATGAAAACCCTGGATCTTAAAGGAATTGTTCAGTGTAAAAACAAAAACTGGGTAAATAGATAGGCTGTGCAAAATAAAAAGCATTTCTAATATAGTTAGTTAGGCAAAAATGTAACGTATAAAGGTTGGAGTGACTGGATGTCTAATATAATAGCCAGAACATTACTTTTTACTTTTCAGCTCTCTTGGTTTCCACTGATTGGTTAACAGGCAGTAACCAATCAGAGACTTGAGGGGGGCACATGGGTCATAACTGTTGCTTTTGAATCTGAGCTGAATGCTGAGGATCAATTGCAAAGTCACCAAACAGTTATGTCCCATGTGGCGCCCCTTCAAGTTGCTGACTAACTCAGAGTTAGAGAGCTGAAAAGCAGCCCTATGCCATGAATTGCTGCCGTAGTGCAAATTTATCCAGTTTTTATAAATGAGCCCCAGTGAGTTCTAAATATCCCAATTATCGCTCCAATTAAAAAATGAAAGGAAGAAACATGATTTATTAAACTTATTCTCATGTTTTATAAGGTCTTTTGAAACCATTTTTTTATTTTATGCATTGAAATGCACTTCAGAAATGCCTGGGCTGACATTTTTGCCTGTCTCTACTGGGAACAAGAAAGCAACTGAAAAGATTATTATGTACATGTATCGAAATGCACAGACATTTTTCCTGGGAATTTGTGCTAACCTTAATGTTTAATTTATTGCAATTATTCTGTGTATTTGTTTGCAATATTTCAGCTGTATGGTTACCACAGTTGTTACAAATAAAGACATATATATTTACATATAATAAAATGAAGCTGTTTAATGTATGGTGTTCATCAAGTTTCCATAAGTTATATTTAAAGTATATGAACTGCTGCATAGTCTGAAAGTGTCCTGTCACCAACACCTTGGAAAAACCCTGCTGAGGTCTCCACTGTAACGTACGGAATACCAAACCTAGAACTAACTCCAAGATTCTGGTCACGGCTCACTCTTCGGCCTATAACAACCACCTTTGGCTTCGGTAGGAGCACTCTGCTATTCGGGTGCAACCAGGTCTTAGTGTGAGAGAACCAGGGAGAGAATTCTAGGCAGACAAGGGAACCGAATGAAGTAACTGGAAAGGAGAACAAGAAGCGAGGTAGAAAAACAGGTCAAGTCAATACCAATCTGGAGAGGCAGTACAAATTCGAGACGAGAGGGTCACAGGCTGGGTTAAACACACCAATTCGCAATGCAAAGCAGGATCCAAAAGAGTAGTCAAATACACAGGCATGATCAGGACAGGCAGCAACAGGTTGGGTCAGGAACAGATCAGGAACACTTCAAAATCGCACCAGGAACTATAAAAACAAACCTTTACGTTGTGCAGTGAAAAGAGCTCAAGGCCCTTTTAAATATTTAAACATTGTGTTGAAAACACGATGACGCCACCCTCACAGCGCCTAAGACCCAGAAGTGAGCGGCACCCTAATAGTAGACGCACAAGGTACCTTACACCCACTGTAAACAGAAACAAGATTAACTGGGAGTAAGAAAAAAATACATACATCTACTTGCTACAGGATCCAGGTAGAAGTTACCTATCTGTCAGCCTTCAATAAATTGCCAAACTTTTTTGAAATGCCACAATGTAGCTCAGAGACCTTTGTGTGCCCTGCCAGTGTTCAACAGGCATCACCTCTCCAGCCCCTGTCTGAGCTGTGTATGGGGCTCTCCAATGGGCCTAGCCGACCAATATAAATATCTGACCATAAGTCAGGGAGATGTTGATCTGGCAATTGACATATTTGATCTGCGCATTGATGTGGTCCTCGATCTGCTTCCTTGCATAGCGGCAATTATGATCATATTCCGAGGTCCAAATCGGCGGATCACCAGGAACACCCGGACCCCACGTACTACTCGTGAGATTATAAACTTGTTGGCTTTACACAATAATAGGTGGTAAGAATAGGCTCGGCTTGCAATCTTCACGTACCCGATTTCCAAGAAAGTATATTACATGGACCCCACACATATTTTTTTTTAATTCAGGTAGAATTTATTGAACATATATTGCATTATGACACATTTTACACATAGCATAGGTTGGAAGGATGGAAGAAGAACAAGGTTTAGAGTGGAAAAGGAACCAATACCTTAACATGCATCTTCATACCCTTCATAACAAATGCATACTGCACATGTTTATTAGTGGTAACCTACTGTATTTGCATTACAACCCTTCATGTAACATATGACCTGACCCCACACATTTTTATATAGTAATACTATCCCCCTTAACCCATATATTGTAGAATCCAGGATCTGTGGATACATTATAAGTTAAACAGAGCAGATCCTATGATCTACAGCACTTCTGGGCAAGGGAACGGAGAAGCACCCCTTCTTTCCCCAGTCCTTATGCAATGAGTGGGGAGGGGTGAGAAACATCTGCAGTGCAATTGCCCCAGGAGTCTCAGAATAGAAGACACCAGTGTCGGACTGGCCCACAGGGATACCAGGAAAACTCCTGGTGGGCCCTCTTGCTTTTAACCATTTGGCCTATTTCATGATCATTCCCTATTTCTTTATGAGGCTTAATAATGGAAGAATAGAGTATAGTATGTAAAGATAAAAGACTAGGAGAAAAAAAGGTTGAATGAGGAGAGGAGGAATAATAGTTTGTAAAGTGGGTCTATGACCTAAGGGTTTCTGGTGGGCCCCTGGCATCCCAGTCCGACACTGGAAGACACCCATCTGCGGTCAAGAATAATGTAGTGTATTCCACTTCCAGCCTCTTCTGTCAGATTTCCAGCCAGGTTATTTTTATTATAAACTCATATACTGTACTCTTACACACATTTTTGGGGGGGTTTATACTCTCTCAGCAGTCACACATAATCACACGTGCTAATACACTCCCACAACACACAATTCGGCTTGTTTTGAGTAGGGATGCACCGAACCCACTTTTTTGGATTCGGACGAAACCCCCGAACCCTTTGTGAAAGATTCGGCCGAATACCGAACCGAATCCGAACCCTAATTTGCATATGGGTGGGAAAGGGAAAACATTTTTTACTTCCTTGGTTTGTGACAATAAGGCACGTGATTTCCCTCCCACCCCCTAATTTACATATGTAAATTAGGATTCGGATTCGGTTCGGCCAGGCAGAAGGATTTGGCCGAATCCGAATACTGCTGAAAAAGACCGAATCCTGGCCGAATCCCGAACCGAATCCTGGATTCCTAGTTTTGAGTTGCAGTCATCTAGTTCTAACTATAGCTAAAATACTTTGTTGCTGTAAAGTACTTGGGAGAAACACAAAAATGAAATAAAACTTTATGACATGCAATGTTATTTATACTCATGTAATATTCTTCATTGTATACCAGATGCATTATAAAATGAACATTTTCTCTTAAGTAACAAAAGGTAATGGAAACATAACTTAATTCGCTTGTTTGCTCTAGACAAACAAGCACTGCAGTTTTGATCCAATGCCTTTCCCTTCTCTCCATCCAAAGCTTCAAATAAGAGTTTTGGCTTGCTTTGTTAAAACTGCCTGGTGCTGGACAATGGTGGATGTTTGGAACCAGCTTTTCTGAAATGCTGACATCGTCCATGTGTTAATCTGTAGGGGTTATATTGCATTCTCTATCCGTATGGCTAGGCTTACCCTTGGTGAGGAGTGAAGCTGCGGCTGGAAAATTCAGTAGCTGGGAAACAACCCAGTTAAGGAGAACACAAAACGAAGTATATTGGTATTTAATATTTCCCCACGAACAATGTGTGACTGTTTTAAACAGATATTTGGTGCTACTTGGTCCCCTGCATCTACATCTGGTAAGTATTCTGGACTTAATCATTATTTGTTCTTCAGGTCCAATTAAATATGTTTGTTTTGCTCAACAATACTGGCATTTGATTAGTAGAGACACCATTACATATCAATATCTAATTTTTTTAAAAAAATGTTATTCTCAAAGGTTTGATTCAACGATTTGATTAATACTGTTTTAGTAATTCAAGATGTTTTCTACTGTTCTTGCTCTAAAATGAATAGTTGTTTTTATATTTCATTGAGTTTAGTAACATGTAATCATACATTGATAGTATAAAAATACGATCTGTTTAACCATATTTTATATGTAAAATTTACGTGGTGTGGTTGATTTTGGAATCAACAGCATAAATATGCCAAGAATTTATAAATGAACCAGGGAGATAAATGTCTGGTGATACGTTTCAGATTTCAAGTTTTCAGCTTGTTTTCTGTAGATGAATGAGAAACTGGTATTCTTACACTGTTGGGTTAGGTATTTAAATAGCACCGGTATAGGATCAATTATATGGAACGCTTGAACCCTGGGGTTTACTGGATAAAGGATTTTTAATGTAACTTCAAACCCCATAGTCAATCTGCTAAAAATCATTTAAATGTTAAAAAAAACAAACAGTAGAATTGTTACCAATAGCTGACATTAAGGGGCCGATTCACTAACTTCGAGTGAAGGATTCTAAGTAAAAAAAACTTCGAATTTCGAAGTTTTTTTTGGGCTTCTTTGACCATCGAATGGGCTACTTCGACCTTTGACTACGACTACGACTTCGAATCGAAGGATTGGTAGTAAAAATCATTCGACTATTCGACCATTCGATAGTCGAAGTACTGTCTCTTTAAAAAAAAACTTCGACCCCCTAGTTCGCCATCTAAAAGCTTCCGAAGTCAATGTTAGCCTATGGGGAAGGTCCCCATAGGCTTGCCTAACTTTTTTTGATCGAAGGATATTCCTTCGATCGTTGGGTTAAAATCCTTCGAAATTCGAAGTCGGATTTTAGGAAGGATTTTAATTCCTAGTCGAATATCGAGGGTTAATTAACCCTCGATATTCGACCCTTAGTGAATCGGCCCCTAAGTTCAACCAACTGTTTTATTAATACAGAGAAAGGGGAAACAATTTAATAAATGCAAATTATTTGCTTAAATAGACTCTGTAGGAAATGGTCTCTTCATAATGCAGAATTTTCTGGATATATGGGGGCATATTTATCAAAGAGTGCAGTTAGAGATCACCACAGTCCACTAGAGTAAAATTCTGACTCTCTCCATTAATTTCTATGGGATTTTTAAAAGAGTTTTTATCAATGGGTGAAAGTGAAAGTTCAACCTTTGATAAATACGCCTTTCAAAATCCCATAGATATGAATGGGGAGTGGCGGAATTTCACTCTAGTGGACTGTGGTCATCTCTAACTTCACTCTTTGATAAATATTCCCCATGGTTTCTGGATAAGGGATCGCTTGAAAGAGATTGCCTTACCGGTATGTCTCCTTTGAGGATAAAAAGTTTAATAAAACTGGTACATACTGGTGCCACTGTGCCTAAAACAGTTTAAACTGTATTTATCAGTATTTGTATGTAATGCGGATGTTTGATGTACTCTTCATATGGGTTTCCATGGTATTTGACCCTTAAAGCATACAATTAAAAGAAAAAATTTGGTAATGTCTGACCAAATTATGCCGTACAGATTTTTTTACATAGTTTATTTTGTAAATGACATAAAGAAAATAACTACTACAGAAATCATTGTGTTAATGAACAACATATTTGCAAATGTTAATGCACCGTTACCTTTTTCTATGAACAACGTTAAAACATAAGAATAATATATAATATATAATTGGACTATAAACATAGGGACAAAGAATTCTGGCGTGAGCAAAACTTTGGGCACCTAGTAAGTCAGAATTGAGTTACCTTTAGTGCAGATCACAGCTTGAAAATGCCTTTTCTAGGGGATTGTGTGGGCCATTCCACCTTCATGCTTTTTTTTCAAGTAGCTCATGGTGGCTTTTGAGGTATGTTTAGGCTCATTGTCTTGTTTTAGGAGCCATGCCCTATTCAGCTTCAGCTTTTAGCTGACCGTTTCATTTTGGAATGCAGAATTTGCTGATATATAGTGGAACCCATTCTTCCCTCTACACATACAATGTTTCCTGTTCCACACAGTCCCAAAGCTAATGGATACAACCCAATGTTTACAATTGACAAGGTGTTTTTTTTTCCATCAAGTAATGCTCTTTCCTTTCTTTACAACAAATCCTTGGTGATTGTGGCCAAAGAGTTACATTTTGACTTCACCAGTCCACAGCATTTGTTTCCAAAAGGTTTCTGACTTGTCTAGATGATTTTGCATGCCTTGCAAGCACCACTTTATATGGAACAGTGCAACACCACTCCTTAGTCAGCCAAACCCTTCTGCAGGTCCATTGCAGTCATATGAGAGTTTCTCTTTGCCTTTCTCTCCAGCATACAAGCAGTTTTCTTGGTCTTATGGATCTTACCTTGACACAATTCTCCTTAACTGCCATTTCTACTGCAGTAGTTATTTCATACTTTTCAAAATGAACTAAATATGGCAAGGGGTGTGCATACTTTTGCATTCAGCTGTAATTGGCCTGAGGTTTTATAGGTGACACTGGATTTCGTCAGAAGTAAGGCCTCTGAAAATAAAAATGGATAGAATTAGTAAATCACAAACTAAAGAAAAACACTGCTCTGTTTCAAATAAGCATTACCCCAACCTTCACCCTACCTGTCCTTCATGTTGGGACCCCCAAACACTGCTTTGGTCTTCCTGTGCAGGAAATAAGGATTCCCTCAACTTTCACCCTTCCTGGCCTTCATACTGAGACTCCTATTCACTGCTTTGGTCTTCCCTGTTCAGGAAATAAGGATTCCCTCAACTTTCACCCTACCTGTCCTTCATGCTGGGACCCCCAAACACTGCTTTGGTCTTCCCTGTGCAGGAAATAAAGATTCACCCAACTTTCACCCTACCTGGCCCTTATGCTGGGACCCCCATTCACTGCATTGGTCTTCCCTGGTAGCACGGATGGTTTCAACCCTTGAAACAGTTGTCACTGTGATATACATTGCATTTAGAATTATATTACAAAAACTGGGCTACTTAGAGGAGGTTATTATTATTATTATTATTAATATTATTTTTAAGTCCAATTTTTTCAAGTCAGACTTTTAACGGGTAAAAAACAATTTTTTGAAGAAAAAAAACTAAAATTGTTCATGATTTATTAAACCCCAATGGTGTTAAAAGTCCAAATAAAAAAAGTACTCCAAGTTCATGTATAAGTCAATGGCAGATGTCCCATTTACAATTGGAAGATATCTCTTAGCTGAGTAAGGCTTTATCCTTGCTGTTTAAACCTTCATACTATACCATTTAGGGAAGGTAATTCAAATTCCATTTCTTACCAATTATTTTTTACCAGGCTGCCTCCCCCTTTTTGAGTATGTTTTAATGCACAGAAGGACTATAGCTTCTTTTTTTAAGACAGGAAAGGTGGGGCACCCCAAAGAGGAGGAAACAAAGCTTAAAAATGTGACCTTTCTACTCCTATGTGATGATATTCCTTGAATTCTGAAGCAGGCCCTTTCCATGTAAATGAGAACGCTTGGGAAATAAAGGCAGGAAATCTTAAACCAGTTAGAGGATTAGCTAAGATTTTGCTTCCCTAGTTGGAATCTATTACTGTGTAAATACCTTAAAGATTTCATGCAGTACTGAAACTAAACATTGCTTGAGAAGTAGGATAAGTAACTAAGGCTCTATATATGACTGCAGACAATAATCTCCTAAAGCACAGACAAAAAGGTAAAGCTTTGAACATTTTATGGGGGTTTTCACCTTCATTTGACTCAATAAGCAACTAGGCAGGTTTCACAAAAAGGTTGATCTCGATGAATGTGTCTTTTTTCAACCTCATCTACTATGTTATGGGTGCATTTTATTTTAATAACTATTGCCTGTGGAGACAGAAAAGATTCAACATTTCCTTAAAGTAAAAAAAAAAAAAAAATCTTCCATTTACTAAAGGTCATGTTTTGTGGGTGGCACATATCCCTTTGTTTTTTATTTGCTTATAAAATTGTGTTTTAAGCTTTTGAAGGGTTCTTTATCCTCATCTTCCATTTAACCCCTATGGTTTAATTTATTGGAAGCCTCCTGTTTTAATATTATTGCAAGCTACTGCTTAACTTGGTGGTATGTACATAAATGATAACGTCGACTTAAAAAAAATATTTTCTTTGGAAACTTCACTTGCAGAATATACATGATACAGAGTCTATTTTAAGTCAGGCCTGCTCAGTAGAGTTTTGCTTACGCTTTATATTTTTTATTCTTTTATCAACTTTGGATTTTTCCCAACCAAATTCTGCACTGACAATTGCTTTCTGATTTAAAGGGAAAGTAAATTCTAAAATAGAATAAGGCTAGAAATGCTGTATTTTGTATACTAAACATAAACATGAACTTACTGCACCACAAGCCTAATCAAACAAATAATTTATGCTTTCAAAGTTGGCCACAGGGGGTCACCATCTTGTAACTTTGTTAAACATCTTTGCAAGACTGTGCTCCCCCTGCTGTTCATAAGTATGATTGTTTCCTTACTCAGCAGTTAGGGACCGTCTGACAATTCCTATCCACAGCAGTAAATGAAGGATGAATTTCACTGCATACAGTCAGGTTCCATATAAAAACGGTACACATTTTTTTTAATTAAAGTATAATGCAATAGATTTATTTTTCATTAAAGAAAGTAAAAATGGGAGTTTATTTTTTTGCCTTTAAGGATAATTAGAAATGTCTGTGTGTTTTGCAAATTTTAAGATCTCCAAGGACAGGTGTACCCTGAGACTACTTTTAAATTATTGCCCATTAAATAAGATACTGTATTAACGTGGTACTATAAGACACTGTTATAAAGGCAAATTGCTGGGAACAATTGATTTAAATTGATTTACATGTAAATTAAATACACTCCCTTCTGCCCTTCTGGAATCTGGAATTTCTAATCGTGCCTGATTTTTCATATTCGTCAGTATGAGACAGAATGGTTAAAGGGATTCTGTCATGATTTTTATGGTGTCGTTTTATTTCTAAATGACACTGTTTACACTGCAAATAATTCACTCTTCAATATAAAATGTAATTCCTGAAACAGCAAGTGTAATTTTTAGTTGTAATATTGGTGTCTAGGAGCCATCTCCGGTCATTTAGTCTGGTTATGTGCTTTCAGAAAGAGCCAGCACTTTAGAACTTTCTGGCAGGCTGTTTTTTCTACCATTCAGTGTAACTGAATGTGTCACAGTGGGACCTGGATTTTACTATTGAGTGCTGTTCTTAGATCTACCAGGCAGCTGTTATCTTGTGTTAGGGAGCGGCTATCTCGTTACCTTCCCATTGTTCTGTTTTTAGGCTGCTGGGAGGGGAAGGGAGGGGGTGATATCACTCCAACTTGCAGTACAGCAGTAAAGAGTGAATTATCAGAGCACAAGTCACATGACTGGGGCAGCTGTGAAACTGACAATATATCTAACCCCATGTAAGTTATCAAAATCAAATATAAAATAATATTTTGTTTTTTTTTGAGAAAAGTATTTCAGTGCAGAATTCTGCTGGAGCAGCACTATTAACTGATACGTTTTGAAAAAAAAAACATGTTTTCCCTTGACAGTAAAGAATACCTGAAAATTGCTTGCTTTTTTTGTTCCCAGGCCAATGAGCAAGTTAGCACAATCTTTCTTTTTTTAAATTTAGAAAATGTTAGCCCTCCTTAGTCCGAAAAAAAATGAAATACCTCATTAACTTTTAAAAATTTGAGCCTTTTGATCAATTCGTAGCAAAACCCCCAAAAACTTCCACAATTTAAAAATGGTCCAAATAGGATCAGCGCAGCTCCCATTGACTGTATTTATTTTTGTTTGTTTTGTTCAGATTTTCATGCTGTTGCTCACACAACTGTCATGTTTAAATAATAAGACACCAATATGCTTGGTTAAAAAAACATCAATTTAAAATGCATAGAAACACTATTTTTCCATGGATACAGATTGGAATGCTATATAGCTCAGAGACACAAAACTACCTCTTAGGACCTACAGTATATAAAATGGGAATCAAGAATTTTCAGCAGATAGAGAAGCAAAGTCTTCCAACCAGCTCTGCTGTGATCATGGGAAATAAATCTGTATATACAAAGCACATGCAGAGAGCACATCCTGGGAGGAAACAAGTGCTAGCTCCCGTGGCAGATAAGAGGACAGGAAGAGACTGCATCTCTGCGATAGAAAGAAGAGTTTACACTGGGATAGAAATGTATATGTCCCCCTGCTGCACACAACAACAATTGTTTCCTGTAGGGCTTTCATTCACTTTCTGGTATGCGATCGGCATCTGTAACTATATAATGTTTATTAAAGCTTACTGATGTCAGAGTTTATTTTTAATAGAGAAATATGCCAAAAGTTCTTGCTTCTCTTTATGTTGAGTAAAGCATATGAACATTATGAATAGGTGTGGGGCCTGTCATATAGCTTGCTCCTGTAAAGAATAAATGAAATTAAATAATTTCATGAAACAGTATAGCCGGTGGCCAAATTATCATGGGAAATAGCACAACAAGTAAGATTATTAATTTAGCCCAGGCTTAGGGTAATGGTTAGACTAACCATGCCCCAAGATACCCTAATGCATTCTTAAAGGGCATGTAAAGTCTAAAATAGAATAAGGCTAGAAATGCTGTATTTTATATACTAAATATAAACATGAACTTACTGCACCACAAGCCTAATCAAACAAATAATTTATGCTTTCAAAGTTGGTTACAGGGGGTCACCAACTTGTAACTTTGTTAAACATCTTTGCAAGACCAAGACTGTGCACATGCTCAGTGTGGTCTGGGCTGCTTAGGGATCGTCATAAACAAAGCTGCTTAAATTCTGCATGGCTGGGAAGTAAGGTGGGGGCTCCCCCTGCTGTTCATAAGTATGATTGTTTCCCTACTCAGCAGTTAGGGACCATCTGACAATTCCTATCCACAGCAGTAAATGAAGGAAGAATTTCACTGCATACAGTCAGGTTTCTTATAAAAATGGTACACATTTTTTAATTAAAGTATATTGGAGATTGGTTTCTCTTTCATTAAAGAACGTAAAAATGGGATTTAATTTTTTTTTGCCTTTACATGCTCTAATATATGCTTTAGACAGAGAGCAACCAGTGGTTATAGGATAGCCAGCCATGAACTGTTAAGTCAAAATGTTTAAATAAAAACAAAACATCTCTATGAAACTTCTCACACAATAGGTTTTGCACCACAAAACCAAAAATGTAGGAAATACAACTGAAATGTCATGCCCACAAACAACTGCCAAACACGTTGGAACACCTGCAGCGCTGAAAACAAATTCACATTTGGAAGACGTTAGTTTTATGATGTACACAAATAAAATTGACATCACATTACTATTGTTCTTTGTTTTTGAACTCTAGCTAGAGGTGGCTGGAGGGCTTTGAGAGCACACATTTTAATACGATTTTGCCTGATTTTCCCCTCAAGGACAGGGGCATTGGGGCCCAGTTTGAAATCTGACATGAAGCATAGATCTGCTACTTGGAAGAACTTGGACATTAGTGCATTACGAGAACATTCTATGATAGGACTTAGGGCAGTGAAGAAGTTGGACAGTACAATACTGCACTTAAATTTGTATGGCCCACTGTCCACAACCTATATCTTTTGGTTTTAGCCCATTGAAAGGTTCCTTTGGCTACTAAGAGATCCTGAATAATTGATTGGCTCTAGATGTGCTGGATAGTTTGTGTGATGCAGAAACCCTTGCAGAATACAGAATGTTGGTCCCTTACGGTAGGATAGTTTGTATAATGCTAAATATGTGTGTATATATTTATTTATAATTCATATAGTGCTACTTATGTAGGTAGTACTGCACAGCAGAACAGTAAAGTAATAGAACAAACAGGTGTCATTACTATGATAAATACATATAAATACGGATGGGCGAATTGGACGCCCGTAGAATTTGATGGGCGTCTGCAACATTTCGACAGCGGCAAATTTTTGAGATTAAAAGCTTAAAGGGCATGTAAAGTCTAAAATAGAATAAGGCTAGAAATGCTGTATTTTGTATACTAAACATAAACATGAACTTACTGCACCACAAGCCTAATCAAACAAATGATTTATGCTTTCAAAGTTGGCCACAGGGTTCACCATCTTGTAACTTTGTGAAACATCTCTGCAAGACTAAGACTTTGCACATGCTCAGTGTGGTGTGGGCTGCTTAGGGATCGTCATAAACAAAGCTGCTTGAGTTCTGCATGGCTGGGAAGTAAGGCGGGGGCTCCCCCTGCTGTTCATAAGTATAATTGTTTCCCTACTCAGCAGTTAGGGACCATCTGACAATTCCTATCCACAGCAATAAATGAAGGGAAAATTTCACTGCATACAGTCAGGTTTATTATAAAAACGGTACACATTTTTTAATTAAAGTATATTGGAGATTGGTTTCTTTTTCATTAAAGAAAGCAAAAATGGGATTTTATTATTTTGCCTTTACATGCCCTTTAAGGGTTAATGCAATTAAAAATGGTGTTTTTGCAAATGTTTAGCATTGCTCATAATGTAAAATCATTCACTGGTGAATATTACATCGCTAAGCAAAGGTTAGCCTTAACACTTGCTTTGGAGTTTTGTAAAATGTTTCGTTGCTAAATATGCTTTGTGACTGCAAAATGTTTGCATAAGCCATTTGGTTGCAGATTTTGTGAGGAAGTCGCTGAGGTTTGTAATTGTGATGCAAAGGATACAAATATGTTCGCTAACATTGGCAGTGGTCTTTGCAAATATTTTTTGAACCAATAAAAAATATTACATTCCTCCATAATTATCAAAGAGACAAGGGACCTCTGCCCCATAGAACTTGCAATCTAAGTGGGAGGGTAACACTGGAAATATAAGTAGCAGTTCCCGTTCAGTTATGCAAGTACCCCAACATGCAGTCTTCAAGATTATTTGTGAAGACAAGTGCTCCAGATGTAATTCTTATTGCCCTAAATTTGTAGAACACAATGTAAATGTATTCCATTATCTCTGGTCCTGTCCTAAAATAAGTATTTTTTGGAGTGAAGTTAGGAGATTTTTTAAATTCTAGGTTGAAAACAAATATGACATTATCCCCTAGTTTTGCTTTATTGCATGTTGACGACAATAAGCTCTTCTCTAACCCTAGTCTTGATCAAATATCCCAAGGAATTAAGAAATTGGTTGATTTATTTATGACTGCTTCCAAGAAAGCTTTATTTAATCATTGGTTAAAAAATGATTCTCCTCTTATAGCAGATATAATTTCACTCCTTAAGCAGCTGAGTTGCAATGAAGCTATTAAGGCTAAAACAGATGTCACCAAGTTTAATCAGTCGTTCAAAAATACATGGTCATTTGACTACAAAAACAAAGCTCAAAATTTTAAGTTTCTTCATATTTAATTTTATGCAAATTTATGAAAACAACGGTCATTTTCTTTCTTGTTCCATTTGTGTCCACTGGGTGTATCTATATCCATATATTTATATATATGTTTGTTTACAGTATGTGATAACTGGTTTATTTGTTTATTATTTTGTTGTATTATTCTAATTGATATGTCCCTATTTATTGAGGAATACAGTAGTTTGATTTTTGTCATTTATGTTATATGTTTTTGTGACTGCATCTTAACAGGCTGTGTTTTCAATTCGGCTTGTTTCATGGTAAAACTTCAATAAAATATTTGAAAACAAGTTTATTTGTGAAGAGACTGAGGGAGGATTCTCTCTGGAGGATTCAGGGATGGCATTCCAAATGTAAAGTTGGTTGCACACTCACTCTTGCTGCTCTTTACTTAAGAGCAGCAAGAGTGGGGGTGCAACCAAGTGTTTGTCCTGAGAGAAACGTATGGAGGCACAAGAGAAGAGAAGTAGTGAGGTGCACAGGAATGAAAAGCTTTAACGGTAATGAGAAGAAGCTTGTTATTCTTTGTTTTATGGAAAGCTATAAAAAGGACTTCAACATAAAATGGGTTTGTGAACTCTTGGATGAGAGGAGGCAAAAACAAGAGATGAGTCAAAGTTTATCTCAGGCAACGTGCCAAGTAAAAGGATTAATCAGGGTTGGACTGGGCCGACGGTACACCGGGAAAAAACCCGATAGGCCCCTGGCTCGTGTGGATCCCGCTGGCCCAGATCTTCACCCTGCACTGCTTTTCTTCCTACTGCCAAGGAGTCCAAAGGGGCCCCTGAAACTACAGCTCTCTGCACTAGCAGAGCAAAATTTCCATATTAAAAAATGGAAATTCGGCTATCAAAGTTACCAGAGGCGGCTTTTTGCCCCCCACCCGGAAACTGGCCGCTCCATGCCGCCTAAGGCAAGGTTCTCACCTTACATCTCACCTTGAATCATGGCAGGAGGGGCCCTGGGTGAAGCTGGTCCTTCCAGTTGGAGATTGCTAGGAGGCCTTTTCGACATTTGAGTCTCACACTTCGTCAGCTGTTAATTCATTATTCAGAGCATACACTAATTCATCAAAATGCTCGATCGCTGGCGAGTTTCGATAGCGTAAGTTTGTGAATGAGAGCATTTCATAGCAAACTTTTGCTAATGTTCATTTCTGCCTAGCGAAACTTCGTTAATACACTCGCATAGGTCAATTTGAATAGGGTGGGTCCATATAGGTCATATATATATATATGTATATATATATATATATATATATATATAAATATATATGTCTGTATTAGAAATGTCGGGGCAAATGCTTGAAGTGGCCACTTATTAAAAATGTCCAAGGAAACAAAATGAAGACAAAAGAGATCCTCTAATGTCCTAGACATGAGCCCACCCTAAAACAAATTTGACATGCCTCTCAAATGGTTAAAAAAATATTAAAACTGTGTTTAACAGTTACAACTTTTAAACACTATCCCACTTTAAAATATGAAAAAACTGCAGCATTTTTAGGACTTTCCGGCATACAAGATATGATGTCACTGACATGAGATTGAGGAGGATGTAGCTTCATCTTATCAGTTCGCCAGGTGTAACCTGGCGAAGGAAAATCTGGAGACAGGGGTAACATAATGGAAAATTCTCACTTAAGTGAATTTGTGGCGTAACGATTGTTCACCTGGCGAAAGGACGCAAAACTTTGCTAGCAATGTACTCTTTCGCTAGCGAATTGTCCTCTACGTCTGATAGTAAATTGGCGATTTTCCTGTGGATTGGATTTCTGGAGAATTTTCGCTAGCAACTGCCACTTCGCCCTTTAATAAATCTGCCCCAGAGAGTATAGGGACGAATAACAGTGAACCTAGTACAGAAACTTGCTGCAATTAATTGGAACTAATGATGAGGTTTTTTAAGCATAAGAAACCTTAAAAAACAAAAAGGTAAGAAGAGAGCAAGAATGCAGCCTGATTACAGATACCAAGTGAATCCAGAATTTGCTTCAGGGGGCAGAGGTCAACCATATCATATGCAGATTAATTAAAGAGCATTAGGATAGAGAAGTAACATTTAGGTTCAACCTGTAGAACACATAATGCTGTCTAGGATATTTTTGTGATGCAGGACATTTATGTTGAAGCTGTAGCATACAGAATGCTGGATCCTTACTGTGGGATAGTTTGTGTGATGCAGGACATTTATCTTCAGCCTGTAGACTACAGAATACTGGCTGTATATTATACGATTCATTGTTCAATGCAGAACATTTCCATTTCCAGTTGGCATCAGTTCTTCAGTTAGTTTATAGTGATTTCATACAGCTGTGTTTATTTATTGTTTGATACTTTGTGAGGCTCACGCTGATTTTTCACTGCAGGACATTCTCTATGTTATGTCATTTGCAGAGGATGGAATGCTCCCCCTGATGTCACCAGCAGTTGTCCAATCACTAGGCTGCTTTAGTGTTTTGGGGAGTTTTTGACATGTTGTGCCCAGCTCAGTAGCCTCTCCCCTTAGTACTGAATGTCAGGCTCCCTGTGACAGCTCAGACACTGGCTGGAAGCAGCTCCAGAAGTGAGTTGGGTGGGGAAGGCAAAGGAGAGAGACCCCAGTTTGCTGTCAGGGGAATATAAAGACTGACGTCTAAGACCCTGGTAAGTGATTACACTTCTGGACATATCTCAGCTTCTCTCTTTTTCTGCCAAAATAGATAAGTAATGACTGTAGTTATGGGAATCAGACATATTTCTGTACTGACTGCCCAGATTGCAAAACATATATAAGTAAAATTGTAGTGCGTGAATAGCATATAGACAGGAATGGGGTGGATAGGTATAACTACTCCTGCAGTGCATTGCAACACTGTTATTCAGTACGTCTCTGTTAGATTTTCAGTAGCAGCTGATTACTGGAGCCAATGGACAGGACTGAATTAAGGGTATGGCAAATAGTATTAACACGGCCCCATAGCATTAGAATGACCTATTGATTGAACAACATATTAAATGCAAATGGCATATAATATTGCGTATCATTTCCTATAGATTTTAAGTATATACATCACAAAAGTTCACCCTAATTAGCTATTTTTTAACTTCAGCTCTTAGAATCCTACAGGCAGCCAAATATTTACACCCTATACTGCAGACTTGCTGTTCTTCATAACGGTACACTCCTGTTTGCCTTTAAATTGTAAGCTCTCCAGGACAGATAAGTTAGAAATGTAGGGATACCCAGTATGGTGAACATTCCATATCTATCTGCAAACTTGAAAGAAGTTACTTGACAGACGTCATACAGCATGATTTAAACAAGTAAAACTGATTTAAAAAATATGCATTTAATTGATTTATTAAATATGGAGGATATTTCAATAGTCTTCCCATGAATGATACATTTATAAACAGTCAAGTAAATGATTGACAGGTTGACACATGTATTTATTACCTGAAACCTGTGTTGGTACTGCCCAGCTCTAATTACTGAACAGTAATCCTTGCCCCCAAAACATATGATATGGAGGTAGAAAAGATGCAGACAATTTTCCATGCTGGAATTCAAATAAATTGTTACATCCAGAGGAACTGGAACCATTATCGAAAGTAGTAACTATTGTTACAGCTTAACTTTTTCTGTATTAATAACCATTTGGCTCCATTGTTTTGTCCTTAATTTATTTGATTATCAATGAACCAATCAGTATTAATCTTGGCTTCATATTGTCTTCGGGTGTATGCAAAAAAAGTCAATATTTTAACATGAGTTTTCATTTTACTGATTGTATAACAAAACGAATTTTGCTTGATATGTTTCACTATTGGATCAAACATACTGGTTTAATATTTTTGATCAGTCCGTGATTGTTTTGTTATGTATGGTATTTGTTATCGAACTAGCTTTCTGGATACTTTAAATTCAAGCATCTCATTATTACTTTAACTGACATAGACATCAGGGGTGTAAAAGACCCTGCTGCTGCAGGGGGGTCCAGTAGGTATAGGGGCCTTATGAGGCCCTTATTCATATACAAGTTCAATAAATATTGGTAAAACAAACTTCTAGACATTTTGGGGGCTTCAAAAATTATTTGCTGTGGGGCCCAGTAATATCTCGTTACGCCACTGATAGACATATTTTGGAATGTCTGTTGTATACAGAATCTGACAGCTCTAGGCTTTATTAAAACAAAACAGCAGCCAGGGTCGGACTGGGCTGGTAGTTGGGCCACCGATCGCCCGCCCCGGCTCTTTTGACCCTGCCTGTATCTTGACTTTGTTATTTATCTGCCTGCCTATTGAACTACTGCCTGGATTTGACTATACTTATTCCTGATCCCTTGTCTGTTACCGCAAACTTGGACTTTTACCAGAAGCTTTCTCCTTGGTCCGGACTTTCCCTGCTGGGAGCCGATTGGCCCCTGACAGTAGAGTGGCATAGACTAAAAGTCATTTATAGCAAGAATCAGGGACAATGCCTATTTGCTTACCTAGATACACCTAAAAGCCCAACTTAGGTAAATGAGATTTTGGGTGAAAACATATGCATTGTTTTTAAAAGTTATGAACTAATAGGGGCTCTGACTAAAGGTTAGACATCCTAGGAGGGCCCAAAATTGGAAATTCCAGAACCACTGCCTTTCTGTGTTGCTCCCACAGATGCAGCTGACCTAGTGAAGCACCTAGTGAGTCACACATGAATGCTATTTATGGTACCAATGCCAGAAATGACACCATTCGCACCTAGACTGATTATCTTTTTTTTTAAAAAATTTTAACGGAGCAGCACATTTTTGTGGGTTTCCAAAAAGCAGCACTGATTTTTACCTCCTTGGGTCATACAAAAACCCTAATACCAAGCCCCAGGCACAAATGTGTTAAAGTCCAGAGGGAGGCTAACTAGTCTTGTGTCAATCACATACATTAAAGCTCCTTCTAAGATACAAAAGGCTTTTCTGTAATGTTCTCAGTAATTCATTCAGTAAAAGACTCAAAATAAGACCTAAATTGTTACTAAAATATCTCACTGTAATACCAGATGATTTTCTATCATTTGAAAATGTGAGTTTTCCAAGGATAAATACAGAGCATTTGGTTTGTCCTACAACTGCAATTTTGTATTAATAATAACATCCCAGCTATTTACTGTATGGCAGTATACCCATTGACAGATTATTATTATATAAACTATTAGTTTTCATGCAAGGCCTTTGCAAGACACTTTGCTTATTGGATGAGTAAGGCCAATGATTCACAGAGTATATATATTTGACCCCTTGGTATATCACTGATTTGCTGAAGTTATGGGATGACCAGCCCTGGAAGGATATTCACATCCTGCAGCTTATCTGGAAATAAATGAAAATAGGATGCAGAGGCCATTATTAGAGTCTGCAGGGTTGGCCCAGTGCCTGCATTCTGAAGACTGAACCTGGGTCCCAGTGAGGAGGGAAAAGGACGCCCAAGTGTCTGAGGACCTAGGGAGTTCACTCCGTGGCAGGAAAGGTCCCTTCCTTTATTGTGACGTAATCTTACAAATATTTAGTGGATGGATTCCTTTGGGTACTTAAAATAGTTTCTAAGAAACTGAGAAACTTACTAAGTAATTTACGCCAGCGGCCTTTCTACTATGTAATCTTAATGATTAAGGGCTAGCCCACACGGGGAGATAGCGACGCGTTTGCGGTCGCGGCGACAAAGCGCCGACCGGCGCAGGCGACAGTTTTGTATGGGTGTCTATGTAAAAACGCCTGTGCTAACCACACGAGGCGATGCGCTTTTCAACAGTCGCCTGAAAATTCCTCGCCAGGCTTTTTCAGGCGACTGTTGAAAAGCGCATCGCCTCGTGTGGTTAGCACAGGCGTTTTTACATAGGCGCCCATACAAAACAGTCGCCTGCGGCGGTCGCGGCGACTGTCGCGGCGCTTTGTCGCCGCGACCGCAAACGCGTCGCTATCTCCCCGTGTGGAATAGCCCTTAAGGAAAAGGAAGGGTTGACAAACCATCACAAAATCTGCACATTTCTCCTACAGTATATGCTGGATCATTTATGCGGTAATGCAATCTAAAGATTCCTACTTTTCTAGCAACCTACAGCAGGTTACTAGAAGTGGGCAAATTTCATGAAACTACCCCATGTATGTGTGTGTGTATATATATATATATATATATATATATATATATATATATATATATACACACACATACATGGGGTAGTTTCATGAAATTTGCCCACTTCTAGTAACCTGCTGTAGGTTGCTAGAAAAACCACAGCACCCGGCAACGTGTATATCTATATATATATATATATAGCATGCATCCGGATATCTTTTTCTTCAATCACTTATAATTATCACTTAAATAAATTATTGGAGAAAAAAATATCCAGAGTGCGTGCTAAATTTTGCTTTTGATACTGTATATATATATATATATATATATATATATATATATATATATATATATATATCTTAAAAGGGTATAGTTCTAACATCTCACCTCCCAGGACTAACCATGAAATAGAGAGCAAAGACACAATTAAATTTTTAGAAGACCCTCACATCACTAGTAATGACAAGGAAATCAAGAAGTTTGCCTGTCTTGAGAACCGACCCACCTCTCCATTAGCTTTAGGAAGGATGATATACTGAGACTTCAGAGCCTTATTAAAATTATGCCTAAATACATATATATATATAGACTCAGTTTTATAATACTGTATATGGTCCCCAGAGACAGACACAATCAGGGGCAGAATAATTAAAATGTGAGATTACGGGGGTTATTTACAAAACTGTGAATGCAAAATTCACAAAAAATATTGATTTTTTATAAAATCTGACTTTTTAAAAATCACACATTTTTTCGAATTTAATAAACTCTGAGGATGGAAAATGCTCATCATCTCATCATCTCAGACTTGTTGAGGTTGCATAAAACTCAATGAGAGAAGTCCCTATGACTTTATGATGTGCGCTGGGTTTCATGCAATACCCCAAAGTTCTTTGGTTGACATGGTAAAAGAGAGCCTAAGTAGAAAGATTAACAATGATAAAAAAAACATGTAAAGATAAAACTGAAACGCCACAGTCTATCTGTATTAATTTGCAGGGTGTAAAGGATGTAGAATAAGAGGACTAATAATTTGAAATAAAAAAAAAGCAGAATATCAACTCAAAAGTTGCTTAGGATTGATCTATAACATATAAAATCACACACGCATATCCCATGCTCCTACCCAGTACAGGGGTTAATTAGCACTGCTATGATGTCTGAATACATAATAATCTAACTAACCTCACATTGTATAGCTTCCTTTTTATGCTTATTTAAGGGAATCCTTAGCATTAACATTAAATGCACACAAATTAGATACACTCATATATATTATTACATACATATATAATACAAAAAAGCCATGATTATCTTGTAAATGATATCCTTATAAAAGGAGACTAGTGATGTCATTAGTTATAAACAGTGAGTAGGGATGTCATTTTTGTCACATAAAACTGTGTATTATAATAAATAAACTACCCCTTGTTGGAAAATATCAGGGGCGTAACTATAGAGGAAGCAGACCCTGCGGTTGCAGGGGGGCCCACGAGGGTAGGGGGCCCAGTGAGACCCTAATTAATGAGCAATTTTAATATATCTTGGTAAAATTGGCCAACTTATAAATATTTTGGGGCCCTAAATTGAATTTGCTATGGGGCCCAGTAACAGCTAGTTACGCCACTGGAAAATATATATGGTCATGGAACTCCTCAGTGACTTATAATATCCTTATGTTTTACAATAGGGGGTACTTTATTCACTGTATAATTTGCCTGCAATGTTTTGGCAGCTATTATGAGTTACAGCATATGGTCTAGACGTAGGGGGCAGATTTATCAAGGGTCGAAGTGAATTCGAGGGAATTTTCGAAGTACAAAAAAATCAAAATTCAAAGTAATTTTTTGGATACTTCGACCATTGAATAGGATACTACGACTTCGAATTCGATTCAAAGGAAAATAGTTCAAATATTCGACCATTCGATAATCGAAGTACTGTCTTTTTTAAAAAAAAATTTGATTTCAATACTTCGCCAAATTAAACTTGCCGAAGTGCTATGTTAGCCTATGGGGACCTTCTAGAGCATTTTTCTACGTTTTTGGAAGTCGAAGTAAAATCATTCGATCATTCGCTGAAATCCTTCGAATCGTTCTAAGGATTTAATCGTTCGATCAAATGATTTTACTTCGACCGCAGGATACCAAAATCTGATGAAAAAAACTTATTTGAAGTCGAAGTATTCCAATTTGATGGTCGAATTTCGAAGTATTTTTAACTTTGAAATTCGACCCTTGATAAATCTGCCCCGTAGTGACATATCCAGTGCCCATTCTTAGTGACTGCCACCTGTTAGGGAAACCCCCAGTGTGCACTGTATGTAGAGGTTAAAGGAATAGAAATCTCCAGAAATAGACTTTATTACCCAGTCTCCCAGTGTAGACACGAGAGGGATGCCTTCACATTCACACAGCCTGTGGGATTTACAGTGCATCGATATCTGAAGTATTTTCAGCAAATCTGTTTTACCGTCAACATGATTCAGAAATCATATTCCACTTGCATTTTAGTCTGTATATTTTCTTTATAAAACCCATATGTTGGGATTATTCTGGCTGGAAACAGAATGCGGGAGACGAGTGATTATAAAGAAATAAGGCTTGAATAGGATGTTTTCCTTTGGATCACTGGTCTGTCGGCTTTAAGGCACACTAAGGTGTTATTACAAAGAGAGGTGCTGTGTTCTTCAAAATGCCTTTCTGGAAAGGTGAGTTAGCATGCCTTGCTGGTGTTTTTCATTGTGTAATGAATTCCATATTTTCTATACACTCTTCTTGCTTTTTTGCCTTTTCCTTCCGGGGACTGTGCATAAAAACAAGGCAGAAAATGGTCAGTCAATAGAGTTCAGAGTCAGGCTGCTTCTCCGAGCTCCTGAAATACAGTGTCATGTTCTTTCTAGCTGCTATGTTAGTGCCCAAAGCCTTTCTGATATACATTAGGTTCCTATATATATTTTTTTTTATTCATAGATAAGAATACAATTGATAAATATTATCAACGACAATATCAATAACATCAGTAACAGTAGATGTAGCAATCGTGCCAGGAAAAAATGTAAATCAATATAGTATATAGTACTGAAATGTTACTGTACATCCAAAGTTAAATGTTCAATATATGAAACAATTTATGAATCGTCTTCGTGAAAATTAGAGCTAGAATTAACAGTTTGACTTTGAAAGGTAGGTTCATGTTTCTAGAAGAAAAATCGAAGGAAATTGAATTGTTGTTAAAGGGCATGTAAAGGCAAACAAATAAAATCCCATTTTTACTTCAATGAAAAACAAACCTATCTCCAATATTCTTCAATTAAAAAATGTGTTCCATTTTTATAAGAAACATGATTGTATGCAGTGAAATTCTCCCTTCATTTACTGCTGTGGATAGGAATTATCAGATGGTCCCTAACCGCTCTGTAGGGAAACAATCATAGTTATGAACAGCAGGGGAAGCCTTTGCCTTACTTCCCAGTCGTTCAGAACTCAAGCAGCTTTGTTTGTTTCCCTGTAGAGCAGTCGGCGACTGTGTAGAGATTTGTATTGGATTTTATTTTATATTTTATATTCCCTTTACTGTTTCCAACTCCAGCTGCAAGGACAAAGATCATGGAGCCAGATTTAAACTGATAAACTGGGATTCTATTTGGAGGATTATATTGCTGCAGCCACTGGTTCTGCAGAGTTGGAGAAAGTTTATATTAAACAATACAAAAACTAGAAAATCCACATTAGATTACATGACAACACAGGACCCAGTGCAGTCTGCCTATTCTAATCAGTCTTGCTTTTGGCAGATATTATTTGACTTGTGCTGTTTTGATACTTTATGACGATCCCTAAGCAGCCCAGACCACACTGAGCATGTGCACAGTCTTGGTCTTGCAAAGATGTTTAACAAAGTTACAAGATAGTGACCCCCTGTGGCCAACTTTGAAAGCAAAAATCATTGGTTTGATTAGGCTTGTGGTGCAGTAAGTTCATGTTTATGTTTAGTATACAAAATATAGCATTTCTAGCCTTATTCTATTTTAGACTTTACTTCCCCTTTAAGGCTAAATTGCAAGGAATTTATACCGTAAAGGAATATGTTTCTAGATTTTTGGTCATTTTTTTCATGTCAAGAAAAGCAAATGATAATAGCAGTATATAACAGCATTTTTTAACGTTATTATCCATAAACAAATAAGAGGCTATTGTTTAATACCAGTTCTGCCTGTGCTGCCCAAGAGCACAAGTTTTAACAGCATGACTTTCTGCTCTACATTAAGAGATGCATTGTATGGAAACCTTTGTTTGGTATGCCTGAAATGCTTTCTGAGGGGGTCCTGGGATGGCTGCCGATTGTCCCTTATAAGACTGAGAATTCCATTTATGAAGCTCTGACCTTTTATGTAATAACTGATTGTGGGCTGAACTGTGCCAGGCGTGGGCAGCTGGAATGGGCACCCATAGCTTGCAGACTCCAGAAATCTTATATTCAAATTGCCTCTCTATCTTTTCTTTGATACAGAGTCTTGGCAACAGTTTCTAAACTAATGAAACTCTATTCTAATTCTAAACCAGCCAAGGTTTAAACATTGTTTATGTGTAGATAAATGTGATTAAGTGTATGCGTTCTGAGGATTCCAAAATATTTTCATAGGGTTATTTTATCTCTAATTTCGATTTTGTGTTTGGAGCACTTGCTTAGGTAAAGGGTGAATAATTCTTTTATGTCAATTGCATTTGCTTTTAGAGTTGACATACTCATAAATTATTGATTGGCTGGTCATTCTAACAGTTACTGGGCAAAAAAGCTGTCAACCCAATTGTAAATACTTAATAGCAGTTAGCTTAGGGGCAGTGCTAGGATATTTTGCTGCTGAGGAACACACTATGAAGCACCAACCCAATATTTACATTAGGGCAGAGAGACACGCTGCTATTTCAGGAGATTAGTCACCCAGCGACAAATCGCTTCTTCTTCGGGCGACTAATCTCCCCAAACTGCCTTCCCGCTGGCTAGAATGTAAATCGCCGGCGGGATGGCACGTTTTCCAAAGTCACCTGAAGTTGCATAACAAGGAAACTTCGGGCGACTACAGAAAGCCGAATTCATCCGAGTGCCATCCCGCTGGTGATTTACATTCTAACAATTAACATGTGGTTTTAGAGTTTTTTGAAACCACGACTAAATTCACAAACTCTACAAAAACCACAAATGTCACGAAGTTGATTCAAAAATCGAAATGTAAAAAGCACAAATAAAAAAAAAAAAAATAAACAACGCGCTAAAAAATAATAAAACCGCTGAAACCTCTAAAATTTGAGTTTTTCAGACAATTCCTAGATAACAAAAATCTGAAAACCTGATTAAAATGGTCTAAACCTCTAAAATTTTAGTTTTTCAGACAATTCCTAGATAAAAAAAAATCTGAAAACCTGATTAAAATGGTCCAATACGGTCAGCACATGCTTCCATTGACTTCTATAGGAACTTGAAAACGTTTACCTGCCAAATTTTTGTATTAGAGTTTTTTTTGGTTTTTATACTTAATAAATCTTGCATTTTTAGAGCTTTTAAGAAATATAGAAAAACACACATTTTAGAGATTCATGGGAATATAGCAATTCAATTGTTAATTAATTCAGTCCCCTTAGTATATTTATTAAATGCTGACAGAATGCCAACTGCCAGTCTTCTGACTTTATAACCATGTATTGGGTATTGAGTACTGTGTATTTTACTGGCTTTAATACTGTTGCAAACCAAACTATAAAACCCTAGTACAGACAGAGCATCAACATGGATTGGCATGTAATCCCTAGGATAAGCCAGCTTGTTATGCATTTCTAGCCTGTACAAGCAATAACAGATTCTTTTTCTACGTGCAAAGTGTTTTAGATTTCTGTCTCATGTAATATCAGAGCCCATCCCTACATGAACTTCATCCTCAGATGGGAGTGAGAGGGGCAGCTGTCTGTATATCCCACCCATATGTCCTTAGCCTTCTAGCTTTGTCATCCAGAAATAGCCAGGCTTGTGTCTCTGGCGGAGGAAAAAGATGTCCTTAGGTTTCCAAAAAAAAAAAAAGTTTTAAATATTAAAGCCATAGTAACCCATCTACTACAATGTCAATCTATGGGAATGGGAACAATCCATGAATTTTATACATTATGTGCAAAGAGAATGTAACGGTATCTCTGTACCGTATCAAGTACATTTGTGCTGTGCAACCAAAAGTAGCTCCCTATCACATATATTTATATATATACATATACTGTATATGTTGAACCATGATCTAGTTTGTTGGCTCAGTCATCTATGTATCTGAGTAGTGATGGGCGAATCTGTCCCGTTTCGCTTCGCCAAAACAATTGCGAAACTCTGAAAAAATTTGCAAAGCAGAGAAAAATTTGCAAAAAGCAATGGGCGACAATTTTTAAACGAGCGACAATTTTTACGTGTGACTTTTTTGTTCAAATGCATTAAAAGTCAATTCACAGGTGGCGGAAATTCGCCAGAAATCCATGCCTGGCGAATAAATTCGTCCATCACTAATTCTGAGCTTTGAATATGAACTGAGCCTTGCAATTTTTGTTCTCTTGGTTCTGTTCTCAGGCAGGCAGCATCCAATATATCCATCATGGATTTGTATCCAACGTGCCCATTATTAGCCAGCAAAATCAGTTATTTCTTTGGCATCTTTTATAACCAAGCTGGCATAGGTGGTCGATATGCACTTTGGGCTTTTAAATGTTGTACTAAAGGTACTGAGCAGTGATATGACTGTACATCTTGATGTCAATGTTATTTACATGAAATATAGTACAGGTATGGGACCAATTATCCAGAATGCTCAGGACCTGGGGCTTTCCGGATAATGGATCTTTCTGTTATTTGGATCTTTATACCTTAAGTCTACTAGAAAATCATGTAAACCCAATAGGCTGGTTCTGCTACCAATACGGATTAATTATATCTTAGTTTGGATCAAGCTACTGTTTTATTATTACAGAGAAAAGGGTAATAATTGTTAAAAACTGGATTATTTGGATAAAATTGAGTTTTTGGGAAATAATTTGGATCTTTCTTGATAAGGCGTTTCCGGGAAAACGGATCCCATATCTGTATATTCATAAAAGGCATCTTAAAAGGAAATTATTTGTAATGCAAGTTGAAGAGAATGTGTATCATATCACATATGATACAAATACTATATATGTGCGTATCATATCAATGATAGCAAATACAGGTATGAGATCTGTTATCCAGAATGCTTGGGACCTGGGGTTTTCCGGATAACTGATCTTTCTGTTATTTGGATCTTCATACCTAAAGTCTTCTAGAAAATCATTTAAACTTTAAATAAACCCCATAGGCTGGTTTTGCCTTCAATAAGGATTAATTATATCTTAGTTAGGATCAAGTACACACTACTGTTTTATTATAACAGAGAAAAAGAAAATAATTTTTTAAAATTTGGATTATATGGATAAAATGAAGTCTATGGAAGATGACCATTCCATAATTCGGAGCTTTCTGGATAATGGGTTTCCGGATAACGGATCCCATACCTGTACAATCCAGGCAAAGGTTATACTGAAGAAACAGCAAACAAAAAGAGTTAAAAAGGTAAATATTGTAAAGCAAAATAAAGTCTCTTTATCACTCTTATCCAGAAACCTTATATTCAGAAAATTCCTAATTACAAGAAGGCCATCTTGAAGTACAGTAGGTGCAGGATTAAGGAATAAAGATGTCCTTTCAGTTGG
The DNA here is from genome assembly GCA_038501925.1 of Xenopus petersii. NCBI lineage: Eukaryota > Metazoa > Chordata > Amphibia > Anura > Pipidae > Xenopus > Xenopus petersii. The sequence continues at coordinate 20,800,602 of CM076687.1, read as the reverse complement.
CTCATATGGACTGGAAGGGCCGATTCATAAAATACAAAAGGAGGAAGGGCTTATTTCTTTGGCATTTTTTTATAACCAAGTATAGGTGAGCATTATTTTGCAAGTGATTAAAAGCAACAGCCTTATGCGCTTCATGTCACCAAGGACACTCAGGGGGTTATTTATCAAGGTCTGAATATCCGAACCTCAAATAATTTGTCGTTTTTGAAGGAAAAAAAAAACCTAAGAATTTTTCGTGATTTATTAAAGTCCGATGGTCTAAAAACTCAAAATCCAAAATGCTGACATCTAAAAGCTCTCGAGGTCCTGTATAAGTGTCTGCGCTGATGTCCGTACTGATATCCGATGAGTTTGTGGTTTCTGTGCAAAAAAAACTCATATAAAAATCATAGTTTTTTTTGTGCAGAAACCATGAACAATTCAGAGTTTTCAGGGAAAGCTCCAAAGTTTGCCCGACTTGGCTTTTTTCTTCATAAATAAGGTCCATTCGGCCAATCGGAGTTGCTCAGATTTTTAACTTAGAAATACTGAGATAAATTCGAACCTTGATAAATAACCCCCTTAAGTATAGGCTAACTTACATTAAACAGACATATTTAAAGGAAAAACAGACAACCAGGAGTTGCATGGGCGGTTCCATTGCCCTGAGGATGCAGGTGCCCTTAAAGGAACAGTAACACCAAAAAAAGTATTTAAAATATAAAATAGGTTAAAATATAATGTACTGTTGCCCTGCACTGGTATAAGTTCTGCGTTTGCTTCAGAAACACTAATATAGTTTATATAAATAAGCTGCTGTGCAGCCATGGGTGCTTAATGGCATAGGTCACATAGCACATTCTGAATAACAGCATTTCTAAAGCTAACATAGAATTTTTACCAGTGCAACCCTACATGATGGGGCTTATTTAATCTCTAATATTTGTGGTTGAGTCGTGGTTTGAAAGACTTTTGATAAATAGGCCTCTGTGTGTTAATTACTTTCAAAATTTTTTTTTTGGTGTTACTGATCCTTTAACTAAGCAGTATGATGCCCTATAATTTGTAATGGTGTTCCTGCCAATGAAACTGTTTTTAAGTAATGAATACATAATGTAGTGTTGCCCTGCACTGGAAAATTTGCTATAGAAAGACTATTATAGTTTATATAAACAAGCTGCTGTGTAGCCATGGGGGCAGCCATTCAAGCACAGGATACACAGTAGATAACAGATAAGTACTACTATAGTTTATATAAACAAGCTGCTGTGTAGCCATGGGGCAGCCATTCAAGCACAATACAAATAGTAGATAACAGATAAGCTATGTATAATCTCATTTTATACTACATGGCTTATATGTTATCAGCTGTGTAACCTGTGTTTTTTCTCATTTTTCAGCTTTAAATGGCTGCCCCCATGGCTACCCAGCAGCTTGTTTATATATATTATAGTAGAGTTGCTGAAGCAAACAAACCAATTTTACCAGTGCAGGCCAACAGTGCCTTATATTTGATTTAATTTAATATACTTTACTTTACATTACTGTTTTACTGATACTGTTCCTTTAAAGTGGACCCGTCACCCCAAAAAAATATTCAAAATCCTATTTTATCACATTAGTCAAGCAAAATGAACTTAATTACACTATATAAATTATTTGAACCTTTCTTCCTTCAGTCTGGGATTTCAAAATAATAGCAAGCTGGCAACCGCCATTTTGTGGACACTGTTATTAAGACAAGTCTTGCATCATCTCAGAATCTTGTATGTGCACCAGAATGGGGGACCTGATGTCCATCCCCATGCACTGGCTACACAATTAAATGGTAAAAAGAACGGGGGGAATATGTGGAGAGCAGTGACATCTAGGCAGTGCTGAATGGAAAGTGAAAGTAATTGTCTGCCCCGCCTCTATGCCCAGGGCATAGAGGAGTGGCAGACAATATTTGATTGACAGCTGAGATTTTTAAATGAGCTTACAACAGCTATGAATGCTTTAATGCTTTAAAATTGGATTTCATGTTCAATTTGAAAAAGACTTTTATTATACAGATTTTTGTGTCTGGGTGACAGGTCCACTTTAAGTGATTTTCTAGTAGACTTAAGGTATAAAGAGCCAAATTACAGAAAGATCTGTTATCTGGAAAACCCCAGGTGATGAGCATTCTGGATAACAGGTCCTATACTTGTATAAAAATATATTAGAGTTGACATGGACAGACCTGTATGTGTCCATGAATACTAGCAGCTCCTAAACGTTTCCTTATTTCAGTTATTGGGGAATTTTACCTTTTACTTTAATATTTAATCTCTTAATGTTTAAATTCACTTGTGTTTTCATAGGAGCAGAGGAAAAATCAGCTAAAATCCATGTTTCAAGTAAAGAGTGGGAGACCTCTGTAAGTAAGAATATGACAGGGCAGATTATTCATATTAATATCATAAATGCAAAAGCTGTGGAATGATCTAGACCAGTGCTGTCCAACTTCCGTGGTACCGATGGCCAAATTTTACTGGCCTATGTGGAGGAGGGCCGATAATGGAAGTCAGTGTTGGCCACTCCCCCTTTTAAACCACACCCACTGAAACCACACCCATGTTACCACAAGAACTTTTAAGATCATATCCACATTAACGGTGGTAGCACCCCAAAAAACCAAATGGTTGGTGCTCACTGCAGGGAAATCCTTCATCACTCATATGTGAAAAATGTAAGTCATGATAAAACCTTAAATCCATATGCCTCATCCTCCCCTGTGGATAATACAGCAACCCCCCAAAACATGATTAAACACCTTAGGGGCCCTTAACAACAATTTCCAAATGCTAATAACCCCAAGAACAAACCCCTAACAGGCTTACATTCCACAGGTAGTGTAGGGTAAACAGAGAATGGCACACACAAGCAGCACTGAGTAAGCAGAGAATGGCACACACAAGCAGCACTGGGCTAGCAGAGAATGGCACACACAAGTAGCACTGAGTAAGCAGAGAATGGCACACACAAGCAGCACTGGGCTAGCAGAGAATGGCACACACAAGTAGCACTGAGTAAGCAGAGAATGGCACACACAAGCAGCACTGGACTAGCAGAGAATGGCACACACAAGTAGCACTGAGTAAACAGAGAATGGCACACACAAGCAGCACTGAGTAAGCAGAGAATGGCACACACAAGTAGCACTGGGCAAGCAGAGAATGGCACACACAAGCAGCACTGAGTAAACAGAGAATGGCATACACAAGTAGCACTGGGCAAGCAGAGAATGGCACACACAAGTAGCACTGAGTAAACAGAGAATGTCACACACAAGTAGCACTGGGCAAGCAGAGAATGGTACACACAAGTAGCACTGGGCAAGCAGAGAATGGCACACACAAGCAGCACTGAGTAAGCAGAGAATGGCACACACAAGCAGCACTGAGTAAACAGAGAACGGCACACACAAGTAGCACTGGGCAAGCAGAGAATGGCACACACAAGCAGCACTGAGTAAACAGAGAACGGCACACACAAGTAGCACTGAGCAAGCAGAGAATGGCACACACAAGTAGCACTGAGTAAGCAGAGAATGGCACACACAAGCAGCACTGAGTAAGCAGAGAATGGCACACACAAGCAGCACTGAGTAAACAGAGAACGGCACACACAAGTAGCACTGGTCAAGCAGAGAATGGCACACACAAGCAGCACTGAGTAAGCAGAGAATGGCACACACAAGCAGCACTGAGTAAGCAGAGAATGGCACACACAAGCAGCACTGAGTAAGCAGAGAATGGCACACACAAGCAGCACTGAGTAAGCAGAGAATGGCACACACCAGCAGCACTGGGCAAGCAGAGAATGGCACACACAGGGAGCGAAGTCAGAACAGAGCAGGAGACAGGGAAAGCTATCATTCTAATATGTACTACATATAGTGACACAGTGCTGGTGCCCCATTAGCATTTTGTATAAATTGTGAACAGGTGAACAATGTGGGCAGTTTCAGTCTGGGTCTCAGGTGTGAATAGTACAGGGCTATAGGATATAAACAATAGAGGTGTTACAAGTGTGAACAATACAGGGGGATCACAGGTGTGAACAATACAGGGGATTAGTCTGAATTTTAGGTTTAAACAATGCAGGGGCCAGTTTATCTCTGTAGTGATACCTTTTAAAGTTTACATATGGTAAACAGACACAGAAGGGGGGACCACAGAAGGGGGGGTCGGCCCGCGGGCCACCAGTTGGACAGCCCTGATCTAGACCCCTCAGTCCATGTTCTCTAGGGTTGACATCTTTTCTAAAAATGCTAGCCTTGTTATATTTTATCTTTCTTTCAATTAATAGCATATGGACTATTTTTTTAATGTAATTCAACTTTTCTAGTCAAGTTTAAGGATGAAAAAGAGGGAATTACTTGTGTAATTGCATCAGTGTTGACCTAAAAAGTCAGAAGACCAGGCCAACAGGTGACCCTTATCACCATGTAAATAGTGTCTATATGCTAGCTTAGCTGGTGGGCTTCTCTTCACAAGTAATGCCTATAATAGTATGATAGAATCAGCGCAAGTCAACTTTGCCATGGAGATCTAGCAGTTAGCTTTACACAGCTGTCAACACTGGGCAAAACTGCACTTGGACATTAATTCATGGCAGCCAATTAAATTTTTGATTTAATTGCAACTGGCTGAAGAAAAAACAGGGATTTGTTGCTATTCCTCCTGTCCAGGCACAAGTTTCCCATGAGTTGATAAATGAGCACAAGACATAATTGGGGGAATGTAATAAAAGTCGCAAGGAGCAAAACAATTAGCACGAATAAGAATAAAAAGTCTAATTTCGCAATATAATACTCTTCCTTAAACTGTTATTACATTACGAATTGTAAATGCACATTGCCCACTTTTAAGAAGTGTTTGAAGGTGTTATAATCTTTTGGAGCAAACGTAACAACTTTTTCAGTAAGAAGTTTTATTAAATTCACTGAGCACTGGTGCAAACTATAAAATTTGACGGAAGTGGTCGCTAAACAGTTTCCGGGTTCGCAAAAGCTTTATTAAATTTGCACTAAGGCAAATTTGTTCGCACAGAGGCATAACTTTTCTCATTGCGAATATATTTTTTCGTTTCATTCCCCCAAATATCTCTAACTGGATCACTCCTGGACAAGATTTATCGGCACATTCCATAAATACAATTAAAAAAGGTTTTTTTATTAAATGTTTAATCTCACAGCATTGTATTTCCATGACCTACACTGTACATCATTATATGTTTTCTTTCTTTACAGCCAGGAAAAGTAAGAGAGAAATTCAGCCACCAGAAGCAAAGGTCTCCTCCTGCAGGCCGACCCCACTTGTCCCAGGAGGAAAATAAAGACATAGAACAAGCAGTAAGAATGGAAAATGTTTCCTCTGTCTCAGTGGTAGGAGGGGAAGGTGATGTTTTCCTTAAAAGTGAGCCAGCATACTAGGAATCCTCATATTGCTCTGTATTCTGTGAATCAGTAAGGTTTATTTAAAGCAGGAAGGCAGAGATGAAATACTGAAAAAAGGGTACAATCTGCCATTGTTATATGCGATTTTGCATTTTGCAGCCTGCCCCCCTACATGAATAAATTGCTGCAGGTGTCATGAATACTGTCCTACCTATCTTCATCATGATCAGAAGGGGGAGGCATTTAGGCACCCCCCCTCCCATCCCTCAACTTGCACGCAGGGGCGGCCCAAGCCGAATGGGTGCCCTAGGCAACCGGCCAGCCACCTCACTCATAGGGTGCAGCAAGGGGAAAGTCAAATTCAACACTAAAGTATTTTCTTGCACAGGGTGCTTGGGAGTCCATGCAGTGGAGCTAAAATATCTAATTAAATTTTAGGCTCAAAAGGAAAAGTTGCACGCAGAGCTTAAGAAAGTTCTGCTTCTAAAGGTACAGAAAGCCTCAGAGGAACAGGAACCAGCTAAAATGGAAACCCCAATCAGGATTTCAGAGGTAACTATTGTTCTGTTGCTTGCTCATAAAATGCTTTAAATTGGCTTGGGAAGACCTGGTGGTCTTGGTACACATTGTACAAAGTTACAAGGAAGGGAGGCTGTCTCCATGAATGATTTTTAGATGATACTATGTGAGAGGCTGAAGGTGAGAACTTCTAGGGCAATTATCTCAGATATATTCCCTGTGCCACAAGTTCAGGGCCGCTCCTCACATGAGGTATGTTAAACCTTGCACCAGGCTGCTCCTGAAACTTTTAGTGCCAAATTTCTGGTTCTTAAACATATTTTTAAAGGAATTGTTCAGTGTAAAAATAAAAACTGGGTAAATAGATAGGCTGTGCAATATAAAAAATGTTTCTAATATAGTTAGTTAGCCAAAAATGTAATGTATAAAGGCTGGAGTGATTTCATGTATAACAAGTCAGTCAGATCACTACTTCCTGCTTTTCAACTCTCTTTGTTTACACTGACTGGTTGCCCTGGCTACCAGACAGTAACCAATCAGAGACTTGAGGGGGGGCCACATGGGTCATTTCTGTTGCTTTTGAATCTGAGCTGAATGCTGAGGGTCAATTACAAACTCACTGAACAGAAATGTACCATGTGGCCCCCCTTCAAGTCGCTGACTAACTCAGACTTATAGAGCTGAAAAGCAGGAAGTTGGATTCTGGCTGTTTTATTAGACATCCAGTCACTCCAGCCTTTATATATTACATTTTTGGCTAACTAACTATATTAGAAACATTTTTTATTTTGCACAGCTTATCTATTTACCCAGTTTTTATTTTCACACTGAACTATTCCTTTAAATATAGGAGGCTATTCAGAAGGATAGGGGAAAAGGAGAAGGGGCAGGGGTATGTATGTGTGTCAAACAAGATTAAAACCCCAATAGAAATAGATTGTGGCATTAGGGATTAAACTGAAAAAAAAATACAATACAGAATTAACATGAAAATATTACAAAGTGTTAAGTAACTCATTATAAGGAAGCTTTTACATAGTATAAGTTAGAGTGGACACTTCTTTTAAAGAATATACATATTACAAATGTTATCAATCAGACAAAGATTAAAATGAGGAACTGATTGCTTTGTTGACAATGACTAATTAAAAAAAAATAATGACTCTTAAAATATGTTAATAATTTGGTTCTAAAGGACTCAGAAAATGTAAAATAAAAAAATTTTTTTTTTTCAGTGTATACAATAGAGGAGTCAGAATTTCAAGATCCACAGCACCAGGACCTTGTGATATACACCCTTAAGTTCTTAAATTAGTTAAGCTTTTGCCAAATCACTTTTTCTGATTTTAGACTAACTTGTATGTATCTTTTGCCTCGCTAGTAGGGTACAATGGATTGGAGGAAAGCTAACTAAATTCCAATATTTATAAAGTAATCTCAGCCTTGTAATTGTAGGCCTGCAAGTTTGACATCTGTGGTTGACATTTGATATTTGAACTTTGATCTTGGAAAATAGAAAACCAGTTATCAGCATGACTGAAGGGAAAGATAATGTCAAACAAATGAAATTGCTTTTTATGATGATTAGGATAAGTAGGAACTTGTACATTGAGGTTGCTGTAGATCTGATCATTTTCACAAGTGCCTAAGTATAGCATATGAATAACTCCTTTCTAAACTAAGGTTTGTTATTCTTAGAAAGGTTGTTTGTAAATGATACAAATCTGTCTAAAGGATCATGTACATAAGGTGATTGTCTCAGAGTTCTTTCTCTGCTTAGAGAAGGATTCTTAGTGTGGTGCCACAGGTTTCTGTATTGGGTCCGTCTTTATTTCATTTGTTGATTAATGACTTGGGCAGGGCATATAGCATTATTATTAATAATTCATTCCATCCAGGAAGTGGCAGATCAGATTCAGTGTTGACAAATGTAAGGTTATGCACCTGGGATGTAACAATATGCTAGCCACTTATACCCTTAATGGGACTAAGTTTGCCAAATCCTTAATGATGCTAATGCCATTAAAGAAGCCATGGGTTGGCAGTCATGTAATTAACACACAAAATGCAATCAGATAAATGTGCTCCAGATCGTTGTGATTTGCTAAAATGAGCATGAATTTGAATCCTATTGGTGCATTGAGTGCACCTTGTAGCGCACGCCTGCAATTACTCTGGAACTCTGGGAATTAGGCTGCATCATGATCATAGTGATTTCCATCCAAATATTGTGGTTTACACATGTGGTCATAAATTAGTCCTAATTACTTTTATCCTATTCTCCTTTATTCTGGCCCCTAGCTTTTTGCTTTTTTGTTCTTCTATTTCGAAGATGTCTATATAAATATTTTCACTTTACAAATTGTGGATGTTTCAGAAAGCATATGAATTTTTTATGCTGGAGAAATGCACCAAGGCAGGGGGATGATTGTGTGTTATTATTTATTTATATATCATATTACATCAACACATGTTCAACAGCACTTTACAGTGATTATACATCATTCACTGCTTGCAGTCTTTATCATATTTACACTATGGTCAGCTTTATCAGAAGCCAGTTAATTTACCTGTATGTTTGTCAAGAGTGGGAGGAAACAAGAGGAACCCACTCAGAGAGAACATACAAACTCCTTGCAAGATTTGCTCTGATTTGAATTGAACCTTGGACACCAGTACTGCAATGCAGCAGTGCTAACCACTGAACCACTGTGCTGTCCAAATGAGAAGATGACTAGAAGAAATGAGAAGGAGGTAAATTCCAATTCCGCAGTTAAGGAACTGACAGTCTTTTCTGTTAACAGGAGAAGCTGCAAGCCTCTGAGATGGTAGAGGTTATTGTAGAAACAGAAGCTAAAGCTGGCATGAGTGGTATCCTCATTTCTGGAGATGGCAAAGAGGGAGTAATCATCAGAGATGTTGTCAAGGATTCACCTGCTGCTAAAACTTTGCCTCTTTTAGAAGGTAACAGTAGATCATTTATGCTGTGTAGTATGCTGAAATGTGCTGTCATGTCTGCATGCAGTGCACTGTGGGCAACTGTAAAATGGGGATTCATAAATTATAGTAGTTAACATAGTAGACATAGTAAACATGATTGCCAAATAAAATAAGAAATCTAACATCATGCAATCAACAAGAACAGTGCAATGGTATATTATTTTATACACAGCATGGCCTTCTTTTTAACTAACCAATACAAAGTACCAATAATACCCCACCCCAGTATATCTCCATCTTCTTTTATAATGTGCCCTCTAGGGATATTAACACTCCTGGTTCATCAAGAAACTTCAAGGGAAAGTCATATTCCTGGGGTGGGGTGAATTGGCCAAGCACTCCCAGTGAATATAATCACTAACCATGAACCCCAGAGCAATACAGGATTTGTGTAAGAGGTGACACAGTCTTTATATTTGATATAATTTGATCCGTAGAGAACCTTGCACTCTCCAGGGTTAATCAGTTAAAACATATGCCAAAAAGGAAGAGTGGGAGCAGCACCAGATTTCAAATGGCAATGAGGACATAAGTGTCTGGATTTTGGCAAAGATTGTGTTAGATTATATTAGTACAGAATCTGATATATAGGTAATTTTGGTATGATTTTTATGGTGTCGTTTTTATTACTAAATTACCAATAGTTCATTTTACCATTTACAATTTTATTATTGAACCATTTTTTTAATTGTGATAATGGTGTTAAGACATACATCTAAGTGACTGAAGTTTATCAGAGCACAAATCACATGGCTAAGGGCACCTGGGAAAATAATGTATAGCCCCATAGCAAATTTCAGAATGAAATATATAAAAAAAAATCTGTTGGCACTTTTTAAAAAACAGATTTCAATGTTAAAAGCTGGAGGTGTAGTTATGACAAATTGGAGTTATATATAAGTAGGGATGCACCAAATCCAGGATTCGGTTCGGGATTTGGCCAGGATTCTGCCTCTTTCAGCAGGATTCGGTGAATCCTTCTGTCAGGCAGAACCGAATCCGAACCTTAATTTGCATATGCAAATTAGGGGCGGGAGGGAAATCACATGACTTTTTGTCAGAAAACAAGGAAGTAAAACATTTTTCCCCTTCCCACCCCTAATTTGAATATGCAAATTAGGGTTCGGATTTGGTTCGGTATTGGGCCGAATCTTTCATGAAGGATTTGGGGGTTCGGCCGAATCCAAAGTAGTGGATTCGGTGCATCCCTAATATAAAGTAGATGCAGTGAAATAGGCCAATTAGTTACATTTCACTGAAATTCATTAAATTGATAAAAAAACATTTCTATCCAAGCATTTTTTAAAACAAATGTTACTCTTTAAAAATCCTCTCAATAATTAGTAGTAATTAGTTATTATCTCAGTATATGGAATTGAAATTAAAGCATGGCAGTCTTCTACCGATTGGAATGTTCAATCATTTTTAACATGGCGTATCAACTTTTAAAGACATCTTTTCTCTTAATTTGCAGGAGACCAGCTCCTAAGTGCCCATGTCTTCTTTGAAAATGTCAAATATGAAGATGCTTTAAAAATACTTCAGTGCGTGGAGCCTTACAAAGTCTCATTTTGCCTTAAACGGGCTGTACAGTCCTCAGGTGTCACAGTGTCGCCAACATCCGGAAGTGTAGAAGTCAAAGGTCCAAAGACCAAGATGCCCAAAATGGTATGCAGAGGAATCTTTCCCAGCTTGTAGACTCTTAAATCATGATTGTGATTCTTTTAGAGGAGTTAGAAAATGTTTTTCCCCTCAGCTGAAGTGGGACGCTCTACATTTATCTAGGACTTGGTAGTCAGTGGCCCTGCTAATAAGCTACATTTCTACCTCTCAAATTGTAGCCAACATTAGTCCTTTTCCTGGATTTGTATTTGGCACAGAAAACGATATGTAGAGCATTCCAGGGCTGTATTTACCATACAGGCAACCAAGGAACCCATTCAAAGAAAGTAGAAGTCAAAAGTAATTCCATCTTATTATATATATATATATATATATATATATATATATATATATATATATATATATATATATATATATATCCAACTATAGTCAGGGGATCTCACTGGTGTCTAATAAAAGGGCAGCCAAGTTTGGGAGTTTTACTTTGAAAGCAGCAAGTAAGTTGCAGGTAAAACTTAGTCCCTTTGTAAAATGTATAATGAGGCAATAGAATTCCTAATGAATCAGATGAAAATTGAGCGTAGGACTGGCCAGATATGGGATGACTTTGACGTAGTTGGCCATCTTAAATATATTGCAATATATGGACAAACAATCCCTGTTTTGTTTAAAGGGTAAGGCATTTTTCAGTAGCAGTATGCACAAAACGTCTCTGTCTTAAATATATTGATAATGGGTTGAGTGCTGAGGACTCTTGTAATTGTTTATATATATATATATATATTTTATCTTCAACGATAAATTAGTGCATTTTTAATATATTATCTCTGCAAAAACAAAAACAAAAGGGATGAGTCTAAAGTTTAAAAAAATGTATACCCCAGTATACATGCGTTAGTTAAAACATTACATTCTACATGTTTTACTTTGTCATTGTGAATCGAGAGATGGCATACTTATCAGAGGAATATAAGACAGAATATTATTATCTACTAATGATATATTTTCAAGCAAATAGAATACAACATTCGTTTATAATTCTGTTATATATTCCCTTTATTCATGATGCGACTGAGCAATTAGCTACGTAGACAGACAAAGGCACACACAGGCAATCTTTAATTCTCTTTCTACTAATATTGCTTTTTTTATGCTTGAATTTTTTTTCAAGCTCCAAACTCAGCTGTGACTTTATGTCTTCTCAGACTGTTAAAAGCCTCACATCAATGAAAAAGAAAAAGAAGAAAGAGCCAAGTCAAGTAGAGGGCTATGAAGATGTCTCCTTAGAAGCCCACAAAGGTTCAGAAATATCTGTCGGTAGTATGGATATTCCACCTGTCGATGTGGAGTTTTCATTTCCCAAGTTTTCAAAGTTGATAAAAGCCAAAAGTTCAGGGGAGACTACCACTGACATCAAAAGTGCAGAAATTTCCACTAAGGAACCTGCTGCAGGAGATAAAAGAGTGAAGATAAAGTTCCCTAGACTCAGAGTGAAAGATGCAGCTGCTGGGGTCAAGGTGACATCAACAAAAGCCAGTACTGAAGTAGCACTAAAAGAAAAGGAGGCATCTACATTTGGAATTTCTGTTCCTAAAATTAAGAAGCCAAACGTGGAAGTGGTGGCGCCAAAGACAGAAGTGGAACTTTCTCCACCAAAACTGGAAATGGAAACCAAGGAAGTAAAAATAATTAAGTCTCCACAAGTTGAAATAGATATACCATTGTCCTCAATAAAGGCTGAAACCTCAGATATTTCTGCCACAGAAAGTGTGAAAATGTCTACATTGAGCACCACAGCTAGAATTCCAGATGTTGAAATTAAAGTGCCGACATCTCAAGTTGAAGTTGAAGTTGAAACTTTTACAGGCAAGCTTAGCATGCCCCAAATTTCAAATATTGCCAAATGTTTACCTAGTCTTGAAAAGGAATCCTATGTGGTTGTTGAGGGAGTATCCAAGACAGAAATAAAACTTCCTTCTGTTGAAATAGCTGCGCCAAAGCTTGATGATTTGAGCCTGCCTAAAGCTGAAGGCAAAGCTGAAGCCGAGCCTTCTGATTCAGGTAAAATATTTAAAATCAAAATCCCACATTTAGGTCTGCCATCAAAATCTCCTGAGGATGGTTTGGAGATCAAAAAACATGTTGCCAAGAAAACATCTGAAGACACATTTAAAATGCCTTCTATGAAGTCTCCAGAAATTGGTGTTAGTGTATCAAGAGGAAAAGTCGAAGGGGATATTTCAGAGAAGAAAGCCGTTATGAAATTACCTTCTATAGACATTTCTGCTCCTGAGGTGGACTTTGATATATACATTCCTAAAGGAAAATTGGATTCAGAGATCTCAATTGAACTGGATGCTGCAGCTCCTGCTATTCCTGATGTAATGTTAAAAATGCCCATTATTAGCCCCCCTAAAACAGGAATGAAGGTTAGAGAAGCATATGCCGAATCGAGTCCCAAACTCAAAACTGGAAAACTGCAGACTGATATTGAAACAGAGACAACTGAATCAGAAAGTTCATTTGAAATTCCAGATGTCACACTAAAAATGCCTAAGATAGGCATTCCTTTGCTGGGAACAAAGGCAGAAACTGAAACACCCCATGTGGAAGTAAAAACAGGAAAAATTACTGGGGAGAGTCCAGATATCAAAATGAAAGAACCAAAAATTAAATTACCTAGTTTTGGAATATCTCTGTCTAAAGAAAAATTGGACTTATCTTTTCCTGAAAAGGATGCATCAGAGAAAACAACTGAGACTGAAACAGATGGAAAACCAAAAATCCCTTTAATTAAGGTGCCATCTGTGGATATATCTTTACCTAAAGTCCCAGATATTCACTTAGTGAAACATGAAGTTACTCTACCTTCACTCAAAGCAGATAAAAAGGCTGAGATGGGGGTTGGCGACTTGCAGTTAAAAATGCCAAAAGTATCCTTACCTAAATTTGACCTGTCAGCAAAGGATGAAAAAGCTCTGGGATCTTCTCCAAAAGTGGAAAAGCATGATAAAAAGACAGAAACAAACATTGCAGATGTCGACCTAGACACGAAGGGAGACAAAATTACATCCCCAAAGGTAGATATTTCTCTTCCTAAGATAAAGGCTGAGGACTTGGACATTCTTTCCCCAAAAGCAGATACTGACATTTCAGTAGACCAATCAAAATTAGGAATGAAAATCCCTAAAGTAGTATACGATGCAATAGCATTTAATGCAGAATCAAAAGTTGGCATCACTTCTGTTAAAGTACCTGATCTTGAGATAGTTGCACCTAGAGTTGATGTTGATTTAACAATGCCAAAAGTCAAAGCTGCAGCTTCAGAGTGTCTTAGTAAAGAACCAGAGGATCGCGCTTTGGAAATAACTAGTGTTGAATTTAAGGAAAAGACAGATCTAAAAATCCATAAAGTAAAAACAGAAGCACAGACAACAGACGCCAAAATTAAACTGCCCTCTGTTCAATTACCATCTGTAGAAGTCACTGCACCTATATTTCTTGATGTTGGTATTGATGCAAGTATACCAGAGGTTGCTATAGAGGCACAGAGTACAGAGGACAGAACAGCAGCAGTCCCTAGTGAGAAAGATGTAAAATCAAAGTCCACAAAATTTTCATTTCACAAATTTGGACTCTCTGGACCCAAAATTAAAAAAGGTATAGAGGTAGAGACCAAAGCCTCACATTTGGAAGGAGAAACAGAAATGCCATTAAAGGGACCAAGAATGAAAATGCCTAAATTTGGAATCACTTTTCCAAAAGCAAAGCATGATCTAGAAAAGGATGTTGCTAAATCAAGCAAAAAAAAAGCAGATATCTCAGTCTGCCAAGATGATGACTCATCTGGAGAGAAGATAAAACGTCCATCAGTAAAACTTCCTTCTGTTGACATTTTGGCTCCAAAACTAGAAGCTGATATTGGATTTTCAAAGGAGGATGTGCCTCTTGTTACAGACAAACCAGCTGATATTAGTACAGACATCCCAGATGTTAAGCTTAACCCTCCCAAATTTTCACTGCCCAAATTTGGCAGCAATAACAAAGGAGGTGAAATGGATTTTGAAATGGAAAGTTCTACATCAGGAGTGAAGTTGTCTCAACCAAAATCATCTGTTAAAGTTTCTAGAGGTGATATTGATGGAACCACTGGTGATAAAACAGGAAAAGAGCTTAAAACAAAGAAGCCAGCATTTAAACTGCCTTCTATCGGAATATCAAAAAAAGAAACTGGCATAGCAGATGCTAACCTAGAGGTGGTTCTTCCTGAATGTAAGATTCAAAAGTCAAAAGAGCCTGGGAAAGAATCAAAAACAGAGACAGATTCTAAGGAAACTGATGGGAAAACAACTTTCATTAAAATGCCAACATTTAAAATGTCTCCTAAGATTAAATCACATGATGTCAGCCTTGGTATGAAAGGTTCAAAAGAGGATCTCCATCTACCTGACGTTCATGTGAAAGTTCCCCATGTTGCATTGCCTTCCATTGGGATAAAAAGTGATAAATCAGCTGATCTCCCACTAATAAAATCAGAGGCAAAAGTAAGAGAATGGGTTCAAGAGCAAGAAATTTGCTTAACAGAAAAAATAAAAATGCCTTCATTGGAAGTCTCAGCCCCCCAGGAAATTAAATCACTGCGAATTTCTGTTCCACATGTTATAGGAGATGTTTGCACCTCTTCACCAAAAATAGAAGCTGATGTTTCAGATACATTGACAAAAGCACATGAAGGAGATATGAATTTACCTAAACTGACCACATTCAATGTTCCTGACCCAAGTGTCAAGTTAGATATCAGTTTGCCTAAAACTTTAGAACACAAACCTGATCTTGCTCTGGAAAAATCAGGAATGAAATTAAAAATTCCAAAAGTTGAATTACCAAAGCTTGGGGAGTATGAGCAAGATGTGTCTGAAACTGATGGAAAGCTGAAGATCAAAATGCCTCATGTTGACATGTCCTTGCCTAAAATCAAAGCAGATGAAGAAGACATACCATTCATAGAAGGAAAGATGAAAATACATGGGTCTGATTTTGAGGTAAGGTCCAAAGATGAAACTTTCGGTCTACCATCTGTAGAGTTACCAAAAATGTCTACTCCTAAAATTCGAGCTCCAGAACTTGAGCTGGATATTAGCCAAAGCAAGGAAGGCGACAGAAATGCTGAGATAAGTAGCCCCGAAGGCAGACCATCTGAGCTAAAATTCAAAATGCCAAAAATTAAACTGCCCAAATTTAGTGGTTCCACTGATATTGATGATGAACCTGCCAAAACAGATGTCAAAACCTCCAAAACAGAGGAAAGGACAGATTCTGGGATTACAGGCTTCAAGCTGAAACTGCCTAAACTGCATGTGGGTTCTCTCAGAGCAAAAGGAGGGGATGATGTGTCTGTTGAAATGGAAGGTAAAAACAAAATAATCAAGAAAGGAGATACAAAGGCTACAGATTCAGAAGATTCAGAAGATAGTAAAGGGTTTAAAATCAAGATGCCTGCATTTGGTATGTATAAGGAAAGCACAGCTGCTTGCACAGAATCATTATACCCAGCACCAGATGGAGCTGAAGTAAAGTTTAAAATGCCTAAAGTCAATATTCCTGATGTTGGATTTTCAGGAGGTGAAGCAGGGGGCAATGAAACAACCATGGAAAAGGAATCGAAATCAACCACTGTTGAAAATTTAGAAATAGATTTGGGTCTGAAGATTCCAAAAATAAAGATGCCATCTTTTGGCATGTCAGGTCGAAAAGTAGATGATCACATGAGTATGTCCCTTGAAGAGGATAAACAAGCCAATAAATCTTTGTTTAAGGTGCCAGACCTAGAAATCTCCACTCCAACGATGAAAGCACATGCAGAATATGATGTGGATGGATCACTGGAGCACAATCTTTCTAAGGAGAAAGAAATAATTACAAAGAAAAAACTTAGTAACAAAATCATTGACGAGTTGGCTGAAGAGGATTCTGGGAAAAAATACAAAGTAAAATTGCCCAAATTTGCGATCAATTTACCCAAAGCTGTTCAAGGTGATATTGAAATTTCAGCACCTAGATTAAAATCAGAGGGTGAAGAGTCTGAAGAAAGTCTGATAGGCAAAAATTTAGAAAGTCAAACAGAAAAAAAGGTCAAAAAAACGATTTTCTCAGTGGGAAAAACCAAAGAGAAAAATGTTGGTCTCCCAATGTCAGATGCAGGAGAAGGAGATGGTCCAGAAATGAAAATGAAAATGCCAAAAATAAAGATGAAGCCTTCTTTTGGAATGTCACGAGGTAAAGCCAAAGGGAATGAAGTAAATGGAGAGTTTGATGGTTCTGCAAAGGAAGATACTGATATTAGCCATGACGGAACCACAAAGTCTTCAAAGCTAAAGTTTCCCAAGTTAGGATTTTCTTCCAACAAAACAAACTCTTCTGATGTTCATATTAATGGCCTGAATGGTGAAACTGATGCGACAGCACCAAATGGAGCACAGGACGGTATGGTGAAAATTGGAAAAATAAAGTTACCAAAGGTTGAATTTTCTTCACCTCATAAAGTTAAGGAAACAGATGGTGAAATAAGCCTAAAGTTGGTCAAAGCAGAAGAGCCTGATTCCAAAGAGGAGGGCAAAGAGAATATACTCACAACCAAATTTAAATCACCTAAAATAACCTTTTCTGGGTTCAAAAAGAAAGACAAAGGGGAGGAACATCAGCTCAGTTCTTCCACAAGAACAGAGTTGGCAACAGTGGAAAATATTAAGGAAGGAGAAGGAAAAACCGGGAAAGCTAAAATTTCACTGGGTTTCCTTTCAGGCAGATCTAAAGGTGAATACACAGTAGACAATAGTGGAATAGAGAAGGGATCCGTGGGGGAGGCCAGAGAAAAATCACTCAAGTACAACTTGCCTAAATTATCTCTGAGCTCCAAAGCAGGAAAAGAGGTAGAAGTTACAACTGAAACTCATGAAATTGTTGATGAAAGTTCTCAAGAAGGTCTAAAAATCTCCCTACCAAAGGTGGGCTTTACTGCTCAAGATGATGAACAGACAGCAGAAGAAGAGGTGACTGGGGGAATTCTGAAAATTACAACGATAAAGCAAATTAAGACAGAGACAGTGACAGAAAAAACTCTGACCTTATGAACAAGTGTTAACAGCTCAGGACTTGTTTGTTACATTGTCACTGGCAGACAACAGATCATTTCTGCTCTAACATATTTTGTATAATTTTCCAGCATTACCCAGTAGCAGGACTAAAAGCAAATCCAATTCTGTACATGTATGTGTTTCAGAGAGCTTCAACAATTAAACATGCTGGTCAGAAAATACATCAGAATTAAAACACAGAGCAAATGTTTTTGGAGACAATAGTTCACCTGGGAAATGCTATCCATGGCAATACATATAGGTGTAAAATTAAATTGTACGGTAATTCATATATGTGAGTGAGTATACATATATATATATTTTCATATACATACACACAATTTGTATTAATATTGAGGGCAATGTCACTACTAAAGTACAAAAATCAATGATAGCAACAATCTCTGACCCTGATTGTGGTACCGCGGCACCATCTGTGGCCTGTGCATAAACATAACAGCAAAGGAACCAAAAGAGTTTCCGTAATATACAGTAAGCCAACCCATGAACTGTTCATATAGGCAAGGTTAAACTGTGGTACAAAGGGTTTCTGACAAATTTTGCCTGGGTGTGTGCATTTGTGCTGATTTTACAATTCGATTTGTTGCTTACCTTTACGTACACTACAGTATATTTAATTATCTGTTAGGACTCATTCCACTCCGTTGTTGTGCATTGTTATGTATTTAAGTATGGAAGTTAAAGGGGAACTATCACGAAAATTAAAATTTTATATTAGCTTCAGCATACTGAAATAAGAAACTTTCTAGATACAATCAATTAAAAATTCTGTACCATTTCTGAAATAATCAAGTTTATGTTCACTATCCCTCTCTCGGCATCTGTTTCTCTTTATTCTGTCTTCATTCAGGAGTTGAGTGTCAGATGAATGATCCAATATATCTTATAGGGGGGGCTCCGTTTGCCTAGAAGATGTATTAGAGCTCACTTTATCAAAATCTCCAGAAATCCTGTCTCTCTACATGCAGAATTTGTGCAAAAGGCAATTATTTTGTTAGATTTTGTTTGTACTGGAATCAGTTATTTGAATGAGCTATAATTTGTCTGCTAGGAAAGAAAGCCCCCCCTATAAGATATATTGGATCTAACTGTCAATGACTATCTGACACCCAACTGCTGCATGAAGACAGAATGAATAGAAACAGATGCTGAGACAGGAATAGTGAATATAAACTTGATTATTTCAGAAACAACCCAGAATATTTAATTAATTGTATTTAGAGTACGTAAAGTAAGTAAGTATGAGGAAGCTTATATTTAATTTTCATTTTTGCAATAGTTCCCCTTTAAAATGCTTGTGTTGCTGCCCAATAGCTGTTCAACCACTTTCTTGCAAACAAGAGTATTAAAGGGCCTGCACACATAATGATATTTAGCCTTCACTGAAAGAGGGTTACCCCCCTAAAATTATTGATGCATACGTGATCACAATAAATGCGGTTCCCTTTTTAAAAACAACCATAAACGCCCATGAACTGGAAATTCAACCAATCGAAATTTATTATAAAAACCGAATTTTCCAAACTCGGGTGAATAGGATTGACCCGAAAACTCGAATCAAATTCAAATCGAAAACTAGAATGTCAAAAAGGCTGCAAAACAACTCCAAATTGATCCTAGGATGTCTTCCATTGACTAAAACAGCAATTCAGCAGGTTTTAGTTGGCGAATAGTCTAATTTGAGTTCTTAAAGGGCCAGTGTATAATAAAAAAAATTTAAAAAAACTTGAATCTAGTTTTAACAATTCCCTAGTCAAATTTGAAAGTTTTGGCCATAAAAAACTTGAAAATTCGAATTCTAAATTCAAATTTTCACTACAACCTTTAATAAATAAGTCCCTTGGTGTCTAGGGGTCTGCACTACCATTGCAGGATTGTTCATTTTGGTGGAGGTGAGGCTATATAGCAGTCTTGACCAATTATAAATCCTAGGAACAGGCACCTGACCACCAGTGCTATAGAATTTACATTTTATGTGTTTATTGGCAACACACATTGTGAGAAGATCAAAGGAGACAGGCAGCGTAAGGCATAAGTTAGTTGATGTCTTCGTGTTATTTTGTTTAAATAAAGACATGTATGCTTGTGGATGGGGCTGACCCAAATACCAAGCAATTTGGTGCACTTGATATAAAGCTTGTAGCCACATAATGAAGTGACAAAGAATGTGGTATGTTCAATGTTTTTGCTTTTAGCAGAGTACAATAAAGTAAACAATAATTATGCATGCCTGTGTGTGTACCTATACATGTAAACCCTGCATTGGCCAACTACTAAAAGCTGTATTGGTTTTTTGGGAGCAAAATGGTGGGCATGGTGGTGTGCAGACCCCTGTGATGTTACTTTGGAACAAGGAGTATATTGATCCATTTGAGGCATAACAGTTGCAGAGTTTGGTTAAAGAGATACTGTCATGGGAAAAATTTTTTTTTCAAAATGAATCAGTTGATAGTGCTGCTCCAGCAGAATTCTGCACGAAATCCATTTCTCAAAAGAGCAAACAGATTTTTTTATATTCAATTTTGAAATCTGACATGGGGCTAGACATTTTGTCAATTTCCCAGCTGCCCCCAAGTCATGGGACTTGTGCTCTGATAAACTTCAATCACTCTTTACTGCTGTACTGCAAGTTAGAGTGATATCACCCCTCCCTTCCCCCCCCCCCCCCAGCAGCCAAACAAAAGAACAATGGGAAGGTAACAGATAGCAGCTCCCTAACACAAGATAACAGCTGCCTGGTAGATCTAAGCACAGCACTCAATAGTAAAAACCCATGTCCTACTGAGACACATTCAGTTACATTGAGAAGGAAAAACAGCAGCCTGCCAGAAAGCATTTCTCTCCTAAAGTGCAGGCACAAGTCACATGACTGGGGGCAGCTGGGAAATTGACAAAATGTCTAGCCCCATGTCAGATTTCAAAATTGAATATAAAAAAATCTGTTTGCCCTTTTGAGAAATGGATTTCAGAGCAGAATTCTGCTGGAGTAGCACTATTAACTGATGTGTTTTGAAAAAAACATGTTTTCCGATGTCAGGATCCCTTTAAGGTTAGGAAATCTTAGTAACCAGTTGAATGTTTGCTTTTAAACAGGAGACCGGTGCTACCTGGTTGCTTTCATTTACTATAACTGAGGCAAACATTGCCTATACTTCACCTCTACCATGCCAAATCCCAAGGAAAAAAAGATGCCTTTTTTTGCATTTGATGTCCCTGTTTGTGTTCCTTTCCATTGCATTTTACTACACCGTGGCCATATATTCTTTCCTTATGCATTGCAACTCACAGTTTAGAATGTATCATCACAGCATCATTTTCATCTAAAATTGTCACAATAAATTTTGTAACTGTGGACTGAATGTGCCCTAATCCTACTCTGCCTGCTGAGTCAAAGGCTATAAATCCTATGTCTGACCAGTGTTTTGTCTAAAAGTGGATGCTTGGTAGATCTAAGCAAGTGAGGCTCTGCACTGCACTTTGGCCTCTTAATGGTACTGTTTAAAAGTTATAGATTTAGTTACATTTCCCCCTATTAAGTTCTGCTAGTATGGCAAGTCTAACATATCTTAATAATAATAATATCTAAGTAGCTGAATAAAGTCTGCACTAGATTTAATTCCCATGACAACCCATCTGATGTTTTAAAAAGATGACCCATAAAGGCTTTCAGATGATTGGTAGTTACTAGACCTGTAGGATTGTAGCCAATTTAAGAATAATCAAGACAAAGAAGACAAACTTATAAGATATAGTTTCCATAAAAGGCAAAATATATATATATATATATATATATATATATATATATATATATATATATGAAATCATTCAACAGGAAAATCATTATACCCCTAATGAAAGAAAATGTAATGCTAATGTTTCAAGATATTTAGTAAACAGAAAGAGCTTGCTACTTATGGATATTTTAACCTGCCAGAAATTTCTGCCCAAGTGATTCTTTATCAAACTCAATAATAACTGCCAGAAATGTCTGCCCTGACTCTTCTAAGAAGACGGGATGTTGCGCACTTCCATGGCGACAAAAGGTAGCAACCCACCTTCCAGTGCTCCTTACTTCTTAGTGAGTTGGGCCTGTAAGTTTCTGCAGCTGTAATGCCAAAAATTGTAAACTGGGTTCTTGGGATGACATCTCATTGGTTGTTGAAATAATGGATGAATCTCACATGTGAGTAAATTGTGCCATCTTAATGATCCAATATCCATGGTGGGATGGACAAAAAACATGAAGCCACGTGTAAAAGAAGCTATGTTTACATCAACTGCATTTTTCCATTCTCCAGACCGCCATATTGCCAGAAGGAAGTGGCCACATTTGCTAAATCTGGGAAATCATTCCAAGAAGTAAACGAGAAGTTCATCAAGCTGATTTCTCTCCACTGCAAAACTAGAAGTTATTGGGCCCCATGGCAACACTTTGGAGTCCCCTCTGGGGCAGATAAAATGATCAGATTATTAAAATATTTATTAAAACTATTATTATTACTAGCAACTAGTACATTGATAGCTTTGATTCTGTGCCAGTTCTTGCTAGAACCACACAGTAGCCACATGAGCTACTATCTTTATTACTAAGTTCATGTCTTGTTCATCTTTGCAAAAAAGCAATTGGGACTAATTAGGAGCTAAATTGCACCAATGCGGTTTCCCTTAGCAATCAGATCTTTCCTACTGTAACTTGTAGGAGACAAATCCAAACTAAGTACTGATTGGTTGTGACTGCTAATTACACTGTCCACTAGTCACAATATGTTAACAATGACAGTGAATAACAGAAATTATAGAGATCTTTTTAATTCCACGTATTATTGTGTTTGTGTTGACAATGTTTAAGGTATCAGGAATGTTTTGACCATTAACCAAAGACAAATAAATTAAATAAAAACAAAGTCACAATGCCATTCTGTTGGCAGTTTGTCATAACAAATTGAAATCTGGTCTAAAATATCACAAATGATGAGGAATGTGATATCATTATTGTTTATCTTGGAGGTGGAAAATAGAGTACCATGTAGTAGCAGCGGCAGGTCAAATTTATAGCTTACACATGGGGCAGGGATCACACTGCTGGTATCAGTGCACATGTAGGGAGTATTTTATAGGTACATTATCAGTAAAATATAAAACAGCGATAGCATGAAATAATGACTTTTCCCAATTACTTTCTGTATTTCTAATATTGAAGTGTAAAGTGTCATTTTTAACCTTCTAAGGCAGCTCTGGGAGGGGGGGTCGCCGACCCTGTAAACTGTTGTAAATTGATACATTTAGTTGATACATTTCTTATCTTTGTCCCTGCTCAGCAGAATCTCTGGGTTTCATAGTGCAGAGACGCAACTGTAGTCTCTGCACTAAAAGAGACAGAAATTCAATTTGGAAAACTGCAATTTGGCTCTTAAAGTTACCAGGAGCGGCATTTTGTGCCACCCCTGGTAACCAGTGGGGTGTTGCCACCTGAGATGACTCTCTAAACTCACCTCATTCACACAGTACCCCTGGGTTTCTGTCTGAGTCTTATAATTAGTGATGGCGAATTTGTCCTTTATCGATTCGCCAAAAAATTCTCAAATTTCCCGCAAAATTATCGAAACTCCGAAAAATTTACGAAAAATCGTGAAATAGGAAAGTTCCCGAAAAAAACATGAAGATTTGTCACTAAATAATCGTGAAATTTGAAGTATTTCACTCAAAAATCGTGAAATTTGAAGGTTTTCACAGAAAAATTTTGAAAATCGGAATTTGACGCCGGCGAATTTTCACCGTGAATTTTCGATGGCGGTGAAACGCTGGAATTCACAGCAAATTCGTGCCAGTCGAATTTAATCGCCATCACTACTTATAATATATTTAACATCATTTACATTTATCAGAGAGAAACTTTCGAACAGTACCATCCATCTCCAAACAAGCAAGTATGAGGCCATTGGTAGAATAAGCAACTGGAGAGCCTTTTCAAAACTCTGTGTAGTTTTTATTTGAAGCACTACATGTTTCGGACCACACAGATCCTTCCTCTGGTGCAGTTAAAGGAAAACTTTACCCCCAAAATGAATACTTAAGCAACAGATAGTTTATATCAAATTAAGTGCCATATTAAAGAATCTTACCAAACTGGTATATATATATATAAGTAAATATTGCCTTTTTATACCTCTTGCCTTGAGCCACCATTTTGTGATGGTCTGTGTGCTGCCTCAGAGATCACCTGACCAGAAATACTACAGCTCTAACTGTAACAGGAAGAAGTGTGGAAGCAAAAGGCAGAACCCTGTCTTTTAATTGGCTCATGTGACCTAACATGTATGGTCTGTATATAATGGCACATACTACTCAAAAAAGTAGATTATTATGAAAATGGTTTATTTACATGAAGCAGGGTTTTTCATATGAGCTGTTTCATGCAATAACTTTTTATAGAGACCTACATTGTTTGGGGGGTATAGTTTTCCTTTAACAAATGAGGCCACTGGCATGCTAAGTACCTCGAAAGTTCCATGACCTTTATACAAGTACTTGCAGTGCCTATATACATAGTCATTGAACTCGTCACTGAATTCTGATATCATTAGATGTTGTAATTGGGGACATTATCGCCTATATCTTGCATGGGAAAGAACTAACCAAAAAGTTACACAGTCACAGAGTACATTGCAATTAAGAAACCTCCAATAAGGGTTATTTCCTTGCTGACCCCATACTGGCATGTTGTTCAGCCTCACTCTGTCATATATAACAATATCCCACTCCCAGGCCGAGTGTAAAAAGTGTCTAAAAAAAAGAGCAGGCACTTCCAAAGACCAATCTTGTAAAATAAAAAGTATTTTATTTCAGTGCACCAGGATACAGCCTATGATTAAAGGGCATGTAAAGTCTAAAATGGAATAAGGCTAGGAATGCTGTATTTTGTATACTAAACATAAACATGAACTTACTGCACCACAAGCCTAATCAAACAAATGATTTATGCTTTCAAAGTTGGCCACAGGGGGTCACCATCTTGTAACTTTGTGAAACATCTTTGCAAGACAAAGACTGTGCACATGCTCAGTGTGGTCTGGGCTGCTTAGGTATCGTCAAAAACAAAGCTGCTTGAGTTCTGCATGGCTGGGAAGTAAGGCGGGGGCTCCCCCTGCTGTTCATAAGTATGATTGTTTCCCTGCTCAGCAGTTAGGGACCATCTGACAATTCCTATTCACAGCAGTAAATGAAGGGGGAATTTCACTGCATACAGTCAGGTTTCTTATAAAAACAGTACACATTTTTAAATCAAAGTAAATTGGAGATTGGTTTCATTTTCATGAAAGAAAGTAAAGATGGGATTTTATTTTTTTGCCTTTACATGCCCTTTAAGTATCTGAAAGATGCGAAACGTGTAAGGCTGTATCCTGGTGCACTAATTTAAAATACCTTTTATTTGACAAGTCTGTCTAGGAGATTGGTCTTTGGAAGTGCCTGCTCTTTTTCTCTTTATCTGCTCCTTCAGCTGAAGGTTCAGGGCGGTGCCCCTGGACCTGTTCTCCTAATTGGTGAGTTTTTCCTTTGATACCTAAGAACAGAAATGGTTACCAACCAGTGTTCACCATTCACTAGTGTAAAAAGTGCCTTGTCCACTGGCAAACTTTTACCTGTAGTCGGTTGCTTAATTTAAACTATATTGTAGTATGTAGTATGTTAAAGTATTCATTGCTGGTTTTAATACTTGTCCACATTTTTTTTTAAAAACTATGTTGCCTTTGGAAGCCATAGAGACACATCCATGTGCTTTTTCTGCCAACCATGCAGCAAGCAGAAGCCAGCAGCACACTTTCACTTTTTTAATCTCAGGACAATATGTGGGTCCAGTTTTTTAAGGTAGTGTCCTTTATCCTAAAGGGATCACTTGAAATATAATTTACACTTAATAAATGCAAGTCACCCTCTAGTAGGAGAAATGACTTAATGATCTGGAAAAATATAGTGAAAGGTGCACAGTTTGCACACGTCTAGTAACCCAGAGCAACCAATCAGCTCGTATAATTTACTGATGTTGGATGAAACACCATTGGTTCCACTAGACCGGGGTTAACATTTTGTTAAAACTGCTATATATAATATACACTGTATGTAAAAACCCTTGACATGTCTGAAACACTTGACGTTGAAATGGCAGAATAATCAATATAATGTTTGTGTACTATTAAGTTAGCCTCAGTTGTTCACATGCAAATGTATCTAAAATATTGTATCTCCTTTAAATCGGTCTACTTATCATTTATTATGAGCTGAGACTCCTCACATAACAACATAGTAATTTGTATTCTCTGTGATGTGAGTTTGAGGAGCTTTAATATCAGTTGGAATTGAGTTGGAGAAGCTCAATCAGAAGCAGGCAACAGAAATAAGAAAATACGGAAACTAATCCTGGTATTAGTCCTGAAGGTTAGGGTATAATTTACTCATACATATGTGTATGTATACCATTGCTATATAACGTTTTCCTTACCATGTAAACAGAGAAATGACTACAAGATGTATATTGTCTTTTTGTAAAAGTTTTATTGTTAGATATTAAAAATTGAGATTTTCTTTGAAGTGCTCTATTGAAACAGACATCTCATTGTAAAGTATTGACTAACCGCTTTTCTGGATTTACTTTGTTCTTTTTTTTTGTAAGTTACATTTTGACATAATAATCAGAAATTTACTCAAACTCAAACTCAACTGCCACTGGCGTCTGACTATTTTATTGCAAAAATCAAAAATACAAAGACTACAGAAAGGATGGTATATTATAAAAAGTTTGCAGTATTTCTGAGATTGAAATTCTCATATAGATGGTATATAAATGCTAGATGGTTTCGTGTCATCTGAAGAGCTGGAGTTTAAAGGAAAACTATACCCCCCAAACAATGTAGGTCTCTATTAAAAGATACTGAGTAAAACAGCTCATGTGTAAAACCCTGCTTCATGTAAATTAACCATTTTCATAATAATATACTTTTTTAGTAGTATGCGCCATTGGGTAATCATAAATAGAAAATTGCCATTTTAAAAAATAAGGGCCGCCCCCTGAGATTGTTAGATTCACTGTGCACACATACAAACCACATGTAAGGTCACATGAGCCAATTAACAGACAGAGTTCTGCCTTTTGCTTCCTCACTTCTTCCTGTTACAGTTAGTGTTGTAGTATTTCTGGTCAGGTGATCTCTGAGGCAGCACAGATAGAGTCACGAAATGGTGGTTCAAGGCAAGAGATGTAAAAGGACAATATTTATGTAAATATATATTCCAGTTTGGTAAGATTCTTTAATATGTCATTCAATTTGATATAAACTATCTGTTGCTTAAGTATTTATTTTGGGGGTATAGTTTTCCTTTAAGCTTTAGTCAAAAATCTGATAACAGTATAATGTTCTTTTAATGGAGATGGAGGAGGACAAAGTAGGATTAAATGGATTCTGACATGATTTTTAGGGTAAATCCACACTGGGGAGATTTGGTTGCCTGGCGACTTATTGCCTCGTTTTTGCAGCGACCAAGCTCCCCAAACGCCTTCACTGACTCTGCGCCGGCTTAAAATTAAAAAAACGGTTTGTTTTCCGAAGTCGCCCGAAGTTGCCTCATGAGGAAACTTCGGGCGACTTTGGAAAACGAATCGCCGCGTGTGATAAGAGCCAGCGATTAGTCGCCAGGTGACTAAATCTCCCCAAAACGCCCAGTGTGGAGTGACCCTTATGGTATTGCATTTATGATTGTAGTAGTATCTAAATTACACTGTTTACACTGCAAATAATTCACTCTACCATGTAAAATGTCATTACGAACCCAATCAGTGTATTTTTTTAATCGTAATACTGTTGTGTAGGCAGCCATCTTTCAGTTGGCTCTTTTGAAAAACAGATTTCAGTGCAGAAGGCTGCTGGAGAAGCACTATTAACTAAAAAAAACATGGTTTTCCCATGACAGTATCCCTTTAAGAAAGCAAGATGAAAATGACAATGAAAAAGGAATGGAGGGAATGGAGTAAAGAGAATGTAAAAAGAAAAAAAAGAAAGAGGGGAACTGGGAGATAAAGGAGCAATGCTGGAAAAAGAAGAGATGTTTAAAATGAAGTATGGCCATAATGTAATCGATTATATATATATAATAGATATAATATATAATATATAATATCATAGATTATAAATATAGAATACTTGGCTTTAAGCCTCTCTTTGTGCTCCTGTCAGGCCCGGACTGGCAATCTGTGGGTTCTGGCAAATGCCAGAGGGGCTACTGTAAGATGCCACTACTACTAAGTGGGCTGGTGGGGAGCTGTTTGGACCTCTGTGTACTAGGAATGCCAAGGCCTGTTTTGAATCCCAGTCCAGTCCTGGGCCTCCTGCTATTAGAATTATTTGAGTTAAAGGGATACTGTCATGGGAAAAAAAAAATTTCCAAAATGAATCAGTTAATAATGCTGCTCCAGCAGAATTCTGCACCGAAATCCATTTCTCAAAAGAGCAAACAGATTTTTTTATATTCAATTTTGAAATCTGACATGGGGCTAGACATTTTGTCAATTTCCCAACTGCCCCAAGTCATGTGAGTAGCACTATTAACTGATGCGTTTTGAAAAAAAACATGTTTTCCGATGAAAGGATCCCTTTAATAAGAGATCACATCACGTTTCACCTCTACTGGACTTCAGTCTGGACTAACCAAGACTACCTAGTATAGCAAATTAGCATTCTGTAACATAATCAGGGAGAAGAGAAGCCATGGCTACAGGGGAGCCAAGCCCATAAAATCCTGCAATTTTCCCCACGTATACTGCAATTGAAAAACCCCCAAACACACTGCGGGGCCTATAGGCCTCCCATCTGTAAATCTGGATCCCTCTGGCAGGACCATTCCCTCAGTTTGGGAACCTATACTTGAATAGATTAGGCTTGTCAATATGTGGAGAGTGTAGAGGGAGGGAAAATGATGCCAGAGACAAGGAGGATTCTTTATAGGTATCAGGTTTCAGTTTTAAGTCTACCATGAAAATTCATTTGTAGTCTATCCCCCTAAGTAGGGATATATTTGTGGAGTTTAATATCAGAACGTTTTTTTTTATAAAGCATGGAATTGCATTTTTTTTTTGCAATAATAAAAGTTGTTATTCAAATGCACTATTTATAATTCCCAGTGTCACTTGGCCAGTAAAAACGTATGATTGGTGCCAGTGTTATGAACAGCATAACAATTTTTTATTATGTACAGTATGTTTATCATTGAATAGGAATAATAATTTAAGACCATTGTAGAGGACTATAGATTTTGCTCTTTACCTGTAAGATATTTTGGGACAGATTCACTAAAGGGCAAAGTAGCGACGCTAGTTACAATTCGCTAGAAATCCCATCAGCAGGGACATCACTAATTTACTAACAGGCGTAGACAACAATTCGCTAGCGTGCGTTCTCGATCTATCGCCAGCCGACTTATCGCAAATTCATTAAGATTCTATTTTTACTGAGCGCTACCTCTTTCACCAGAGTTTACTTCACGACATCAGACCAAGCAAACTGATAGAACGAAACTTCCTCAATCTTATGTCAGTGACATCATATCCTGTATGCCGGAAATTCATAAAGTCATAAAAAAAAAACGCTGGCAACTTTTACTTTTTTAAAGGGATTACCTTTTTTTCGAGACATTTGAGGGGCATGCCACATTTGTTTTAGGGTTAGCTCGTGTGTAGGGCATTAGAGGATCTTTATGTCTTAATTCAGGTTTATTGGACAATTGTAATAAAAATTGGCCACTTCAAGCATTTGCACCAACATCTCTAATAAAGACGTCTATACGACTTTAATGTCCCTATTCAAATTAACCTACGCGTAAGAGGACTAATGATGTTTCGCTAGGCAGATATGAACACTAGTAAAAATTCGCTGTGAAATGCTCGCACTGCTGAAGTAACGCTACCAAAAATTCGCCAGCGTTCGGCTGCTGAGACACAACTTCGCATTTTAATGAATTAGTGTAGTGGTAATGAATTTGCGCCTGGCGAAGTGGCGCAAACTGTGGCTAATCGGTCGCTGGCAAAAATTCGCCCTTTAGTGAATTTGCCCCCGTTGAATTTATTAAAATGACAAGTATAATGAAAGAAGGACTTGCAATGCCATCTAGTGAATTAGTCCCAGTATTACAGACTGCTTCCACAAGTTTTTCTTTGCATTCGATAAATTAGGGATTCATATATTGGACTAGAGTTCACAGCACTAAAGGCAAAAATGTTTTCCCATTGTGAGCTGCATCATGCAGAATGCTGCCAATTATTTTTGTTAGTGATGGGTGAATTTATTTGCCAGGCATGGATTTGTGGCAAAAATTTGCTCCAAAAAAAAAAAAAATCGTTGTGCGTCAAAACTGACACCCGCATAAAAATTGTCGCTCGGACACCCATTGACTTTAATGCATTTGGACAAAAGAGTCACCCGTGTAAAAATCGTTGCGCGTCAAAATAATTTTGACGTCCTTTCACTTCAATGTGTTTTGTGAATTTTTCACCATTTCGTGAATTTTTTCACTGTTTTGCTAATTGTTCAGGTGAAACGGGACAGATTCGCCCATCACTATTTATTATCACTTTCCTTATCTGCTCAAAGTATTATGCTACACTACAGCAGCCACATTTATGCTGGATAGTCCATTATCTCTCTTTAGTTCCAGACAGGGCCCTGCTCTTTTCATTCTATTTTAATGCAATTGGGGGTGCACAGTGTGAAGTTTTCATATTTGTAGTTGCAAACAGCAAAAAATATTTGGAAACACCATACCTCACAACATTCTGGAAATTGAAAGATGCGCAGCAATTTTTTGACCACCCCCCTTTTTTTGCAGCCACACCCCCTAATTACCATGCCCATTTTACAAAATTTGCCAGGATGTGCTCTTTAAGCGAGTCTAACTTCTCTCAATGGGCAAAACTGTTAGAAATGTATCTTAAGTATCTATTCTGGGCTCTCTGGCAGTTAGAAACACTGTATCTTATTTGGCTGTTCAGTGCAGAGAAATCGGGACTTTCCAGTACAAAAGCAGGACTGTGGGTTGAGCTGTCAAAAGCGGGACTAGTATGAAACACTATGATCAGTTTCGGACTGAGACGCCAGGGGCCCACTCTTAGTACTATTATTCTTCCTCTCCTCACTCAACCTCTATTCCCCTAGTCTCTTTTGTTTACTGTACATATTATAATCTATTATTCCATCTATTTAGCCTCTCGGTTCTCATAGAAATAGGGAATGGCCATGAAATAAGCCAAATGTTTAGCAGCAGGAGGGCCCTGACTGACTATGATATGGACAGGCAAAGGAGCTGGTATTCAATGTCATGCACCAAGGTCACAATAACAAACACATTAATTACAGATTTTAATTACAGATTTATTGGCATCAAGTAGCAATTCAGAGAGGCATAAGAGTAGATTGTTGGCAGCACTACATACCAGACAGCTGCTCAGCTTGTTTTCTTACTTGTGCTGCCGATCTGTGACTGATGTCAGGAGATCATTGTGAAGATTTGTACAGTATAAAAAGCCTCTCGTGCAGTTGATGGAACGTGTTGTTGTTCAAAGTGAAACGTCCAAGGGGCATTACTCACATCGTTCAGCAAAAAACCCCTAGTTACTACCTACCCCCTAGTTGTGTCCCTGGTCAGAAGTGACAAAATCATGAAGGTGCCTAGAAGTCATCGCTTGAATCTGGACAACAAATATGGCACAAATGTTTTCAAGGGACAGTAGGGCTGTTTTTTGTGGCAACATAAAGATGCATGGGGCAGCAGAGCCCTTCACATTTCCATTCCAGAAGGATGAAGAAATACAAGGAGCCGGTTTAAAGGGAAAGTAAAGTCTAAAATAGAATAAGGCTAGAAATGCTGTATTTTGTATAGTAAACATAAACATGAACTTATTGCACCACAAGCCTAATCAAACAAATGATTCATGCTTTCAAAGTCACAGGGGGTCACTATCTTGTAACTTTGTTAAACATCTTTGCAAGACCAAGACTACGCACATGCTCAGTGTGGTGTGGGCTGCTTAGGGATCGTCATAACAGGGAAACAAACAAAGCTGCTTGAGTTCTGCATGGCTGGAAAGTAGGACGGGGGCTCCCCCTGCTGTTCATAAGTATGATTATTTCCTTGCAGAGCAATTAGGGACCGTCCGACAATTCCTATCCACAGCAGTAAACTAAGGAAAAATTTTCACTGCATACACCCAGGTTTTTTATAAAAACGGTACACATTTTTTAATTAAAAGTAAATTGATAATAGATTTCTTTTTCATTAAAGAAAGTAAAAATGGGATTTTATTTTTTTGCCTTTACATGCCCGTTAATGATGAGCCTCTCAAATATTGTAGTGCTGTGCCAAAACACAATATACCAAAAGAAACACAATTTCTGCTCCCCCTTTCTAAATATAGTTGCACCCTAGGAAGGTGCCTACCACTAGTTCAGGCCCTGCTGTGACTGATCCTGGCTTTTGTCTTTTCATTATAATGATGTACATTTTTTCTGTCTTACCAAAAGCATTCATGAATGTCTTAAAAACTGAAAAATAAGGTTTCAAAGCACACAAGGAATGAGAAGCAAAATTGACTGGAAACCTGCAACATAGAGTCAGCAGACCAGGCTGAATGGTAAACTCTATACACAAGGGTAACTAGCAGAGGTTACACACTTTGAGGAAAGTCTGGCAGAAGTTTAGGGACGTAGAAGGATCACCGGCACACAGGAGTTTGGTTAAAGGGATACTGTCATGGGAAAAAAATATTTTTTCAAAATGCATCAGTTAATAGTGCTGCTCCAGCAGAATTCTGCACTGAAATCCATTTTTCAAAAGAGCAAACAGATTTTTATTCAATTTTCAAATCTGACATGGGGCTAGACATATTGTCAATTTCCCAGCTGCCCCAAGTCATGTGACTTGTGCTCTGATAAACTTCAATCACTCTTTACTGCTGTACTGCAAGTTGGAGTGATATCACCCCCTCCCTTTTCCCCCCCAGCAGCCAAACAAAAGAACAATGGGAAGGTAACCAGATAGCAGCTCCCTAACACAAGATAACAACTGCCTGGTAGATCTAAGAACAGCACTCAATAGTAAAAACCCATGTCCCACTGAGACACATTCAGTTACATTGAGAAGGAAAAACAGCAGCCTGCCAGAAAGCATTTCTCTCCTAAAGTGCAGGCACAAGTCACATGACCAGGGGCAGCTGGGAAATTGACAAAGTGTCTATCCCCATGTCAGATTTCAAAATTGAATATAAAAAAATCTGTTTGGTCTTTTGAGAAATGGATTTCAGTGCAGAATTCTGCTGGAGTAGCACTATTAACTGATGCGTTTTGAAAAAAACATATTTTCTGATGACAGGATCCCTTTAAGCAGGGCAAGCCCTTGCAATTTTATTGAATGCAGTGCAGACGTTTAGGGAGTCATTTTAATATATTTGCTGCAAGTTTAACAACCCACATACAATAGATTTGATTGGAGTCTGTCCAGTAGATTTCTACAGGGGGCCTGTTGAAGTTCTGCCCTATTATTTTGCAGGTGAGTACCCATGTGATCAAGTGCTCTGTTGCTGAGATAATGTGTGAAGCACTTTATAGGTAAAAACAGATTGGGGGGAATTTCTAGACCACACTTTTATGTGTTTGAAATTGGTATACAGTAACTTGATATACAAGTTATTGGCTCAGAATAAAAAATCATGCCATTTGACCACAGCTAAAGCAGAAATCCCTTTAACGATTCATTATAAAGGGTTAACAAGTCCCTCAATGTCAGTGGTGTCAGCATTCCTAAGTATCAGAGACATGGGTGCTCACACAATCGGGTTGTATATATTTATTTGATTTATTCACCTCTTTTCACAATGTTATTATACAAATACAGGAGTCTTTAAGAGATACAAAATCTGGAAGCAAAGTACAAATTTCTTCCTCTAGACCTTCCTTCCTCTTAGGAACCTAAATTTAGAGGGGACAAAATGTTGTACAAAACAAGTTTAAAACCCAGCAGATTAAAAAAAAAGAAAAAGAAAATAATAAAATTGAGAAGTAAATTGCAGCAGTTATTTTTTAATAGTAAAACCTTGTCATTATTTTGGTTGGAAAGGTTCCCAAATTAAAACCCAGCATGAAAATTGTTTTTAGAGGTGGCTTATGCTTGCTACTGGAATGTATAGCAGAGTTGCATTTTATGAAGAAAAGTGAATGTATACACACAGAATGTGTACCTATTATGTACTTGTTTGTATATCTATCACGGCAAGGAAATGAATACTTAATCATATAAGCACGCCCATTTAAATATACTGTCACTGTATACAGGATTCCATAAGCTAACATTTCTGCGTTTATACTATATGTAGGTATTTTACACTTTAAAACAAACACCTGAGTCATTGACTTATATGTATACATTTACACAAAGAGCACATGCTTAATTATAAGTTTTCCCTCATTTTACATTGTTGTTTTGTGGTCCCACCTATATATTATGCATAATACATTGTCCTGGATTTTACACCATTTTTCTGTGGTCCCTGGTGTGCAGATGGAGCATAAAAGGAGAGCAACTCATCTACAGCACCTTATTCCCTTCCATGGAACAGATGTACCGATTAAAATCTACCCGAAACTCCAGGAGTAGTTCTTTCTTTAGCCCATAACATTTGATTGTAGGGGGACAGCAGCTAAAACTGAGATAATGGATCAGAATGTATATTATAAACACTGTCTATCCATATGTCCATTAAGGGCAGATGGTCCATAATTTCCAGCAGATTTGAAGTTACCACAATGTCCGATTCCACTAATGATTGGGTCTGATTAACTCGTGCACAGTGGAACTAACATCATTTTTATTTGGGCAGAGGAAAGCTGTAGATATTGCTATTATTATCATGTAATCACAAAGGGGCCCATTTACTTAGCTCGAGTGAAGGAATAGAAGAAAAAATACTTCGAATTTTGAATGGTCGAAAATGGCTACTTCGACCATCGAATAGGCTACTTCG
This sequence comes from Xenopus petersii, assembly GCA_038501925.1. NCBI lineage: Eukaryota > Metazoa > Chordata > Amphibia > Anura > Pipidae > Xenopus > Xenopus petersii. Next base: position 20,765,846 of record CM076687.1, on the reverse strand, counting down.
ACCTCCGACTTCGAATCGAACAATTCGAACTAAAAATCATTCGACTATTCGACCATTCAATAGTCGAAGTACTGTCTCTTTAAAAAATACTTCGACCCCCTAGTTCACCACCTAAAACCTACCGAGGCCGATGTTAGCCTATGGGGAAGGTCCCCATAGGCTTCCTAACAATTTTCTGATCGAAGGAAAATCCTTCGATCGATGGATTAAAATCCTTCGAATCGTTCGATTCAAAGGATTTAATCGTTCGATCGAACGACTATTCCTTCGATCGTTCGATCGTAGGAATAACGCTAAATCCTTCGACTTCGATAGATTTACATTCGGCAGTCCAATATTGAGGGTTAATTAACCCTCGATATTCGACCCTATGTAAATCTGCCCCAAAGTGTCAACAGATTACACACTGATATACAATAGAATATCCACTATAGTATCCCAGAATAATACTGGGATATACAATATAAAATCCTCTATAGCAGGGATCCCCAACCTTTTGAACCCCTGTGCAACATTCAGAAGAAAAAGGAGTTGGGGAGCAACACAAGCATGAAAAAAATTATTTTGGTGCCAAATAAGTGCTGTGATTGGCCATTTGGTAGCTCCATGTGGATTGTCAGCCTACATTGAGGCTCTGTTTGACAATACAACCATTTTTTATGCAACCAACATTTCCCTAAAAGCCCGGAATTCAAAAATATGCACCTGCTTTGAGCAACATCCAAGGGGTTGGAGAGCAACTTGTTTCTCACAATCTACTGTTGGGGATCACTGTTCTATAGTATCCCAGAATTATGTTCTGTAAACATCCATGTTGCACATAATTTTGTTTCATAATACCTGCCCTAGAAATAAGGCCTAACGGCTAAAGGAATGCTGTGAAAAACATACATTTTGTACTTATTCATGGTGCTATGAAATTTAGTGGTGGTGCTGCCGGATATACATTTTATGGTGATCTTTTCTTGAATATGTACAAGCAGTAAAACTAGGGATGCACCGAATGTCTCGGTATTCGGCCGAATCTTTCGCAAAGGGTGCATCCCTAAGTAAAACTTATGCACATGTTCCAAGAGCTCCATTTCGGTCCAGTTTTAAATAATGTATTTACAGCACTTGGTCAGTGAGTGGCTCTGAATTCTGCTGTATCCAAGAGAGTAGGAAGAGAAGAAAAACAAACCAGCTTAGTAAAAAGCCATTTGTCCTCTATAGAGATGCAATGACCTATATTGTACTATTGAATGAAGTTGTTTTCTAAATAACACTCTGCTTAGTATGCATTTTAATTTGGGGAAAATGAACATTTTTAGTTCCAAAGGATTTTCTTTCTTTTCCTTACCGTCCTGCAGCTGGATGAAGTGCTAAACATTTAATAAAACCCTGTTCATTCCAATCCATTCATTAATTCTTCACTATTTGGTCAGTTTTACATTCCAAAAAAAAAAAAAAAAGCATTTTTAATAACACAATTAAGCTAACAAAAAAATATATAATAAATATAGAATACATTTGGCATTTAACTTACAATAACGCGTATAAAAAAAAGAAAACGATAAAAATGGAGGTCTCATGTGGGCCCTTGAGGATTTAAGAGCAATAGCAAGTACTTTACCCCTGTGTTGGATAATGTTTGGCGTGACTTGATAGGAATATGTATGGCACAACAGATTCAGCTGGGGAAGAAACACTCTCTGGGGCATATTTATCAACGAGTGAAGTTAGAGATTGCCAAGAGTGAAATTTGGCCACTCTCCATTCATTTCTATGGGATTTTGAAAGGCGTATTTACCAAAGGATGAACTTTCACTTTCACCCATAGATAAATCCCATAGAAATTAATGGAGAGTGGTGGAATTTCACTCTATTGGACTCTGGTGATCTCTATTTTGATAAATATGTCCCTCTGTGCCTTCATTTTAGAAGGGATATAAACCTAGTGCCACCATTTTTTCCACATGCAGATTGAAGATGTAGATTCTAATAAATATCACCATGAAATGTTGGATAGCGAGAAATGATGGCCAAATGTTCACAAACATATATGATGTAGCGACTTGTGTAATGCAGTAATTAATCGGAACTTGAAGTCCTCATCCAACCCCATACCGAAAAAAATGCTTTTCTATCTTATTTCACTGCTGCATCAGCTCTCCGTACTTACATACCTCAGACCTCCACCAAACATACTGCTAGCCTCCATTAAATGCATCTCAGATTTTTAATCATGCCTTCACATTCAAATTCTAAAGTCTGCTTCCATGAAAAAGTAGCTTTTTTTAAAGACTGTCACAAACTCGTCCATGAAAATCCCCTGTACTCAGCCCATATATTTCAAACAAATTGGACTATTTTTGCTCTTAGTATGTTTTAAGAGTATCTGCCAGATTCCATATCCATTTTGAGTGTGGTGTATTCCCATTATAATCATCAGGACGTTGGCGCTGATATTGTTATGTCTCCATTTACTCTAAAGTCACATACACCACCTACATACATGGTTTATAATTTGGCATCCAGCAGACTTGCTAATTATGTATCTGGTGAATGCCTGAGTATGAATTGTCCTGTTGGCAGACTCTTGCTGGGCAGGCATGTTCTGGCAGGTACTCTTGACTTTACCTAGTGCTGGCATGATATGTTGGCTACAATTCTATTTGAAAAGTCTTTTGTAGTTCATTGGAAAAAGGATTGGCCATTCGCTGTTGAGACTTGGACTCCAGTGCTGCCCATTGAGCTTCAAACTGGTCCACTTCCTGTGCAGTAGATGCTAGCCTTAGTTGGCTTGGATCTGGGGGCCATGATGTACCATTGGCTGTGCCATTCGGCTTGAGTCCTAACTGGCTAGGCTGCTCTGAGGCATGCGATGTTTGCAGGATGCTATGAGGGAATGGGTTGGACTTATTTGCTAAGTTAGAAGATGGCACTTGGGTAGCAGAGCAGAAAACATTGGCTACCATCTGAGAAGGAGTGATCCCCACCACTGGGACACTTGGTACAGGGTAGGACATGGTGGGATTATAACCAGCTACAGGTACATAAGCAGGCTGCATATGAGGTGCAATAAACATGCCAACAGGTGCAGTTGCACCATCATAAGGTACAGGGTATGACTGCACAGCAGACGGCACATGCATTGGCACTGCCACCATAGGCTGAGTGGGAGGCTGTTGCTGTTGAGCCTTAGCTGCCTTTTGGACCTCCTCTAGCCAACGCTCTGCTTCAGACGGGGTTCGGCGATGCCCCATTTGGAAGCCTGCTGTAGCTGCTGATGTATTCATTTGTTCTGCCCACTCTGAGATACCTGAAAGAAAGGAATAGCAATGTAAGATATAAAATCACAAAGGCGTTGAACAATGAAAGTTTCTATAAGCATCCGATGGACAAATCTTACAGTGCTATTAAAAGGTCCAAGATATACATTTGTACTTGGCGAGGAATTATGCCATTATAAACTGACTTTTCTGCCCTATTAACAGTTGTCTTATATTTTTTATCTTTTTTTTTTTTAAACTTTGACTCGTTTGTTGCTCTGTAGCCACTCTGCTTTACAATTGGTGTGTCAGTGACCCCAGCAACCAGGCAGTGGTTTGAACTGGTTAAGTTGAATCGGATATACTCTGAGGAACAGCATATAAAAATTAAAAAGAAAGGTACCAGGTCAATGTTATTTGGAGAGAGGCAAACAATTTAATAAAACAATATTCAAAAAAAAATCCAAGACGGGGAGGCACATTTTAAAACTCCCATAAATTCTCATGAACTCAAAATTCGACCAAACGAAATTTATTAAAAAAAAAGAGAATTTTCCAAACTCAGGTGAATAGGATTGACCCGAAAACTCAAAATCAAATTCAATTTGAGTCTTAAAAACTCGATTTTTTTCTCCGAAAATGAATGTTAGGAAGGCTGCAAACATCATCAAATTGATCCCTGGACCTCTCCCATTGACTTATACAGTAATGCGGCAGGTTTCAGGTGGTGAGTAGTCGAATTCGAGTTCTTAAAGGGCCAGAGTATGATAAATCTCAAAAATCTAATTTGAATTTTTTTTTAAAACTCAGATCAAATTTGAGTAACTCCCTAATCGAATTTGACAGTTCTGGTCATTAAAACTCGAAAATTCAAAATTCAAATTCTTGATATGACCCTTGATAAATGTGGAAGATTAGGAAGCAGAGCTGACGAGCGGATCCACAAGGCCAGAGATATTCAGTTAAAAAATATTTTTATTAGTAGAAAAATTAAAAATATAGCTCTGGAGCCCATGACTAAGCACCCTGAGAGGTGTGAAATGCTTAGGGTGGATGGAGATGCAGCTATATTTTTAATTTTTCTACTAATAAAAATATTTTTTAACTGAATATCTCTGGTCTTGTGCCGGTCTGCTTCCTTATCTTCTGCTGTACCGCTCCCTAAAGCTGGGGGTCTGGGGCTGGTGCACCTGGACCACTTTCACTGTTTGGTGAGTTACTTTACACTTAGGGGCAGATTTACTATGGGTCGAATATCGAGGGTTAATTAACCCTCGATATTCGACTAGGAATTGAAATTCTTCGACTTCGAATATCGAAGTCGAAGGATTTAGCGCAGCAAATACGATCGAAAGATTATTCATTCGATCGAACGATTAAATCCTTCGAATTGAGCGATTCGAAGGATTTTAATCCAACGATCGAATGAATATCCTTCGATCAAAAAAACTTGGGCAAGCCTATGGGGACCTTCCCCATAGGCTAACATTGTGTTCGGTAGCTTTTATCTGCTGAACTAGGGGGTCGAAGTTTTTTTTAAAGAGACAGTACTTCGACTATCGAATGGTCGAATGGTCGAACGATTTTTAGTTCGAATTGTTCGATAGTCGTAGTCGAAGGTCGAAGTAGCCCATTCGATGGTCGAAGTAGCCCAAAAAACACTTCGAAATTCGAAGTTTTTTTTAATTCGAACCCTTCACTCGAATTTAGTAAATCTGCCCCTTAATTCTGGAGCACCTTGTTCTCCCCTAATCATTTACCTTGATAAATGTGCCCCATAATATTCTGAAAATGACTTTCACTATCACCATGCAAGGCTGTGTGTGTTGTGCAAAGTGATGCATCTTCCAACAGATGGTGCTACTGCGCATTCCTATCTTTAGCCCTTGTATGCCTATTTTGGCAATGATTTATCTATCAATGTTTATTGGAAGATTTTGCAGAGAGACAAAATACGAAAACAAACAAATCTAAGCCTGTCGGGCTGTAACTAGTACAAAGGTGCTTTCCCTTACTAACCCAGGACAAGGGCCTTGAGCCCCAATCCCTTACAAAGCAAAATGTACAAATACATTTTCCACCCTTACACAGCAGATAGAACACACAGAACAGCAGCTCTTGCGTTCCCCAAGGTTCTCTCTCTCTTTGAAAAACTTAGGGAGCCAACTTGCAGCCTAATCACCATGCAGCTACCTGGAGCAGGCTACTGGACTGGAGGATTCACCCACTTTTGTCCATTGACTCCAGGACTTCGTAAGCCAGCTTTTACTTAAGCTGAACAATAGTAAAACAAAACATTTTATTTTTTCCCCATTGCAAAACTAAGACAGGAATCTAGGGGAAAGATACACTGCCTCAAACTGTTTCCCAGTGCTTCTCTTACAATAAATATATATATATATATATATATATATATATATATATAGTATACTAGTCATTCAATTATCCTACACAGAAGCACTGATAACATATATCTGCCTAAATTTAGTAGCAGCTTCCATGACCTATGCCAACATGTGCTACCAGACATTCCTAGAACATATGCAATATGTAAGAAGCATGCACAATAAGGTGGCATTCCTGCATCTTCAGCAGCATTGAACAATTTGGAATTTGAAAAAACAAGACCAATTGGAAAAAAGTTCATAATGGCATGAACTCTTCAAATTCAAACATAATCTGGATAATTGTGTGATCATCAGCCTAACGGCTCTTACACATGGGCGTTTTTTGCTGCGCTCCCCTGCGTTCCGCTTTCTTACGTTCAGCCGCAGGGGAGCTGCGGCTGAACGGAAGAAAGCGGAATGCAGGGGAGCGCAGCAAAAAACGCCCGTGTGTAAGAGCCCTAAGGCTGTATCCCAAAGTGCACTGCACAGAGCTAGATGATGGGTGATAAGACACCACCCCTAAAAGTTGTTACATTAGTGAGGCTATTCTTACCTTGCACTGCTTGTGATGGCAGGGGAACAGCTGGAACTGTGCTAGGTGTTCTAGTCCCATTGCTATTTACAAAGGGATCCTCAGAGGGCTTGTTTGTGAAGGAGCTGTTGATTTGGTTGCACAAGTCACTGATTCCATCGGAATCTTGATGCATTGAAGACTCCAGTTCAATGTCTTTAAGAAAGATACAATACTGATTATTTTACTGACCTTATTGCTCCTTCCTCCGTGTCTTAAAAGCATTCTCTAATCATATCATATTAGGGATGCACCGAATCCAGGATTCGGTTCGGGATTCGGCCAGGATTCGGCCTTTTTCAGCAGGATTCGGATTCGGCCGAAGCCTTCTGCCCGGCCGAACCGAATCCGAATCCTAATTTGCATATGCAAATTAGGGGCGGGGAGGGCAATCGCGTGACTTTTTGTCACAAAACAAGGAAGTAAAAAATGTTTTCCCCTTCCAACCCCTAATTTGCATATGCAAATTAGGGTTCGGATTCGGTTCGGTATTCGGCCGAATCTTTCACGAAGGATTCGGGGGTTCGGCCGAATCCAAAATAGTGGATTCGGTGCATCCCTATATCATATACTGTATTAAATAATTACTTTTTTATGCCTTCCTATGCTATGTATGTATCAAAGGGTGAACTTTCACTCCCAATGATAAATACGCCTTTAAAAATCCCATAGAAATGAATGGAGAGTGGCGGAATTTTACACTAGTGGACTGTGACGATCTCTAACTTCACTTTTTAATACATATGCCCATTGTGTCTTCTGGCTGAGCAATGGAGATTGGCAGCCAGACCTGGGGGGTAGGGATGTAGCGAACTGCCGTTTATGTGTTCGCGAACGCCGTTCGCGAACACCGGCAAAAATGCGAACAGTTCGCGAACAGTTCGCGAACTTCGAACATCCGCAAAATCGTTCGATTCGAACGATCGAAGGATTTTAATCGTTCGATCGAAGGATTTTCGTTCGAATCGAACGATCGAAGCCATTCGATCGAATGATTTCATTCGATCGAATGGCTTCGATCGTTCGATTCGAACGAAAATCCTTCGATTTTAGCGGTCGAAGGAATCGAATGGTCGAACGATTTTTGTTCGAATCGAACGCGAACTCGTATTGGCGAACGTCGCGCGACGTTCGCGAACATTCGGCGGACGCGAACAGTCGAAGTTCGCGCGAACTAGTTCGCCGGCGAACAGTTCGCTACATCCCTACTGGGGGGTGATAAGCGCTCACAAATTTTTTTTCTTGTGGGCTGAGAGAAGCGGATCTGCTCCATGCTTGATCTACACTGAAAAGTGCAGCTTCCACTTGCATGCACAAACAGCGGAGTGGAGGTCCAACTGAAAATGTAAAAGCAAGCATTTTTATGGCTGACCTTCCCTGCCTACACACAAGTGGAAGCTGGACTTTTCAGTACAGATCCAGGGAGCTGGAGAAGAGAGAAGATCCACTTCTCAGTCTGCAAAAAAACTCTGCGTGTTCTTGGAGAAGTGCATGTTGCCTTAAAGGAAAACTATACCCCCTGAACAACGTAGGTTTCTATAAAAAGATATTGCATAAAACAACTCATATGTAAAACCCTGCTTCATGTAAATAAACCATTTTCATAATAATATACTTTTTTAGTAGTATGTGCCATTGGCCTAAATAGAAAATTGCCTTTTAAAAAATAAGGGCCGCCCCCTGAGATCATATAATTCATGGTGCGCACAAACTATACTTGTTAGGTCACAGGTATTTACTTAAATATATATCAGTTTGGTAAGATTCTTTAATATGTCACTTAATATGATATAAACTATTAGTTGCTTAAACATTTTGGGGGTGAAGTTTTCTTTTCAGCCTTGTAGCCTAAACCTTTCTAAATATGCAGAAATCCATTTTCATTCAGACAGTCAAGACGGGTGCCCTATGAATTGTTTTTAGAAGTTGGAATCAATACAGGGAAAAAATTAAAGTATTTAGATTATTTATAGAGGTTTTTGTATTAAAGGTCGGATTTTAGTGGTTTTAGAGATTTTTGAAAGCATGCTAAACTCAAACTCTAAAACCACAAATTTTAATTGACTTTATTAAAAGAGCCGCATTTAAAAAGAACGAACAAATATGTGTGTTTTTCTGACAATTCCTAGAGAAAAAAAATCCAAAAAGCTCTAAAAGTCTGAATAGATTTAAATTGGTCCAATAAGATCAGCACAACTCCCACTGACTTCTGTAGCACCTCAACAACTTTTACTTGGCTTTTTTGCCTTTGAGGTTTTCGTGGTTTTTACACTTAATAAATCTTTAATTTTTAGAGCTTTTTAAAAATATAGGAAAACCACAAATTTTTCGAAATTTGTGTAAAAAAAATGAAATTGCATTGTTAGTAAATGGGCGCTATAATGTGACTATTTGCTTTTTAATTTGAGTGAAGACAGGATATGGTTAAACACTGGAATAACAATTGTTGCTAGCATCCCTTAAAAGGGTAACAGCACGTGGATTAAAGGGATTCTGTCACAATTTCAATGGTGTAGTTTTTATTTCTAAATTACACTGTTTACACTGCAAATAATTCACTATACAATATAAAATGTCATTCCTGAACCAGCAAGTGTATTTTTTTTAGTTGTAACATTGCTATATAGGCGCCATCTCAGGTTATTTTGCCAGGTCATGTGCTTTCAGAAAGAGCCAGCACTTTAGGATGGAACTGCTTTCTGGCAGGCTGTTGTTTCTCCTGCTCAATGTAACTGAATGTGTCTCAGTGGGACCTGGATTTTACTATTGAGTGCTGTTCTTAGATCTACCAGGGAGCTGTTATCTTGTGTTAGGGAGCTGCTATCTGGTTACCTTCCCATTGTTCTGTTGTTAGGCTGCTGGGGGGGGGGGGGGTGATAGCACTCCAACTTGCAGTACAGCAGTAAAGAGTGACTGAAGTTTATCAGAGCACAAGTCACATGACTGGGGGCAGCTGGGAAACTGACAATATGTCTAGCCCCATGTCAGGTTTCAAAATTAAATATAAATAAATCTGTTTGCTCTTTTGAGAAATGGATTTCATTGCAGAATTTGAGCAGCATTATTAACTGATGTGTTTTGAAAAAAAACAAACATTTTTTTCCCATTACAGTATCCTTTTAACTTCATGTGCTTTCAAAAGAGAAAGTAACCCTCTTTTGGACTTAATCTCATTCACAGGCCCGGATTTCTAACTTGCCCACCCCTAGGTCAGAGGGTTCTTGTGCCCCCCCGTGAGCATGTGTGCATACACAGGCTCCCATCGGAGAACTGGGGATTCGGAGTCCAGGAGATTTTAAAAGCTGCGCATCCCCAGTGCTTCCAAAACAATTAGAATGCGACTGGGTGGCACATCGTCCCTTAAACTTCATAAAAGATATAAGAAAATGAAAGCAATAAAAGCAATTGCAAAAAGCCTATTTCTGGTGAACTATCTGAATACACCTGAACTGATAAAGTGATTTAAGAGTTTACAGGCTTTATTTAGTGATGGCGGGGCAGTAGCAAGCCTTCATGTTTTTGGCAAATTGCACCCTGCCACTCCATCAACTCTCTAGCTGTAGTTTTCTACACTCCATGGGGCAAATTCACTAACCTGTGGAAATTCGCCAGTGACGGCTTTGCTCACACTTTGCCAGCCGAAAATTTGCCAGGACAACACTAATTCACTAAAATGCGATGTTGCGTCCAGGGCTCTGAACGATGGCGAAGTTTCGCTAGCATTAATTCGGCAAGCAAATCGAGTTGCACTAGCGTTGGCTAATTTACATAGGGGGGGAAGTTAAAGTTCAATGGACGTATATGTTGCAGCAAATACATTACACTATTCAAACCGGGGAAACCTTAATAAAACAAAATAAAGTTGTTATAATGCCTTATAGATGAGCCCAGTGTATAGTTTATGTGCCATATGTAAAGAAATGTAGGGGGGAAGCTGGGTACCCTAAAAAAAATTACGATCTTTTGCAGTCTATCACCCTGAAAAACGGAAAAGTCGCCAGCGTTTTTTGGGACTTAGAAAAATGTTCAAATTTTTTTGAGGAACTCCTAGCTACTCTATTGCACTTCGCCTGAGGTGGCGAAGGCAAGTCTGGCACAAGAGATAACGTTCAGTAAAATCCGCATCTTAGTGAATTTGCGTAGTTACGCCCATTCGACAGAGCGAAAATTCGCCTGGCGTTAGAGTGCAAAGTAGTGCTACAGTCTTCGCTAGTGAATTTACACCAGCGTTAGTCACTTCAACCTTTAATAAATTTGCCCCCATATGTTTTCCCCATAAACATGGTGCTGCTTATGTTTAGCAGCGCCAGTATCAGACTGGGATTATAGGAGTCCACCAGAAAACCTGGGCTCACAGAGAGTTTTCTTGGTATCCCGGTGAGCCAGTGCAGCAATGCACTGTGATGTATTCAAGGTGGGCAGGAGGGGGAGAAACATAGGCACCCCTCATACTGACCGAACTTCTTGTACAAGCCTAAAGGGCAACATTTTCTAACCCCTATTGCTCTAGCACTTGCATTCAGGGTCATCATAAATGACCACTTATATCTTAATATCCCTGCAAATGTTTTGATGTTGTCTTATGAGTCCATTCCCTTATCACTGTACAGAAAGCAGCCTCCGATTTTCCATCGGTCTTCCAACCCAACAGATACTGCCTTTTCACATTATAATTACCTTGACTCTTGTCCTGGAAATTGGTTTTCCGTTGAAGGGTGGACGGGAGCTCATTGAGTTTCAGCGAAAGCTGCCGTTTAAAAGGTGAGTTTTTTTGGCTAAGGGCAGGGAATCCACGAAAGGATCCCTGTCTCACCAGCTGTTCCAAGGGAGCATGTCTGCGGGGTATGGCATGTTGCCCACCAGCCTCACTCTTCTCTGATGGGACTGCGGCACACTGGGGTGGTGATTGGTCAGGCTGTGCTGGCAGTACTGGATTTGATGGTGTTCCTACGGTTGCTATACTGGACCCCAGAGATGGATTAGCTTCAGCTGTAAAATAGTAAAAGGGCATTGCCCCAACCAGTTGTTGAACATTGTCTGTGTATGGTAATAAAACATGGATATTTTCATATCTGAGAGATTCTTTGTTTAAAGGGATACTGTCATGGGAAAACTTTCTTTTTTCAAAATGAATCAGTTAATAGTGCTGCTATAGCAGAATTATTCTCTGAAATCCATTTCTCAAAAGAGCAAATAGGTTTTTTTATATTTAATTTTGAAATCTGACATGGGGCTAGACATATTGTCAATTTCCCAGCTGCGCCCAATCATTTGACTTGTGCTCTGATAAACTTCAGTCACTCTTTACTGCCATACTGCAGGTTGGAGTGATATCACCCCCTCCCCCCCCCAGCAGCCTAACAACAGAACAATGGGAAGGTGACCAGATAACAGCTCCCTAAGACTAGGGCCACACGGGAAGATTCAGGGAGATTGGTCGCCTGGCGACTAATCGCCGCGTCTCACGATTTCGAGCTACTTTGCAAAACGTATTGCCGCGTGTGAATAGGCGCAGGCGACTTTAGCGCTAGCGGGTGCAAGATACAAGCAAGCCATTCAGGGAGATTAGACGCGGTGATTAGTCGCCAGGCGACTAATCTCCCTGAAATCTTCCCGTGTGGCCTAGCCCTAACACAAGATAACAACTGCCTGGTAGATCTAAGAACAGCACTCAATAGTAAAAATCCAGGTCCCACTGTGACACATTCAACAGCCTGCCAGAAAGCAGTTCCATCCTAAAGTGCTGGCTCTTTCTGAAAGCACATGACCAGGCAAAATATCCTGAGATGCACCTACACACCAATATTACAACTGATAAAATACACTTGCTGGTTCAAGAATGAAATTTTATATAGTAGAGTGAATTATTTGCAGTGTAAACAGTGTAATTTAGAAATTATAACTACACCATGAAAATCATGACAGAATCCCTTTAAAAGCAACACTCTACAGTCTAATGATTGGCCACTGTCTATTTGAGAATAAAACAATAATGTTTAATTTACCTTCAAAGAGTATGGTGCCTTCAACAAACAGGTAAGACTGGGTGTACATAATAATCTATACTTAATTTATTACTGACAATAATATAGGATAATAAAGTCAGTGTATAGTTATAGTTTACCTAAGATATTGTATGCTTACCCTTCTTTTTATCTTGAAGTTGCCTCATCACTTCTTGACGTTCTGCCTGCTGGGAGGCAGACGTGACACGGAATGATCCCTCGCGGGCAAAACTGGTTCGACTGGCATCAAATGAAGCTGTCACCCCACACTCCTTTTCCCTCTTCTGTTTTCGTTCCAGGCAAGCCGCAAAAGCACAGCCAACAGCATGGCTTAAACGCTCTCCCTGTGTAGAAAGGAAAGAAGAGAGAGAAATTGGAAACCCGAGGACAGATTTTGCTCTTTGATACAAGTTTTAGAATGATTTTCAGGCTTGCTGTACAGCTGTGCTCAACATGAATGGACATTGTAAGTATTTTTGGAACATGCTAAATTGTATCCCCATGCAATTGTAATGTCATACTTACAGAGTCCTTCAAGGCCATAAAGCAGTGACAGATCCAGCGCCTGGTTGTTCCATCCCGACAAATGTAAGAAAAGGCCTTGTCAAAGTTGCGATCAGGAGCACAAAATGATACTTTCTCAATGGTCTGATCCAGTATCAGGTCCTATAAAAGTCATATAACCAAGCATTTGAAGAACTGTTAAAAAACCTAATGTTCGGCAGAACCCAAGTGCAAGAGCTTTAGGAAACTTTAGGAAAAAGGCAATTACAAAAGGAAAAAAAGAATTGTCCAGTTGTTGTATGACTATAAGCTGACTCATATTAGTCAAATAGTGTGTATCTTGATTCGAGTGGCCTTATAGCCTTTGGCAAATCTTAAAGAATTATTTTTTCTTATACCTATAGCATTGAAAAAAATGTATCTCCGTTATTATAACTTCCTTTTATTATTATCTTTATTTCTATAGTACCAGCAATAGATAGATACATTCATCTATAACAAATGGGGGTCTTACAATAATTTAACAAACAAGGGTTACGGATTAAAATCAGCTCCCAAGAGCTTACAGTCATTTTATGAAAAGTGAAAGTTAGACACTGCACACTTTACAACCTGGTCTGGTATATTAGTCCCAAACAGTTCCATTATAATAACTCCTCCATAGCAGCAACCTATTTCACTCACCTTAGTTTTATCATCCACGACACGCAGACCATCAGCAGAAACCCAGAGGATGGCTTTCACAGACTTCTTCCCAAGCTTGAAAGGGGATCATGTCATTAGTCTTAACATATTAAATATGCTTTGAGACACATCCTCTCTACCACACACATATACTGCATATGTATTTATTTCTGTATGTATTTAGTGTGAAAGTTGCACTCCATTAGAGCTGGATGCCTAGAACCAAAAATGTTTAATACATACACTGAAGGTGGTCCACACCCCAAGGAGGTTATTTAGTAAACTCTTAATGCAAAAATCACAAATTTATTAAACCCCGAGGATGGATAAGTCCGAATCAGAAAATCTGGCATCTCAGACCTGTCGAGGTTGCATATAAGTCAATGGGAGAAGTCCCAATGATTTTTTGGTGTGTGCTGGGTTTCGTGCAATACCCCGAAGTTTTCGGGCAAAGATCTGAGTTTTCAGGTGAAAAATCTGAAAAAAACTTGAAAATCGGATGAACAATCCGAAAAAAACTTGAAAATCAGATTTTTTCCCGCAAAGCAATTTTTCGGGAAAATTTAATAATAAATAAGCGCAAAGAAAAAAAAACCCAGAGCAGATTTGATCAGAGTTTGTAACAGAAAATATTGAGATAAATTCGGACTTTGATAAATAACCCCGTCTGTATTTCTCAATGTGCTTTATGCTATAAATTACACCAGCATTTTGGCTCCTGCTTGGGGCCTTTTTCATGGAATAAAAAACACTTTGATAAATACGGACATTTGGGGATTATTTATCCAAATCTGAATTTAGCTCACTATTTTTGGAAAGCCTCTCCGACCAACTCCGCACTGACTTTTCCCTCAATTTATCATTACATTTTCCCAAAGAATTCTTGTGCGGGAAAAGTCTCAATAAGTTCTTAAAAAATCAGAATCCTCCACTTTTTTGCAATTTGACACTGTATACCGCAACTTTTTCAGATTTGACAGCGCACATCAAAAAATACAGCAACTTTTTTGGAAACCCAGCTCAAGTCGGGATATCGTCGGGACATCTGCCATTGACTTCTACATAAACTTGGCAGGTCTGAGTTGGAGTACTTTTTTTATTCGTAATTTTAACACCATTTGGGGTTTAATAAATCACGAAAAATTCGAGTTTTTGTTTTCTAGGAAAAAATGGTGGTTTTCCCCTTTAAAAGTCCAACCAGAAAATATATAGTGAATAAAGTACCCCCTCTTGTAAAATATAAGGATATTATAAGTTACTGAGGAGTTTCATGACCAATAAAACCGAAGGCCGAGTGTTTTTATACAGGTCATGGAACTCCGAGGTAACTTCTAATATCCTCATATTTTGCAACTGGGGGTATTTTATTTATTATAATACACAAGTTTCAGTGAGTCATGAGACAGAAATTACATCAGAACTCACCGTTTATAACTGATGACATTAGAACTCACCGTTTATAAGGATATAATTTACAGGATATTCATGGCTTTTGTGTATTTTATATATATATATATATATATATATATATATATATATATATATATAAAAGGGAACTCCAGATGTGATAGCAGCAAACAAACACAAGAGGAAAATTCACAGAAACGCATTCCCATTGCAATTCCCATTATGAAAAACAAAAATCATCCGCATTTCTAGTTTCATTCATTGCTGCTGGCTGAATAATTGATCCACTGTAACCCCCTGACCTGGAGTATATATTGGAGGGGTAAGTGTCAGCCTCAGGTTGTGGAAAGCCTGCACAATATAACATTCAGCCAATTAATATAAACAATAACTTTCAAAAATGTAGGTGTGCCTCACTCTGTCACTGTCCCTTATAAATCTTCTGGCTGCAGGTTTATGTAATAGTTGTATATGAATCTTTTTTTCCACTTGATATATTTATCATGTGCAGAGGCCATATTTAATATATTCTACAACCCCACATGCCTCTCTTATTAAAGTTAAATACATGAGACTAAGGAAATAAATAGAACATTTTTTGCCTTGTCACCAGTTCTTTGATGTGAACATTTTTATTCTTTCCTGTGCCTTATTAAGTCAATCCACGGCTATGACGTGCTTTTCCCAGCCCTTTCATCTTATCTGCTAGTTTCATGCTGCAGAAGATTTCCTTTTTCCTGGCCCTTCGGTTCCCTCTAATTCCCCAGCCATACTCCGCACTTCTTATGCAAATGCACAGATTGGGCTTTTTAAACCTCTCCCTATGCAAACACTTCAAGATTAGTATGATGAGCGAACAAAAGGCCTAATTTTGCAATAAACTATTGCAGGAGATGGGGAAGCATAACCATCTGAACAGCTTTTGCCATTTGCTTTACTTGGTGAAATTGCAGAGCTACAGAAAGTGCTGTGATGGACCCTGCGGGTGTTCTAGACTTACAGAAAGCTGCAACCCACTTAGATTAGGCTGATACTGCATGCATTAATCCAAAATCAAAAGGCTGTGCTTGTATAACTACAGTACCTTATTTTCATCTTCAAGCTCAAATATGCTCTAATAGCAATACTCTTTATGTTTTGATTCAGCATTTAGAATCATAAATCAAAGCCCTAAAATAAAATTGGAAAGAGAATAAGACTTTGCTTAAAAAAGATCTCCAATATACTGGAGATTTGGGCTGCTGAATGGGAATATTGAGGAGACAACAGCAGGTTTAGAAGCTGTGGCATCTGCAATTCACATTTTGTGGCCAGTCTGGGGCAGATTTACTAACCGGCGTCCACTTCGCATCCAGAGTAACACTTAGGGGCCGATTCACAAAGGGTCGAATATCGAGGGTTAATTAACCCTCGATATTCGACTGGGAATAAAAATCCTTCGACTTCGAATATGGAAGTCGAAGGATTTTAAGCACAAATAGTGCGGTCGAACGATCGAAGGATTATTCCTTCGAACGAACGATAAAATCCTTCAAATCGAACGATTCGAAGGATTTAAATCCAACGATCGAAGGAATATCCTTCGATCAAAAAAAACTTAGGAAAGCCTATGGGGACCTTCCCCATAGGCTAACATTGAGTTCGGTAGCTTTTAGATGGCGAACTAGGGGGTCGAAGTTTTTTCTTAAAGAGACAGTACTTCGACTATCGAATGGTCGAATAGTCGAACGATTTTAAGTTCGAATCCTTCGATTCGAAGTCTTAGTCGTAGGTCATAGTAGCCCATTCGATGGTCAAAGTAGCCCAAAAAACACTTCGAAATTCGAAGTTTTTTTACTTCGAATCCTTCACTCGAAGTTAGTGAATCGGCCCCTTAGCCAGGCGAAAATTCGCTCAGACTACGCTAATTCACTAAAATGCAGAGTTTCGGCGTGGGCGCTGAACACTGGCGACTTTTCACTAGTGTTACTTTGAAAATTTGAGCATTTGATAGTGAAGATGCGCTAGCGTTCATTTCTGCCCAGCGAAACTTCGCTAGGATTCTTGTGCTCAGGTCAATTTGCACAGGACGGGAAATTTAAAGTTGTATGGACGTCTTTATGTCAAATGTTGGTGCATATACTTACAAATTACACTTTTTAAAACACATGTCCAGGGAACCTTAATAAAGGCAATAGATTTATTCGAATGCCCTACACATGTGCCCACTGTAAAAATTAATGTTCCATATGTTTGCAAATGTATTAGGAAAACCAGTAACCCAAAAAAAATTTAAGTTAGGTCTTGCAGGCAATCAGGCTGAAAAAAGGAAAAAACGCCAGTGTTTATTGGACTTTAATGCATTTTTGGCTCACAGAATATAATGTAAGTGACAGAAGACTGAGGAAGGTCTAGGTGGTGAAGGCAACTCTTGAGAAAGAGGTAATGTACAGTAAAATCCAAACTTTAGTGAATTTGTGGAGTAATGTCCATTCGCCAGAGCGAATTGTTGACCGTCAATAGAATGCGAATGACCGCTATCGCCTCTCTCTTTTGCTAGCGTCAGGGGCGTAACTATAGAGAAAGCAGACCCTGCGGCTGCAGGGGGCCCAGGAGGTATAGGGGCCCCATGAGGCCCTAATTCATATACAATTTCAATAAATATTGGAGAAACAAGTCAACCTCTAAACATTTTGGGGGCCTGAAAAATAATTTGCTGTGGGGCCCAGTAATATCTAGTTACGCCACTGGCTAGCGTATTGGCGCCTCGTCTGTTAGTAAATTGGCGATGTCCCTGCGGGCGGTAACGCTAGCGAATTGAGCCACTTCGCCCTTTGGTAAATCTGCTCCTCTGAGTCTTTCATCACTGACACTTCCACTCTTTCACATAATGATATCCTACATTTTTCTAGCTCATTATTTTGAAAATCTTCATTTCACAGAGAATCGAGTGTCATTTTTATTTCACACGTTTCAACTTTGAAAAAACTCTCCACTGGGGAGAACTGATTTTGTGTTTAGCACTTTGCTTTCAACAGTTACTTTTGCTTTTCACTGAACATTTTCCTTGTGCATTCTTGTGAGTGCAATTTGCTGCTGTCTGGGTTCCTATGTGTTACTAATCATTTTCTTAGGGCTGTGTTGTACACATATATGGAAACGGAGCAATATTCATTCCCATTACTATGGGGTATATTCCTGCCCCCCTCCCCAACCTTAGATGCCATTGGGTCAGTTGTCTGACCCAGGCCTCTCATTTCTCTCATAAGGGGATGTATCTTGTATTTTGAGTTTGGATTGTGCTGGCATTTCACCGAAAAATCAGGGTAACGTTAACTTACTATTTTCAGCTTCTTCACAGCATCCTCGCACACATGCATCCCCCTCGACTCCTCCACTTCCACATGTCCAAGGTACTGTAAGCAAGAGAAGGAACTGGCTCAGGGCTTTGTAGAGACTTTGTAGTAACTCCAGTTGTGAAGTGTTTAAAAGTGTTATAAACCTGATAGAGACCCTAGTATCTGCTAGAAAACCAGTCCTTGTAAAATGCAGATCCAAAATCTGACTAAAGGAAACATAATTTTATTTTATATTAAACTTTCCATAAAAGTTTCATAAAAATGTTCCATAAAACAAATGTGTTATCTGGAAACCCATTATCCAGAAAGCTTTCATTCAATAATTCTATTTTTTAAAAAAGATTTCCTTTTTTTCTGTAATAATAAAACGGTACTTTGTACTTGATCCTAATTAAGATATAATTAATCCTTTCTGGAGTAAAAACAATCCTATTTGGTTTATTTAATGTCCTTTTTTTATTAGACATAAGGTATAGAAATCTGAATTATCGAAGACTCCTTATCGGGAAAACGCCAATTCCAATAGGCTACAATACCTTTTAAATGTGCAATCCAGCCTGAATGAATCATATGTCTTTTTTCCATCTGTGATAGAAGGGTGGATAGGGGGGAGGCAGAGGATCAATATATTGACCTGAGATAAAAATCACTTGGCAAAGGACTGAACTGTGTATGACTGTATTTATATTGAACTCCTCGTCAAGTTGATCTAAGGGTTATCAAAAAGGCTAAATATTTGGATCAGCCAACCATGTGATTAGCTAAATCCTTCGAAGATTTGATTACTTGTCAGCCAGGTGAATCGATGATCACCATAAAACTACAGCTGTTTAGTGAGTGGGAGGAAGAAAATCTGACCCACAAGAAATGTGATAACCAAGACACCTATAGACCTTGGACAATTCAATTCATCCCCAGGGGTCAAAATTTAAGGCACTAAAATTAGGAAGTATGTAGCTATAATAGGAAGCCCTAGTGTGTAGTAAGACTGTACACAAAAATACTGAGGAGGGAAAGACATGCTGTGTAGATAGGGAATTTACTTAGTGATTGAGGTGTAGCAGGGAGTAGCTTCCCAGGCTGTAAGATTTGCCTACAGTGAAGGGACCACAGTGGGTGAGGCTTTAGGTTCTCCTCCCTGACCCCTCCACTGTGTGAGATCCAGACCACGTGTGAGGTATTTTTGCCTAGAGGGAGGTTGTACTGCCGTGACTATATCCTCAGGGCATCTGCATCTGCCTCTTATATACTGTCTGAGCTGTGTGCCTATGGGGCAAATTCAGTAAGGTCCGAAGTTGTGCCCGCACTTCGCCAGGCTTAGTTTCTCCAGCGCTACGCAAATTCACTGAAATGAGGTGGCGAAGGCAAGTCTGGCGCATGAGGTAACGTTCAGTAAAATGCGCAAGTTAGTGAATTAGCGTAGTTACGTCCCTTCGTCATAGCGCAACTTCGTCTGGCTTAAGGGTGCGAAGTAGCGCTAGAGTAGGTCCATTTTGCTAGCGAATTTACGCCAGCGCCCGTTAGTAAATCGGCAAAGTAGCGAAATGACGTCACACTGGCGAATCTGCGCTAGCGTTAGCCACTTCGTGATTTAATGAATTTGCCCATATATATTCTGCAAATGCCTCTTTACTGATGTAAGTAACCTGTGGATCATTTGTCTCTGACAAATAAAGTTATTCTGTTCTGTTTGATTTGCAAGAACCTCCTGGTACCCCTTTTGCGAAGGCCCTGCCTTAAGTGATAGTGTCCATTGTAACCCATGCTCTAGTATACTAGCTAGCAATTAACCCCATTGGCATGGATAGTCCAAACACAAGTTACATAAGGTTTAGAGTTAATTATCTTTCTGATTGTATTAAAGGAACAGTTCAGTGTAAATATAAAAACTGGGTAAATATATAGGCTGTGCAAAATAAAAATTGTTTCTAATATAGTTAGTTAGACAAAAATGTAATGTATAAAGGCTGGAGTGACTGGATGTATAACAGAACAGAACAGAACACAACTTCCTGCTTTTCAGTGCCTTGAAGGGGGTCATTACGGTTTAGTGAGTTTGCAATTGATCCTCAGCATTCAGCTCAGATTTAAAAGCAACAGTTATGACCCATGTCGCCCCCTGTCCAGTCACTGATTGGTTACTGCCTGGTAACCAATTAGTGGAAACCAAGAGAGCTGAAAAGCAGGAAGTAGTGTTCTGGCTATTATGTTAGACATCCAGTCACTCCAGCCTTTATACATTACATTTTTGGCTAACTAACTATGTTAGAAACATTTTTTATTTTGCACTGCCAATCTTTATACTGAGCAATTCCCACCCTAAACACCATGGCGAATCATTATTGGACCTAGCCCATAGGTGAATAAAACCTGTTATTATGCCAGTGTAAAGAGCACCATATAATTATTGATGCATAAGAATAATGATAGCCATTATGCTTTTCTGTATCTTAGATAAAAGTTGTGATTGTACAGCTATTTAAGCTGATGATGATGAGAGGATAAAGAAAGTCAGAGGAGCCCTATGAAAATTAGCATTGCCATGAAAATTGAATTGCTGCTTGGCAAGGTGAGGTGTCCAAACTGCAGCCCGAGGGCCACATGCGGCCCAGCTTGAAACACTTGGTTCCCGAGGAAATAGGAGGGGGGGGGGACTCTGCCCATTGCCCAGTTATTAATAATAATATAATAATACATCTATTTAATATCCAGGTGTCCCATATTCCAGTGTATAGCTCCATCTGGTTATCCAACTGGCATTGTAGTTCTTTTCTGTGTATTTCCTTTACTTTTACAAATCAAACGTGTTTGTGTATTTCATGTGTGGCCCCAGACAATTTTTCTTTTCCCAATGTGGCCCGGCGAGCCAAAAGTTTGGACACCCCCGGTATAATGTATACATTCTTGTTACATGTATTAAATTGTAAGTGCTTCCAAGGAATAACTGCTGTAGTGGCCAAGAATTTAAGCAGCAGGACATATTTTTGAATAACAAAAATGTCCAACCATAGAAGAACAGGAAGACAACATTCTGCTATAACTGCTGTCTATATAAAACTTCAGATGGACATGTTAGTAGTCAAGTACTTGCAAATGATCACTCACCCGCACAGAAAAGCTGCATTTCCCCCTTCGTACAGACTCCTCATCTGCCCCCCACTGGTGCGGCCTACTGGCTTCAGGGACGTACGTCGGCTGCTTTTTCCGCAGGCTCTGACGCAGTTTGTTCATTTCAGGCGCTGCAGGGCTACGGAAAGGAAGGGGCACTTTATCCTGATCCACAAGCGTCTCAAAACATATAGACATTTTTGAAAATACAGTATTTTCTTTTTTAAAAAAAACAAATTTGCTGTAGCCTATATTCCTATTAACTTCACCTTCCTGGGACTGTGGAGTAAAGGAGATCTGTGTAACCTTTCATAACTGAATGTGCAGTAGTTGATGTTTGGCCTCAGGAAATGGAACTAGCTCTGTCTATTACTGAGCAGCCTGCTGACCCATAAATGTCCCTTCACCCAACACATCTGCAAGCCTAACACAGACAAATATTCTGAAGCTAATAAATGAGTTACACGTTCCCAGAATCCTCTTTGTCTTTCCTCTCTCCGCCCTTCCACACATGTTAGCGGAGATTAAAAGCATATGGCAAGAGCAGAGAAAAATAACTTTTTTCCCCCCTCATTGACAAGAAAGCAGCCGGAAATGAAGGGCTTGCGAGAGAGCTGGAAGGAGAGAACAAAAAGCCCAAGGCACTTATTGCAGTTCTATTTAATACACCCTTAATTAGTTCCAACACGAAGAAAGAAAAGAAGAACGTAAGGGCACTCAAACACTCCAGCCCTGATATTTGTCTTCATTTAGTGATTTTAGTGCATGAGAATTTTAAAATAGCTTCCCTAGTGCATTTTGTCTTTAGAAACCTTTCAGGCACAAGTACTTCTTCTCTAAAGGGCTATGATTTAATAGGTTATTAATCAAAACACTGAATATTGAAGAGCTGCATACAAGAGCATGCTAATCATTATAGAAGGAGCTTTTAGGGGTGAAATCTGCTAGTACATATAACCAGTGTCTGACTGGGACACCAGGGGCCCACCCAAAAACCTTAATCTTAGACCAGGGGCCCACTCTTACTACTATTATTTTCCCTCTCATCACTCAACTTCTATTCTCCTAGTCTTTTTCTTTTACATACTATAATCTATTATTCAATCTATTTAGCATTTGGGAATGGCCATGAAATATGCCAAATGTCTAGCAGCATAAGGGCCCACTGACACCATGGCCCACTGGGACTTTTCCTGGTATCCCGGTGGGCCAGTCCGGCACTGCATATAACCCTATACACTTATCCAACCTGCGACTAAGGGGCAGATTTCTCAAGGTTGAAATTGAAAATTTGAATTCATTTATTTTAATGGTCAAAACTGTCAAATTCGACTAGGTAGTTATCCAAACTCGATTTGAGTTATTTTTAATAAATCGAATGCGATTTCCAAGATTTATCAAACGCTGGCCCTTCAAGAATTCGAATACGACTATTCGCCACCTGAAACCTGCTGAATTACTGTTAAAGTCAATGGGAGAGGGATTGATTTGGAGATGTTTTCAGCCTTCCTGACTGTTGATTTTTTTTTCTGAGAAAAAACTTCAATCGAGTTCGACTGAATTCTAATCTAATTCGATTCGAGTTTTTGAGCCGTTTAAATTCATCGAATTTCAAATTCATGGGAGTTTATGGGAGTCTTAAAAAACTCACATTAATTCGAAATTCGACCCTTGATAAATGTGCCTCTAAAGCTGGCCATACAAGGAGAGATCAGCTTGTTTGGCGATCTTGCCAAACGAGCGAATCTCTGCCTAATATGCCCACATTGAGGTGGGCGATATCGAGCTTATCTGATCGTGGTAAATAAAAAAATACAAAAGGTATTTATTGGGACATATTAGAAAGAGGCCTAACACGTTTCGTGCCTATTGGGGCACTTACTCGTAGCTATGAGTAAGTTCCCCAATAGGCAAGAAACGCATTAGGCCTCTTTCTAATATGTCCCAATAAATATTTTGTATTTTTTTTATTAGCTGCTTTATTTTTTGGAGAAACTCACATCTATGGTTGTGTTACTATGTGCATGCGCCTTTGGACTGGGGTGAACTGTGAGTATGCCCTCCTGCTTATATCACTTTTTTTGTGAAATTGCATTTACTTTGGTAGTATTCATATTGGACTTGTGCACCATGCCTTTATTGTAGTTTATCCGATTGTGGGCCCTAGGGCCCAATGATCAGATAATAATGCAGCCAATACGGGCATTATGGCGGGACCGCACAGATGCAGCCGCAATCGGCAGGATTTTTAACCCTGCTTGATTGACATCTGCCCGACTTTCAGCCAGATATTGATCAGGGAAGCCCGTCGGAGGGCCCGACACACGGGCTGATAAGCTGCCAAATTGGTCTTTCGGCAACTTTTATTAGCCCGTGTTTGGCCACCTTAAGTGTTGTAGTTCAGCTGGAGAGTTGCAGTTTGAAAGTCTTGGGGGCAGATGTATTAAGGGTCAAATATCGAGGGTTAATTAACCCTTGATATTCGACTAGGAATTGAAATCCTTCGACTTCGAATATCGAAGTCGAAGGATTTAGCGCAAATTCTGCGATCGTACGATCGAAGGATTATTCATTCGATTGAACGATTAAATCCTTCGAATCGAACGATTAAATCCTTCGAATCAAACAATTCGAAGGATTTTAATCCAACGATCGAAGGAATATCCTTCGATCAAAAAAACTTAGGAAAGCCTATGGGGAAGGTCCCCATAGGCTAACATTGACTTCGGTAGCTTTTAGCTGCCGAACTTGGAGGTCGAAGTTTTTTTTAAAGAGACAGTACTTCGAATAGTCGTACGATTTTTCGTTCGAATCCTTCGATTCGTAGTCGTAGTCGAAGGTCGAAGTAGCCCATTCGATGGTCGAAGTAGCCCAAAAAATACTTCGAAATTCGAAGTTTTTTTACTTCGAATCCTTCACTCGAATTTAGTGAATCGTACTGTCCACATGTTGGAAACATGTTGTAGTGGAGCTGATTTTACTAAATACAAATACACTTCAGTGCAGTCATGCTGCCTCACACTTAATCTGCTAGGGAAAGTGGAGGAAATAATAGCCGCATGGATTTAATATCCAGCCATTAAGTGAGCAGTATACTCCTGTCGCTGTACAAATTGAATTAACCCTGTAGGATGAAGTGAGAGATGGGTCCCATTGGTACTGCCTTCATTCTGTCGTAGTGCGCTTCCTCAAGCTACTCCTTACATTATTTTCCTACAGAAACTCAGATTATTATTAATATTAGAAAGGACCGGCTCTTATCATCAGTAACTAGTCCTGACAGGACAAATTCATTCCTTTGTTATGTAAAGTTATTTGATAATCTTTTTAACCCTTCCACATCTAAATGTCTTAAAAGAAACACTGTCATGGGAAAAATGTTTTTTTTTGTTTGTTTTTTAACACATCAGTTAATAGTGCTGCTCCAGCAGAATTCTGCACTAACATCTATTTCTCAAAAGAGCAAACAGATTTTTTTTAAATTTAATTTTGGCATCTGACATGGGGCTAAACATATTGTCAGTTTCCCAGCTGCCCAGTCATGTGACTCCGATAAACTTCAGTCACTTTTTACTGCTGTACTGCAAGTTGGAGTGATATCACCTCCTCCCTTTCTCCCCCAGCAGCCTAACAACAGAACAATGGGAAGGTAACCAGATAGCAGCTCCCTAACACAAGATAACAGCTGCCTGGTAGATCTAAGAACAGCACTCAATAGTAAAATCCAGGTCCCACTGTGACACATTCATTCTCAATTGTGCTCTCTGCACTAAAAGAGCCGAATTTATGGTTGAAATTCGGCTCTTAGTCATTTCTGCCGTCCCTGGCAACCAGGGGGGGTGCTACCGCCTGAGGCGAGTGGCTCAACTAGGTTGAAGCGCCCCTGATGACCAGGCAAAATGACCTGAGATGGAGCCTACACACCAATATTGCAACCAAAAAAAATACACTTGCTGGTTCAGGAATTGAATTTTATATTGTAGAGTGAATTATTTGCAGTGTAAACAGTGTAATTTAGAAATTAAAACGACATCATAAAAATTTTGACAGAATCCTTTTAAGCTCCTTTCCATCTGCATTTCACTACTCTGCATACATAATATCTCTGTATTTAATAGATGACCTCTGACTCTCACTTTCGCTATGTTTTATGTATGTTGTCTATACCTGTAATTAGAATAATAATTGTGAATAGGGAAAGTAAGAGTTCACAGTTTATATTAGGGATGCACTGAATCCACTATTTTGGATTCGGCCGAACCCCTGAATCCTTTGCGAGAGATTTGGCCGAATACTGAACCGAATCCGAACCCAAATTAGGGGTGGGAAGGGGAAAACATTTTTCACTTCCTTATGCAAATTAGGATTCAGATTCGGTTCGGCCAGGCAGAAGGATTCGGCCGAATCCTGCAGAAAAAGGCCGAATCCTGGCCGAATCCCAAACCAAATCCTGATTCGGTGCATCCCTAGTTTATATTTATAGACATTAATTACATATTAGGCATAACATGGGTTAATCGCACGCCTGCTTCTAAACTGTGTGTGGTCTCTCTATGTACCATTGGACACCCGCTGCTCTGGTAAATGGAGAGGACCGAGCCCAAGGAGACAAGACAAGTCAGTCAAAGCTTTTATTAGGACAGTTTTGTCTAATAAGCAGCTAATTAGTAATGAAAGAGAAGAAGGGAGATGTACAGCAGAGTTGCTTATTATGGATGTAGCCTGCTAGTGCTCTCTCTCTCTCTCTCTCTCTCTCTGCCTAACCAGCACTAAGTCCTGCAAATTTATTACACATTGAATTATTACTACAACTCTGCTGCACTTTATGTTAATACTGCCCTGTCAGACTGGGATGCCAGGGGCCCTCCAGAAATTCCAAACTATTATTCCTCATCTGCTCACTTAACCTGTTCATTCTCCTATCTTTTATATCTACTTGCTATCTTCTTCCATTATTAAAGGAGAACCAAACCCTTTATATTAAAATCCCCTACCCCCTACCCTACATAGACCCCCCTCCCTGCTCACCCCCCAGCCTAGGTGTTACCCTCGGTAAATGCCCCTAACTCTTAACTTACCCCTAGTTGCAGATTTAGCACATCAGAGTTCATGGGCAGCATCTTCTTCTCTTTGGTAAGCTTCGGGTCTTCTTCCGGCGCTTTGGCAATTTCCTTGAATTTCGGCACATGCGCAGTTGTTAAAAAACAGGCAGACTGCTCCAACTGTGCATGCACCGATACGGCACTTAGTTCACGAAGATTACCAAAGAGAAGAAGATGGAGCCTGTGAACTCCGATGTGTGTATGTCAGCAACTAATGTATCAATTGTAAGAGTTCACTTTCATAAAGGTCAGGGTCCACGCTCAGTAGGGCTGACATTAAAGGGGAACTTTGGCTTCCAAACTAAAATTTGATAAAGAGGCCCACATAACACAGAAACCCCTAATATACCCCTAATATACTTCAAAAAGTATGAAAAAATGCCATTTTCTATGCTGAAATCCAGCTGTTTAAATGGGATCTATGGTCAAAAATTTAAATCCCCTTTTGGCTTTGGGGAGTTAATATAAGCGTTTTTCCAATTGCGATTAATTATTTTTTATGTTAAGTTTTTCATACCCCCCCCATACCCGCACCAGCTTTAGCATTGCGCAAAACCTTCACGGCCTGTGGCCGTCTCCTCTTCTTGGTCCGCCTACCTCTGATAGTCCCCGCCCTCCTACCAATAAAAAACGTAATTAATCGATATAGGAAAAACGCTTATATTAACTCCCCAAAGCCAAAGGGGATTTACATTTTTGATCATAGATCCCCTTTAACAGTTCTTCTCTTTCGGCATCATTTGAAATCCTGGCAGGGAAGGAGGGACTAAACACATTACAAATTGTAACAACTTCTCCACAGCTTACAGACATCATGCAGGAACTACATAACCCACAATGCATTGCACTGTGATGTTCTGTTCCTTATTGAAATCACGTGTGCAGGGAATTCTGGGGTTTGGAGGATGCAGGCTAAGCATTAATGAAAATCGCCGTCGGGAAGGCACTCAAAGTTATTAATTTTCCAAAGTAGCCCAAAGTTTTTTCATGAGGCAACTTCGGGCGGCTTTGGAAAACGAATCAATCAGAGTGCCTTCCCGCTAGCGATTTTCATTATGGCTGGTGGAAGGCAGTTCGCAGAGATTAGTCGCCCCGAAGAAGAGGAGATTTGTCGCCAGGTGACTAATCTCCCCAAATCTGCCTGTATGCCCTGACCCTAAAGAAAATTATGAACTATTGTATAAAATTTAAAAAAAAAATTAGATGCAAAAAAACTGTTGATTCGCATAAACTAGTAAAACGGAATAATCATTGCTTTTTCGGGGAGCAGTTTTCACGAAAAGTCTGATAAAACAGGCTGCACAGGTGCAATCAAGAAGGGAAATGGCTGGATTTTAGTAGAAAAGAACACACTTTTGTTTCGGGCAGGATGCCAATTTATAAATAGGGTCTTTCATCATACAAGTTCTTAGGAATGGACTGTTTTGCAATCTACAGTTTTCCTACAAGCTAACAATCTTCAATTCCTTGTACAAACACCTCCCAAGTGTCAGACTTACAGTGGCGGTGGGAGAGGCAGGGTGATATTTTCTGGGCATCCAAATGTTGAAGAACACCAGTGATATAAGATCAAGTCACAGCTGGTTGCAGATGTCCATAGACAATACCCTGAAAGAAAGAAATAGAGATTATTTCAGATGCATTAAAGGGAGAAGCACATGCTGACACCCTGTCACCCAGACACAAAAAGTTGTACAGGTATGGGATCCGTTATCCGGAAACCCGTTATCCAGAAAGTTCAGAATTACAGAAAGGCCATCTCCTATAGACTCCATTATAATCAAATAATCCAAATTTTTAAAAATGATTTCCTTTTTCTCTGTAGTAAGAAAACAGTAACTTGTACTTGATCCCAACTAAGATTTAATTAATCCTTATTGGAAGTAAAACCAGCCTATTGGGTTTATTTAATGTTTACATGATTTTCTAGTAGTCTTAAGGTGTGAAGATCTAAATTACGGAAAGACGCGTTATCCGGAAAGCCCCAGGTCCCGATGATTCCGGATAATAGGTCCCATACCTGTATAATAAAAGTCCTTTTCAAATTAAACATGAAATCCAATTTCTATTTTTTACTAAAGTGTTCATAGATATTGTAAGCTCATTTAAAAAGCTGTCAATCAAATATTGTCTGCCCCTCCTCTATGTCCTCTACTTTCAATTTCCATTCAGCACTTCCTAGGAATCGCTGCTCTCCCCACATTTCCCCGTTCTCTTCACCGTTTAATTGTGTAACCAGGACATGGGGATGGACATCAGGTCTCCCATTCTGGTGCACAAACAAGATTCTGAGAGGATGCAAGGCTTGTCTTAATAACAGTGTCCACAAAATGGCTGCTGCCTGCTTGCTATCATTATGAATTTCCAGACTGGAGGAAACAAGATTCAAATAATTTATATAGTGTAATTGCTTGACAGATGTGATAAAACAGGATTATGAATAATTTTTTTGGGTGACGGGTCCCCTTTAAGTAACCTTCCAATAAAGAGAATATAAAGACCCCTGTTCAGTGAAGCAAAATGGATATAATGCATCATTATGCAAATTATGATCCCTTTAAGTACTGCAGTCTGGCCTTAGTACGAGGCACACTTCCAAAGCCTCATCTCTCTTTTACTGCACATCTTTATCAGTGAAATGATATGTTGGCAGCTGAACATTTCAAATTCCCTTACGTGCATGGTTTAAATGCCATCTCATTAAAAGACAAATATTTTGGCACTCTTCCTCTCCACCTTCCCACTGCCTATATCTGTGTACTACCCATCAACAAACAATCACATGTAAAGAAAGCTGGACAGAAACATGGCTGATCAGAGATTATTGGTGCTTTGTTTCTGCATGTTACAATTTAGCATCTATATTGATTAAATAAGCCCTTTTCAAATTCTGATGTAAGCCATGGGCTGAAAAAGAAGCAAGGCATAAAACATTTAGATTAGAAAGAACTGTCCTGCTTAAAGGACATGTCAACACAAAAAAAAATTTTTTTGCTTAATAAGAGAAAACATAATTCTAAGCAATTTTGCAATATGCCTTCATTACAAATGTTCTCTGGTTTTAAAGTTATTTGTATTTGTATTGCTATTGAAAGCAGTCTTTGTTGGTCCCTTTCTATTCTCTTCCCAGGAGTTAAAGGGGTGGTTCACCTTTAAGTTAACTTTTAGTTTGTTATAGGATGGTAAATTCTAAGCAACAAGCCAAAAGGGGTCAATGTTACAGGGTACAATAGCCAAATGGTGTGATACAGAATGGATGTGGGTGCTGCTACTTTGTCTAAATGGAAAGTTCATTATACCAGGTACTGGGACCAATTCTCCACCAATAAAAAAAACTAGAGTGTGCATTTTTACAAACTGTGTGTGCAGGTCAGAATGAATGCAACATTGTTTGTTTTCACACAAAATTCTTTGTGTGCACCACAATTTGTTGTGTGCACTGGTGTCAACATTTGTGCGTGCGCACCCCTTAGAGGGAACACTGCTGCCAATATTTACTTTCTTTTGTAATTGTAAACCATTCTGAGAAATCTTGAACCCTGCAGCCTTTGGCGAAACCCCAAACCCTGAAACCCCATTAAATATGGCAGCAGATGGCAAGCCGGAAGAGTTCCAAGCCCTTCTCTGGGTTATCTGGCTCATGTCGCAAACAATAAACTAATAAACATTAGCACCTGTACAATAGTTCATCCCAGAAATTCCCAGAAACTCCTAGAACTAAATTTTGAATTTCAATGGGCCAAGAAGGGACTTATCTAGGGGTAATGATCCCCCCTAAAGTCAAACAAATATCGGATATTAACTGTATTCCCCTACTAGCTTCTTTAAGCAAAGATCTCCAACGATGGCACAAGATGCCAATATCATGGTTGGGACAAATATGTTCACTTAAAATGAACCTTCTCCCCAAACTCTTACATTTATATAGAGTTCTGCCTGTGCCCCCACCAAAAAAAGACCTTGAGAAACTACAGCAACAAATGCTAGATTTCATATGGCATCACAAGAAACATAGAATAAATAAACAAATATGTTATCAGCCAACTACAAGAGGGGATTGTCCTTTCCACACTTGGAAAGTTATAGGAAAGCAGCTATACTAGTCCAAATAGTTAAGTGTCACTCAAATACTAGCAACGACAGATGGATGGAACTCGAAAACCAACTAACTGCCCCTCATAAAGCTACGACTTATTGTGGCTAGAGCACAAACATAGGACCAGGAAAAGTATGAACAACATAATCATTAAGTACTCTGTGTCAGAATGGGATAAAGTCTAATCTTCCTTGTATCCTCAAAAACTATCTTCCCCACTCACACCATTATTTCATAACCCTGCTTTCCCTCCAGGGATGAACTCTTCAACATTCTTGTGGTGGACAACTAATGGATCCAATAACATTCAAGACATGTTCAGTGATTCTAAATTACTAACGTGGGAGACTTTACGTGAAAAAAATCAGATACCATTAAAGGAACACTACAAATCACCCACTACATATCTAAGCTGATAGGCCAATTACATCCAGATGCCTCACCATTTGAATATTTATGCAACAATCCTAATCGCCAGCACAAAAACAAGCCTGCTATACTGTGAAATACTTGACTCCACAAAATTAAAGGAAAACTATACCCCCCAAACAATGTAGGTCTCTATTAAAAGATACTGAGTAAAACAGCTCATGTGTAAAACCCTGCTTCATGTAAATGAACCATTATCATAATAATATACTTTTTTAGTAGTATGTGCCATTGGGTAATCATAAATAGAAAATTGCCATTTTAAGAAATAAGGGCCGCCCCCTGAGATCGTAAGATTCACTGTGCACACATACAAACCACATGTAAGGTCACATGAGCCAATTAACAGACAGAGTTCTGCCTTTTGCTTCCTCACTTCTTCCTGTTACAGTTAGTGTTGTAGTATTTCTGGTCAGGTGATCTCTGAGGCAGCACAGATACAGTCACGAAATGGTGGTTCAAGGCAAGAGATGTAAAAGGGCAATATTTATGTAAATATATATTCCAGTTTGGTAAGATTCTTTAATATGTCATTCAATTTGATATAAACTATCTGTTGCTTAAGTATTCATTTTGGGGGTATAGTTTTCCTTTAAGAGAGAAAAC
Source organism: Xenopus petersii (assembly GCA_038501925.1). NCBI lineage: Eukaryota > Metazoa > Chordata > Amphibia > Anura > Pipidae > Xenopus > Xenopus petersii. The sequence goes on along the minus strand of CM076687.1, from coordinate 20,734,358 downwards.
AAGGGCAATGCTCAAGTGGCAACAAAGATTAGGCGAATCACTAGAGGAAGAAGAATGGGAGAAAATACACAGTACTATGGCAAAAGCCTCCATTAACACTTGCATAAAAGAAAACGCATATAAAATATACCACGATTGGTACTACACACCCAAAAAACTCCACAAATGGTTCAATACATCAGTCATATGCCCAAGAGGCTGTGGAGGGATAGCGGTTAAAATAGACATGTAGTGGAAATGTCCTATAATTAACCAGCTCTGGAAAGAGGTATTCAAAACAATAAATGAAACTCTAGCTATGGAATTACCACTTGACCCATGGCTAGCCCTTTATTATGAGAACTAGACCAGATATCAACCAATGAATATAAACTCTGTACACAAATATGCTTAAGCACACCAGGAAAAGGTGGAAAGGTCCCCCTCCAACGATGCAGGAAATACGAAACAAAATGTGGTGGACTGTTGAAATGGAGAAACTTACAGCATTAGTGAAGAATAAACTAAATACGTTTGAAGAAGTGTGGAATATATTTAGAGAAGGTATGCTACATACATTGTAAAGATAGGTATAAATAATAACTCAACCACCGAAACCCCCCTAAAACCTCACCCTTCCTTGTTTTCTATTTTCTCCCCTTGTATAATTATTTGTTTAAGCTTACAACAAAATGTAAACAATGCAGAAAACGAACACTAAGGGGCCCATTCACTAAGTTCGAGTGAAGGAATAGAGGAAAAATAGTTTGATTTTTGAACGTTTTTTTTTGGCTACTTCGACCATCGAATTGGCTACTTCGACTACGACCTTCGAATCGAACGATTCGAACTAAAGATCGTTTGAATATTGGACCATTCAATAATCAAAAGTACTGTCTCTTTAAAAATTTCTTCGACCCCCTAGTTCGCCACCTAAAGGTCCCCATAGGCTTGCTAACAATTTTCTGATCGAAGGATAATCCTTTGAATCGAACGAAGGATTTAATTGTTCGATCGACCGATTATTCCTTCAATCGTTCGATCGAACGAATTGCGAAAAATCCTTCGACTTCGATATTCGAAGTCGAAGGATTTTAATTCGGCAGTCGAATATCGAGGGTTAATTAGCCCTCGATATTCGACCCTTGATACATCTGCCCCTAAGAATGTAAAACAGAGATGTTTTTTATTGACTGTTTTGGCAAGAAAAACAAAATACATATTGTTATGCGTGTGTAACAATCAATAAATATTAGTAAAAAAAAAAAAAAGAAATCCCTACCGTTATAAAAAGATAATTTATTCATACAGCTAAACCTTCAGTGAGTTCTCAAGAACTCAAACACCTACCAGGTCCCCTTTATGTCTACTGCCCCATCTGTCCAGCAGTTATCATGAAATGTCGGTTATCCAGACTGCAACAGTTTAGGCAGTGCTTGAGGCACCCCTACAGTATGGAAATAGTGGTACATGCATTCCCCTGCACCAATACATAAATGATAATGTTGAAATCATATGTACAGGTACTACATATTAAAGTTTATCACTATTAAACAGTACACAGCCTAAACCATTAAATCAATGTTTTCCTGAGAAAATCTGCATCAGCAAATTTAACCTTTAGCTTGGACAGACCAAATGCAATACAATCACAAGGTGGCTGAAACTTCCCCCAAGGTGAAGGAGATGTGGTGGATCTTGTCCACAAGATGATATTCCTATACATACATGAAAACTGGGAATTGGTCAGGAATCCCACTGAAACCCTGGCAATCACTGGTTCTACTGTCTCTATTGTGAACAAAACACATGCCAATACAAGATGCTGACTCAGCCCCTTTAGATCGAGTCACCATCGTATTAGATAAGGTGTGGAGCCTTCCAGCAGCCGTCCTGATCAATATCTGGCCAAAACTTGGGCAGTTTCAAGAGGTATCTCATGTATACTTCTTAGAAACAACATTTATTCTGCAACTATCTTCTATGCACTGGAACAGAAGTTGTAAAACATGCAGAAATACATTTGTGCGGATTTATAGGATAATTCTATGCAAAATCCATTTATTCATTATAATGCAAGTAGTTTTATGTTTCATTTGACTGTAGCATTTAAAATAAGCCACAAACACTGACAATCAATGACACTGACACTAGTAATACAAACAGAGTTTCTGGCACCCTCCCACTGCTACAAAGTAGTTGCTGCTAATATGGTTCTTGAATGAGTATTGCATATGCCTCTTATTTGTATATCTGGACCCATAAGGGGCTGCTTAGGTTCCTGCCTCCCCTCCCGACAGGTAAGCCGGCGAGGAGGGGCGGCATTGCAGGAGCTGCATCAGGTTCGGCGCTGAACACACACACCCATCTAGGCTTGCCACTAGGCCGGTATTTCACCTGCCTAGCCGGTAAAATACCAGCCAAGGCCAGGCTGGTATTACATAGTTACTGGCAATGTAACTGCAGGTAAATTTGTGATCACCAGTCAAACTGCTCCCAGCCTGCCTCTGATCCAGGTCTAATTTTCAAAACTAGCCAAAGTCGGCTACAAAACCAGCCCAAAACTAGCCAAGAGGCACTTCAAATGTAGCCCATAAATAGCACAATATGTGCAGTTAAAAAAAGTCTAAAAAAAATAAATAAATATATGTGAAAATTTTTCCATGAAAAAAAGGGATGGGAGACTGGGGTACCGAGTCCAAAATCCGGTAACTCCCGACTTCTACATAAGTCAGTCCCATTGCCTCCTGGGTATTGTAGCCTTACATTAAACTTGGCAGTTGGGAAATTGTTAAACACAAACTACATTACCCAACATGCACTGGGAGACTTAGGCTTGGCACATTAGGACAAGAAAAAACTTTGGCTGGTTTCCAAAGTACAAAACAGCCAAAGGCCCAAAAAGTAGCCCAAATCTGTACCTTGGTTAGTTTGTACTTTCAAAACCAGCCTGGGCTTTAAATTAGTAGCCCAATTTGGCTGGAAAACCACCAACCTGGCAACTCTGAGCCAGGCCCTTTATAGCTACAATACTTACCAATTCCACGCTCCTCGGCTCAGCCCCGCCCCTTCAATGGCATGATCCCACCCCTGTGACATCCTTGTTCCGCCCATGTACGTCACATCCCTCCCCCTCGTGGATCTGCCCCCCCACCTTGGCCGGTGGGGGGGGCAGACACAATGTACAGGTATGGTATCCGTTATCAGGAAACCCGTTAGCCAGAAAGCTCTGAATTATGGAAAGGCTGTCTCCCATGGACTCCATTTTATCTAAATAAGCCAAACTTTTAAAAATACTTTCCTTTTTCACACTTTTTCTCTGTAATAATAAAACAATACCTTGTACCTGATCCAAACTAAGATATAATTAATCCTTATTGGGTTTATTTGTTGTTTACATGATTTTCTAAAGGTATGAAGATCCAAATTATAGAAAGATCCATTATTCGGAAACCCCAGGTCTGGAGTAATGTGGATAACAGGTCCCATACCTGTACTTACTTATCAGCAGAACCATCCTCTCTGGCTAATGTCTATTTTGACATTACACAACCCTGAGCTCTGTTTGAGCCAAGTATACGGGCAATTTTATCTATTTTCTTCCCCTAGAATAATGGTACAGACCATCTAGAAAGTCAGTCAAAGATGTCACGCTAGTGCTGTATAACCACAAGTACCACTCCCCCTATATTTATAACTGTCTTCTCCAAAGCATCATGACAACTCTGAATGAAAGGTGACAGCATTGACTGACTGATACAAATAGTTGTACTGTGTATGACATATGTAACACAGGGCTCAGCTGTCAATGTATCAGCACAAGTTGCTCCCACGTATCCCAGGAGCATGGTATCTATGGCAACAGTTGCCAGGTTATGGAATTATGGCTTGTAGAGTGCATTGCAGGGGTGAGCACTTTAATGATGGGAGCAGATATAGGGGCCCTGTGTATAAGGCACAGAGGAGAGTTCAGTGTAGCATCACAAGACGGAGGAGGGAGAGGTAAAAGGAACGTTAGGCCCCCCATAGAGATTTACTAGCTTGATCTGCCTCAGAAACATGGGCATTGCTGCTGCACAGCCATAAGGTTCTGAGCTGCCAACTTAGCCTTGGGGAGATATAGTCGCCTCTTCTTCGGGCAACTAATCTCCCAGAACTGCCTTCCTGCCGGCTAGAATGTAAATTGCCGACGGGGTGGCACTTGGAGCGCTTCGTTTTCCGAAATTGCCTGAAGTTGCCTCATGAAGCGCTCCAAGTGCAATCCCAATTTACTGACGATTCTAGCCGACGGGAAGGCAGTTCGGGCAGATTAGTCGCCGAAGACGATATGTTAACGGGCGACTAATCTCTCTGAATCTCCACGCGTGTCTCTGCCCTAAGTGAGTATAAAACTTCTTGGCCTAGATGCTTTACTAAATTACTATTTTTTGCTTTCAGTGGGCAGAGTGGAAAATAGTAGTGGTAAGCATAAATGGCTCTTATTTGCATTTTAACAGCTAGCCTGCAAATGTATAAGTATCTGAAATATCCCAAATTAGGACATACTTTAGGGATTTCAATTCTGCACCCAACATATGATGTGTGGAAGGATGTAGGTTTCTTTTAATTAAAATAATTTATACAAGGGCAATACCTCTGGATTACTTTTTCTTCTCATTAAATAACACTGGAGGAAAACATAACAGTCCCCTAGAATACAGGAAAATGCAATAAACATTCAGGTACACCAGGCCCTGCCAACCTGTAAACAAACTGATTACGTTTTATTAGACAAGAAAATGCACATTAAAGATGCACAAAATAGATTGTATTTCACTCAGTAATCAGCTCCCATCACTGGTAATCATTGGCCCATGGTTTCTTTACCTATAAATTAACATTATCATCCCTTACTCTCCCTGGAGAAAGGTAGAAAAAATCTAATCTGCACTTTTGTCCATTTTGCTTAGTAACTAATTAGGATGGTACTTAACCCACTGAGGCCTTTGCATGCAACACAGGGCAGATTATAGACAGAAGATGTGCGGTGGATTCTTTTTCTGTAAGTGCATTCACACATGTGGGATAGTATGCCAAATTGGCGTATCCTCCGCTGGCATTTTTCCACCAGCTGAGAAAATGCTGTGTCTAACAATGGCATTCAATTCTGTGAAGTTCATTTAAAGACAAATACAAGAGTCCTCTGCACTCAACCCATTATCAATATATTTAAGACACATACTGCTACTGAAAAATGCCTTACCCTTTAAACAAAACAGGGATTGTTTGTCCATATATTGCAATATATTTAAGCTGGCCAACTACGTCAAAGTCCTCCCATAACTGGCCAGTCCTACGCTCAATTTTATCTGATTCATTGAGAATTCTATTGTTTCATTATACATTTTACAAAGGGACTAAAGTTTTACCTGCAACTTACTAGCTGCTTTCAAAGTAAATCTCCCAAAATTGGCTGCCCTTTTATTAGACACCAGTGGGATCACCTGACTATAGCTGGGAAGGGTGGGAGCTACAACATGGAGCTGGTCACTGCTCCTGTATAACTATAATAAACAAGGGAAAGTTGTGCTCACCACTAATTTTTAAAACCATTAGGCGGGGGTGCAATGAGGCTGTGACCACAAAATACATATAGTCAAATACAAGAGTCCCAGCTTAAATCTAGCTGAAGGGCTGTAGGTTGGACTGCCCTGATATAAAGTATTCCTGACACAATCTTGCCTTACCACATACAAATACAACAGATAAAATACCTTCCCACACAAACAATTAAACAAACAAATAAAATAAACAATAAATCTTTTTTTTCCACCCCTTTACCGATGTATTAAAATCTCTGCTTTGTGCCCCCTGTAAAATGAAGTCCGGGACAGTTGTCTTTTCTTGTACTTTCCAAAGATTGCCCTTAGTGAGCATGATATATGCAAGTCAGATTTGGGGGCTTTGTCCGGAGCTGAAAGTATTATAAACCAAGTGAATGAATGGAAGGAGTAAAATTAGCTATGGCAGGGGCTTCATACAGATGGTTAATGTACTTAATTTCCATCTAACATGCAAATAATTAATATAAATGACCTCTCACTCATGGTGAGGTGAAGGAGAGCTGGGGGGAAGTAACAGGCCAGCGTGTGCCAAAAACAATACCATTCTCCTATTTCTTTATGTCACTTGAATAGGCTCAGCACGAGCATCTAACTAGAACAGAGATGCTGTAACAACAGAAGCCCCCACCCTTCATTTACCCCCAACAATACCACTCTCCTCCCTTCCACCAACTAAAATCTTATTTGCTCCGTCCCCAGGCCTTCTCAGGACATGCTAGGCCTCAGAGCAGATTGAAGGTGGTTGCCCAGGAAGAAGTGACCCAAACCCCTCCCTCTCTATTGTGTGCCCTTGTTTTAATTAAGCCCCAGTAAAGTCAAAGTTGGCAACAGCTGTTTGGGGAGGAGGGAGGCTGACAGAGTCCAGTGTTGAAGAGAAACAAGACAAAGGCTTTGGGCAGCGGACAAGGTATTGAAGGCAGCTGGGGAGCAAACACACACACACACTTTCACAAAAAATATTAGGACAGCTGTTTGCCAGATACCCCTCCCCCAAACTAAGGCTATGGACATTGGTCAGAAATCATCAACAACAGCAAAAGTTGGGAGTAGCTGGATCAAATCACCTCCATGGTGTTTATTGTTTATTTGTATCCTGAGTATAAAACTCATGACAAGGTAATGCAATTGTAACTGTATCCACAGGGGAAGCAGGAATGGAGAAGATTTAACCCTGGTAGACTCCTGGACCAGACAGCAGTTGAAAGCTCCATTTGCTGGAAGGGTTTCTTGGTTATGCACTCCACTTGTTTGCACCAAAACCATCTCTCATTGGGTTTCCATAAAAAGCAACCTATATATGCATTTTACAGTTACCCTTAATGCTGAGAATTTAAGGGAGAACTAATCCCTTAAAATGAATTTGGCTAAAAATGGCCCTATTTTATATACTGAACTTATTGCACCAGCCTAGTTCTAGTTTCTAAACAGCAGCAATGAGCCAGGACTTCAAACTTGTCACAGGGGGTCACCATCTTGGAAAGTGTCACATGCTCAGTGGGCTCTAAACAGCTGTTGAGAAGCTAAGTTTAAGGGTTATTGCAAAATATTAAGCAGAAAATAGGTTGGCCTGTAATTTAAGCTGATGCTACAATGCTGATTATTAAATTCTGGTTCTAGTTGCACTGGTTTCTGTGTTGGTATATAGTAATTATCTGTATTAATTACGAATCAGCCTTATATTGTGACATTTCCATTCTATGTGTACTGTATATTGTGAGTGGGTCCCTAAGTGACAGCAGCACAGAGCATGTGCAGTGAATTAGCAGAAAAGAAGATGGGGAGCTACTGGGGCATCTTTGGATCTTTACACAGATCTTTACTGCTAAAGGGTTGTTGTTGGCTTGGGCTCAGGGGTGTAACTACAGAGGAAGCAGACCCTGCAGCTGCAGGGGGGCCCAGGAGGTATAGGGGCACCATGAGGTCCTAAATAATGAGCAATTTAAACATATATTGGTAGAAAAAAAGGACAACAGCCTCTTCTAGGGTGTCAAAATACACAAGATGCCAATACAGGCAGGTTAGAAAATGTATGTTTTGAAAGTCTTTTTACAGAACAGGGAATTAGCATAAACATTATAGCAGGAATCACATATTAATACATCGTACTCCCTTGACTAGCAATGCATCAAAATCTTTATTAAAAACTCACCATATTTAGAGCCTTATTTCATGATTATTAACCATTCTGCTGTTTGTGTTACATTCAAAGCCAAGCCACTACTCCAAGGGAGTGCCCTAAAACATGGAATTTACACCAAGCCATTAGCTTTCATATCAAAGACAGAGTATTTTTTTTTCTCTTTTCAAGAATGAATCCTTTTTGGGGAGGGTTTTTTCCTAAAGTAAATATGACCCTGCACTTCCTTCCTAGATGGCCTAGTTCTGCGTCTTCCAGGGTGCGGACCCCCTTAGACGGTGCAGGAGGCGGCAGGGAGGCTGTGTGTATGAATTTCAACAAAAGGATTTCCTTCCAGGGAGAGGCACTGGTCAGTATCTGTGAGTCTGCCTGGAGCTGAGGAAATCCAGGTTTGGACAGAGGTAAGGACCTATTTTTAACCTCTTAGTCTTGGCAGCAATATATATCTCAGGTCAGTTACAGACTGTCTCTCTGCTGTCTCCTCCTGGATGTCACAGTGTCACCTGAAACTGAACCTTTCAAAAACAGAACTCATTATATTTCCTCCAAGATCTTCCCCTGTCCCTCAGATATCACTCACCGTAAACAAACCACCTTTTATTACACCACACAGACACGCTGCCTAGGAGTTATCTTAGACTCACATCTGTCTTTTTCACCACACATTCAAACACTTGCAAAATCTTGTCGTATTCAACTGCGCAATATTGCCATATCTCAGTTCAGGATCCATTAAACACTGATTCAGTCTCTCATCATCTCCCGCCTTAATTACTGCAACCTACTCCTCCTGGGTATTCCAACAAGCCTCCTTTCACAACTGCAATCTGTTCTAAATGCAGCTGCTAGACTCATTCATCTATCTCACCGCTCAACATCAGCTGCTCCCATATGCATGTCCCTTCACTGGCTCCCAATCTCCTCTAGAATCAAATTCAAATTACTAACACTCACTTTCTAGGCCCTTAACAATGAAGCCCCTCCCTAGATTTCATCTCTGATCTCCAAATACTCTCCTTCACGCAACCTTCGCTCTGCTTCTAACCCTCGCCTCGCTTCTCCTCTCATCACTTCTGCCCATTCTCATCTACAAGACTTCTCTCAGGCTTCTGCTTTTCTCTGGAACTCTCTGTCTCAAGCTGTCAGACTTTCTCCTTCCTTCCAAACTTTCAAGCGCTTCCTAAAGACCCACCTGTTTAAAGAAGCTTATCCAATGTACCTTAATTAATCAATCATTGCTGTATCAAAAATCACAAATTGTTTCTAAAATCCTAATGTCTCAATTGTACCCTAACCTTTAGTTTGTAATTTGTAGGGCCCTCTAATCCTATTGTACTCTGTAACCCTTGTTTGTTATCCTCCATTTATTCCCTGTTTGCTATAACTAAGGTAAAGCACTGCGTATCTTGTTAGCGCTATATAAATAAATGATGATGATAATACAATCTCTATAACTTGTACTGTTTATATAATTTCACCATGAATTCAACATCAGTGTGTGTGTATCTGTATGTGTCTCCAATTACCAACAGGCAACATTGGGACATCAGGAATTCAAATAAGGAAAGGTCCGCTAAAACAACAGTATAGCTGTCCCAAAATCTGAAAAGAGAAAAGTAATCCCTTATAGTGCAGCAAGCCTGTAAAAAAGAGAGACGTACGTTTTGCAAAATAGAACTACTCACAAAAATCTTGTAGTATTCGTGCCAGTAGGTATTCACAACATGATTGAAAATTAGGCCTCCTTTTAGGTGGTGCCTATAGGGAAAAGAACTTTCGAAACTGGGAAACTGACAATATGTCTAGCCCCATGGCAGATTTCAAAATGAAATATTAAAAAAATCTGTTTGTTCTTTTGAGAAATGGGTTTCAGTGCAGAATTCTGCTGGAGCAGCACTTTTAATTGATGCATTTGGAAAAACACGTTTTCCCGTGATAGTACATTCATAATAGTAGTGTTACATAGTGAAGCACTGTGTATGAATTGAGCAGTTCATCTGCCTGTAAAGTATTCAAAGGATAGGGCGTTTGTATTTTAATACAGAAACAATTCATCTCGGTCTGTTGTGTTGCTCTGTGTGTTAACAAAATGAGAGTACAAGTCAAATGGTCAAATTGCTAAAGGTGGCCATAGACTCCAAGATCCCCGATATGCCACTAAACTGCATGGCTATATCGGGGGTAATTCGAACGTTCGGCCGTATGGCCGAACAATTGAATTACGATGCACCAAGCGGCTCCGACGGGTCGGTCGGGTAAAAATCCAACCTTCCCAATCGATATCGTGGCCAGATATCGATCGGGAAGACCCGTCGGAAGCCCCCATACACGGGCAGATAAGCTGTCAAATCGGTCCAAACGACCGATATCAGCAGCTTTATCTGCCCGTGTATGGCCACCTTAAGTCTGTAACCACAGTCTGGCTGCATCACTAATGGAAATGAATGTCTTCTCCCCACAAAGCCATGCATTTATTTTCTTAAATCTGAGCAACAGGCAACTAGAGCTGCAGATGGAGCAGCCGAATAGAGGTGAGTCTGTGTCATTTCACAGCGCCTGAGGAGCACAGACACCCAGGGGCAAATTCACTAAGCGCCGAACGCTAGCGTCAATTCGCTAGCGTTGGGCATTTTGGTTACTTCGCAAATTCACTAACGAACGCTGGCGTAGATTCGCTAGTGTTACTTCGCACCCTTACGCCTGGCGAATTTTCGCTACGGACGTAACTACGCAAATTCACTAACGCGCGCAGTGTACTGAACGCTACCTTTTACGCTAGACTTCCTTCGCCACCTCAGACCTGGCGAAGCGCAATAGAGTAGATAGGGATTGCTTCAAAAAAAGTCAAAATTTTTTCTAAGTCCCTAAAAAACGCTGGCGTGTTTTCTACATTATGGGTGATAGGCTGAAAAAGATCGAAAAATTTTTTGGGGCTCCCCTCCTTCCCCCCCTACATTTCCTGACTCATGGCAACTTACCTATACAGTGGGCACATGTGTAGGACAAAATAAAATTTTTATTTGATGTTTTGAAGGTTTTCTAGGCATTTGTAGTGCTGATACGTATTCCTCCATTGAAATTTGAATTTGGCGCCGTATGCAAATGAACCATTGCTAGCGAAACTTCGCTTCGCTTGGCGAATCAACGCTAGCGCAACTTCGCAAACTTATGCTACCCCTGTGCGCAACTTCAGATTTTAGTGAATTTGCGGAGCGCTGGCGAAACTATGCCTGTCGAAGTGCGGCGAAGTTGCGCCTGGCGCAACTACGAATCTTAGTGAATTTGCCCCCCACTGAGCCAGAGAGCATTTATGGTGAGAGAAGAGGGTCAATATCAGGGATACTGACAATTTCATTACTGGCATCACCAGGCCAGGAAGCAAATCTGTGGCTGACTTCAAAGTTTCAATAGCTCATCCCAAAAATCTAAGTGACCGTGTCAAGCCAAAGCAAGACTTTAAGAGAATAAAGGACTCGAAATGGAAAAGAAAAGAAGGGATTAAATGAGCACAATAATACCAAAATAATGGAGGACCAAGCTGAGATATTAGCTTCCATTTGTTTTCTAAACTGGGAATGACAAATGTTTTTTTCATGTTTATTATGAACAAAGTGCTTGGATGTGAGAGACTCTAATAATCAGTGATCTCCTCTGATGTGAAATGCATGCTGGGAGCTGGACCATTTCAAATCTCCCTGCTCTTCATTGTCCACAGGACAGCCACCAAATGCTGGACAGGGGACTATTAAAGGGCATGTAAAGGCAAAAAATAAAATCCCATTTTTACTTTCTTTAATGAAAAAGAAACCTATCTCCAATATACTTTAATTAAAAAATGTGTACTGTTTTTATAAGATACCTGACTGTATGCAGTGAAATTCTCCCTTCATTTACTGCTGTGGATAGGAATTGTCAGACGGTCCCTAACTGCTCTGCAGGGAACCAATCATATTTATGAACAGCAGGGGAAGCAGAACTCAATCAGCTTTGTTTGTTTCCCTGTAGAGCAGTCTGCGACTGCGTAGAGATTTGTATTGGATTTTATTTTTGCCTTTATATCCCCTTGACTGTTTCCAACTCCAGTTTTGGAGTGCTGTTTTGATAATTCATGATGATCCCTAAACAGCCCAGACCACACTGAGCATGTGCACAGTCTTGGTCTTGCAAAGATGTTTCAAGTTACAAGATGGTGACCCCCTGTGGCCAACTTTGAAAGCATAAATCATTTGTTTGATTAGGCTTGTGGTACAGTAAGTTCATGTTTATGTTTAGTATATAAAATATTTGTAGCCTTATACTATTTTAGACTTTACTTCCCCTTTAACATCCCTGTTGTATGAGGGCTAGAGTAAAATGGTACACTGGATGACTAATTTAATAGTTCCCAATCTGGAATAACAAAACTGTATGGAAAGTAAAACCATATGTGAAGCTTAAGGAATGTTTTAAAAACCAATTATGTATGACAACATTGTTTAAAAACAAAGGGTGAATAGCAACAGCACCAACAAAGGCTAGAAATGACAATATTCAAGAGTACACAAGCAGGAATAAACACAGCGAGATGGCCAAACACATCAGCCCTGTAATTCTCTCCCTGTCAAATACATTTCTTTTGCTGTTATCCGGAAGACAGGCAAAGAACTAACAGATCCACAGATGGTGCAAAGTAATGCAAATACACCTTAAAGACACCTTAAGGTTCCTTTAATTGAGTATGCACACTAAAGGTGGCCATACATGGAGAGATCCGCTCGTCTGGCGATGTCGCCAAACGAGCGGATCTCCCTCCGATATGCCCACCTTGAGGTGGGCAATATCGGGCTGATCCGATTGTGGGCCCTAGGATCGGAACAGGCGGTTGGATCGCGGGACCGCATCAACGAATAGATGTGGCCGTGATCCGACGGGATTTTTTGTCCCATCCGATCGAGATCTGGCCGACTTTCGGCCAGATCTCGATCGGTGAAGCTTTTATCGGCCTGTGTATGGCCACCTTAAAGCACTCATCAGTCCATGGAAAAAACCCAACATATTCAAAGTAATCTTGTAAATGGAAGTTTAGTTGGCAGGAAGAGGCCATATTGCTCTATGTGAATCATTTCTGGTCAGGCAGCTATAACACTGTCAGCCTAATTCAGAAATTAAACTGTCCCTCCCAAATATTGTCACCTAACTCAGCTTTTGATATGCGTAAGGGACCAAACATGCATACTTGCCACACAAAGCTTATACTTAAGTTCAAACTATTCTCTTAAAAGAAATCCCTAATCTAATTATTTATTGTCAGACTAGGAAATTACAGTGTCTTATTCTTGCTCATCTAATTTGTTATTATAACCTCATAATCTGAACATCTACACACAAAGTGATTCATACCACCATTATGTTACACTCCTCCTCATCCTTCTTCTCTACCCGGGAAAATTGCTATTTTGGTTCCAGAATGTGAAAGGCGATATATAAATAAGCAGGGAAATATATCACTGATGGGAAATGTTTAATTCAACCCAATTACAGACCTGTCAGAGATGCTGCCTGTGGAAAGAGAGGGGCACTCGCATGCTAAGGATTTTATTTACAACGTAGAAAAGAATAATGAAGCTCATCTTAACAAATGGATTCACTGGCACAGGAATAACATTAGCAATAGAATCAGTAAAGCTAAACAGACAAAGATAGTTAAATATTACTGGTAAATCCATACCTAGATTATAAATTCAGATCACAGAAATATATCTATATATATCTTATATATATTATATATATTTAGCACCCAGCCAGTAAAACTCTGCTGGATTAGAGTGCACCACAGGCTGAACTGTATATATATATTATATATATATATATATATATATATATATATATATATATATATATATATATATATATATATATATATATGTATATATATATATACATATATGGGATTGTTCACCTTCAAACAGTTTTTTTCAGTTCAGTTGGTTTCAGATTGTTCACCAGAAGTAAAGACTTTTCCCAATGACTTTCTATTTCTATTTGTGGCCATTTTTCTAATATTGAGTTTTAGTGTAATTTTTCACCTTCTTAAGGCAGAGACACACGCTTAGATTCGGGGAGATTAGTCAGCTGGCGACAAGTTTCCTCTTCTTCGGGGCGAGTAATCTCCCCGAACTGCTTCCCGCCCGCTAGAATGTAAATCGTCGGCAGGATGGCACTCGGAGCGCTTCGTTTTCCAAAGCTGTCTTGCGAGGAAACTTTGGGCCGACTTCAGAAAACGAAGCATTCCAAGTGCCATCCCACTGGCGATTTACATTCTAGCCAGCGGGAGGCAGTTTGTGGAGATTAGTCGCCCCAAAGAAGAAGAGATTTGTCGCCAGGTGACTAATCTCAACAAATCTGAGCATATGCCCTGACCCTACAGCAGCTCTGGAAGTGGAGGGGGGGACGCTGACGCTTTAACTCTTCTAAATTGATACATTTAGTTGATACATTTGTTATCTTTGCTGAGCTGAATCCCTGTTAGAATTGATACAACAGTTGCTTATATTCTACAGATACTGCTGAGAAATGTAGCAAATTGTAACAGTTCATATGCTCCTGGATCACTGAACGGCCAGACAGGAACATTAAACTTCAATTGTGGGAAAGCTGTAAAAAATGAAAGATGGAAAGCAATAGAAAAAAGTCTTTGTGTATGGTGAACAATCTGAAAAAAACTGAACTGAAAAAAAGTGTTTGGAAGCCGAACAACCCCTTTAAAAAGCTAAATAATAAAAAAAAGAAAAAACAAGAAAAAAAAGAAAACTGCAACTTGTCTCTAATTGTCCACATCAAATTAAAAGTTATTTAAACGTGAAATTCCCCTTTAAACTATTATTTTAAGTTTATAGACTATCATTCCAACTTGTTGTGTTCATTATAAAGACCAGTGTTCAATGAAATTTCATATTAGTTATTGGCGGTTGTTGTACAGGGGCATGACTACAAAGGAAACAGACCCTGCGGTTGCAGAGGAATGTAGAGGGTCCTGTAAGGCACTATATAACTAGCAATTTTACTATATCTTGGTAGAACAGGTCAACAGGAGTTTGCTGCAGACCCTGTTTTGTTGTATGTAATTTTGTATATTTCATGTATACTCCCAGTGGCGTAATTAGTTGCCATTGGGCCCCACAGCAAATTACTTTATATCTAGATCTAGAGGTTTTCATTTTTACCAATATATATTGAAATGGCACATTAATTAGGGTGTCATGGGGCCCCTGTACCTTCTGGGTCTGCTTCATCTGTAGTTACGCCCCTGTATACACCCATTTATTCTAGGGATGCACTGAATCCACTATTTTGGATTCGGCCGAACCCCCGAATCTTTATACTGAACCAAATCTGAATTTGCATATGCAAATTAAGGGTGGGAAGGGGAAAAATGTTTTTACTTCCTTGTTTTGTGACAAAAAAGTCATGCGATTTACCTCCCCGCCCCTAATCTGCATATGCAAATTAGGATTCGGATTGAAAAAGGCAGAATCCTGGATTCAGTGCATCCCTAATTTATTCTACAGTGCTACAGAATATGTTGTCAATTTATACATACAGGTATGGGACCTGTTATCCAGAATGCTCGAGACCTGGGGTTTTCCAGAAAAGGGATGTTTCTGTAATCTGGATCTTCATACCTTAAATCTATGGAAGATAGTCTTTCCGTAATTTGGAGCTTTCTGGATAACTGGTTTCCAGATTACGGATCCCATACCTATATATGTTATTATTAATAATAATAATAATAATAATAATATTAATAATAGTTATTATATAAAGAAAAAGGCAGAGGTAGTAAAATCTAATTCTATGCTTTATACTTTTAGCACTCCAGAGCACCATGAATGAGACCGACATCCAATTCCTCCCTCACTGTCCTCCCATATATCCACCCCCCCACCCAGGTTCAGTCACTTCATGATGAGTCACGCTTTCAACAGAGCAGAAGATTCTGATAAATAACAGAAGGATTGTGTAGTCCCTATGACGCCAAGGGAAATTTGTACAGTAGCTAATCTCTACAGCCAGGGAAATGTTGCTCAAACCTTATTAATACAGATATGGGGGACTATCGGAGCCAGAAATAATAGGAAGGGGAAAATTAGTCTGCATGGAAGCATGATACTGATTTCATAAAAGAAAAACCTATAAGGAAGGAGATTCTGACTAGCAAGGATGAAAAAGTTTGGTTGGTGAAAAATGAAATCTTGGCTGATAGGCCAGATAAATAGATTTAGAGTTTTATGTCGTCTATATACCAATTAGGGAGGTACTGAATCTTGGATTCAGTTCAGGATTCACACAAATCCAAGCCTTTTTGCCAAATTCGGATTCGTCCAAATCTTGGCCTAAACAAATCAAAACCCTGATGATCATGTGACTTTTTAAAACTATGGATGTCTAATCACTAGTGATTTTGATCATTTGTATTCACACAATCTTTTGCAGTGGATTCAGTATTCAGCCAAATCCTAAAATTCTTGATTTGGTGCAACCCTAGAACTTTACCACACTTACAACTTTGTGAAACACTGTGAGCATTTTTCATCACTGCTTGACCTACAAGGACAATGCTGAATGTATATCTTGCTGCTTACAGCGCCAGGCCAGGCCGGCTGGGTGCCCTAGGCAAACCCAGAGGGCTGCGTCGCTCCCATCCCGTCAAGAGCAGGTGTTTGTATGCACACGGACAAACGAATGTGAGCACACGCGTGTGCGAAAAAGTGCATTGGATCAATTGGACTGCTCAGCAAGGGCTCATTGGCCAGACTAGGGGTAGGCAAGGCATCAGAAGGTACATGCTTGGAACCCCCCACGCTTTGCTCCCTTTCAGTGCTGGGCCAAGTGGACTGGGTGCCCTAGGCCCTGCCACCGTGATCCCCCCCATGCACATATGCAGGCCCGGATTTGCGGCAAGGCCGCATAGGCCCGGGGCGGCAAAGAAATAGGGGTGGCATGCCGCCCAGCCGCCGTTCAACTGGCGTTTTTTCGCCGGCGCGCTGGGAAGGCGGGCGCTAGGACCGCACGGCCGCCTGGTGGGACCGCACGGCCTAGGGGCGCCCAGAAGTGAAATCCGCCGCTGCACATATGTGATGTGCACGCATGCCCCTGAACTGAGTGTGTGCACGCATGTGCAGAGCACTGGAGGGGAGGGAGGCAGGAGAGATCACCGGAGGGGAGGGAGGCGGGTGAGAGCACTGGAGGGGAGGGAGGCAGGGGAGAGCAGCAAACATGGGGTAGGCAGAAGACAGGTACCTGCCCAGCAGTACCTCCCTTTCATTGCTCCCTAGGCAGGTGCCTCTTATGCCTACCCCTAGTTTCAGCCCTGACTGCTAAACTAAATGACATCTGCTGCATCCCTAATACCAATGTAGACAATACACAATACAGAAGACGTTTCAGCACAAGAATAATCAAAACATAAATAAATAAACATAACTTAGGTATTTTAACATATACACAAAACATATGTATGGGACACTTTATATACTGTACATATCATATAATAAAAAGCAACACAAATCTGTGGTCAGGTCTGAAGCATTAAAAGCTCCCTAAAAAGCCACATTGTGGGCTCCTAGATCTCTTACCCCCCACTGCTATATTTACTGTTACTTGGGGTTTCTTTTTCCTGGTAGCAGCAACAGATATGCAAAGATTAACCTGCACCAAACTTTTAATTACTCAGGTGTATGTAAGGCAAAGGGCAGAGGTGCCTGAGGCAGTAACACTTAAAATATGCTGTGCAGAATACCATGAAAAATGGCCAAGACTTCACAAAAAAGTTATCCAGGCTCTCTCATAATATATGCTTACATGCTATATGGTATTTTTTGTTAGATTTCTCCAAGTGAAGTTGTATGTGAGAACATATACTTGTACAGAGTAGGAATAATCTGGCAAAAGTGTTATCACGCTACAAAGCACTGTTTAGTTGGTCTTCATTTTTTTAGTTTTATAGTTTTTGAATTACTAGCCTTCTTATTTATGTTGCCTTCTTCTCACTGACCCTACAGTCAAAAACAACTGCTTCGTGAGGCTACAATTTTACTGTTATTGCTTTTTATTATTTATCTTTCTATTTATGCCTCTCCTATTCATATTCGTGGCTTTCATTCAAACCACTGCCTGGTTGCGGGGCAAATTGATTCCTAGCAAACAGCTTCTGAAATGTCAAGCTGTGCAGCTAACAAACAAACGCTAAGGGGGTTATCTATTAAATATTACCAAAAACCCGAAAAAAAAATATTTCTGGGGAACAATCTAAAAACAACTGAATTGAAAAAAGTGTTTGGAAGGTGAACAACCCCTTTAAGTAGGAGAAATAACAGCCTGCTAGAAAGTAGTTCCATCCTAAAGTGCAGGCAAAAGTCACATGACTGGGGCAGCTGGGAAACTGACAATATGTCTAGCCCCATGTCAGATTTCAAAATTGAATAAAAAAAAATCTGTTTGCTATTTTGAGAATTGGATTTCAGTGCAGAATTCTGCTGGAGTGGCACTATTAACTGATGTGTTTTGAAAATAAACATGTTTTCCCATGACAGTATCCCTTTAATAACGGAAGAATAGAGTATAGTATGTAGAGATAAAAGACTAGGAGAATAAAGAGGTTGAGTGAGGAGAGGAGGAATAATAGTTTGCAAAGTGGGCCCATAGTCTAAGGTTTTCTGGTAGGCCCCTGGCATCCCAGTCCGACACTGGTTGCACTGGTTTCTGTGCTACCATGTAGTAATTATCTGTATTAATTACTATATTTATATTATATTGTGACATTTACATTCTCTGGGGCCCATTTACTTTGCTCGTGTGAAGGAATAGAATAAAAAAACTTTGAATTTCGAATTTTTGGCTACTTTGACCATCGAATGGGCTACTTCGACCTTCGAAAACGACTTCGAATCGAACGTTTCGAACTAAAAATCATTCAACTATTCGACCATGCGATAGTCGAAGTACTGTCTCTTTAAAAAAAACTTCGACCCCTTACTTCGCCACCTAAAACCTACCGAAGCTCAATGTAAGCCTATGGGCTTTCTAAGTTTTTTTTGGTCGTAGAAAAATCGTACTATTTGCGGTAAATCCTTTGACTTCGATATTCAAAGTCGAAGGATTTACATTCGGCAGTCGAATATCAAGGGTTAATTAACCCTCGATATTCGACCATATGTAAATCTGCCCCTCTGTGTAATGTATATTGTGAGTGGGTCCCTAAGCTCAGTAATTGACAGCAGCACAGAGCATGTGCAGTGAAGATGGGGAGCTACTGGGGCATCTTTGGAGACACAGATCTTTACTGCTAATGGGATGTGGTTGCCTTGGGCTGGTACAGAAGCCAAAACAAAATGTACAACATTTCTACCTACTTCTTTAGTTAAGCTTTAATTCTCCTTTAACTGAATGAATTCTGCCATGTGGGACTGTACCCATAGGAGCATACTCCAATGTTGAACACTAAAAACTGAAGAGCTTCAGGTGCCCGCTCCCATGGGTACAGATCCAAAGGGCAGAATTCAGCAAACACATGAAGAAAGAGATAAAAACTTTACAACACAGGAAGTACATTTTTAAAGAAGTATCCAGCTATTGAACCAAGGCTAATGTAACAAGAGTTACAGCCTCGTTTTCTCTGCAGCAAATAGCAAGAAAATGCTAAGATATGCATTTTCTCGTCATTATCTGCTCCGTTTGTCTGCGCACAGGCCAACGCTGTGCCTGTCAGTGCATGAGAGCTCAATAGTATTTTCTCTGCAGGCGGAGAAATGCTGAGGCTGCACCTCACGTGATATTGGCCCAAACATGGGCTTCCACTGGGCACACTACAAAAAAACAAGCAGGTTAATTGTGTCCTGATAAAATCAACTAATAGTTTGTGTGTGCTTTAGATTTTAAGCTCCAATGGGGCAGGGACTGATGTGAAAAGATGTATCTCCGTACAGCTCTCCAGAAAAATGTGACTACTATATAAATCTCAAGGTTAAAAATAATACAATAGACCTTTTTTGCTGAATGCACACATTGGTCAAGCTATGCCAAGGGTGTTTCAGAATGTTCCATTTTGGATGTAAAACTAATATTTATACCAGGTTGTGATTAAAAATAAATTTACTTTAAAAGGAGAATCAACAGAAAAATAATCCAGCATTTACAGAATACAGAAGAGAAAGAAGGGATCCAATGGTAAAAAAATAATAATAAAAAGCCTGTCTAGTACTGAGTGACGTGCTTCAATTCAACAAACATAGATAAGCATGAAACAGAAGCAATGGCAATGCATTTAGGGTCATTTAAATGACAAAGGACAGTTGCTGAAAATGCTTTCCTGGGCCACCAACTGCTCCAGCCATGAAAGCAATCAGCGGAGGAACCTGTAAACACTATAGGAAGCCATTTCCCTAGGGACAATTGACTTGTTGCTGGGGAAAGACTGAAGTATGTATGTATGTATATTTTTATTTGTATAGCGCTCCTTTAGGGCAAAGCACTGTACAGCAAAACAATAAATTAGTAGTAAAAAACAAGGGGTCACTGCATTAGTAAGTAACAATAAGTGCATTATTAGAAATACAATTCACATAAATATAAAATATAATTACAATACAGATTAAGTGCTCAGTGTCAAGGAGACAAAAGGATGGAGGACCCTACCCCTTGGGGTTTACAGTCTAAATGAAGTTCCTATTGTTACTAGTTGTTTGCCAGTGCAAAAAGTAGCTTACAGAACATCTAATTTGCTATCAGCCTTTACATTTGAGGGTATCAGCAGCCGGCAGGTGTCCGTGTACTATGTTAGCTTTGCAATACTTAATCCTTAACCTGCGCACACTACATCATACAGGGCTATGATTGACTAGACCCCTGTGTGCCTAGCAGCTAACTTATTGCTGAAGATTTGTAAAAATGGGATAAGCCACACAATCCAGTTTTAGCTGATTTGCCAAGACAGATTATCAATCTGTGGGTTCTGGCAAATGCCAAAGGGACTGCCATAAGGTGCCATAGAACGTCAGTATTTAGTGGGCTGGTGGGGCCTGTTTGGGCCTCTGTGTACCTGAAATGTCAGGGCCTATTTTAATTCTCAGTCTGGACCTGCAGATCATCCTATATCTCCAAAGATATTAAAGGGTTGTTAACCTAAAAACAACTAGTTGTTTTCAGATAGATCACCAGAAATAACGACTTTTTCCAATTACTTGCTATTTTCCATGTGTCACTGTTTTTCTAATTTTTAAGTGTAAAGTGTCATTTTTCACCTTCTAAAGCAGCTCTGGGAGGGGGGTTGCCGACCCTGTAAACTGGTTGAAATCGATACATTTAGTTGATATATTTCTTATCTTTGTCCCTGCTGAGCAGAGTCCCTGCAGGCAGCTGTTAGAATTTATACAATAGTTGCTAATACTCCAGGGATGCTGCTGAGAAATGGGAGATCAACTAAGGGTAAGACTCCACAGCGATTTTGGGGTCGATTTTGGCGCAATCTGAGGTGCTGCGCAATATTGCAGGCGTCACGTCGGATGCAACGGAAATAAAGTAAGATATGGAAATGTCGTATGAAGTCACAGCGTTGATCCGACGCAACGCGACTGTCAGATACAGACGCAGCGTGCAGCGACACCATCCGACAGTGCTATTACTTACCTTATTTCCGTTGCATCCAACTTGACGCCTGCATTTTTGCGCAGCGCGTCGAATCGCGCCAAAATCGCCCGTAGAGTCCTACCCTAAATGTTACAAAATTGTACCAGTTTAGAATCTACACCTGGAACACTGAGCTGCCAGACTGAAACACCAGAGACACAACATAAAACAGTAAAAAATAAATAAGTAATTGAAAAAAGTCTTTATTTCCGGGGAAAAAATCTGAAAGCAACTGAACTGAAAAAGTGTTTGGAAGGTGAACAACCCTTTTTAGGGTAGAACTAGACAAACGTTTTGGACGTTATTCTGCCGGATCCGACGCGCTGTGCCAAAACGCAGAATTGCATCCAAAATGCTCACCTAGTTCTACCCTAACAGGTAAGTTAGGATACGCCAGGTGATCGATTAGGTTACTAAAAGCTGTTGCCCATGAAGCATTTTGTGGAACCTTTCCTTTTCTTTGTAAAGTAAATAAATAGCATTAGCTGCCAAAACTACAATGAGACCCAGCAAGTAGCCCAATGTTTACACTTATCTTCTAGACCCATGATTTTGATAATCAGAAATATAAAAAGATAATAAAAATATACTAGCAACAGGCAGTGGTCCCCATTATAGGAAATGAGAAGCAATTCATTGCAATTCCTAACATGTGTTTCTGGGGAATACAGCAGTTATCAATAGACTACATGTGCCATCAGGTTCAGAGAACTGCCAGCCATCATCTCTACAAGCCAAATCATTATGCCCAACCCACTCATATACTTCCATCAGCTTCAAGTAATTGCCGTCCCAAGCAGTGTTTTTAATTGGGGTGACACTGAAAAGACAACGGCTTTGCAAGTGCCATTAGAATTGTGATTTATTTGCATGCAATAAATGGAGAGGCATTTTCACTGCTGCAAGTAATTCATGGCAACAGACATAGAGATGGCCAAAATCCCAGAATCCTGACATATATATCATATTGCTATATATACTGTATAAATGTACCAATTCCATACCAACGGCTCCTTAAATTAATATGTCTGGCTCTTTTTTAATTACTGGCCAGAAATTTAAGCCAATGTTATTATATTTAATGATATCCCCTCACCACACAAAAATGTTTTAGATGTGTGAATTTAAATATGTCCTATAAATGCTCTTCAACAGGGAAACCCACTAGGGACATCAATTTTATTATGGCAGATTTCAGCTTATTATATCTCCTTGCAGCAAGCCTCTGACACCATTAAAATGCTGACCAATCAAATTACATTTTTTTGCTCAAGCATCCAGAATGCTTTCTGCTCTGTACCTATACCCTGACCCATTTATGCCATGTCATCTGTCTGTAAATCCCCACAGGTATTTTGTGCATGTTCAGAGACAAGTCATTCTGAATATCAGCAAAAGAGGTGGAATGGATATCTGTGTAGAGCTAAAACACAAAAGACTATTGATCCATGGAAATGGCCATTTGTATTACTGGAATTGAAAAGAATCATATATTCCCAACCCCCATCATGTCTGCCTGGAACAGAATTAAAGGGGAAGCTTGCCTTCCAAACACTTTTTTTATACTTCAAATCTTTTCATATAGCTATAGCACATACTTATCCATGTCATCATGATATATTTGGTTATTCCACCCCCTGATATCTAATAGGGCAGAATTGAAAAATAATTAAGCAATCACCCTAACTACCACACCAATATAAAGCTCTAACTCTTCCCCTCAAGAGTGTTTAATTCTGTCCTAGAAGTTGTCTTTGCTAGTCAAAGCCTCTGTTATATTCAGTACAGTTATGGGACCTGTTATCCAGAATGCTTTGGACCTGGGGTATCCCGGATAACAATACCTTAAGAAAGGTAGAAAATCATTTAAACATTAAATACACTCAATAGGCTGGTTTTGCTTCCAATAAGGATTTATTATATCTTAGATTGGATCATGTACAAGATACTGTTTTATTACCAAATTTACTAAAAAGAGGAAAGAATTTTTAAAAATTTGGATTCATTTTTTATAATGAAGTCTATAGGAGACGGCCTTTCCATAGTTGGGAACTTTCTGGATAACAGGTTTCCAGATAAGGGATCCCATAAGGGTCTGGCCTTACAGGCAGATTTGGGGAGATTAGTCACCAGGCGACAAATCTCCTCTTCTTCGTGTCGACTAATCTCCCTGATCTGCCTTTCCCTGCCTTCCGCCGGCTAAAATGTTAATCACCTGGGGGCAGGCACATGAAGCGCTTTGTTTTCCGAAGTCGCCCGAAGTTTCCTCATGAGGCAGTTACGGGCAACTTCAGAAAATGAAGAGCTCCATGTGCCTGCCCCCAGGCGATTTAAATTTTTGCCGGCAGAAGGCAGGGGAAGGCAGATCGAGGAGATTAGTTGCCGCGAAGAATCGGATATTTTTGACGCCTGGCGACTAATCTCCCCGAATCTGCCCGTGTGGCCAGACCCTAATACTATGTGTCACTGCATGTTAGCATATCTATATTATGTCACTGTCACAGTTGCATCACAGGGACTCCCCATTTAATTACTTATAAAAAACACATAAAAGGGAAAAAAACACCAACAAAACGTGTGCGACTTTTTTTTCTCGAATGCTAGCTCATCTCATTGTCCCATTCGTTTTCAATGAGGCTGAAAATCTCCTCCAATGTTTTAATAAAATTCTTAAAATTCTTTTCTTAAAATTCTTAACTTTAAGAAAATAAATAACGTTGAAAGAGAACATGCCTATTGACTGCTATACAATCTCGCCAGCTTTTACTTGCTGAGTTTTTATGTTTTTTTCCTGTAATAAATTCTGACTATTGGTGCATTTTATCTGCGTTTTTTTTTTTTTAAAAAGAGAAAAACGCAGGCTAGATTTTTTTTTATAAATCAGCCTATTAATGTGCACAATCTTTGCCAAAACGCTATATGTGCTAATACTATATAAATAGCACTTAATAAATCAAACAGACTGGAAAAAAAGTACAGCTATACTAGTCTAGAAAGGAAGACAGGGCCAGATTTCCACTGTGGCTGAGTTTATGAAGTTTCTTGTTCAGTTATAAGCTGGAAATGGGCACACTAGTTCAGATACTTACATTTTGGTTTCAAGCTTCTGAAAAGGAAATGCTTATTATAGCATGGAAAAAGAGTACAGTCCAGAAATACACATACTCTAGCCCTAGGGAGAGAGGAGGGCAGAGACTTCTGAGTGAATTTCAAGAACATAGGCCAGATACAAACACACACTAGCCTGGGGGATACAAGAGAGCTGACACATTCCTCCTGGTTTAATATAACGCACGGGAATAGTTAAAAAAATAAATATATATATATATATATATATATATATATATACTGAAATGAGCACATTGTAAGCTGTCTTGTATTACTTATTTTGTAAGTAACCTGTCTGTTCAATGTATGCACCCATTTTCTGTACAGCACTGCAGAATATACTGTCACATTAGAAATACGTTTTTGTTAACCATAAAAATAATAATAATCATAGCCTAGGGAAGAACACAAAGAATCCGATAATGATCCGAGAGTGCTAAGAATAGGCCGGAAACACACACTAGCATTGGAAAGACAAGAGAGAAAGGAGGCTTCAGTTCTGGCTACAGATAAGACAGGGGAATGCTGACTCTAAACTGAGGGTGGAAGACTTTAAAGCACATCAGTAGAGGGAGATTAAGGTTGACTAGTCTGTTTGCCTCTTGTATGTGCAAGGATTATGTTTCTTCCCTGTGTCTGTAATTGTATACAGCTGGTTACTGCGCGGGCAAGGGTAGGTGAGAAACACTCATGTGTCCTTCTGGTTGTGTATATCATTTCTGCGCAGGGGATGATGGGTTTTGGATGCAGTACAATTCTTCCAGAAACAGAAATCTTAGGCAGGTCAGGTTAGGTATAGTCAGGTGCCTCATATAAAACTATTAGTAACAAATCCAGCAGCACTCCAATAAGTGAATCAAATATTTTTTTGTGCCACTAGCAAACACTGTTATTGACTTTATATCATATAAAAATATTGTTCTTCTGTTCAATACCGCCTTAAAATAACACCTACGTCGAAATGGAGGAGAGGCAGTAACACCATAGGTTGATTAGTCAAAATGATTTGCAGAGGGTACTGCACACAATCATACAGTTTGGGCAGGAATTGATTGATATGTAAGAAAAATGGGTATTTCTTAAAATGTCTTCCTGTGTAAATATATATATATATATATATATTATCATTCTTATAAGAAGTGGCACACAGAATCGAATGCAAAAGATTATATTAAACGAATTACTTCACAATTGCGAGGTTTGGGCATATGCCCGATATGAAACATCGCATTTGTGATTAGTTTAATATGCTCTTTTGCATTGGATCCTGTGTGGCGCTTCTTATTTGAATGATACTGTATCGAGTATTATAGGGATGAGACATATAGAATATGTATATAAAAAAGAGGATGAAGCATGAAACGTGTTAATAATACATGTTTATCTGGAAGTGCACTGCTTGTGTTTATGTATTTCCCCAAGCTCCTATACCAAAATCCCCACTAGCAGTGTTGGACTGGCCCACCGGGATACCAGGAAAAGTCCCGGTGGGCCCAGGTGTCAGTGGGCCTTTGTGCTGCTAAACTTTTGGCCTATTTCATGGCCATTCCCTATTTCTATGAGAACAAAGATGCTAATTAGATGGAAAAATAGATGATAGTATGTATAACTAAAAGAGACTATGAGAATAGAGGTTGAGTAAGGAGAGGAAGAATAATAGTACTGAGAGTGGGCCCCTGGTCTAAGATTTTTGGGTGGGCCCCTGGTGCCCCGGTCCGACACTGCCCACTAGTCACCACACATTGTTAAAAATTACTGTTTCATCACCAAAATATTACATAACTGGGCCTGCTAAGTGTCTTCCTAACTGGCAAAGCATGCGGCTTTCAATGCATGGTGGTTCCTTTCTCTTGCATCTACCCATATTATGTAGACAGCTACCCAAACTTAAACCTATGGAGGTGCACATTAATGCTGTTAATACGAGTGAAAATAATTTTAATTTATGAAATCGACCTTGTTCATTTGCAGCTTTCGGTGTGTGCCAAGAGCATCTATCAGTTTATGCATTTTCAACAAGCTTGTTTTAGAGACAGTAGTAGAAATAGTATTTAGGGCCACATATCTAACACTGAGTTGTGTGTCTAACTGCAGAAGCAGAATTTGTGCACAGGAAGTTTTTTGTAAAGGAGAAGTAAAATGGCAAAAATGTAACATGATATTATCACTGGGGATGGGTATGTCTGTGTGTGTGCATTTAAAACCAGCACCTGAGAATCAAAGAAGGTGTGCATGGTAGCCATTGTGCTTTTTTTGGGTTTGAATGTCAGTGGAAAATATTCTATGTACAAGACAAGACAGATCTATGTTTGGATGAGTTCACAGCCGGACATATAAAATACTGTATGTGTTGAACAAGAGTTACAGGCTGTGTTGGCTGTGTATAAGAGAAGGACAATGCAGGAAATTGTGTACTCAATTGAATTGGTTCTAAAGAGGAGATACTGGGATTTTTAACAGTTCATTGAATTCTATGGCAGTTTTGGGGACATTTTATTGGTCCAGTGTAGTCTATGGCAGTTTGGGGGTAAGTTCAATGGTTTAGTATATCCTATGGCAGTTTGGGGGTAAGTTCAATGGTTTAGAATATCCTATGGCAGTTTAGGGGTAAGTTCAATGGTTTAGTATATCCTATGGCAGTTTGGGGCACACAGCCTGAAAGATTCTGTATACAGTTATGGGAACTGAGGCTTTCTGGATAACGGATCTTATCATAATTTGGCTCTTCATACCTTCTAATAGAAATCGTATAAAGATTAAATAAACCCAATAGGCTGGTTCTGCTTCCAATAATGATTAATATTATCTTAGTTTGGAGATCATGTACAAGGTACTATTTTATTATTATAAAAAAGGGAAATCATTTTTTAAAAATCGGATTACTTAGATAAAATGGAGTCTATGGGAGACAGACTTTCTGTAACTCTGAGCTTTAAAGATAATGGATCCCACACCTGTATATGAGTGCACTTAAATGTTCATATGAACTTGCAGGATACAAAGGAAAATCTATGAATGAACATGACTCTGCTATGAATAGGAAAGTGTACTAAAAAACAGTAATGTAAATATTATTCAGGACTGGTAACTGAGCCTCTGCAGCATTTTTAGGTGCCTAATGTTATGAACTAATAGGATGGGAGCACTGGAAAATGTGTGTTTTCATTTGGTTAACTCAGTAGGTGGATGTATTGGAAGAATTCTGTACACTGATAGCTTTGGATTGGCTCTGTTGGAGTGTGGGAATTTTAAATTTGTGCAAGAGTAATCAATGAAAAGCAATAGAGAGTCTACACTCAAGCCACATTAACACATAAGCCCTACTTAGGCATGTACATCAAATAACGTACATATATGTGTTTTTTGTAAGTATATTAGAGGACATTATAGACAAATAGCAACGTAGGTGGTTCTTCACAGTGCGGACAGTGAAGTTGTGGAAGGCACTGCCGGTTGATGTTGTGTATATGGGTAAAGTTGAGGTATATCTATCAGTAAAGCCTGGATGAGTAAGTACATTGGGAGTTATTTACATGGTAAAAAGTGATGAGCCACACTTTGGGTCATTTAGCTTGGTCAGCTCTAGTTAACTTGGCACACTGTTTGGTATGAGTAAAGACTGGGTGAGTAGGCACATCGCAAGGTATTTCTATGGGTAAATTCGAGGCAAGTGGACAAACTGAGTTATGTGTATGGGTAAAACTTTGGTTTAGATGGTTCATTGAAGTTATTTTGCTAAGTTTTGGATGCACAACCATGTTTTGAAATGAGGTGTTAAGATGCACAGTTTGCTACAGGTCTAGTCGCCTATATTTACTGGTCACCTGTCTGAAAACAAACATCCTATTAGTTGTTATTCGTTAGTGCTAGTGTACAATGGGAAATGTACCCTAGGAAGAAGCATCTAAATCGTGAAAAATGGTGATGCTTACACATGTGTGTAACTGGGGGATGTATATGTGCAATTAACTTGGCTATATGTGTATATACTGGAAGATATAAAGGTGGTGACTTAAAAGGGGGCACTTGCTGAACCAGTATTCTTTGGGTTACTAAACTACTGTGTAGTTTTGAAAAATGATCCTTAATGGGTTTGGGCTGGTGCTACTGGCTTAAGGGCCAATTCATTCCCTTGCTAGCTGAGCCAAAATCTTCCAGCCCTACCTGTGAAGTCATAAAAAGAAATCAATTCATCTAATTGTGTATTCTGGTTGACGTTCCCCAGCACCAAGCATTGTTTTGGCATCAAACAGCTGCCTCAGCAACCATGGGACCCTTAATAAAAACTTCATTGCGTAGATAATGATTTAATGATTTAATGTAGCGACATGGCGTGACAAATACCTATATATAAACATCGCTGCACATTTGTATGTGTAATTCAGTGTGAATGAAAACAGAACAGGTGGGAGTGGAGTGTCTGGCAGTGCACACTTTGGATGTGTGTTTGAAAATAATGTTGCTGTGTATGTACACAAAATAATGCGATGATGAAATAATGTGCCTTGAACTGCATGCTGGGAGTGAGTGTGCGAAGAAATCTGGTTGCATATATGTACACAAGGAGATATACTCTACATGTAAAAGCACTGCATCTTACACTGGGATATGTGTGTTAAAGGGGTTGTTCACCTTTGAGATAACTTTTAGTTTGATGTAGAGAGTGACAATTTGTACTTGGTTTTCATTTTTTATTATTTGTGGATTTTGAGTTAGTTAGCTTTTTATTTAGCAGTTTTTCAATTTGCATTTTAAAGGAGAAGGAAAGTCTATTTGCACTTGGGAGTGCCAAATGTTAGGCACCCCCAAGTGATTGTATTGACTTACCTAAAACCTATGCTCCTATCAGCAGAAAACTGCACCCAGGGGCAATCCTGTCCCACCCCGAGACGGCCTTCGTTTTGCCGCCACCCCATCCAACGGCACTCACCTTTTCATCGATGGAAGGGGGTCGGGGAGTCCACGTCGCTAGTGCAGAGAGCGCAATTGCACTGTCGGCACTAGATGAGCCGAGATTCGGCTCTTAAAGTTACCAGCAGCTGCATTTTTGCCGCCCCTGGCAACCAGGGGGCGCTGCTGTCTGAGCCGAGTGTCTCAACTCACCTCATTGGCGGAGCGCCCCTGACTGCACCGGCCCAGGGTTCTTCCAGCGAGCATCACGGAGCGATCCTCTTACTGCTTCTTTCGGCTCGAGGCTGCGCATGCGCAGTAGGATGAAAAGTTGGCTATTGCGTTCAATTCGCACACGTCTGCCCCGGAAATTTGAAGAAAGAAGAAGCTGGAAAAGAAGCGCTATGTGATGCTCACTGGTATAACCCTGGGCCGGTGCAGTTTTCTGCTGATAGGCCCAGGGTTTCAGGTAAGTCAATACAATCACTTGGGGGTGCCTTACATTTGGCACTCCCAAGTGCACGAAGACTTTCCTTCTCCTTTAAGCAATCTGGCTAGGATCCAAATTACCTTAGCAACTATGCGTTGATTTGGATAAGAGACTGGAATATGAATATGGGAGAGTCTGAATAGAAAGATGAGTAATAAAAAGTAGCAATAATAATACATTTATAGCTTCACACGGAGCATTTACTTTTTAGAAGGGGTCAGTGACGCCCATTTGAAAGCTGCAAAGAGTCTGAAGAAAAAGGCAAATAATTAAAAATAAAGCTATTAATAATAAATAACGAAAACCATTTGAAAATTGGCCATTCTATAACATACTAAAAGTTGCCTTAAAGGTGAACGACCCCTTTAAAGTTAAAGATGGAGCTGGTACAGCTACATGTGTTCAATGGAATATGTAATTGTGAAGTTGGGTAAGTACATTAGGAGATGCTTTATCTTGATAATATCTGCCTGGGAGTGGCCTGATGGAACAGACATTATCACAGCTACCACACACTAGGAAATATACACGTGTCTAGGTAAGTATACAGTGAGATATACGGTATGCATGTGAAAATATATAATATATAAAAATATATATAAATATTGGCTTGAGGAAGGGGATGGATAACTGAAACATTAATGTTGCCTGTTTGGAATATATGGAATTGGATTGGTGTACAGTTATAGATTGATATATTAAAAGGTGTGTTTGTGGGTGTGTATGCTGGAGGATGTATGTTGATAAAACACATTTGGGTGGAGTATATGGGTACAAACTGTGCATTGGTGAAGTTCACGTTGGTGTGTAAACATTAAAAATGCACATGGATTTGCACACTGAGATGTCACATGTCTGTGTGGGTGTGTACACTGCCAGGAGTATACAGAGAATGAAATCTGTGTAGGTGTGCATCATGGATATAAGGATGTATCTGCATGGGTGAGGATACAGATACACACAAGGATGGTTTATAGCCACACAGCAGTGAAAGATGTATTTAGCAGAGAGTGCTGTCAGCATGTACGCAGGCCCAGCCAAGACAGAAAGGAAAAGTCTTGTTTCTGTGGCTTGAGCCAATGCCATAAAATTCCAAAAGCAGACACTTTGGCAGCTGCTCTGAATTCGGTATGGGGAGTGAAGTGCTGCTCTCTGTCTAACAAAGGGTTAATGTCCTGACCATCCAACCTTTGGATCTACAGCCCCCAGCATCCTCCGATCCCCTTGCTGGGAGATTGAAGGAAGAAAGCAGGTTAAGCATTAAATTGATAGCACTGTTCTTAGTGAAAGGGATGTGTCTCAGAGCTCAGAGTTGGGGATCTCCTGGCACCCAATGTTGGACCCGTGGGACAATACAGTCAGCTGGTGAGATGCCCAGAACCACCCAGCCATTCTCCATCCTCTAAATCCACATTAAATACTACCCGGCTCAATCTATTGGCCCAGCTTGCCAAACCCAGGATGCCAAACATTCCCAGGGAAATGCATGTACTTACGGCTCTCAGCAGAAAAGGGGCACCCACAAACACAGTGCTGATGCGAAATTCCACGTTTGGAAGTGCGGTACCCAGTGACTGTGTGCGGCGTCACTCAGAGCCTGCAACAATCTCAGATAGAACAATCCAGCTTCAAAGCTTCCCCGCAGATGCACCCTGATCTGGCTACCAGCAAATAATATGACTGGGAATCTGCTTTGTTACCCGCTGATGGACGCATGCTCCATGGAAAAGCTCTAATCACCATAACCACGCCCTGGTGCAATTTGATTGGCTTAATCCCTAATGAAATGCAAATCCCTGTCTTCTAACCCTGCCTTTCCCCCTATTCCCCCACCTGCTTGCTCTGCTCCAAAATTCTTTGCTTCAGTTACAAATTTCTCTGATTTAATGGACTCTTTCCTAAATATAGTTCCATTCCAGGGACAGGAAATTCAGTTTAAGTGTAGCACCATTCATGTTTTGTACCTGTAAGACTGCTGGGTAATGTAGTCCTCTGTGCCTTCCACTACAGTTTACAGAGGATCTGGGTAATGTTTCAGTCTGCAGGAAGGGATTCTCCAGCCAACCATCAGGAGGACAGTCTTGGTCCGGCAGTCAGAGCCAGGGACAGGAAGAGGAATCAGCCGGGAGAGATGAGAGGTGTGCTGGGAGACTCAGAGACTGGCAGATTGTATTCCACGGTCCTGGTCAGTGTCCAGCCAGAGAGACAATGCTATTATACTGCAGGGGGACACATTGCAGTCTGCAGCCTGTTGTGAGTTATTTCCGACTATTGCCTGGAGGGAGTGTGTGCAAGATCCCAGAAGCCCATATGATCCTGGGTGTCAGGCGCCTGGTGCATCTGGATGTGTGAAAGCAATACTGTCAGCCTTACATTTTACCAAAAACACCCAGTGCAAAGTGTCAAAGTGCAAAGGGGCGCAATGGGTCTTAGTCTTAAAAAAGACTATAGTCTTAAAAAAGACTAAGGGGCAAATTCACTAAAGCGCGAAGCAGCTAGCGCAAATTCACCAGCGTGACGTCATTCCGTTACTTCGCTGATTTTCTAACGGGTACTGGTGTAAATTCGCTAGCAAAGTGGACCTACTCTAGCGCTACTTTGCACCCTTACGCCAGGCGAAGTTGTGCTATGGCGAAGGGACGTAACTATGCTAACCCTAAGACCCCTCATAAAAACTCCAGGTTATCCGGACCAAAAGGCGCCTAGACAAATCGGGTTCTTTAGAACCACCCGAAGGCTAAGGTGGAACCCTTTATCCCCAACCCCAGGCCAAAAGGCACAGATGGAAGGCATTGGGTCTTCAAGTCCCCTTCGCGCAAAGGTAGGAGGACCCTTATTGTCCAATCCCCGAAAGGGAGAGGACACAAATGACCCCCGAAGAGGTCCAAAAACGTTGCGCCCACTCGGGGCCGGGTTCAGGGAGAGAAGGAAGCAGATGGCCACACATCTCCCTCCTAGATGAGTCAATACCCGGAGGTATTACACCCTTTCTTAAAAGTGCGTAAGTGCTTAAAAAATAAATAGGGGGTGGGGATAAAATTAATAAGTGCAGCTGTGTGCAGCCCCGACTTATCGGCCGGATGAAAAAAATTCTTAGCACCTAGCCAAAAGGCCCAGGGCATAAGAGCATGTAATAAAGTGCTTGAGGGCGCAAAGTGCCAGTGCCCAAAGGGGTCCTACCACCAGTGCTTTCTGGCACCCCAGGTTTGCAAGGCCTGTGGAGCATAGCTCAAGCTTGAATTACAGCCAGCCCTATGGCCAGAGGACCTGTCACAGCACTTCGATTCACAGACCAATACATTTTTGGCGGCACACAGTTACACAACGCAAATCCCCCGAGATTCAGACATAAAAAGTTGACAGCTCTGGTGCTATGGGGACATCCAGCAACTCAAGCTCTCCCCAGTCCATAGAAACCAAGCAATCGTACACATACAATAAGTGCTCACCAAGAGTCTCAGTCACTGTTTAGAGGTCTCTCCCTCCAATGAATTGGCAGGATAATGGCTGCTTACAGCAGGGTTAAAAGCAATTCACAGTTCAGAAGGAAGCCTGATTGGATGCAACCCAGGGTCACACTGGCTGCTGTGCCCTTGCACACATACACAACCTCCAGGGAATAGTAGCAAATAACTCCCAACAGGCTGCACATTGTAATGCTTCCCCCCTGCACATTGCTAGCAGTCTCTCTCATTCTGGCTGGTCACTTAACAGGCTTGAACACAAAGTGATAGATCCTATGTCTCCCGGCACCCCTCTCCTCCTCTCCTGTTCCTCTTCCTGTCCCTGGCTCTGGTAGCAAGACCCAGACTGCCCCCCTGACATTTGATCCCTTCTTTCCTGCAGAGACAACCATTAACTAGTTCCTCTCTTAACTGTAGTGGTAGCCACAGAGGACTACATTACTACCCAGCAGTCTTACAGGTACAAAACATTAAGGGTAGTGGCACATGGGCAGATTCATGGATATTAGTTGCCCCGGTGACAAATCTCCTCTTCTTCAGGACATCTCCCCAAAATCTCCTCAAACTGTCTTCTCACCGGCAAGAATGTAAATCGACAGCGTGATCAGAGCCGGGCCAAAACCGACAGGCGCCCTAGGCAACCTGACCGCGCTGGCTGAGCGTGCGCATCTGCAAGCTGGTATTTCTGCACTCATGCGTGAGTTAACGCATGCATGCATGCTCATGCGTGCATGCACGGAAGCATGAATCGCCGTTCGCGCATGCGCAGAAGCACATACACAGAGCGAGATGCGACCGGACATATGCTAGGCGACAGAGCAGGTACGTGCCTGGCGCCCCCCAGCTTTGCGCCCTAGACATGTGCCTACTCTGCCTACTCTTTGGCCTGGCCCTGCTTGGGATGGCACTCGGAGTGAGGAAACTTTGGGCGACTTCGGAAAACTGCTGAGAGAAGTGGATCCACTCCCTTAAGAACCCCAGTTAAACCTCATTTACAACTACAGCTTTTTGTAGCCAAGAGAGGATTGGACCAGAAATGCTTGCTTTCATGTTTTCGGGCTGACCTCTGCTCCTCTCATGTGCCTGTGCAGAAGTGGAAGCTCCACTTTTCATTGCAGATCAACGGAGCTAGGGAAGGGAGCAGATCTCAGCCTGGAGAAATGAAGCAGACTGAGACTAGAACAGCTAACCATGTGCCCTCAGCCTAAGCTTGCATGGGCATATTGCAATTTTCATCTGCACAGAAAAAAACCCTAATACTACAGGATCATGATGCCCTCCCAGGCCAAGATATAAATACTGCCTCCACCCACCCCTACCTTGCACTTACCATCAGGTATTCCAGTCACTGTTTCCAAACTCTGCCCCTTTCCTTTATGCACAGGTTATCATCAGAATGCTCATCTCTTGGTTTAGGGTTGCCTTTAGACGTAGCAGGGACAAAGTAGGCAATATGTTATTTAAAATTACATTGATAGGAAAAGACTCTGAAATGCCAGACTCAGAAATCAATGCTATTTTAGTTTATAATATCATTAATGGAGCCAAATGCATACAGTCCTTCTCTGATCTGTCAGTGAGAATAATAAAGCATAGGATATGAAGATTTTTCCATATTAAAAATGAAAACAACAAACCATGAGGTCATCACCCATCTGCATATTAAATCTAATGTAGCAATTAGACTGCTTACAGATCCAGCACAATTAGACTATTTGCTCCTGGTGCTGAGTCAATCCCTAACAAGTGTACCCGTGCTGGAAATGATTGCAGCTAAATCCATACAGTAAAGAATATCATGAGTAATGTATTTTTTAGCTTGATTTGTACAATATGGCAAAACTCATACAGCGGATTCTACAATTTAAAGGAGAATTCAAGCCTAAAGTTAAAAAAACCATACCCTACATAGACCCCCTTACCCCGGGCAAATGCCCGAACGTATTACTTACCCCTCAGTGCAGATTCAGGCATCAGAGTTCACAGGCGCCATCTTCTTCTCTTCACAAATCTTCGTAATGAGACCGATGTGGAGCAATTTTCTGTTCCGTGACAACTGCGCATGTGCTAAACAGCGCCGTTTCTGTATGTATTGCCGCCTGAGGCGGCTCCAGTAATGCCGCCCCCCCAGCCCGACTCGATTTCAGGGGGGAGGCAGCAACGCTAGTGCGGAGAGCGCAATTGCGCTCTCTCGCCCTAGTAAAGCCGAATTTCCGGTTCAAAAACCGGAAATTCAGCTCTTAAAGGCACCAGGAGCGGCTTTTTGCCGCCCCTGGAAACCTAGCTGGCGATGCCGCCTGAGGCGAGCGCCTCAGCTCGCCTCATTGGCGGATCGCCCCTGGTGCTAAAACTCTGCTAAAATTGCTGAATCGCTGGTGTAATTACGAAGATTACCGAAGCGGCTAAAGATGGCGCCCCTGAACTCTCCTTTAAAGGACAAGGAAAGTCTAATACAAAGTTAATGTCTATTGAGAGACATACCTTCAGTCTTGCCATCAGTGCTATTAACTCTTGCCTGTTTGCAATCTATTTTTCTGTTTCAACTAAAAAACAAAATAGCTGACTTCTATTTGAAAAAAAAAACATGATTGATTTCTGCTTAAAAGGATGGTTCACTTTTCCGTTTACTTTTAGTATGTTATAGAATGGCCAATTCTAAGCAACATTTCAACTGGTCTTCATTATTTATTTTTTTTATAGTTTTTGAATGATTTCCCTTTTTCTTCTGATTCTTTCCAGCTTTCAAATGGGGGTCACTGACGCCATCTAAAAAGCAAATGCTCTGTAAGGCTACACATGTATTGTTATTGCTCCTTTTTATTTATTCAGGCCCTCTTCCATTCATATTCCAGTCTCTTATTTAAATCACTGCATGGTTGATGAAAAAATGAAAGCCAATTGCATAGGCGCAAATTCACTAAGCGCCGAAGCGCCGAACGGTAGCGTCAATTCGCTAGCGTTTGGCATTTTTGGTACTTCTCAAATTCACTAACGAACGATGGCGTAAATTCGCTAGTGTTACTTCGCACACTTACGCCAGGCGAATTTTCGCTAGCGATGTAACTACGCAAATTCACTAACTTGCGCAGTGTACTGAACGCTACCTTTTACACTAGATTTCCTTCGCCACCTCAGACCTGGCGAAGCACAATAGAGTAGATTGGGATTGTTTCCAAAAAAGTCAAATTTTTTTCTAAGTCCCAAAAAACGCTGGCGTGTTTTCTACATGATGGGTGATAGGCTGAAAAAGATCGAAATTTTTTTTGGGGCTCCCCTCCTTCCCCCCTACATTTCCTGACTCATGGCAACTTACCTAGACAGTGGGCACATGTGTAGGGCAAAATAAAATTTATATTTGCTGATTTGAAGGTTTTCTAGGCATTTGTAGTGCAGATACGTATTCCTCCATTGAAATTTGAATTTCGCGCCGTATGCAAATTAACCATCGCTAGCGAAACTTCGCTTTGCTTGGCGAATTAACGCTAGCGCAACTTCGCAAACTAACACTACCCCTGTGCGCAACTTCAGATTTTAGTGAATTTGCGGAGCGCTGGCGAAAATACGCCTGGCGAAGTGCAGCGAAGTGCGGTGATGTTGCGCCTAGCGCATCTTAGTGAATTTGCCCCATAATCTCTCAGAATATCAACCTCTACATTATACTAAAAGTTAATTTAAAGGTGAACAAACCCAGCCAGCACAACAGATTGTATAGTGGGTCAGGGGGTCAGCAGGAATTATGCACATGTGCAGAGTGATCAGCAGCCATCTTGATGACATCACTGCCAGAAAATGGAGGCTGCGACATAGTTTTGATAGCTGAGTGCACAGAGGGCAAAGAGGGAACAATTATGAAATTATAACTTAGTGATCAACAGCTATGAGTATTCTATAAAATGCAGGAGACTGTAGTTACAGGCTGAAACAACATTAGTTTACAAAAAGTTTATATTCATACATTATCTGTCACGGAATCAGTGGTGATATTTGTGTTGTAAATAGGGTTGTCATCTGTCCAGTATTTTACTGGCCTAGGGTTGCCACCTTTCAGCTTCAGTAAATGGGGGAGGAATTGCGATATCACGGGCAGGATAGATGGAGCTAGGGCATGCAGAATGTATAATGTCAGAGAGATGGGTTATGACATCGCAATTGTGAATCGGCCTATCACCAGATCAATCGAGGGGAATATTTCCAAGTTTTCCTAATTTGGAAAATTAGGAAAAAACTGCGTCCGCCGCAAATCTCTCAGCAGGGCAGGCAGCGGGTATTACAATGCCCCTATGAAACCTTTCGTATAGAATTTGCTGCTCTAAATATAAAAATCAACTTCAGCCTCTGTGGAAAAGTATTAGCTCTTCTTAGAAAGTCTTTTCCGACAGACTGGTGATTTGTCATTGTCTGTCAAACTGCTAATTTGAAATAGACAAAGTCAGGGGAGGCAAAAATCACATTTCCTCTGACATTTCACACCACAGAATTTACAGAATTAAAACTACTGGATTCTCAATCCCTCCCTATTGGATAATGTATCCTGCTCTTCCTAGGGTGTGACTGGTTACTCCAGACTAAGGGAAATGTAATCATGAAAGAAATCCAGCTGAGCGTCATTCTATAGCTTCTGGCCATGGGGTATTTTTGATGCACACTGAAGCATAGAAACTCTAGTGTTTTGGGTAAATAGAGACAGGAAAATGTGGTTCTTAGGAGAGGGGAGCTAGGCCTAACTCCATGGTTACATTAAATGCTACATTGGCACTCATACTTTCTACTGAGCTGACCACGTGAATCCATATCTTCCTCTCAGAGAATGGTTAAAGGGGTACTATCGCGAAAATGACATTTTAATATAAGCTTCGTCATACTGATATAAGAAACTTCCTCAATACAATCAATTAAATATTCTGAAATAATCAAGTTTATCTTCACTATTCCTCTCTCAGCATCTGTTTCTCTTCATTCTGTCTTAATGCAGCAGTTGGGTGTCAGATGAATGATCCAATATACATATATATATATATATATATATATATAATGGCTCAAGAGAGGCTAACACTCACAGGACTTAAAGGAAAATAAAGTGTTTCAGCTACTGTGCGGAAACGTTAGATCACCAATAAATCTCCACTTTCATTTGAACTATTGACTTGATGTATTTCCTCGGATTGGTGTCAATCCCTGCATTTTGTCTATCTACTGTATATATATATATATATATATATATATATATATATATATATATATATATATATATATATATATATAAACAAGGGAAAGTTGTGCTCACCACTATTTTTTAAAAACATTAGGCGGGGGTGCAATGAGGGTGTGACCACAAAATACATATAGTCAACTACAAGAGTCCTCTGCACTCAACCCATTATCAATATATTTAAGACAGAGACATTTTGTGCATACTGCTACTGAAAAATGCCTTACCCTTTAAACAAAACAGGGATTGTTTGTCCATATATTGCAATATATTTAAGCTGGCCAACTACGTCAAAGTCATCCCATATCTGGCCAGTCCTATGCTCAATTTTAATCTGATTCATTAAGAATTCAATTGCTTAATTATACATTTTACAAAGGGACTAAGTTTTACCTGCAACTTACTAGCTGCTTTCAAAGTAAAACTCCCAAACTTGCCTGACCTTTTATTAGACATATATATATATATATCTATATACCGTATATACTTGCGTATAAGCCGAGATTTTCAGCACCCAAAATGTGCTTGAAAATCCTACCTCGGCTTATACGCGGGTCAGCTTACCGGTAGCGATGAATCCCACATGATACCGCTCCCAGCAACAGCAACAGCGCAAGGAGTGCGTGAGCGCGCTGACGTCATCAGCTCAGCGACGTGATCCGGCGCCGGCTGCAGGAAGCTGTATCCCCGGCGCTCTCCCCTTCTGCCTGCCAGCATCAGCTGCCCCTATTTTTAAAGTAGGAGCCTTTGCCTTGCCGGAGGAGCAAAGCACATAAGGCTACAGCAACAAAAGGTGCTATTTGAACAATGACTTGACGCACATAGGCTTGTGCTGTAGCCTCGCAGCATCAAATTGCCTGGCAGACCTGATCCGAGGAGCGGTACTGAAACAGAGGTATATTTAGTTGCCTTTTTTTGTCTCCTGCACTTGATAAGCAAATTTAGTTTTTTAGTCCAACTTTGTTTTGGGTAAAACCAAACACAGTGAGTCAATTTTTAATGTATGTGTGTTTTGTTTGTCCTTCCGAGCAAGTATTTTAATTTTCTAACATTAAATTGGAGCAAAATATAATTTATAGCAATATGCAAAGGAGCCCATGGCAAAAGACTGTTCACAAATGCAGCTATACTGTATGTTGGCTTGTGCTATATATTTATATAATATACACACACATAAAAATGAGTGCAGACATAGAGAATTGATTTTTTTTTGCTCAGGCCTGCCAGAGACTGTTTGGTATTTCTGAGACTTTTCTGAGTTGTGTCTAGGCTTATACGCGAGTCAATAAGTTTTTCTGGTTTTCATAGGTAAAATTAGGTACCTCGGCTTATACGCGGGTCGGCTTATACACGAGTATATACGGTATATATATATATATATATATATATATATATATATATATATATATATATATGAGGGGCTTCCTTTCCTAGCAGATGAATTAGAACTCACTCAAATAACTGATTCCAGTACAAACAAAATCTAACAAAATAACTGCCCTTTGCACAAATCCTGCATGTAGAGAGACAGGACATGTGGTGATTTTAACAGTGAGCTCTAAAACATCTTCTAGGCAAAAGGAGCCCCTCTATAAGATATATTGGATCCATCAATGAATACCTGACACCCAGCTGCTGCATGAAGAGAGAATGAAGAGAAACAGATGCTGAGGGAGGAATAGTGAAGATAAATTTGATTACTTCAGAAACAGTACAGCATTTTTAATTGATTGTATTTAGAAAGTTTATTATTTCAGTATGCTGAAACTGATATTGAATTTTCATTTTCGCCATAGTTCCCCTTTAAAAGACATTCCAGTCTGCAGAGAATGAATGCCAGAGAGCACACTAAGGACATGCCATACTCATGGATGGGTGTGTTTCTATGATTCACCTCTTTGGAGTCTGCAAAAAAAAGCTGACAGCGCAGACTCCCAGAAAGACTAACTGCAAAGAAGGGCCTCTTTTGTACCTGATCCACACCAGAATGCTTGGAATCTCATCGTGGTACACTTCCTCAGGCTCAAATGGCAGGAAAAGAAGTCTGTTTAAAAAATACTGTATATGCTGGGAGAATCGGAGGGGGTGAAGAAAAGTGAATGTGGATTATGTCCTGAAACCAAGTGTATGTGCAGAAACAGTGCCACCTGTCTGTTAAATAAGAGAGAAAGCTTGATGTATAGTTCAAAGGAAAGCATCAGAGAGAAAGCGTTATATTCATAATACATGCTCTTCCGTGTTATAGTAGGCACACATCAAACAACTACATTTATGATACCCACCTCTATCTAACCATCCTGCAAAACAGCACCCTCAGACCCATACAGATATTCATGTGGATAGGAGTGATGAGTTTAACCTGTATAACTGTAAACCCGGCAAAACATTCTTTGGTTTGAAGGAAAGTCAGCCTTAGATATAAGAAAGATTGCATTATTCTTGGCAAAACTCTTTCTGTGACATGCCAGTACTAATAGTGGGGAAAGCCCAACAGTCTTCCCATGTAATATTTTATGGGAGTTGTAGCCAGTATTTTTTATTTAACTTACCCATGATCCATAGACACCAGACACATACATGGTGGAGAATGGCAGCAGCTGCTGTTTTATTAATTATCTGTCATATTAATCAGATCAGTATCAGCTGCTGATAACTGATAATAATTGCTAAATACATACCTTTCCAGCTAGCCCCTGAGTCAGATCTCCGCAGCGGGCCGCCTTAAAGGGAATGTAAAGGGAATTTTTACTTTTTTTAATGAAAAAGAAATCTATCTCCAATATACTTTAATTAAAAAAAAATGTGTACTGTTTTTATAAGAAACCTGATTGTATGCAGTGAAATTCCCCCTTCGTTTTCCTTGCTCTGACAGCTGCAGTCAGACGGTCCCTAACTGCTCTGCAGGGAAATGATCATACTTTCAAACAACAGGGGTTACTTCCCAGAACTCAAACAGCTTTAGACTTTAGTTGCCCGTTGATGAATTAAGAAGCTTTAAGCCCGCCTGTTTTACACCTAGCTGGGGGCATACCTCCAGCGCACAATGAGGACCAGGTCTGGACTGAGAAATAAAATAGGCCCTAGCATTTGAGGTACACAGAGGCCCAATCAGCCAACACAGAGGCCCAAACAGCACCCGCCAGCCCACTACATACTGACTTTCTATGGCACCTTATAACAGCCCCTCTGGCATTTGCCAGAACCCACAGATTGCCAGTCCGGGCCTGATGAGGACCGCGCCACAAGTTCTACTTTTTAAAGGTCAATTTTGCACCTTTTTTTTAAAGCCACACTCCTTTTTAAAGCGACAGATCAGAAGATGGAATTGAAACAGTAACCAAACGGAATACAGGTAAGCAACTCGATGGGAAAAAATTTTGGTAACATTTTGTACCGCATTTTGTACACTTCTACAGGGTTGCCAGGTTGGCGGTTTTCAAGCCAAATTGGGCTACTAATTTAAAGCCCATGCTGGTTTTGAAAGTACAAACTAGCCAAAATACGGATTTGGGCCTTTGGCTGGTTTGTACTTTGGAAACCAGGCAAAATTTTGTGCCAAGCCTACGTCTCCCAGTGCATGTTGGGTAATGTAGTTTTAGAGTTGCATTTTTATAGCTGTTAATCATCTTTATACACATTCTCGCATATTCGCATAGTTTATATAATTCTTACCTACTGTACTGGAAAGCTGGGGGTCTATGACAAAGAAAAACTGGTACGAGTTGTGAATAGTGCAGTATAAGGGCCCATTGGAAGCAGTGTCTTTTTTAATGTGGCAGGATACCAACATGGCTGTATGAAGTTTAGAAGATATTTGTGATCAAACAAATAGAAAACACATTAACAATAAATTTTAGATAAGAGTATTTCCACTATAAACAAAAGATGTACCTCCTGCAGGAAGAGAATAACTCATAGGCATCTCCCAAAGCAGTCGACACACAGCCTTTAAGTTTGATTCCCATCCAGTTCAGCTTCTTGTAAGAAATTCAGTTTAGCAGTCTATGCCTTGGGTACTACAGAGATCATAATCACCCTTTGCACAATTCTATGTGCAGTCAGTAGTGAAATTAAAGATAAGTGTGAGTATAGTGTATATGTATAGTGTTAACACATAGATATGTATGGGTGCTCGTGCTTTTATTACATAAGAAAAAGAAAACATGTTTCAGGCAGGACACTTCTATACTTATAGAAAATCAGCAAATGGAAACACATTTCCAAAGGCAGTCAAGTGTGGACATTGAATGAAGTTGGGTTCTCTTTAGTGTGTCAATCTTAACACCCACTCCTTTTCTGTGCTTACAGTTAAATTGATTTTCAAACTCTTTCCTTGAATTAAAAGCCAGCTTGTGGGAATTGCCTTACAGTAAAGCCATTGTGCTTTGGTCAGTGACCCTTGCCAAGTGAACTTTTCCACTACCCTGCAGGGCTTTGTTTGAAGACTTAAATACTTCTAGGGAGGGCGGGTTTTTTGTGCAAGGCCAAGATCATGCATTTGAGAGTACTGTAGCTACATGCAAACAGGTCAATTCTCTTTTTACACACCACAGATACTTAATTAAGGCCAAAAGAAAATGAATTACAACGTGAGGACTAAAATGACAGGATCACAATTGAAGATCCTCGGTTTACATTTTCCCATCCCAAACTACCCTGCAAGCACATTGATGTGGGTAGTGATGGGCAAATCTGTTCTGTTTTGCTTTGCTGAATAATTTGCGAAACGGTGATAAAATTTGCGAAACTGTGAAAATTCACAAAATACATTGAAGTCAATGGGTGGCAAAATAATTTTGACGTGCAACAATTTTTGACACGAGTGACAAATTTTATACATGCGACTATTTTGTCCAAATGCATTAAAGTCCATGAGCGTCCGAAATAATTTTTACTCTTTTTTTTTTTTTTTTTTTTTTTTTAAAAATGGGCTTAGGTAATAGGGGTAACATGATACCCAATATTATGGCCGAATAAGCTGAATATATATTTTTATATCTATTATTTTGAAATGCTGGATGTCGTTCATAAGAAAATCAACTTGTACTAAGTTAGGGTAAATTTGCATTTCACTGCATATATATCCGTGCATGGATTAAACAAATAGAAGTATAAGAAAGAAATGTATTGGTTTATGAAGTACCAGACTCTTTTGTGGGGAAAAAAGGACCGTGGTTCAGCAAGATAATAACCTTGTACTGGTCACAATGGGACTTTGATTTTTGTCATTTGAATTGTGTTTTCAAATGTAATGGATGACTTTCCTGAAGCATGCTAGGTCTTCATTTAGAAAAACATCCATGTCTGTGCACGTTTCTTATCTTTGGCAGACCAAGGCTCCATTATGGTATACTTGGCATCCACCCAGTCCTTATTGTATAGCATGGGTCATAATTAAAAAAAAAAAAAAAGACTCAAAATATATACTTTACAAATAAAATCCTTTACCTTTGTTTCAAAACCTGCTAAAAATATAAGGACCCGTGATTTCTGACACACTTTTGCTCTGTCACCATCTGCTGCTGCCTTGATAAACTATAAAATACATTAGGAAATATATACATACATTAATGAAGATGGTAATCGATATCTGTACAGTAAAGCTTAACTAAAATAGTAGCTAGAAATGTTGTACATTATGTTTTGGGCTTCTCTATAAGCCTAAGGCAGCCACAGCCCTTTAGCAATAAAGATCTGTGTCTCCAAAGCTCCCTATCTTCTTTTCTGCTGATTCACTGCACATGCTCTGTGCTGCTGTCACTTACTGAGCTTAGGGACCCACTCACAATATACAGTACACATAGAATAGAAATGTCACAATATCAGGCTGATTAGTAATTAATACAGATAATTACTACATGGCAGCACAGAAACCAGTTCAATTAGCAGCAGAATTTAATAATCAGCCCTGTAGCATCAGCTTATATTACAGACAAACCTCATTTTCTGCTGGATAATTAGTGACGACCCCTAAGCTTAGCTTCTCAACAGCTGCTCAGAGCCCACTGAGCATGTGCGTGTTGCAGACACTTTCCAAGATGGTGATCCCCCGTGCCAAGTTTAAAGTCGTGGATCATTGCTTCTATTAAAAAGATGAAAGTTTAGACTGGTGCAATAAGTTCAGCATATACAATATGGTAGTTTTAGCCATATTCA
Source organism: Xenopus petersii (assembly GCA_038501925.1). Taxonomy (NCBI): domain Eukaryota; kingdom Metazoa; phylum Chordata; class Amphibia; order Anura; family Pipidae; genus Xenopus; species Xenopus petersii. The sequence goes on along the minus strand of CM076687.1, from coordinate 20,689,660 downwards.
TTTTTAGAGTTTAGTTCTCCTTTAAGACATAATACACCCCTTGCCCTCACAGCACTGCCATTTCGCCCTGGAGCGCCTCTAGGGGGCCACATCATTAGTTCTGAGAGTTCAACTGCACTATGCATTTTTAGACAAAAATTGGATACCTGTGGCATAAGCTTTTTGCCACCCTGCTAACTCATCACACACACACTGCCAACTAAGACAAAGTTCCAAACTAGCCTCATGGCAGGAGATTCCTTGACTTTATATCACAGCAGAATATAGATACAGGTATGGGACCTGTTATCCAGAATGCTCGGGACCTGGTGTTTTCCTGAAGATGAATAGGACTATATTCATAAGTCTGGGTAATACTATCAAGGACCATAAACCCTTAAGTGTATAATAAATACTTGTAGTTTGGTTGTTGTTTAAGAACCCTAAATCAGACAGGCCCCAGAGTCCCTGGAACGCGTACGTAACCAGTGCAATAAGTTTTGCTCTTGATTAAACATGCCTGTAATGGGAAGATGCACCAGAACCATCTACACAAGAGCTAAAACCATTGCTGCTTCTTCCTGTACCTTTGTATAAAAAATCACATTGGTCCTTCTATTTTACCTTTTGATAAATTTGCCCTGTAGAGAAGAATTACACTTCCTAGTAGTGAAGTACACTTATTGTATCAAACGTTCTCTCTCTCTCTTTCTTCAGATGCATCTTAAAGATACAAAATCACCTAGTAATTGAATTTAAATACCCTCTCTCACTAGGTGAAAAAAAAGCAGCCATTTGTTTTCATCCAATCGTGAAATTGCTGTTTCATTATAGCAGTCATTTTCTTAATTGTCCACTAGATGTCTCTATAGTGTCTGAAGAAGCCCAAGTAGAATGTCTTTTATGTAATACAGGGATCCCCAACCTTTTAAAGCGTGAGCAACATTCAGAAGTAAAATGAGTTTGGGAGCAACACTAGCATGATAAATGTTCTTGGGGTGCCAAATAAGGGCTGTGATTGGCCATTTGGTAGCCCCTATGTGGATTGTTAACCTACATTGAGGCTTTGTTTGGCAATACACCTGGTTTTTATACAACCAAAACTTGCCTCCAAGCCTGAAATTCAAAAATAATCACCTGCTTTGAGGCCACTGGGAGCAACATCCAAGGGGTTGGAGAGCAACATGTTGCTCATGAGCTTCTGGTTGGGGATCACTGATGTAATAAATTGTGGAATCTATCCTGCACTTTTGTTAATTTTCCGTCTTCAACAAATGCCATAGCCACTTATCAAAATAAAGCATAAAAATGAGGCCATCTTTCTTACCTTTACTTTGGTCATTCACACTGCTTATTGTTGTGCCTTGTATGTTCCTATGTGCCTTGTTTGTATGTTCTAAACTTGTCAGCATGGGTTTCCTTCAACACTCCAAAAACATACAGGTAGGTATATTGACTGCTAATAAAATTGCCCATGGTGTGTTAAATGTGATAGGGGCCTAAGATTGTAAATCCACTGGGGCAGGGTATAATGTAAGCTCTCTGGAAAGTGCTGTGTAAATTTGTGTGTGCTAAATGAACAGGAAAATTATTCAATACAAATTCTACATAAATAGATAAATGAGAATACACCAACAAAAATAAATGAATATGCTACAAAGATTTTTCTCTCAGTCTGTAATTCACCGTTCATACAAATATATAAATCATAACAAAACAATCAATACTAAAAAAAAATCATAAAATTCAAGGATACATTCTAGTTTCTCTTTGAGCCATATGGCATTACACAGTTCAGCTCATACTGGGACTATGTGGTGGGAGTTCAGTTTTAAGAGAACCTCTCTCATTTTGGGTGAGCCACAATCGAAGAGAATGCATTTAAATTAACTAAAGCTTAACTAAAGAAGTAGTCTAGAAATATTGTACAGGTATGGGATCCATTATCCAGAAAGCTCCAAATTATGCCGTCATCCACAGACTCCATTTTATCCATATAATCCAATTTTTTTTTGATTTCCTAAGATATAATTAATCCTTATTATTATCCATAAAGTCCCAGGTCCCAAGCATTCTGGATAACAGGCCCTATACCTGTACATTATGTTTTGGGGTTCTTTTCCAGCCCAATGCAACTACAGCCCTTTAGCAGTAAAGATCTGTGTCTCCAAAGATGCCCCAGTAGCTCCCCATCTTCTTTACTGTTGATTCACTGCACATGCTCTGTGCTGCTGTCACTTACTGAGCTTAGGGACCCACTCACAATATACAGTACACATAGAGTAGAAATGTCACAATATAAGGCTGATTAGTAATTAATACAGATAACTATGACATTCTGATGCTAGTTGCACTGGTTTCTGTGCTGCCGTGTAATCATTATCTGTATTAATTACTAATCAGCCTTATATTATAAGATCTTTAGCAACAGTAACCCCCCCCCCACACACACACATACACACGTTATAAAAAGCGATTCATGGTCAGGGCCCCCTTGTAAGTTAAAAAGAAAACTTTGACACCAGGGCCCCCATAAAAGTTTTTTTTTCGTTGGTGGTTAGTGCCCCCCTACAAGTTAAAAAAAAAATAGTTGGTTACCAGGGCCCCCCTATAAATTAAAAAAAAAACATTGGCACCAGGGCCACCCCTTACAAAATAAAAAGAAACATTTGGGCTCCAGCGAATATGTTTTTAAAAACATTGGTGGCAGGGGCCTATAGTGTATTAAAATAATACATTGGCGGCCAGGAGTTTAATATAATTAAAAAAAAACACATTGACAAATAGGATTTGGAATAATTGTGTGGGTGACAGGTCCCATTTAAGTTTCACTTTATTTTCAAGGCACGAAATGATATTATGATCTAAAATGAACAGAGTCTTGCTGTCTTGCTAAATAACAGCACTGTATATAAGTCAGAGCGCTATATGAAATACATACAATAAAATATACACATCCACATCACTACTTCCATCCATTAATTAGGCCTTTCTGGCCAGTCAGAAAACTCATATAATTATGAAATGTGTAACCTCTTTGCACTAATATGTCATACATAACATGTTTCCAGCATGACTGTGCTAAAGTAGGGCTGCAAAATATAAGGCAAGTTGCTTCCAAGCTACACTTGGGGGCCCATTTACTAAGGGTCAAAGTGAATTCGAAGTGAGTTTTCGAATTCAAAAACGTTGAATTTCGAAGTAATTTTTGGGTACTTCGAAATTCAAATAGGCCAAATTCAACTTCGATTCAAATTGGAAAAACTTTGAATATTCGACCATTCGGAAATCGAAGTACTGTCTCTTTAAAAAACTTCGACTTCGACACTTCGCCAACTTAAACCTGCCAAATAGCTACAGTATGTTAGTCCTAGAACCTATAGCCAACATTTGGCTAAGTTTTTAGAAGTCAAAGTTTTTTTTTTGAAATTCGTTCGTTCGATCGATTAAATCGTTTGAATCGTTTTGGATCAAAGGATTTCATTGATTAAGGATTTATTCGAATAAAAAAACCTTCAACCCATAGTAAATGTGCCTTAGGGCTCTTACTCATGAGCGTTTTTACCTGCGCTCCCCTGCGTTCCACTTTTCGGCGTTCAGCCGCAGGGGAGCGCAGGAATAGACGCATTTCATTTTTTCAAATGGGGCTGTACTCACACAGGCGCATGTAGGCGCCGAACGCAGGTTGAGACGCAACATGCTGCATTTTTCCTGCGTTCGGCGCCTACATGCGCCTGTGTGAGTACAGCCCCATTTGAAAAAATTAAATGCGTCTATTCCTGCGCTCCCCTGCGGCTGAACGCCGAAAAACGGAACGCAGGAGAGCGCAGGTAAAAACGCTCATGAGTAAGAGCCCTTATAGTGTGATTCACACTACAGAATCCATTTGTGTGTTGCCTGACAGTGAGTGGGACTGTTATACTGTGAACAACAACATTGCACAGCTCTATTTATCTGCATGTAGCAGCCTGTGCATTTAATAGTGCCTGTGCAAGTGCGGGTTCTGACATTTTTAACACTTTTTTTGCTCTCACATGGATATGACATTCACCTGGAAGCTTTTTTCTCTTGCGTCAATATAAATATACAATAATGTGGTACTATAATTATATAATAGTGTAACATGTAACACAAATCTAGTATTGTCCTGTTTGTAATGAAACCACAGTACTGTTGTTTTTACACATTTTTCCAGGCTTATGTCACAGTAAATTCCCTTGGTGACTTGCTGACTGACGAGAGAAAGTGAAAGCTCAATACAAGGCTTTGCTTTTGTGACTTGCCCACATTTATCGGAAGCAAAGAATAAGTACACAAGTCATACTTAGTTTGTGTGTTAAACTTAAAGGTTTTTGTATCCCCTGCCTTCCCTTCCCCCACAGAAGAGGAAGAGATTTGGATTTCTCTGGGGGTGTGTGGGGGCTTGGATGGAAAATTGAAAGGCGTTTAAAAGGCATCAGAAAACAATGACATTATTGTTTAAAAACAATTCACTCTTTTGCTGCCACAGACAAAGTTCATTCTTCAGTCTCACTGCCTTCTAGTCATTCTCCTATTAATGTGAAGTATAGGTGTTACAATAAGCTATTGTGGACTTAAATAACAGGCAGTAATCTACAATAATATATATATTATAATATATATATTGGTATAAATAGTGTATGTGAGTGTATAGATAGGTCAGTATGAATGTGTGCATGTGCACTGGGGTTCATTTGAAGGGGTTAAACTGGATACTGGGCTTTTTTTTATTCCTGTGTTCACTTATCCCTCCAAAGCATTTACTTAAACTTTAATGTTGTTTACTTTATGTAGTATGTATGTATTTATATTTGTGTTTATATTGCACTATACAATACATTAGTAGAGCTAACAGAGTTCAATACAATAATCAGGCCTGGATTTGTGGAAAGGCCACCAAGGCCCAGGCCTAAGGTGGCAGGATTTAAGGGAGTGGCATGCTACCATATAAGAGACAGTAGCAGCAAGAGATTGGAGAGAGATGGGTCTGTTATTAGCAAGTTACAGTAGTCTCGATGGGATAGGATGAAATCATGGATGTGTGTTGGTTGTAAAAGAAAGGGATGGATTTTGGCAATATTGTGTATGAAGGAAGCAACAGTGTAAGGGCTCTTACTGACGAGCATTTGAAGCTGCGCTCCCCGCAGCCGCAGGGGAGCGCAGGAGTAGACACATTCATTTTTTTTCAATGGGGCTGTCCTCACACAGGCGCATGTAGGCGCGGAACACCGGTTGAGACCAACATGCTGAATTTTTCCTGCATTTGGCGCCTACATGCGCCTGTGTGAGTACAGCCCCATTGAAAAAAACTGAATGCGTCTACTCCTGCGCTCCCCTGCGGCTGAACGCATAAAAACGGAACGCAGGGGAGCGCAGCTTCAAACGCTTATCTGTAAGAGCCCTAACTGTGTTGCTAGAGAAGGAGAAAGAGAGGGAGTACTCAGATAACCAGCTGTTGGGTTCAGTTTAGGACAGCATTGATTCATCCAGGAATCAGATACCATGGCCCTCTGTAGTGCCTCTCCTAGTAGAACTCCTTGTTTAATTAATGTAGATAGCAGTTGAAACTCCAGACAAGGCCAGAGAAAAAATATTTGAAAACCCATTCATTTCAAAAGGTCTTAATCCTGATGACTTTATTTATTAAAGCTTATTTTAATGTTGAAAGCTCTCAAGTGAGCTTTTTCTAGCTGGAAAGCATCAGTCCATGTGGTCAGCTTGTAAAAAATCAGGCGGCTATAAGGAAATTTGCAGTATTTAATGTGCCATAAGTTGGCTATATACAAAGGCATATATTGTCTCCCTTTATCTTAATTCAATCATTAGCCTATTGACCCCACAGCAGAAATTCCTTTGGTGCACGCAGCAGCCCTCCCAAAGTGATTTGTGGCAGCACATACTGCTCACCTTTCTTTACTAAAAAATTCTGGCCACATTGAGATGAGCAGAGGTAGGATTGTGAGGAGGTAGATCAGTGACATAAAGTGGACAAGGCAATGATGTAACGAGAGAAGCGGTAACGCAAAAGCGCCTGACTGTATAAAGCGTATAAATGTCATGCCTGTTGCATACAAGTCTCTAATATCCTGGGGATTAGTTCCCCCCCTCCAAAGGATTCATAACTATTCATTCACCATAAAGTATTCCATAGCAGTTTTGTTTTGGAAATGCAGATTAAAGCATGGGGGTTATCCAGTATATTCTATTTAACCATGTTTCTCTCTGCGGAGTAACATAGCTAGATAAATGTGTGGTCTGTGGTCAAGCTGTTGATTTGTGAATATATCTCCTCGACAGGTCCGGACTGAGAATTAAAATAGGCCCTGGCATTTCAGGTACACAGAGGCCCAATCAGCCCACATAGAGGCCCATACAGCCCACACCAGCCCACTTAATACTGACTTTCTATGGGACCTTATAGCAGCCCCTCTGGCATTTGCCAGAACTCACAGATTGCCAGTCCGTGCCTGCTCCTCGATAAAGATCTTTTATATATCTACTGCTATTGAATGTGGGTTTATTAAGCATTAAAAGTCCTATAGCTGATTTTATGTTGTTCCACATAAAGGAGTAAAATTCTCCTTTTAGGGAATAAAATAATGTTATTAATTCAACCCTACCTGGGGTAAAACAGTCACTCACACTTCCCAATACAGCCTCACTCCCCATATCTGATAATAAGCAGCATATCATAGTGGGGTTTGAAAATATAGAGTGATGCCAGTTGGTAAAACACCTTAGGGCGTACTTAAAGGTCAAGGAAAGTGTTGTACTTGTATGGGATCCATTATATAGAAAGCTCCAAATTACTGGAAGGCCATCTCCCACAGATTTCACTTTAACCAAATAATCTACATTTTTGAAAATAATTTCCTTTTTTGCTGTGAAAATTGAACAGGATCTTGTATTTAGGATGAAATAAGATGGATTTAATCCTTATTGGAGTCAAAAAAATCATATTTGGTTTATTTAGGGGCAGATTTATCAAAGGTTGAGGTGAATTTTCAAATGAAAAAAATTTTAAATTTTGAGCTATTTTTTGTGTACTTCGACTAGGGAACTTCGACGGGGACCTCCTAGAACCTATTTGGAGTCAATTGGTGGACTTTGAAAACTCAAAGTTTTCTTTTTGAAAACCTTTGAATCGAATTTGATCGAATGCGACCTATTCGATCGAAAACAGACCTATTCGACCAGAAAAAAACTTTGACTAAATTTGGTTGGTCTTTTTGAATCGAATTTCGAAGTTCTTCCAATTCGAAATTCGACCCTTGATAAATATGCCCCCTAATGTTTACATTTTTTTAATCAGATTTAAGGTATGGTGCTTCAAATTACATAAAGATCCCTCATCCGGAAAATCCTGAGTCCCATGCATTTCAGACAACAGGTCCCTTGCAGAGGCCATGCCTTAACCACACAAAATTTCTGGGGTGTTACTTCAGGGGGCCCTCCTGTGAAAAAGATTTCTATGCTCCATCTTCACAAAATTGCAAGTGACCCTAAATAAGGGCAAAATTGGGGGTGACTCGTGACCCCCCTATACAAAATCTCAGATGACCCTCAATCTAAGTGCAGGTCATCCACCAATACTCCCCCCCCAGAAAAAAATTAGGATGACCACAGAGGAAACAAACCCTGTGGGGTTTCACAACTGGAAGTGTATTTTATGCATGTTATGTAACATATTATAAAGAGCATTATATACTGTTCGCAATATAATATATTCAAGTTAATGACTACAGGCAACAGTGGATGTTTTAAACCCTACATTTGCTGCAACAGCTGCCTGCTTTCATGTTCATTCTGTATTTTCACAGATGTGCACACACCAAATCTGAAATCTGTGATTGTGAAATTGCATGAGACTACGGGAATGTAGTGTACGGGAATTTAGTGTTCCAAGGAAGTGCGGGATATTACATTGCACATATGAGGCAATACTGTTTATTATAGGTCTTGTTTGATACTATTACACTATGGGGCATATTTATCAATAGTGATGGGCGAATTTATTCGCCAGGTGCGAATTTGTGGTGAATTTGCGCGATTAGCCGCTGGCGAAGAAATTCGTAAAATGGCAGTGAAAATTCACTGGCGAAAAAACAGACGCCGGCATCCAAAAACAGGCACTGGCGGCAAAAACGGACACTGGCGTCATAAAAAATTTGCAAATTCGGCCATCACTATTTATCAAAGGTCGAAGTTCGAAGTTAAAATAAACTTCGAATTCAAAAAGACCAACCGAATGGAGGTCGAAGTTCTTTGGGGTCTAAGTGGGCCAAATTCGAACCAACTTCGAATCATACAAACATACTTAGATTCAAAGTTTTTTTAACTTCAACCTTCGATCTCCCAGACTCTCCCAATTGCCTCCATACCAGTTCTAGGAGGTGCCCCATAGTCTAAAACAGCACATTTGTTGTATAAAAAAGTATCGGCTTTTCATTCATTGTTAAAACAGCACTTTGGCAGATTTTAGGTGGCGAATGGTCGAAGTTTTAAAGAGACAGTACTTAGGGGCCGATTCACAAAGGTTCGAATATCGAGGGTTAATTAACCCTCAATATTCGACTGGGAATTAAAATCCTTTGACTTCGAATATCGAAGTCAAAGGATTTTAGCGGAAATAGTGCGATCGAACGATCGAAGGATTATTCCTTCGATCGAACAATAAAATCCTTCAAATCAAACGATTCGAAGGATTTTAATCCAACGATCGAAGGACTATCCTTCGATCAAAAAAACTTAGGCAAGCCTATGGGGAGTTTGTTAGCTTTTAGATGGCGAACTAGGGGGTCAAAGTTTTTTCTTAAAGAGACAGTACTTCGACTATCGAATGGTCGAATAGTCGAACGATTTTTAGTTCGAATAGTTCGATTCAAAGTCGTAGTCGAAGGTCGTAGTAGCCAATTTGATGGTCGAAGTAGCCCAAAAAACACTTCGAAATTCGAAGTTTTTTTAATTCGAATCCTTCACTCGAAGTTAGTGAATCGGCCCCTTAAAAAAAATTCGTTTTTTCAAATTCTAATCGAAGTTGGACTATGCCCTAGTCGAAGTACCCAAAGATTACTTCGACATTTGATAATTCTGCCCCTAAATGTAAAAGGTTGTTTTTACAGAATTATATAATAACATTTTGAATCACTGCTTTCTTTTTTAAAGAAAAATGAAACCATAGGAGCATCCATTCTGACTAATTAAAAAAAACAACTTCTGAGCTTTTCTAAGAGTGCTAAAAATATTTACATCTGTCTCACTGAAGCACCTACAGACCCGAGCACAGTGTCGGACTGGGATGCCAGGGGCCAACCAGAAAACATTAGACCGTGGGCCCACTTTCCAAACTTATTATTCCTCCTTTCCTCACTCAACCTCTTTATTTTCCTAGTCTTTTATATTTACATAGGGGCCGATTCACTAAATTCGAGTGAAGGATTCGAACTAAAAAACTTCGAATTTCGAAGTGTTTTTTGGGCTACTTCGACCATCGAATGGGCTACTTCGACCTTCGACTACGACTATCGAAGGATTCGAACTAAAAATCGTTCGACTATTCGACCAATCGATAGTCGAAGTACTGTCTCTTTAAAAAAAACTTCGACCCCCTAGTTCGGCAGATAAAAGCTACCGAAGTCAATCTTAGCCTATGGGGAAGGTCCCCATAGGCTTGCCTAAGTTTTTTTGATCGAAGGATATTCCTTCGATCGTTGGATTAAAATCCTTCGAATCGTTCGATTCGAAGGATTTAATTGTTCGATCGAATTTTCTGCGCTAAATCCTTCGACTTCGATATTCGAAGTCGAAGGATTTCAAGTCCTAGTCGAATATCGAGGGTTAATTAACCCTCGATATTCGACCCATAGTAAATCTGCCCCTTAGTCTGTTATTCCATTATTAAGCATTTTTCCCATAAAGAAATAAGTAATGACCATGAAATTGGCCACATAGTTAGAAGGAAAAGGGCCCACTGACACCTGGGCCCACCGGGAGTTTTCCTGGTATCCCGGTGGGCCAGTCCGACACTGGTGTACCTGCATTATCAGTAAAAGGCTTAGGCTAATGTCACATGTGGAGTTTTCTCTGCTGGTGGAAAAAAATGCTGCTAAAATAAACACCAATGCACTCTGAAATGCCATTGATATCTGCTTGTCAGTGAGCACACAGGACGGATTTTGCCCCTAAAAGCACAGTATCCCTGGAATGGCTTCCGAATTGAAATGCTTTTGTATTGGTTTGGCATGTGTCTTCAAAATGCCCTCTCATACAATGAAGTGTATTACTGCCATAGATAATGATGATTATAAGAATGTTGACTAAAATCCAATAAAAAGAAGGTGAAGAAATAGTGGTCTACGGTAGGGATGTAGCGAACGTCGGAAAAAAAGTTCGCGAACATATTCGCGAACTTGCGCAAAAATGCGAGCGGTTCGCGAACGGTTCGCGAACCCCATAGACTTCAATGGGAAGGCGAACTTTAACATCTAAAAAAGACATTTCTGGCCAGAAAAATGATTTTAAAGTTGTTTAAAGGGTGCAACGACCTGGACAGTGGCATGCCAGAGGGGGATCAAGGGCAAAAATGTATCTGAAAAATCTGCCTGTGTGTGCTTGGAAGAGATAGTGTAGGGGGAGAGCTGTTAGTGATTTCAGGGACAGATGATAGTAAGTTTGCTGGCTAGTAATCTGCTTGATACTGCTCTGTATTGGAACAAAAAAATAAATAAAAGCAGTCCTTACAAGGACTACTGTTATTGCAGCAGTCAGCAGATGAGATCAGAAGCAGGACAGCTGCCCACTGCAGCTACATACAGAGCACTGCAGTAGAAGGTAGATTACTAGCCAGCAAAGCTACCTAAGCTTAAATGTCCCTCAAACCCCTGCAGACTTCTGTCCCTCCAATAACAGAGCAGTATCAAAACGATTACTAGCCAGCAAACTTTCAACTGTCCCTGAAATCACTAACAGGCAGCAGCTCTCTCCCTACACTATCTCTTCAGCACACACAGGCAGAGTGAAAAAAAGCTGCAGGGCTTCGGTTTTTATAGGGAAGGGGAGTGGTCCAGGGGAGAGCTTCCTGATTGGCTGCCATGTACCTGCTGGTCTGGGGTGAGAGGGCAAAAAAAAGCGCCAACAATGGCGAACCCAAAATGGCGAACGTCGCGCGACGTTCGCGAACTTCCGGCGAGCGCGAACACCCGATGTTCGCGCGAACAAGTTCGCCGGCGAACAGTTCGCGACATCTCTAGTCTACGGTAATCTTTTCTATCCACAGTATCAAGCAGGCATAATAAAGCAAATGATCATGATAGATTGAGATGTGACTGGGTATCTGCCCATCTCCAATTTCTTGCTGATCATGTTTTCCAAAAACTAAAGACAAGTAATATTCACGTGGTGAAGTCTTAAGCTGCCTTTGTAACAGAAAATCATATGGTCGCATTAGGGTATTTCGAAATAGCGGTTCCAGACGTGCTAGTAGTATGGAATTGACAAATGAATCCCCTGCTAATAAGCAGATGCTTCATGAGTCACTCAGGTCTCTGACTGCCAGGAAGGCTGTTTAATGGAATGACTAACACGATTTTCCAAATGACACACAGTTTGTCATTATCCTCCAGCTATGTGAAGGCAATACCATGTCACTGTGGATTTTATCAGGTCATCATAAGACAGGCTGCAAACAGCTGGCTATCACTATTATTTCCAACTAAAAATAAATCAGAGCACGACCAGCACATGTATTAAACAAAGGCAATTCTCTGGCAAACACTTGTGTTTATTCAAGGATTTTCAGTGCTTAAGCCATTTCCTTTTGCAATCAAAAAAAAAGTCCTACTTTTGTCATGCTGTGTATGTGCCAAATATAAACATGGCATGCAATATAAAAACACTGTTGACTGTATACTTATGCAAAGTACATAAGTTGATCTCGATTGAAAAAAATACTGATAAAGAACACATGGTTATTATGGCATGAATTGATGTACTGATGCTAGTAATGTGCGGCATGACAGAACTAATACACCAGTATTAAGCATAAATTAGCAAAATGCATGGAAAACTCTTCTTATAGCAGACACAAAGTAGGGTAAAGTGTTTCAATAAGACAAAAATAGCCTGCAACTCCAAATCCATTTTTATGAATTGCTATAAAAAACATATAGACAAGTAGAAGCATCACTGCCTGACGCGTTTCTTACCTGTGTGGTCCTTTAAGGGATACTGTCATGGGAAAAAAATTTTTTCAAAATGAATCAGTTAATAGTGCTGCTCCAGCAGAATTCTGCCCTGAAATACATTTCTCAAAAGAGCACACAGATTTTTTTATATTCAATTTTGAAATCTGACATGGGGCTAGACATATTTTCAATTTCCCAGCTGTCGCCAGTCATGTGACTTTTGCTCTGATAAACTTCAATCACTCTCTGCTGTACTGCAAGTTGGAGTGATATCACCCCCCTCCCTTTTCCCCCCCAGCAGCCAAACAAAAGAACAATGGGAAGGTAACCAGATAGCAGCTCCCTAACACAAGATAACAGCTGCCTGGTAGATCTAAAGGTGGCCATAGATGCAAAGATCCGCTCGTTTGGCGATGTTGCCAAACGAGCGGATCTTTCCCCGATATGCCATTAACAGGCATGGCTATATCGGGGGTAATCTGATTGTTTGGCCGTACGGCCGAACGATCAGATTACGATGTGCCATGAGCTCCGGCGGGATCGGTCGGGTCAAAATCAAACCTGACCGATCGACCAAACGACCGATCTCCGCCGGACGAAAGAAGTCGGCACATGCCACACACGATCCGAAAATCGTACGAATCCTCGATTCGTACGATCGGATCTGTGTGTCTATGGCCACCATAAGAACAACACTCAATAGTAAAAACCCATGTGTCACTGAGACACATTGAGAAGGAAAAACAGCAGCCTGCCAGAAAGCATTTCTCTCCTAAAGCGCAGGCACAAATCACATGACCAGGGGCAGCTGGTAAATTGACAAAATATCTAGCCCCATGTCAGATTTCAAAATTGAATATAAAAAAATCTGTTTGCTCTTTTGAGAAATGGATTTCAGTGCAGAATTCTACTGGAGTAGCACTATTAACTGATGCGTTTTGAAAAAAACATGTTTTCCGATGACAGTATCCCTTTAATCATAGGCAAAATGCTACTCACCCTGGAACATGAATAAATACAGAGTATTAAAATCACGACTATTTTTAACCAATTAACATTTAACATAAAATGTTACTAAAGCATTCTCTGAAGCCAGTGCATAAACTTTAAAACGTAACCCTTTACATCAAAAGAATAATAAATACCACCATAAAATGAGTACATAACAAAATAATTTCTTTATAGATTATTAATCCACTGATTGATTTATACAAGGCAGTTTATATCCCATATTTTATTGAGCTTAGGGCTCCTAGTGCCCAACCTAAAAAACCAAAATGCCATTTTAAGTGTTACGCTCTAAAGTTTATGCACTGACTTTGGGGAATGATTTAGTAACATGTATGTTACTTTGATTGGTTAAAACAGTCATGTGATTTTATTGCTCTGTATTTGTTTGTGTTCTGGGGTGAGTAGCATTACGCTTATGATTTAGGTGGGCTACACTGTAGAATTTACAATCTAATGGGAGAATGAGGTATGAGACAAATGTTTGGGGATGGATAAGATTGTGAGTCAGAAAAGTGTCAGATGTGAACTACCAAAAATTAAAAAGGAATACAGTGGGCAGCAATGATAATCTGCAGGTTGGATTTATCTTGGAAAAATCAGATGCCATGACATCATGCAGTTCTCCATTGCAGCACATTATTGTGATGCATCTGCGTATATCAGAAAGCCAGTAGGTAATGATTCTGGTGTGAATTTAATTTTTTTTTAAAAGAGGAATCAGATTATTTCAAACAGATTCTTCTACAGTATGGTTAACCTCATACTCATACAGAGACATGCTTACAATGTTCTGCCTAAAATCTTTGGCAAAGAGTTGAGCAGTAAGGCCCAAATCTCCACCTGATACCAAAATTGTAAAACCACAGTAAATGTTATCTTTACAAAATCACCTGTACTTTATTGTTCTGTATAATTACTGTTTTTTTTATAGGTTTACATGAAGACTGTAAACCTACATTTAAAAAAGGATCATATTTCTTTTGAATTACTACTATTTAAACAGTGCTTTGTAAGACACTCTTAGCTACTGTAAGCCACTGGCAGTGGTGTAATTAACAATAAAGGGGAACCTATAACATACCTCCCAACATTTTGAAAACAGAAACAGAGACAAAAAGATTTGCCGTGCGCAGCACGGTGATTTTTTTGATCACGCCCATTTTTGTGGCCACACCCCCTACTTACCATGTCCATTTTAAAAAATAGTGCAGGTAATGAAAGTTTGAACACATTTCTGTGTTTTTTTCTGTGTTATTACAGCTTTGCGAATGAAGGTGAATTGCCCTTTAAGCTGTGAGTCTAAGTTCTCCCAAGAGACCACCTTATCTTAAACTGTAACAAAAGTATCTATTCTGGGCTCTCTGCCAAAATCCAATTAAGTTAGAAACGTTGTATCTTTTTCTGGCTGTTCAGTGCAGGAGATCAAAGAGAAAGTCGGGACATTTCAGTAACAAACCTGGGAGCTGTCAAAATCAGGACTGTCCTGCAAAAAATGGTACAGTTGGGAGGTATGCTATAACCTTCTTTCAAAATGAGCATCAATAAACCTCGGGGAAGAAGCAGGCTTCTGTTGAGCAGTCATTTTACTATTCTACTATTATTTTACTATTATGTTACAATTTGCTACATTAGTTGATACATTTCTTATCATCACCCAGTTCTGTATTTATTCTTTATTAATCGTTCTACATGCATACAAACACACTATAGTTAATGTCACTGGAGTCAGTAGAAACTCTGACCGTTTGTTTTTCGTAGGGCCAGCATTGAAGTATAAGGGACACCTAGCATTGCAGGAAGGCTTGCCCACCCCCCTTGGGGGACAAGTCCAACATACAACCTCATGTTGATTTTAACTCTTCACCTATTAATGGAACGCTGGAAATGGTGGTCAACGATAGCAGGATTGATGCATGTTTGGCATCCATTGCATATTTAATTAAAATCTTTGCAATAACTTTTTACATAAAATAATATGAACTTTATACTTGTATCCACAGTTTTACAACTAAACCATTAAGGCTGGAGTCACTGAGCAAGTACCCTCTATACTCTATAAAAACAAAACTGGACATGGGGGAACCTACATAAACACAAGCGGAACATAAAAGAGCTATTCAGGTAATGCATTGGTTAAAATGATATTTAGGACCCAGACACTGCAACGTTCCACTGCACCTTCATATCACCAAAGCATTTAATTATATTGTGACTGAATGAAAGAAGTTGGCATTATGGCTATTTATTGGTGTGTGTCTTGTACTCAAGTTCTGCTCGGGCAGTGTCGGAATGGCCCACCGGGATACCAGGAAAACTCCCGGGCCAAGGTGTCAGTGGTCCCTACTGCTTCTAAACATTTGGCCTATTTCATGGTCATTATCAATTTCTATGAGAACAAAGAGGATAAATAGATGGATTAATATATTGTAATATGAGGAAGAATAATAGTACTGAGAGTGGGCCCCTGGTCTAAGGTCTTTGGGTGGGCCCCTGGTGCCCCAGTCCGACACTGTGTGGGGGCCCCCGAGGTAACAGTCCCCTGGGCAGGGGCGGAACTACCGGGGGAGCAGGGGGTGCGAGCGGGCCAGGGCCCACGCCCCCTCGGGGCCCCCCGGCAGTCCGTCCGCCGCATGTTCGGCTGCCACTTCTGGGTTTACGGAGGGGGGCGGGGGCCCGGCTGCGCATCCTGATCCAGGGCCCGCCCCCCTCTAGTTCCGTTTTTGCCCCCTGTGCCCACCGGGACTTTTCCTGGTATCCCGGTGGGCCGGTCCGACACTGCACCAGGGCCATATTTTGTATATTGAGTCATGAGAGCTCACAGCTAGTCTGCCAACTTCAGAGGGTGGCTATATATAGAAAAAAAAACGTGATTTATTTGTACCCCACAGCCTGTCACTGAACACTGGCATGTAAATCCAATCCAATAAGGGGTAAGTGATCTGAATATGTACACTGACTGTGCTCTGACAGAACAACTAACTTTTGCTTTGAACAGGAGCAGCTGTAGTTCTGTGACAGCTGGAGGGCCAACTGCCCACATGGAAGAACATCATTAAATATAGTAAATATCAGGTAGTGGGTCCTCCATCTCATATGGAACAAGAACTATCTGAACCTTTGACTGAGGGTAGTTGTTGTTCAGGAACACCTGGAGAGCTTCCTTCTTAGATGTGCTTTTAAATAATGACAAGAAAGTATGTTCCTCCAGCACTAAATCTGCTTCTTTCCCAAGCTAAAGGCAGTTGTTCTGTGTATGACAGTTTGCTCATTTTAAGATTCAAGGGAGCTGTGATTATTTGACAGCAGGAAGACTAGTGAGGATAACATCTAACAGATGACAAACGGACGCCACAGAAAACTCTCTTATGATTTGAAGCAGAGAGCCTTGGGGCGGGGCTTGGGTTGCTATTGCACAGTTCTGCCTGTCACTCACACTGATGACCACTTCCTGTGGAAGAATGAAAGGACATGCCCAGCCCTTAGACACGGAGCAGAGAGGAGCTCTCAGCTGTACAGATGTGATTACATTATTTACAGGTAAAACAAGATTTTTTTTTTATTACTGGGGCGCTATGCAATTAAAGGACGGGGACATATAATTGTATGAGATGAGGATGACACAATTCATGGGAAGGAGTGCTGGATCAGATTGCTTGGGAACAGTGGCACACAGGGATGACACCTCTGAGACTCCTTGGTCAGAAAATGTCCATCAAACAAGACAAAGCTCTCAGAACCTTCATCTACCCATTAAACAGCAATGGACTGGGGATACAGGAGCTTAAACTGACTGGTGCTCCTCCAACTCAAGACACTACACCTGATTCAGAGCTGAGAGCCTTTTCCACCAATGATCAGTCTCTTCACAGCAAAAGTGACCCACTTTGTTCCTCCCTCCAGAAAGAAATGTACTACGCAGAGACCTCCGATTCTCCTAACTATCCAATCCCAAGGCTTATAATAACGCAGGATTCTAGCTCCAACAGCTGCCTCTCCTTCACTTCTCCTCCACTGCCCGAGACCACCAATGTTCTGGACATACCCCCCTCTAGGGAAGCAGAATCTCCATGTTCTGATAGTGGTGGATCCCCAGTACCCTCTCTTTTTATACGTAAGCTCTCCAGCTCTTCTGGCCTTTCATCTGCTTCATCCTTTGAAGAGTCCGAAGATGACTTTGCTGGCAGTGACATGGAACCCAATGGACTGCATTACCTCCTTTGTAGTCCAGAAGACCAGGCAGTTCCAGTGAGTGTAAACAGTATTAACATACCGTAGAACCCCCATTTTACGTTTTTCAGGGGACCAGAAAAAAAAAGATCTAAAATCCAGGAAAATGTCAAATTAGGGAAATGTATTATCCATAATATATATAGGTGGGACCACAAAACAACAATGTAAAATGAGAAAAAAAAACGTAAAATCAGGGGATGTAAAATTGGGGTTCTACTTTGTATAAACCATAAAGTTGTTTTTAATGTCATTAAAGAGACGCTGACGCCAGAAAATAACCTTTTTTTTTGTCTTTGTCATAACATTGTTTTTGAATGATATTTATAATTTTGCCATCAAAGTATTTGGGGTAAATTTATCAAAGAGTGAAGTTCCGCCGCTACAGAGAAATTCCGCAGCTCACAATTCATTTCTACGGGATTTTGAAAGGCATATTTATCAATGGGTGAAAGTGAAAGTTCACCCTTTGATAAATACGCCTTTAAAAATCCCATAGAAATGAATGGAAAGTGTCGGAATTTCACTCTAGTGGCGGAATTTCACTCTAGTGGCGGAATTTCACTCTAGTGGCGGAACTTCACTATTAACTTCACTCTTTGATAAATATACCCCTGTGTGATGCTTTTACATTACCTTTCTTATTCCCCCCCCCCCCCGTGTTCCTCTAGGAGGGGGCTGCCGTATTTGTGCAGCAATAGCCTGTTAGCATTAGAAACTCTAACTGATGGGCTGACAAGAGACAGTCAGGTTGGCAAAAAAGTTTAGGAACTTCAAGTAGCAATTACTTACAAAATCAGAACTATCAGGAAAAAATGATCAACATGACCCATAAGGAACTTTTAGGGGGTTATTTATCAAAGTCCGTTATTTTCTGCTACTAACTCTGTTCAAATGGGGTTTTTTTACGCTTATTAATATTACTTTTTTCCCAAAAATTTGTTTTGCGCAATAAATTTTTTCAAATTTCAGGATTTTTTAAAGTTTTTTCATTTGATTTTCACGAATCTCAGGATTTTTTTTTTGGAATTTTCACCTGAAAACTGTGAAAAACTTCGGGGTATTGCACGAAACCCAGCGCACATCAAAAAATCATTGGGACTTCTCCCATTGACTTATATGCAACCTCGACTGGTCTGAGATGCCGGATATTCAGATTCAGACTTTTCCATCCTCAGGGTTTAAAAGATTCTGAAAAATTTGTGATTTTTTAAAAAATCTGATTTTATAAATAAAAATCACACATTTTTCATGATTTTTGCATTCAGAGTTTAGTAAATAACCCCCTTCATGTAAATAAATATTTTGAAAATAATATTTTTAGTGTCAGTATCACAAGGATTGCATTTTTGGGTGACAGCATGGGCTTTGTGACAAAATATTTTCAACATTTGTGTACTGGAGATAATGTACAGAGGTAGCAGTTTGATTTGTAGCTTAAAGGACCAGTAAACATCCATTTTTAGAAAAAAAAAAAAAATTAGTTGGTATACCACAAAAAAAAAGCCACCAAGACTAATTACACTTTCAAATAGCATAGCCTTTATTAAGAAATAATTTACCAAAACTCAGTTTGCACTCCTCTTTAGAAAAGTCGATCCATCGTGCGGTGCTCGAGTTCTCCTCCCTCATCTCTTATAAGGAAGACAGTGAAGAGAAATCGAGCGCCACACGATGGATCGAAGAGGAACGCAAGCAGAGTTTTGCTAAGTTATTTCTTAATAAAGGCTGTGCGATTTTAAAGTTGAATTAGTCTTGGTGTTTTTTTCTTTTTCGTGTTATACTAACAACTTTTTTCACATTTTTGTTTTTGATGTTACCGGTCCTTTAAAGGAACAGTGACACCAAAAAATGAGGGGTTTTAAAGGAATGACAATATACTGCTCTCTGCACTAGTAAAACGTGTTTTCTTCAGAAACATATTTACAGTTTATATAAATAAGGTGCTGTATAGGCACGGGGGCAGCCATTCAAGCACAGGATACACAATGGATAACAGATAAGTTCAGAAAAACCCTATTGTATAATACAGACCTTATCTGTTATCTGCTTTGTGTCTTGTGTCTCCTTTTTCAGCTTGAATGGCTGCCCCTATGGCTACACAGCAGCTTGTTTCTATAAACTATAAATATGTTTCTCAAGCAAACACACCAATTTTACCAGCACAGGGCAACAATACATTATATTTTCCTTATTTTAAACAATTTAATTTTTTCTTGTTACTGTTTCTTTAAAAGGGGGCATATGATAGATTATATGTTATGTACTTTACGCTAAATCACTGTTGAACGTTGAAGTGTAGAATCTGTCATATTTAGAGAACATTCCGCCTTCATTTAAACATTTTACATAGGTGTGGGAGATGCCATGGTGCTCAGCTCAGTGTAGCTATTCACCTTAGAATTAAATGAAGCAACATGGAGAATGCAATTCTGTTCACTAGAAATATATGGCAAATTCATCACTGCATGCAAGTAGTACAGTGGAGGTAAATGATTTGTATTAATGCAAATAGAAATGTTCTCTGCGTGGAATTTGTGTTCTTTATACATATCTATCTTGAGGACTAAACTATAATGTATATCTTACCATATCTTCACAGTCATTTTCTCAATGTATGGTGTGAGGCATTAGACATCCGTGTTTTTCTCAGTGTTTTCAGAGGGGTTTGATGCTGTCACATCCTGTTTATCAATTCAGCCATGTTTGACATCACACATAGTTGTGACATTATCATCCCGTGTATTGTTTACCACTTTCACTTGTTTCTTCAAAAGGATTCTAACGCCTATCATGTTGATGTTTTCCCAGCCTTAAAGGAGAACTAAACCCTAAAAATGAATATGGCTAAAAATGCCATTTTTATATACTGAACTTATTGCACCAGCCTAAAGTTTCAGCTTGTCAATAGCAGCAATGATCCAGGACTTCAAACTTGTCATGGGGGGTCACCATCTTGGAAAGTGTCTGTGACTGAGCAGCTGTTGAGAAGCTAAGTAATATAAGCTGATGCTACAGGGCTGATTATTAAATTCTGATGCTAATTGCACTGGTTTCTGTGCTGCCATGTAGTAATTAACTGTATTAATTACCAATCAGCCTTAAGCTGGCCATAGACGCAAAGATCTCATCGTACGAATCGAGGATTCGTACGATTTTCGGAATGTGTGTGGAGAGTCCTGACATTTTTCGCCCCGGCGGAGATCGTTCGATTGGACAGGTTAGAAAATTTCTGTTGGCTGCCGATAATATCTCTGCGTGTATTGCCGATCGTACGATTTTTAGTGGGATTTTTAGTCACTGTCAGGGGCAGAACATCTGAATGGTTAGTAGCAGATCGGGAGATGGGGAAGTCTTATTCCTACGATTGGATCTTTGTGTCTGTGGCCAGCTTTATATTGTGACATTTCTATTCTATGTGTACTGTATATTGTGAGTGGGTCCCTAAGCTCAGTAAGTGACAGCAGCACAGAGCATGTGCAGTGAATCCGCAGAAAAGAAGATGGGGAGCTACTGGGGCATCTTTGGAGACACAGATCTTTACTGCTAAAGGGCTGTGGTTGCCTTGGGCTGGTACAGAAGCCCAAAACATAATGTACAATATTTCTAGCTATTTCTTTAGTTAAGCTTTAGTTCTCCTTTAAATATCGTTCCTGCATTTCAGGCTCTGAAATGCCCCATTTGGTAAAATGAGCCTGTAAAACCGTGTTCTAGTATTCTGTATTTCTGCACACCATTATAATAGGAAGTTGGGGTCAAGAAGATATACTAAAGTGGTGTTACAAACAGTGTTTTTATTAATTTCTTTATATGCAGAAATCATTGGATGGACTCTAGTGTATCTGTGGGTAGTAGGTGTCGGTATAGTTGTGAAATTGTTTCCAAGCTGCTAAATATATCGTCTGTACCTTACTTCTCCCTCTGTATTTTGAGTATTACCTGGAAAACCTGTTCTAAACAGTAAGGACAAGGAAGTGAGAAAAACGTTGTCATTATTAGGAGTGGCTAACCCTCTGGAAATCCCACACTCACTTGCCCTTCTCTGTTTCAAAGTTAAATGGGCTTATTTTCACTCCTTGTGAAATCGCCAACACACTCTCAGGGCAGAGACACACGGTCAGATTCGGGGAGATTAGTCGCCCGGCGAGAAATCTCCTCTTCTTCGGGGCGACTAATCTCCCAGAACTGCCTTCTCGCCAGCTAGAATGTAAATCGCTGCCGGGATGGCACTCTGAGCGATTCGTTTTCCAAAGTTGCCCGAAGTTTCCTCGTGGGGCGACTTCGGAAAACGAAGAGCTCAGAGTGGTGGAGACTATGTTGCTGATCTCCACCTCCCTCTTTACTTGAGAACTTTGATATTCTTTTTCCGCCACCAAAAAAACACAGATCCTTGCCCCCCATCTGCTTGTATTGCAGCTGACTTTCTAGGTACCTGCCACCCAAACATAAAATGCCATCTTGTCCCCCCTATACCTCTGCATTAAAGGGATTATTCACCTTTAAATTAACTGTTAGTATGATGTAGAGTGACATTCTGAGACAATTTGCAATTGGTTGTCATTTTTTTATTATTTGTGGTTTTTGAGTTATTTGGCTTTATATTCAGCAGCTCTCCAGTTTGCAGTTTCGTCAGTCTGCTTGCTAGGCTCCAAATTCCCCTAGCAACCATGCTTTGATTTGAATAAGAGACTGGAATATAAATAGGAGAGGCCAGAAAAGAATGATTAGTAATAAAAAGCAACAATAACAATAAATGTGTAGCCTTACTAAATGTTAACTGAAAGGTGAACCACCTCTTTAAGAGCAGTGCTAGTTGTAAAAATTTGAAGAGATTTGTTTGGGCTCCAGTCCTGAGGAGGAATTTTTTTTCTTTTTTGGGTTTCTAGTTGGAAGTCTGTTGGCTGTGTTTTAAATTTTGAGCAAAGTCAATGTCTCAGAGCACAAGGGCGAGATGTGAGTCACTTTTATTGTTGTTGTTTGAAGACTGACTGTCATTTCCTGCCAGATCACTCACAGTTTCTGTTTTGAATCATGTTTATTATGCTTTGAGATGGCACATGTTTTACAGCTTCAGACAAACTAGCTTTGCAGGGTAATTCTCTTAGGGTTAGTTCACATGAGGAGATTCGGGGAGATTTTGTCGCCTGGTGACTAATCGCCTCGTCTTCTGAGCGACAATCTCCCCGAACTGCCTCAGCGTGTTTTCCCATAGGCTATAATGGAAAGTCGCCTGCGCTAAAGCACACGCGGCGATGCGTTTTCCATAGTTGCCCGAAGTTTTAATCCCTGTAGTGCATTCATGTATTACTGCTTATTATTACCTTACACATGCAAAGCAGCCTCAGTGAAAGGAAAAAGTGGAAAAAAATCTTCTTTTGTGAGGAAAAGTGACGTGATTTCCCTACCCGCCCCTAATTTACATATGCAATTCGGATTCGATTCGGCTGAATCGGAATTCCTGGCCAAATCCAGAATCGACTTCTGGATTCGGTGCATCCCCAGTTTGTAGCCTTCCTGACATTCAAATTCGATTCAAGTTTTCAGGTTGATTCTATATATCCGACTTTTAAAAATTCAATTTTATTAATACTTTTTGATTGGTTGAATTTTGAGATCATGGGAGTTTATGGGAGTTCTAAAAAAAACTCCCATGAATTCGAAATTCGACCCTTGATAAATGGGCTTCTAAGGTTTATATAGGCATAGTCATTCCTGTTAAAATTGGAACATGTCCCTAACCTTTTGATTAGGGATGCACTAAATCCACTATTTTGGATTCAGCCGAACCCTCGAATCCTTCGTGAATGATTTGGCCGAATACTGAACTGAATCCTAATTTGCAATATGCAAATTAGGGGTGGGAAGGGGAAACTTTTTTTACTTCCTTGTTTTGTGACAAAAAGTTACGCGATTTCCCTCCCCGCCCGATAAAAGCTGCCTGTATGTGCGGCCCTTCAATGGGTCTCCCCGATCGATATCTGGATTCAGTTCGGCCGATTCCGAATCCTGCTGAAAAAGGCAGAATCCCGAACTGAAAGCTGGATTCGTTGCATCCCTGCTTTTGTAAATAGGAAATTTGCTTTGAATTATGCACACAATGGGTTCTTGGCTCTTTGGTTATTCCTGGGATTTGGTTATGCACTCATTTCTAAATTTACACTACCTCTACACTTCCCATTTGGTGCTACAGTACAAACTGTGTACCAGAAGAAGGTGCAGTATTTGGGCTATTTGGCAGCATGCTTTACTACTGTGGATTGCCATTAGTGGGGACCTAGTTAAGTCTAAAGGTGGCCTAACACTTAGAGATCCGCAAAATCGCCAAACGAGTGACTCTCTTCCCGATATGCCCACATTGAGGTTGGCAATATCGGGCTGTTCCGATCGCGGACGCTAGGGCCCAGATCAAAATGCAGGCAATACGGGTGGTCGGATCCAACAGGGTTTTTAAACTTGGCGATCGACATCTGGCCGACTTTCGGGCAGATATCGATCCGGGGCCCCACACACAGGCAGTTTTTATCAGCCACCTTTAGGCATCTCCAAGTAGCATTTAGGTTTTGAACCTAATCTCTTTGAAGAATGCCCCTAGTGACACACAAGCACCACTATAGAGACACTGAAAATTGTCTTTGGCAGGGGTCCCCAATCTTTTTGTACTGTTCACATTCAAATGTAAAAAGTGTTGGGGAGCAACACTGGCATAAAAATGTTCCTTGGGGAGCCAAATAAGGACTTTTTGGCTATTTGATAGCCCCTATTTGCACTGGCAGCCTACAGGAGGCTCTGTTTGGCAGGCCTCTGTTTGTAGGCAACCAAAACTTGCCTCCAAACCTCGATTTTTAAAATAGAGGCCACTGGGAGCAAACTCTAAGGGTAAGGACACACGAGGAGATTCAGGGAGATTTTGTCGCCTGGCTACTCATCTCCTTGTCTTTTGAGCAACTATCTCTCTGAACTGCCTCAGCGTTTTTCCCCATAGGCTACAATGAAAAGTCGCCTGCGCTAATGCACACAGGGCGATGCGTTTTCAATAGTTGCCTGAAATTGCCTCACTGAGGCAAGTTTGAAAAATCGCCTGCGCTAATCACACGCGGCGATTCGTTTTCCGAAGTCGCCCGGCGACGAAGAAGACTTCGGGCGACTTCGGAAAACAAATCGCCGTGTGTGATTAGCGCAGGCGATTTTTCATTTTAGCCAGGCGCAGAGCGAGGGGAGGCATTCGGGGAAGATTGGTCGTGGAAAGTCGCGGCGATTAGTCGCCAGGCGACTAAATCTCCCCAAATCGCCCAGTGTGTCCCAGCCCTTAGGCATCAGTAGCTGCAGCAGCACCTTGAAGTGCACCAAGAACACATACTGAATGTGGGTTCCTAGAAGTATAATGGCAAATGGAGGGTATGTGTTTTCATGCATTTGTTTATGTGCCCAATGCATATGTATTTTGAGCACACCATGAATACATGCCAACCACAGGGCCGTAGATTCAGGCAGAATTGTGTACCTGTGTCAGATGCATGTGAATGATGCATGCTGTGCATATGTGTTGGACACGTACAAATGCAATGAAATGCCTTGCATGTGTGTATGGATAGAGACTGATCTTTAAAAAGGTGGCTGGAATGGTGAGGGAGTGCTGCATTGGTGAAACAGAGGAATGTGAATGGGGGGAGAGCGGGTACTGCAAAACTCAGATGCACATTTACATTTACTGTATTTTGTTCCCTACAGAACAGGAATTCTCCTCAAGGTCTTAAAAGTTGTAGCTGTCACTGTGCAAATACAATGTTTTTTCCAGTGGCCACAATATGAGCTACGAGCTACGCTTGGGGCTTTTTGTGGGCAGATTGCTGAAGAGCTGAAATGTTTTTATATTACTGTTGAAGTGATTATACCATCCCTGGGAGGCACAGCCCTGCATATTTTGCTTAAAAAAACACAAGAAGATCCGCGTGTTTTACATACTTGTATTTGTTTTGTCTTTCTTTTTGTGTACATAAAGTATTACGTTTAATTTAAATTTGGTGTCAGTGTTTGCCTGGTAAACATTTATTTATCATTCCAGTCAAATGTTTTGTCCAGATTATTTGCATTTTTAATGTGTAACTGGATGGGAAAACTCTCGGCCAGGGCACACGCAGCACTTTTTAGCCAAACAATTACAACTGAATGAGAAGCACACTGAATGATGTGGGTAATTTTAAGTCAGGAAAAACCCACACACCTTTGCTTTAACATATGTTATATTTGAGTCTAAAGGAGTTGCAGGAGGTAACCACGAGTGCTTAACATTGAAATATTCTGCATGAACCATTGCCCAATAGCGAGTACAGGTATGGGATCTGTTATCCAGAAAGCTTTGAATTGCAGAAAGGCCATCTTCCATATGCAGTACTCCACTTTAATCAAATAAGTCTTAATTTTTTAAAAAAAATGCATTTACTTTTTCTCTGTAATAATAAAATAGTACCTTGTACTTGTTCCAAATTGAGATACAATTAATCCTTATTGGAGGCAAAACAATTCTGTTGGGTTTATATTTAAAGCTTAAATAATATTTTTGCTAGGCTGGAGATCTAAATTAGGGATGCACCAAATCGAGGATTCGGTTCGGGATTCGGCCAGGATTCGGCCTTTTTCAGCAGGATTCGGATTCGGCCGAATCCTTCTGCTCGGCCAAACCGAATCCGAATCCTAATTTGCATATGCAAATTAGGGGTGGGGAGGGAAATCGCGGGACTTTTTGTCACAAAACAAGGAAATGAAATAATTTTCCCCTTCCCATCCCTAATTTGCATATGCAAATTAGGGTTCGGTTCGGTATTCGGGCGAATCTTTCACAAAGCATCGGGGGTTCGGCCGAATCCAAAATAGTGCCCCGAGCATTCTGGATAACAGGTTCCATATCTGTAATTCAAAAATTGTTATTGCCACTTATCAGAATATATATGCAACTTTTATCCAAGGTAAAGATGGTAACAGACTAAGGGCTCTTACTGACGAGCGTTTGAAGCTATGCTCCCCTGCGTTCCATTTTTCTGGGTTCAGCCGCAGGAGAGCGCAGGAATAGACGCATTTAGCTTTTTTTCAACGGGGCTGTACTTACACAGGCGCATGAAGGCGCCGAACGCAGGTTGAGACGCAACATGCTGCATTTTTCCTGCGTTCGTACAGCCCCATTGAAAAAAGCTAATTGCGTCTATTCCTGCGTCCTCTGTGGCTGAACGCAGAAAAACGGAACGCAGGGGAGCGCAGCTTCAAACGCTCGTCAGTAAGAGCCCTAATAAAAGCTGCTGAACAAACCAAGTTGAAAGCTTATTTGCGCAGACATTGAGCCCTACGGAGGGCTTTCCTGACCAATATCTGGTCAAAAATTGTCTCTTGGGTTTTGAAAATGTTCCTGGATGTGAGGACAGCATCAACATGTTGATGCAGTTCTTGTTCTAGGGTCTTCAGAGGTCCGCAGCATGTGGGTCGATAAATTGGGTAGAGATCTGCTAGGCTGGTGACCTTGCTAAACAAACAGATCTCACAGAGTATGGTCAGTTAATTCCGATGTTATATAATTGCCACTTATGTAATCTACATCATTCTTTCTATTTCCTTTGCTGCGTTCAATTATTATTATGTCCTTCGCAGTATCCACAAGTATCTCCAAGCAGCCATCTGTATAAACTATAGATAATTGTTCCTGCTGCTTCTTACTGAGATCCTAAGAACATGTATAGGATTCCTGATATTAATCAACACAGGACTTTTTTTTTATTTTTATTTTTTGGAAATCAAATATAAGCCTTTTCCACTGACTGTCGAAGAACTTTGTCTCTCCGCATTGGTCCTTTAGTCCTGAAACAGCAGGAATGCTGAAGCTGCTTATTCATAGTTATTTCTCATGCACTGGACATGCCTACAGGGGATCATAAGGCTAATGGGATTTGTATATACACAAGAAGAGCATTTTGTCAAAGAGGGGAAAAAGGACCCAGCAGGTGAGCTTTAAATTCTAGGGCATTCCATTTAAATGGGAATTTCAGGAGTGTTTCTGGAATTTGAAAAAAAAGCAAGAGGAGGACAAGTTTAAAAAACAAAAAAAAAGAGCATTAAGGGGCAGATTTATCGAAACTTATTTTAAAAAAAAAAACGAATTAGGATGAATAGGATCGAGCTGTAAATTCAAATCAAATTCGCCATCTAAAACCTGCCGAATTGTTGTTTTAGCCTATGGGGGACTTCCTAGACCCTATTTGGAGTCAATTGGTGGGAAAATCTTCTAATCGAATACGATCAAGTGCGCTATTCCTTCGATTCGCACAATTCCAGTTTCTGACGAATACGGTCCTATTAGATCAAAAACTGACCTATTCGACCAAAAAAACGCCTTCCCTCACTCTGCGCCGGCTAAAATGAAGCAACTTCGGGCTACTTCGAAAACGGAACCGCCGCATGTGATTAACACCGGCGGTTTTTGCATTTTAGCCGGGGCAGAGTGAGGGAAGGCGTTTGGGGAGATTGGTCGCCGCAAAGACGAGGCGAACAAATATCCCCAAAACGCCCAGCGTGGCCTTACCCTTAATGCATTTCCAGGATATGGCATACAGGATATGATGTCACTGACATAAGATTGAGGAAGATGAAGCTTCGTTTTATCTGTTCACCCGGTCTGAGGTGGCGAAGTAAACTCTGGCAAAGAGGTAACGCACTTTACTGAATTTGCTGAGTAACTACCGTTCGTCAGAGCAAAAAAGACTATAGAGTGGGAACAAATGCTAGCGATAGTCTCATTCGCTAGCGAATTTTCCTCTACGCCTGTTAGTGAATTGACCATGTCCATGCGGATGGGTTTTCTGACGAATTGACGCTAGCGCCGGCCACTTCGGCCTTTAGTGAATATGCCCCTATGTATTTTAGCTGAGGCAATTCTCTGTATTGTCTGTAGCAAGGTTTTTTTTTGGCATTTTGTAGCTGCTACTAGCAGCTTTGTGTGACTTCCCTGTGCTAGTGGCACACAGGGGTTTTCTCCACCTCCATTTCTTACACAGGGAAATGCCAAGGCCTTCCAACTGCTCCTATTTTCAAGTGCACTGACTGACACGTCATGAGCATTTTCAAGCCAAAATGTGTCTGTGCTCCATGTGTCAGCACACAGGCTTGTAAGAAGGAGCGGATGGGAGCACATTGGCCTGCTTAGAAGACGCAATAACCAGTGTGCCACTGGCTTAACTACATTTAATTTTCCACTTGTGTGTAATGTAAAATATTCACCTTTAAAGGGATCCTGTCATCGGAAAACATGTTTTTTTCAAAACGCATCAGTTAATAGTGCTACTCCAGCAGAATTCTGCACTGAAATCCATTTCTCAAAAGAGCAAACAGATTTTTTTATATTCAGTTTTGAAATCTGACATGGGGCTAGACATTTTGTCAATTTCCCAGCTGCCCCCAGTCATGTGACTTGTGCCTGCACTTTAGGAGAGAAATGCTTTCTGGCAGGCTGCTGTTTTTCCTTCTCAATGTAACTGAATGTGTCTCAGTGAGACATGGGTTTTTACTATTGAGTGCTGTTCTTAGATCTACCAGGCAGCTGTTATCTTGTGTTAGGGAGCTGCTATCTGGTTACCTTCCCATTGTTCTTTTGTTTGGCTGCTGGGGGAAAAGGGAGGGGGTGATATCACTCTAACTTGCAGTTAGGGATGCACCGAATCCAGGATTCGGTTCGGGATTTGGCCAGGATTCGGCCTTTTTCAGCAGGATTCGGATTCGGCCGAATCCTTCTGCCCGGCCGAACCAAATCTGAATCCAAATTTGCATATGCAAATTAGGGGTTGGGAGGGAAATTGCGTAACTTTTTGTCACAAAACAAGGAAGTAAAAAATATTTTCCCCTTTCAACCCCTAATTTGCATATGCAAATTAGGGTTCGGATTCGGTTCGGTATTCGGCCGAATCTTTCATGAAGGATTCGGGGGTTCGGCCGAATCCAAAATAGTGGATTCGGTGCATCCCTACTTGCAGTACAGCAGTAAAGAGTGATTGAAGTTTATCAGAGCACAAGTCACATGACTTGGGGCAGCTGGGAAATTAACAATATGTCAGATTTCAAAATTGAATATAAAAAAATCTGTTTGCTCTTTTGAGAAATGGATTTCAATGAAGAATTCTGCTGGAGTAGCACTATTAACTGATGCATTTTTAAAAAAAAGTATCCCTTTAACATCCTGACCTCCACTTTATTCTCACAAAAGCAAAATGTTCAGCGCTGTCAGCTGGTCCTTCATAATGAGACGGTCAGGGGTTAACCCGTCACACTCATACATACACGAACACACACTGAAACAAATTTTACTCCTGTGTCATGGAAAAATCCTCCTGGGTTAGAAGTTACTGAGCAACTTTTCAACGTCAGCATTACTGATCTACCCCCTCCCACTCCTGTCAACTCCTCACTTCTCCTACCCAGCTACTTGTGTTTGTGTTTCTTTCTTGTTCCCCCCTGGACATGAACTGGACTGGAACTGAAAATAGGCTCTGGCATTTCAAGCACCACTAGTGAGCATGTTTACTAACACTGAAGATAAATGTTAGTTGGACCCGTGGGGAGTGTTTGGTGAGGTCACCAAATGAGCAGGTCTTTCCCCAATATGCTCACCAACAGTAGGGTGATATTGGGTTAATCCAAGCCCTGGTTTTTATTGGAGAGCAGATAAGTATTGTCTGTAAATCTTCCCCAACCTGTCCTTCAGGCTGTTTTTCTCCATGATGACTTAGGGTGACCCCCCCCCTCAAAAGTTTGGGAACCACTGTTTTAGGAGGTCATATACCTACAGTGGTGCCACTACAGAAGAGGCAGGCTCTGTGGCTTAAGGGGGCCTGGAGGTCACAATTTTTTTTAGTTATGTTGTGGGTGACCCATGATTTCAGCCCCATAGTTATGCCACTTTACACCTACCTATAATTCAAAATGAAAAAAAGTTGCAGCAGATGCATTATCTATTTTATTATATTATCTATTTCTATTATGGTTCTGCTTTATTGGTTGAAGCTTTGGGGGTCTAAATTCTAGCAAACCTTTTTTCCTTTACATGCTAGCTATGTATTTCTTTATTTCTCTAGCTCTGTGAAGGTGTTTAAAGGAGAACTAACCCCTAAAATATGGTTAAAATGCCATATTTTATATACTGTACTTATTGCACCAGCTTAAAGTTCCAGCTTGTCAATAGCAGCAATGATCCAGGACTTCAAACTTGTCACAGGGAGTCACCATCTTGGAAAGTGTCTGTGACACTCACATGCTCAGTGGGCTCTGAGCAGCTGTTGAGAAGCTAAGCTTATGGGTCTTCACTAATTATCAAGCAGAAAATGAGGTTTGTCTGTAATATAAGATGATGCTACAGGGCTGATTATTAAATTCTGATGCTAATTGCACTGGTTTCTGTGCTGCCATGTAGTAATTATCTGTATTAATTACTAATCAGCCTTATATAGTGACATTTCTATTCTATATGTACTGTATATTGTGAGTGGGTCCCTAAGCTCAGTAAGTGACAGCAGCACAGAGCATGTGCAGTGAATCAGCAGAAAAGAAGATGGGGAGCTACTGGGGCATCTTTGGAGACACAGAAGAGCAAACTGATTTTTTTTTTATATTTAATTTTAAAATCTGACATGGGGCTAGACATATTGTCAGTTTCCCAGCTGCCCCTAGTCATGTGACTTGTGCTCTGATAAACTTCAGTAGGTAGTGAATTATTTGCAGTATAAAGAGTGTATTTTAGAAATGAAAATGACACCATACAAATCGCGACCAAATCCCTTTAAAGGGGTTGTTCACCTTCCAAACACTTTTTTTCAGTTCAGTTATTGTTTTCAGATTGTTTCCCAGAAATAAAGACTTTTTTCAATTATTTTCCATCATTTATTTTTTACTGTTTTTCCAAAATCCAAGTTTAAAGTTGAATGTCCCTGTCTCTGGTGTTTGAGTCTGGCAGCTCAGTGATCCAGGCACAGATTTTAAACTGTTACAATTTTGCAACATTTAGTTGATCCATTTCTCAGCAGCATCTCTGGAGTATTAGCGACTATTGTATCAATTCTAACAACTGCCTTTAACAAAACGCAGGGATTCTGCACAGCAGGGACTAAGATAAGAAATGTATCAACTAAATGTATCAATTTAGAACAGTTGATGGGGTTGACGACCCCCTCCCAGAGTTGCTTTAAATTTTAGAAGGAACGAATTTCCTCCTAAACTGATGTTACTGTTACAAAATATTATTTTCATTTTGCAACACACCTGATATTGTCCCATTTTGCTGACAGTCCTACAACAAAATTACATAGCAAACACACACCCATATTTATTGTGTTTGTCCAGCTTATTATGCAATACACATAACCCCAGGTCAGCTGCATACATGCATGCGATATACAAGTGTTTGCATAGAGATATCTTCCTTAGAGCCCAGAATAGCTACTTCTATAACCTCCAAACCGCAAGCAGCCACAGTGGAAAAAAGTTGTCATTATCTGCGCTGGATCACTTAATGGGAGGTAGGCTAATAATTCTATGAACAAGTATAAATAATCCTGCCTGCTTGAACAATAGCACCGGAGACTTTCTTCGGTGCATTCAGAATGCTCGGGACTTGGGTCTTTCCGTAATTTGGATCTTCACACCTTAAGACTACTAGAAAATCATGTAAACATTAAATACACCCAATAGGCGGGTTTGGCTTCCAATATGGATTAATTATAACTTAGTTGGGATCAAGTACAAGCTACTGTTTTATTACTATAGAGAAAAAGAAGTTCATTTTATATATTTGAATTCTTTTATTATAATGGAGTCTATAGGAGACGGCCTTTCCGTAATTCGGAACTTTCTGAATAACGGGTTTCTGGATAACGGATCCCATACCTGTAGCTGTGAGCACCTACGGCTGATTTATTCAATGCAAGTGAAGTGGGAAAGGCACTACATGATCTAAGCATTCATTTACTTGATTAATAGTAAGGCTTCATTTTTTTTTTTTATTACTTTTTTCTTTTGTGTACCGGTTTTCCGACATAAGGCAAAGATAACGCCCAAAGTTGCACTTTGCCCTACAAGTGGATATTGCAGTCATCTACAATAAAAGCCAGTGTATCAGATGGCACCCTGTGAGTTCATGCAGTAATAGGCGAGATATTAAGAATTTGGTCATTAGCATACTACTCGCAAGTATTTATTGAGTTAGGCCCATGTTTGATCCAAAGCAAGCCTTCATCAGGCGTTGAACGGAAACGTGCTGCATTCCATCAAATTAAGCTGTTATATAATCTGAAATGCAGTACACATATGTGACCTGTTATCCAGAATACTTGAGACCTGGGGTTTTCCGGATAACGGATCTTTGTGAAATTTGGATCTTCATACCTTAAGTCTACTAGAAAATCATGTAAACATTAAATAAACCCAATAGGCTGGTTTTGCTTCCAATAAGGATTAATTATATCTTGGTTTGGATCAGGTATAAGCTACTGTTTTATTATTACTAGGGATGCACCGAATCCAGGATTTGGTTCGGGATTCAGCCAGGATTCTGCCTTTTTCAGCAGGATTCGGTTTCGCTCGAATCCTTCTGCCAGGCTGAACCGAATCCGAATTTGCATATGGAAATTAGGGGCGGGAGGGAAATTGTCTGACTTTTTGTCACAATTTGGGCGCGCCGGCGTCCAATTTGGCGTGTCGGCATCCAATTTGGGCGCGCCACGTTAATTGCTCTGTGCCCCAGTTCAGGACTGTCCGTGGCCCGTCGGTTGAGGACCACTGGTCTATGGGATATGGCCTTTCCGTAGTTCGGATCTTTCTGGATAACGGGTTTTGAGATGACGGATCCCATACCTGTAGTAATTTTTCATAACAGTCAATTCTTTAGGCAAATGGGTAGTGGAATTTTATTGTGGGGAATTCATGGCAGCAACAAAGCTGCGGGATTTGCTGCCAATCCTTTCCTGTTGTTGGGAACACAATGGCACATCTCATCGCTCATCTATATTTAAGCTGTGCATCAGTCGGGGCACTCTGTGCTCCTAGTTTGTCCAGCAGATATATATATATATATATATATATATATATATATATATATATATATATATATATATATATATATATATACTGTATATATATATATATACAGTATCAATAATCATAAGCAAAGATAATCATTTTTTTCCTTATAATGATGTGGATTAGTATGAATCCAGCATACAGTATTTTATGTTGGCAACACATAAGAGAAATGACTGCTGCAGCTCTGTTAGAACTCCTTGTGATTAATTGTCTGCTTTGACCCTCATAAAAGGTGCGGACTTTCAAACAATGGCTTCTCCTTGTTGGGTCAAGTACCTTGTCACTGCTTAATAAAGAACAAACACACTGACTGGTTGCTTAAGTTTTGTAGACTCTGGGATTTTGTGTGTAAACTTTGCAGCATTGCTGCTGGTCACACTCACTCAACATTCTGACAGCAACTCATTGCTGAGACTGGAAATGGACTGGACTAGATTATGTTAGCCTTTCTCAATGGACAATTATCTCCAGGTATGTTAATGGGACGTTCATGAGCACCAACTTTCATTGTGATCATGTTTTTGTTGGCCAACGATTCTTGCAATCATTGGCCATGTCCTTTATTTACGTTGTGTATTTATTTTTTTCATATTGTATAGAATATTTATTCTTTGTTATCCCCTATAGAAAAACAACACACAATTATATATATATATATAGACAAATACAAGCGGTCCTCTGCACTCAACCCAGTATCAATATATTATGGACATTTTAAGAACATTTTAAGATACTAAAAATGCCTTACCCTTTAAACAAAGCAGGGATTGTTTGTCCATATATTGCAATATATTTAAGCTGGATATTTAAGCTGGGTATTTATTTTTTTGTTATCCCCTATAGAAATACAACAGACAATTATTGTACATTATATATACAGTCATATGAAAAAGTTTGGGAACCCCTGTGAATTCTTTGGAGTTTTGTTTATCATTGGCTGAGCTTTCAAAGTAGCAACTTCCTTTTAATATATAAAATGCCTTATGGAAACTGTGTATTTCAGCAGTGACACAAAGTTTATTGGATGAACAGAAAATATGCAATATGCATCATAACACAATTAGACAGGTGCATAAATTTGGGCACCCCAACTGAGATATTACATCAATACTTAGTTGAGCTTCCTTTTGCACAGCCTCTAGATGCCTCTTATATAGCCTTTGATGAGTGTTTGGATTTTGGATGGCGGTATACATTTCTTACAGTTGAAACTGACAGTTTAAGGGCTCTTACATACGGCCGTTCCGACCTGCGCAGGAATAGACGCAAGTAATTATTTGAAATGGGGCTGTACTCACTCAGGCGCGTGTAGGCGCCGAACGCAGGTTCAGACGCAACATGCTGCATTTTTCCTGCGTTCGGCGCCTACACGCGCCTGAGTGAGTACAGCCCCATTTCAAATAATTACTTGCGTCTATTCCTGCGCTCCCCTGCGGCTGAACGCCAAAAAACGGAACGCAGGGGAGCGCAGGTCGGAACGGCCGTGTGTAAGAGCCCTAAACCTCTGAGATAGCTTTTTGTAACCTTCCCTAAACCATGATACTGAACAACACGGTCGGACTGGGGGGCCCGGGGTCCACCGGGACCGTTGTCCAGGGCCTCCCTCCAGCCTCCCCACCCGCCCCCTACCATGAGGCGCCACTAGGCGATCCCAATATGGGGTGAAGGGGTTTGGCCCATGAGGTTTTTTCCTGGTGTCCCGCTGGGCCAGTCCAACACTGCTGAACAATCTTTGTTTTCAAATCTTTTTAGAGTTGCTTTGAGGATCCCATGATGTCACTCTTCAGAGGAGAATCAAACAGAAGCACAACTTGCAATTGGCCACTTCAAATACCTTTTTTTCATGATTGGACACACCTGTCTATGAAGTTCGAGGCTTAACAAGCTAATCCAACCAATTTGGTGTTGCCAGAAATCAGTATTGAACAGTTACATGCCTTCAAATTAGCAAAATGACATATAAAAAATATTGAATGTCCACTGTAAATTCTTCTATAGCTTTTTGTTCTTAACCTGCGTACAAAGTGCCATTGATATTCCCTGCCTGTGGCACATTGCGAGAATAACTTGCTTTCAAAACTGACTCTAATTTGAGCTGCTGTATTGTTCTGACCATGAGTAAGGCTAACGGGACATGCATAGTTTTCTCCATTGGAATTATACATCTGGTAGAGAAGCACCTAAAACCTTCCTTCCCTTGACATCAGTGGGAACAGTCAACCACTACCAGTAATTTTGCTCTTCCGGTAACTAAAAGTTACCAGAAATTTACAAGGGTTGCAAATGCTGTTTTAACGTCAAAGTGGACTGCTTTTATCTTGCTTACTTTGCATGATATACAGAACATAGGGCCCAATTTATTAAACTTTTTCGGATCAGGCTTTTTGATGCGAAAAATCCAAAAATGTTGCAACTTTTTGGGGATGTTTATGTGACAAAACTACTACAATTCTGAATAAGAAAATATTACAGCTACAACCTGTCAAAAACCTGTAAAAGTCAGTGGCAGATGTCCCCTATCTGGAAGATCTTTCTTTGATTCGTGGTTTTAGAGGTTTTCGGGTGTTTTTGGTGCTGGCTTTTGTGCGACAATACGAAAAAGTCATAGTTATTGTGTGACAAGTCAAACAGTTGTATTTTCTGTGACTTTTCTGCAGCTTTTCCTGTTCGGGATTCTTAAATAAATTTCATGACATTTGTTGTCAAGAAAGTGATTTTAGCTGTGGTTTCAAAAACCTCTAAAACCACTAAAATCAGACTTTTGATAAATAAGCCTCTTAGTGTGTTGAACATGTTCAGTGTAGGAAACATTTGAAGTCACATAGCAGTGCATATCCTGTCCGAGATACAATGCTACAAAGTGTAGAACGATCTGTATTAATCCGGCACAATTGAATGAGCTGAGGGTTCCCCTGTGTGTTAAAGAAGAACTAAACCCTAAAAATTAGTATGACTAAAAATGCCATATTTTAGATACTGAACTTATTGCACCAGCCTAAAGGTTCAGCTTCTCAACGGCAACAATGATCCAGGACTTCAAACTTGTCACAGGGGGTCACCATCTTGGAAAGTGTCTGTGACACTCACATGCTCAGTGGGCTCTGAGCAGCTGTTGAGAAGCTAAGCTTAGGGTTCATCGCTAATTATCAAGCAGAAAACGAGGTTGGTCTGTAATATAAGCTGATGCTACAGGGCTGATTATTAAATTCTGATGCTAGTTGCACTGGTTTCTGTGCGGCCATGTAGTAATTATCTGTATTAATTACTAATCAGCCTTATATTGTGACATTTCTATTCTATGTGTACTGTATATTGTGAGTGGGTCCCTAAGCTCAGTAAGTGAATCAGCAGAAAAGAAGATGGGGAGCTACTGGGGCATCTTTGGAGACACAGATCTTTACTGCTAAATGTGTACTGTATATTGTCAGTGGGTCCCTAAGCTCAGTAAGTGAATCAGCAGAAAAGAAGATGGGGAGCTACTGGGGCATCTTTGGAGACACAGATCTTTACTGCTAAAGGGCTGTGGTTGACTTGGGCAGGTACAGAAGCAAAGAACATTATGTACAACATATCTAGCCACTTCTTTAGTTGAGCTTTAGTTCTCCTTTAAATTGTATCTGGACGAGGGGGCTTTGATATTGCAGCTAACGAATCTGTATTATCCTTTTCTATGGAATTAACTGCCTGGAAACTCTCCCACCCCCACTTGCTTTCACGTGCACAAGAACGTGGATTTAGGACTTTGGCCAACCTTTGTACAAAGTGTGTCTTACACTCATAGAATTCCGGCTTTGAACAGGTATTGGTGTAAAACTTCTTTCATGTAGCCATGGGATGCGTCCTTCTAATGGCGACTCTGGAGCTCTCTAGGCACTGCTGACACCAAGAAGGATCCTTCCTTTTCTGTGTTATGTCACTGGAATAGCCCATGGATGAGGTAGGCTTCTGTAACTGTGTTTGTGCCGGGATTATTGATTATTTGACTGGCCTGACATCTACCCAACCCCCCCTGCTTAAAAAGTTACCCCCAGAATACAGTTTCATCATGGCAGTTATTTGTGCTCTTTGCTTGTGTTATCTTCCTTACCCTATGCTCCTCATCTCCCTTTTAACGCAGTGAGATAAGCCCCATGTGCTCAGACAGCTTGGGAGTTATGTATCACTAAACACTGATTGTCTGTAAATGTTACTACATACAGGAGGCATAATTTATTAAAATAGTCTCATGTGTCTGTATTAGAGTTGCCACCTGTCTGGTTTTGACCCGGACAGCCCAGTATTTTGAAGGGCTTCCCGGGTCAAAACTTCCTGCCCGGTTTTTCAGATAAGGAAAACTGGGCAGGATTCCCCATGATTGACACAGCGATCAGCCAATTTCTCCTCAGTGGCATGGCCACGCCCCTATATGGCACTGGCCCCGCTACATCACGGCCCCGCCCCCTGCCCAGTCTCCACTGGAGGAAATGGTGGCAACCCTAGTCTTTACATGCAGTAACCCTATTATGGAATGCCTTGACTATTTAGCTTTTGCTGAACTAGAACTTAAAGGGATTCTGTCATGATTTTTATGATGTCTTTTTTATCTCTAAATGAAACTGTTTACACTGCAAAAAAATCACTCTATAATATAAAATTTCATTCCTGAACCAGCAAGTGTTTTTTTTTTAGTTGTAATATTGGTGTGTAGGCGCCATCTCAGGTCATTTTGTCTGGTCATGTGATTTCAGAAAGAACCAGCACTTTAGGATTGAACTGCTTTCTGGCAGGCTGTTGTTTCTCCTACTCAATGTAACTGAATGTGTTTCAGAGGGACCTGGATTTTACTATTATGCTGTTCTTAGATCTACCAGGCAGCTGTTATCTTGTGTTAGGGAGCTGCTATCTGGTTACCTTCCCATTGTTCTGTTGTTAGGCTGCTGGGGGGGGGGGTGAGAGGGTGATATCACTCCAACTTGCAGTACGGCAGTAAAGAGTGACTGAAGTTTATCAGAGCACAAGTCGCGTGCCTGGGGCAGCTGGGAAACTGACAATATGTCTAGCCCCATATCAGATTTTAAAATTAAATATAAAAAAAAATCAGTTTGCTCTTTTCAGAAACGGATTTCAGTGCAGAAGTCTGCTGGAGCAGCACTATTAACTGATGCGTTTTGGAAAAAAAACTTTTTCCCCCCATGACAGTATCCATTTAAAGGATACTGGCCGTTTCCTTTCCTACTTACTTGTGAGGGGGATTGAATGTATATGTAGGTTGCGTATATAAACGAGCCACATGATATATGCAACACTGTGGAAAAAGTTGCTGGAATTGTTTGCCGGGGGTTCCTTATGGCTGTGGGCAGCATGTGAACTCACCAGAGAATGTCTGCTGAGACCCTGAAGGCTGATCCAGCTGTATGTGCTTTGGAGTGTGTGCCTTTGGGACGAGCCCCAGAGATGCCTGTGCGTTGCTGTTGTAGCCTGTGAGAGTGCAGTGTTAAAGGGGTTGTTCACTGTGTTAAAGTTAAGTATGATATAGAGAGGGTTATTCTGAGACAATTTGCAATTGGTCTTCATTTTTTATTACTTGCAATTTTTGTTCAGCAGCGCCCCAGTTGTAGTTTCTGCAATCTGGTTGCTAGGGTCCAAATTCCCTTTGCAACCATGCATTGGTTTGACTAAGAGACTGGAATATGAATAGGAGAGGCCTGAATAAGAACGTAAGTGATAAAAAGTAGCAATAACAATACATTTGTAGCCTTACAGAGTATTTGTTTTTAGATGGGGTCAGTGACTTCCATTTGAAAGCTGGAAAGAGTCCACAGAAAAAGGCAAATAATTAAAATACTATAACATATGAATAAGGAAGGCCAATTGAAAAGTTGCTTAGACTTGGCCATTCTATTACATACTAAAAGTTAACTTAAAGGTGAACCACCCCCTTTAATCACCACTAGTTGTACACGTCTCAGGTTTATTTCCTCACAGCCCGTAGCTACTCAGTAATCAGTTCTGTGTGACTTTGCCCTTCAAGAAACTTCATTGAGGCTTTCCGGAGCAATGACTGGTAACTCGCAGGGAAATAGCTATACAACTTGTTTTCCTCTGTCACACTGAGCTGATCCTCCAGGGACACAAGCATCAGAAGCTGAGTATTGTTGAGCTTGTTGACTTGAAATAAGCATCATCGTTGTTATTGGCTGCAAAAACCCACCTCTTTGATGTCCAGTCCCCATAGGCCAGTAGTAGAAATGAGCAAGGCTCATTTAGGGCTGTGTGACACTTTGTCTACCCCCCTAGCATATTTAAAGGAAAACTATATCGCCAAAATGAATACTTAAGAAACAGTTTATATCAAATTAAGTGGCATATTAAAGAATCTTACCAAACTGATATTTATATTTAAGTAAATATTGCCCTTTTACATCTCTTGCCTTAAACCACCATTTTGTGATGGTCTGTGTGCTGCCTCAGAGATCACCTGACCAGAAATACTGCAGCTCTAACTGTAACAGGAAGAAGTGTGGAAGCAAAAGAGAGAACTCTGTCTGTTAATTGGCTCATGTGACCTTACATGTATGGTTTGTTTGTGTGCACCGTGAATACTACGACCCCAGGGGGTGGCCCTTATTTTATAAAATGGCAATTTTTTATATAGCATTACCCAATGGCACATACTACTGAAAAAGTATATTATTATTAATAAAAAAGGCAAAAAATGTATATGAAATAGGGTTTTACACAGGAGCTCTTTTATGTGATATATTTTTATAGAGACCTACATTGTTCGGAGATATAGTTTTCCTTTAAGCTGATGTAGAATCGCCCATATCTGTCCCTGCTGCCTTTTTTGAATGGCAAATGTGTGTCAGCACCCGGTACCAGTGCTCACAGTTCCCATTCCAATTAATGGGGGGCATCTGTAACCGTTTAGACACTTCACTACTGGAAAAAAAAAATACACCAAGAGAACATCTTCATCTGACCCAATTAACATGGTTAAAATGTAGATACATTCTAAATATAATTCTTGTAAAAGGACCAATTAGTGGAAAATATGAAATGGTTTTGTATGCATATAAATATAATGTGCTGGCAAAACTGTTTTGTTTGCCTCAGAGCACGAATGCTAAAAGCTGACCCATGGCCCAAGACATTCTGGTCCGCAATGGGCAAGACCAAGGCTTGGAACAAAAGTTCCTTAGACAGAGATGGAAACCACCAACTGTGCTATGCAGTTCTGTAGTTCCAACCCCCAGTAAGGGGAAGCTGGCTGTGATGTGGTTGAGAATGTGGGCGCAACAACATTTGGGGTAGGGCTGCCACTTTTTCCCCCAGTGGAGACTGGGCAGGGGGCGGGGCCGTGACATGGCAGGAGCGGGCCATGATGTATAGGGGCGTGGTTGTGGTGCGGAGAGGAGGGGCGGAGCTATAATGCAGCGATCGTTGGCAGATTGCCGTGTCAATCATGGGGAATCCTGGCCAGTTTTCCAAATAAGGTTTTGACCCGGGCAGCCCTTCAAAATACTGGGCTGTCCGGGTCAAAACTGGAAAGATGGCAACCCTAATTTGGGGACTTTTTGCTTTTGGTACATTTGCCCTTACTGCACAATGCTGTGTGTTGTAGAAATGAAACCAGCAGCTCTACTTGTCCTTGTTTATAAAAGCAACAATTAAAGATTCATCTCCACAGCGCCAGTTTGTTTTTTTTCCACACACAATGATTATCTGATAACCCAGTTGCAAGCTGGGAGATATGAACAGGTCTGAACTGGGAGTCAAAACAAGTCCTGGCATTCCAAGTACAGCAAAGCCCAAATAGCCCCCACTGGCCCACTAAATAGTGAGTGTCTATGGCATCTTACAGCAGCCCCTCTGGCATTAGCTAGATCTCACAGGGGTGTAGCCAAACATCACCTGTTTCCATTTCACCTTGGAGCAGTTTCAGCAGTTCATTAATATATTTACGAGAATATGCAGCAAAATAACAACCCAAGGACATATAGACCTAAGTCTCAAATTAATTAAATATGCCAAATTCCGCATCGTATCATCATCTAGCTCATGGGCACCAATTGTTAAGCTCGTTGGTCGCTTATTGCCCATTTAGGATATGGAATGCCTGCAGAAGAAATAAAAAAATAATTTAACCCTTTTAGTGCTAGCTGATGTAGAACTTGGAAATTGCTTGGGTGACAAAAGGTTATAAAATTGTGCCATTGCTCTTATCTAGTGACGGCGAAGCCTTTGGAGAGAGGGCCCCGTGCAGGAGGCCAAACACTTAAAAACAAAGGTGGGGGTTAAGTTCCCCTTTATGAGTCAGTTTAGCAGGGTTTTTTTTTCAGAATAATTCAAGCTTTCTACAATGATAAGATATCATAAATAGTATTGTCAGGGGTTTGCTGAACAGTGTGATAATATGTACAGGATTACAAAGTATGTGCCATGTAGATTGGCTTTGGCTATTGCAAGCGCAACATACTTCCTGCGTTTTGTAGGTCTTAAAAGTATTTAAAAAAATATATCTATATATTGTGTCGTTTTTGAACACTGTGTTCTTGCTTAGTTTATTCTGAAAAGGGACGGGCCCTTGGTCAACATGATTTCAATGACTTGTACTGAACATACATTTTACCTGTTGTTTACTCTATCCCCCATATGTAATACAAGGCACTAAGTTTGTCCATGAGCAGCAACCCATGGCAACCAAAAAGATGTATGCTGTTTAAACAGGGGACCAGTAAATGCAACCTGCTGATTGGTTGCTATGGGTTACTGCCCCTGGGCAAACTTAGTGCCATTGTTACATAGCCCCCTATGTGTTTTGTTATTTTTTTGAGCTAGTTTTTAGTTTGTAAGCTCAGTTATCGGTTGTTTTTGTATGTCATCTGTATGTCCAATGTATAGCCCAATTTATTGTACAGTGCCAAACAGAATAAGTTGGTGCTTTAGAAATATGTGTTAATAATTAATAATAGTAATAATAATAATAATAGGGCAAACAGGGAACTTGAAGCTATTCCTTGTTTGCCCCTTGCGAAATGGGTAATTAGATTACCAGTGTACAACCCCCACTCGCTTTCCCCTTTGTTGTGACTGTTTTGTTAGCAGGAATCAATCCTGCAGGGGAAAACATGAGCAGCTTCAATCTTCCTGTTTTTCCTGTTTAGCTAAAAAAGTAACAAAAACCAATAGAGAAAAAGTTGTTTGACACAAGCCCTATTTATTCAGCTGATGCTTAAAAAGGGGGGTAAAAAACTGAGCAGTTACCTCTAAAACTGACAACCAAGGGCAGGTACCCCCTTGCTTTCACATGTGCAAGCCCTATACTGTGCTTTAAAAGGGTTTGGCTTCATTGAGACTGTAATTCAATATTCTTCATTTATAGAGCAAGTCCTGGAAGAAACTGAAGAACATGGTCCATTGGTCACCGTTTGTGGTGTCCTTCAAGAAGCAGTACCCATGGATCCAGCTGGCTGGACATGCGGGTGAGTAAATAAGTTCAATAAATGTTGTGCAGGAAAAAAATATTCTGCAGCTTCTTTATTTCCCTATTCTGTAATATGGATTTTATTCTTCCTTGTAGTTCTTAGCAAGAGCTCTGCTCCTGTAGCCAATGTAGATCGCATGCAGCACACATATATTAAAGGAGAAGGAAAGTCTGTTTGCACTTGGGGGTGCCAAATGTTAGGCACCCCCAAGTGATTGTATTGACTTACCTCAAACCCCGGGCTGGTGCTCTCTATCAGCAGAAAACTGCACTGGCC
Organism: Xenopus petersii; assembly: GCA_038501925.1. Taxonomy (NCBI): domain Eukaryota; kingdom Metazoa; phylum Chordata; class Amphibia; order Anura; family Pipidae; genus Xenopus; species Xenopus petersii. Next base: position 20,646,393 of record CM076687.1, on the reverse strand, counting down.
CGGGGTTATACCAGTGAGCACCACAGAGAGATCTTCTTCCTGCTTCCTGAACTTCAACTAAAAATTTGGCTATTTCGTTCTACTGCGCATGCGTTTGCCACGGGAAATTTGAAGAAAGAAGAGGCCTGAAGAAGATCGCTCCGTGGTGCTCGCTGGCCGGGCCCGTGCGGTTTTCTGCTGGTAGGAGCACGGGGTTTCAGGTAAGTCAATACATTCACTTGGGGGTGCCTAACATTTGGCACCCCCAAGTGCAAACAGACTTTCCTTCTCCTTTAAACTGTTATACAGTTATATGGGCCTGCAATATTAACATAAAGCTAGGGATGCACCAAATCCACTATTTTGGATTAGGCCGAACCCTGGAACCCTTCTTAAAAGATTCGGCCGAATACCAAACCGAATCCTAATTTGCATATGCAAATTAGGGGTTGGAAGCGAAAAACATCTTAGACGTCCTTGTTTTGTGACAAATAGATAAGCGATTTCCCTCCCGCCCCTAATTTGCATATGCAAATTCGGATTCAGTTCGTCAGGAAGAAGTATTCGTCCGAATCCGAATCCTGCTGAAAAAGGCCGAATCCCGAACCAAATCTTGGATTCGGTGCATCCCTACTTAAAGCAAAACCTTTTTGCACTAAAATGCTTCGCCTCGTCTGTCCTTTTGCTGGAGAAAATGCTGTTGTGCAGTTGAATGCTTTCTGTTCAGGTTTAGTGCACAGGATCAGTGCAATTGAGTTATTATTATTATTCTATTGTTCTTTGCACAGCTATGGGATCTGTTATCCGTTGTCCAGAAAGCTATTCTTCCATAGACTCCATTATCATAAAACAATGCAAATTTTTAAAATGAATTTCCTTTTTCTGTGTAATAATAAAACAGTAGCTTGTACTTGATCCCAACTAAAATAGAATTATTATAAATATCTTATTGGGATTATTTCATGTTTACATGATTTTCTAACAGACTTAAGGTATGAAGATCCAATTATGATCCAGAAAACCCAATTGTTGTTTAGCATTCACAGTAGTCCATGCACCTTGTGGAGCTTGCAATACATTAATTACATTTTATGGATATTCTCGAGAAAGCTTCAACTGGAAGCAAAAACATTTGTCCCAATTGTGAATCCCCCTCCCCCCATGCTATTTGTATCAACGATTAACAGTTTATGTAGGTGTTAGAGCCCAGAGTTTGTGTAGAGCTCCAACAACCCACTGAATATAGAATTGCTAGAAATATTTCTGAATTTCCATTCTGAAGTTTCACAAATTGCTTAAGTGAGACCAGTCGGTAAATAGTATGCAAATACTGGGGTGATTGAGCTATGGTGGTTGTAGATTTAGGAAGTTTACATCTGATGTCATTGCCTTGCAGGTAATTTTAAAGCCGGTGAATATGGGAAAATATTGAAAAAATTCTGTGAGAGCGAGCAACAGTGTCTGGTGGGACTGAACCGGGATATTCTGCGGCCGTTTGTTCCTGGTTATTATGGGGTGGTGGAGAAAGAAGGCGAGAACTACAACCAGATGGAAGACCTTTTGTCTGAGTTTGACTCCCCATCTATTATGGACTGCAAAATGGGTGTCAGGTAAGACACAGCAGGATAATTCCCATGGTCACCATATTGATAAACCTGAACTTGAGTTTTGCCTTTTAACCCCTATCCTAGAGGGGAATCTTCTTTGTAGCAACTGGTGCATCTGTTATGTGATGGTTATATTTTCCTCTGGTGGCCTCATCCTAACGTCTCTTTTTACTTTTCATCTCCCTATCTGTCTTCTTTGGTGCCTTTGATTTATGCTGCAGTTTCTTTCTTTAGGACGTATTTGGAAGAGGAGCTGGTTAAGGCTCAGGAAAAGCCCAAACTGAGAAAAGACATGTATGAGAAGATGATTGCTGTTGATCCCAATGCGCCGACTGAAGAGGAACACAGACAGAAGGCCATTTTAAAGCCCCGGTACATGCAGTGGAGAGAGACCCTTAGCTCTACTGCTACCATGGGCTTTCGAATAGAAGGCATCAAGGTTAGTAAGGGGCCAAATATTGAAGCTGTATATATGAAACTTAGTTGTGTTTGTCACAATGATATATACCAGCCCCCACCCCCATTTTGTCTAGAGGAAAATGGTTATCACCTTAAGGGCAGAGACACACACTCAGATTCGGGGAGCTTAATCACCCAGCGACAAATCTCTTCTTGGGGGCAACTAATCTCCCCAAACTGCCTCCGACTGGCTAGAATGTAAATTGCCGGCATGATGGCAATTGGTGTGCTTCACGAGGTAACTTTGGAAAGTTCCACCCGATTTATATTCTAGCCAGTGGGAGGCAGATTTATCGCCGGGTGAGATTAGTTGCCGGGGAGATTAGTTGCCTCGAAGAAGAGTCGATTTATCGCCGGGCGACTAATCTCCCCAAATGTAAACAATTTAGATTCTAGCTGGCAGGAGGCAGTTGGGGAGATTAGTTGCCCCGAAGAAGAGTCGATTTATCGCCGGGCGACTAATCTCCCCAAATGTAAACAATTTAGATTCTAGCTGGCAGGAGGCAGTTGGGGAGATTAGTTGCCTCGAAGAAGAGTCGATTTATCGCCGGGCGACTAATCTCCCCAAATGTAAACAATTTAGATTCTAGCTGGCAGGAGGCAGTTGGGGAGATTAGTTGCCTCGAAGAAGAGTCAATTTATCGCCGGGCGACTAATCTCCCCGAATCTGAGTGATTTCGATTCTAGCTGGCGGGAGGCAGTTCGGGGAGATTAATCATCCCGAAGAAGAGGCGATTTATCGCCAGCAACTAATCTCCCCGAATCTGAGTGTGTGTCTCTGCCTAAGAAGTGATACAAATCCTCTGTGTGCCATAGACCTACATACGGTATGTTTTTAAAAAATATTTTGTTGCATCACATGTGCTATTATTTCTGGTGGCTGCAGAAATCTTTATTTGATGTCTAAATAAATTATACATTTAGGAGAAGCATTAATCTTCGACTCTAGTGTTATAATGGCAGTTCAGTCTTTTTTATTAAAAGGTTAGAGGTCTAGGAACATATGGGATTATCCAACATAGCAAATACCGTAAGTGCTGCCCTTCCCCACACCCCCCAACATCATATTACAACGTATTTCATATTACATCTGAACGTTTCTTTGAGTGTAAATAAAATATTTTTCCATTTTCTGTCCACCAGAGAGCAGATGGATCGTGCGACACAAAACTTTAAGAAAACAAGGTGCAAAGAGCAAGTGATCAGTGCAATGAGAGACTTTGTGGACGGAAACAAGAATATTTTAGTAAGTATTTTGAAAAGTTGGCTACAAATGGTCACTAGGTTTCTACCTGCAAAAGCTGGTTTGAAAGCACATTGCCTCTTTTAATACATGGAATCAACATTAAGATCTTGTTTCTCATGGGAAACCATGTTTTTTTTTCAAAATGCATCAGTTAATATTGCTGCTTCAGCAGAATTCTGCACTGAAATCCAGTTTTCAAAAAAGCAAACAGATATTTTTATATTTAATTTTTAAATCTGACATGGGGGCAAGACATATTGTCAGTTTCCCACCTGCCCCCAGTCATGTGACTTGTGCTCTTGATAAACTTCAGTCACTCTTTACTGCTGTACTGCAAGTTAGAGTGATATCCCCCCCCACAGCAGCCTAACAACAGAACAATGAGAAGGTAACCAGATAGCAGCTCCCTAACACAAGATACAGCTGCCTGGTAACATTCAATGGAAAAATCCAGGTCCCACTACGACACATTCAGTTACATTTAGTAAGAGACACAACAGCCTGCCAGAAAGCAGTTCCATGTGCTGGCTCTTGCTGGAAGCACATGACCAGGCAAAATGACCTGAGATGCACCTACACACCAATATTACAAATAAAAAAAAATACACTTGCTGGTTCAGGAATGACATTTTATATTGTAGAGTGAATTATTTGCAGTGTAAATACTGTAGTTTAGAAATAAAAATAATGACAGTTTCCCTTTAACCTCCCAGCATGTGTTCAACTAAAGGGGGCCATACACTATAATATCTGCTCGTTTGGAGAGGTCGCCAAATGAGCAGATCTTTCCCCAATATCACCACCAACAGAGGTTAATCCGAATGTTTGGCCTAGGGTCGTATGATCGGATTACAATGAAGAGACTAAAGGTCTAAAGGACCGGTATCGGCAGCTTTAATCTGCCCATGTGTGGCCACCTTTAGATGATGCTGGTGGTTGTAGTCAAGTAACATCTGGGGACTCAAAGTTTAAACACAAGGCATTAAGAACTGGAGTGTGGTGGTGTGACTGGTGTGTTTCCAGATATCTAAGCTACTGCTTAGGCAAGCTCATGCCATCTGTTTAAATCATTAGTTTCACTTCTAAAGGTCCCAATAGCACGGGCCGATATGAGCTACAGAAAGCTTATTGGACAGTGTATAGGACCCTCCAATGGGCTCCCCAATCAATATCTAGCCATAAATCGGCCAGATGTAAATCGGGCTGGTTTTAAAAACCCCATCAGATCAAGAACCGCATCAGTTTGTTGATACTGTCCTCTATCTGACCGCCCTCCTTGTTGTGATCCACTCATTGGGCCCTAGGCTCCAGGATCAGGTCAGCCAGATATTGCCTGAGGTCACCAAACCAGCAGATCTCTGTATGTATGGCCACCTTAGGTGTTCAAAGTATTTCTTTGCACGGTGACAGAGCTCATTGTAGCACCTTACTTGATGCTTATTTCTTTCATTCACAGAGAAAATATCTGGTGCGATTAAAAGAGCTTAGAACGGCGCTGGAAAAATCAGAGTTTTTTAAATCACATGAGGTTTGTACTGATGCAATTCCTGCTTTTCCTATCTTTGAATGAAGTAAGTTTTATCAGAAAGGTCTATATAAATACACCAGTAAACCCTCAAAGTAATGCTGCTCTGATTCCTCTCAAAAGAAACACCACATTTCTTTCCTTCTATTGTGTACACATGGGCTTCTGTATCAGACTTCTTGTTTTCAGCATAAACCTCCAGGGCTAGGGCTTGAGCATGCTCAGTTTGCTCCTCACCCCCTCCCTTTTCCCCCCTCTCTGCTGTAATCTGAGCCCAGGGCTATGAGTGAGCAGGGAGAGACTCAGGCAGGAAGTGATGTCACACCAAGCTAATATGGCAGCTGCTATCCTAACCAAACAGAGAACTGTTTACTCAGGTATGGTAAAGCATTCTGCAGAATAAATATAGTGTTATAGCTTGCACTATTATGGCTAATCTATTGGCAATTAACTGCTTCTGTATCTTTCCTTCTCCTTTAACCCTTTAACCCACTCTGGTTACTGCATCATGTATATGTTCACTTATATATAAGGCCTTTCTTTCACAAGTTCTGCTGCCTCACCTATATGTCTTGTAAATACAATATGCACCATAGCTACATCATGTTAAATACAGACATACTTTCACTGTGTGACCTGTTTGTGCCACACTGCCATCTAGAATCTTTGCTTACGTGTCACACCCCCACTCCTTGTGACTCACACGTACATTTGCATATCTTTAGGGCTATATATTCTATATAGGCACATTCTTAGAGGTGCAGCCTCCAGGCGCCTGTATAGGGAAAAAAAAACATTTTTTTTTTTTTACCCCCCACCTCAGCCCTGCTGCTGGACAGCTGTGGCTAAAGCTAGTGGTGGAGCAGAGGGGATAAATACAAATACTACAATTTTGTTTAAAGGGATACTGTCATGGTAAATGTGTTTTTTTTTTTTTTTTTTTCAAAACGCATCAGTTAATAGTGCTGCTCCTGCAGAATTCTGCACTGAAATCCATTTCTCAAAAGAGAAAGCATTTTTTTCATATTTAATGTTGAAATCTGACATGGGTCTAGACATATTGTCAGTTTCCCAGCTGCCCCCAGTCATGTGACTGGTGCTCTGATAAACTTCAATCACTCTCTGCTGTACTGCAAGTTGGAGTGATATCACCCCCTCCCCTTTCCCCCAGCAGCCAAACAAAAGATCAATGTGAAGGTAACCAGTCCTTCGATATTATCATGCGGTTAGTGGGATTCGAACAATCGAACATCTTACGATTTTTCGGCCGACATCTGTCAGGAAATTGATCAGGCAGGTTAAAAAATCTTTATCGGTCCCAGTGCAATCTATGTATGTTTGCAGGGCCAAGCAGGCAGCTCCCCTTTGTTTTCCTGGCAAATTGGTCTTTTTAGTTGATGGACAATTTGTACAATCGTTCCGAGATAATTGTGGTCTCACGATCAGGAACGGATCTTTTAAAAATCTCAACATCTATGGCCGGCTTAAGCGTGGCTATACACGGGCAGATTAAAGCTGACGATATCGGTCCTTTAGACTCATTCAACAGCTTATCTGCCCATGTGTGGGGGCTCCCAACGGGTCCTCCTGATCGATATCAGGCCAAAAATCGGGCAGATATCGATCGGTCAAGTTTGTTTTTTTGTACGTTCCAGGACCACATTGGCTAGTTAATGCGGTCCTGCGACCTGTCTGAGCCCATTCGTAGAATTGTAATCCGATTGGCCCCAGGGCCGAACGTTCGGATTCATCCTATATCACCCAGTCGTTTGTGAGCATATCAGGTTAAGATCCGCTCGTTTGGCGACCTTGCCAAACTTGCAGATCTTATAGTGTATGGCCACCTTAACACAAGGTAACAGCTGCTTGGCAGATCTAGGAACAGCACTCAATAGTAAAATCCAGGTCCCACTGCGACACATTCAGTTACATTGAGTGGGAGAAACAACAGCCTGCCAGAAAGCAGTTCCATCCTAAAGTGCCAGGCAAAATGACCTGAGATGGCGCCTACACACCAATATCACAACTAAAAAAATACACTTGCTGGTTCAGGAATAAAATTTAATAGTGTAGAGTGAATTATTTGCAGTGTAAACAGTGTACCGTATATACTCGAGTACAAGCCGGGGTACCTAACTTTACCTCCAAAAACTGTGAAAGCTTATTGACTCGAGTATAAGCCTAGGCTGAGAAATGCAGCAGCTTCTGGAAAGTTTCAATCAAAAGATTCAGGGTTTCTGCTCCCATTGGAGGTGCCGGCAAATCGTTTTTTGGATGCCGGCGACCATTCTAGGACGCCGGCGAATATTCTTGGACGCCGGCGACTATGCTTGGGTGCCGGCGACTATTCTTATACGCTGGCGACTGTTTTTGCGCTTGACCCGAGTATAAGCCGAGGTAGAGTTTTTCAGCATATTTTGGGGGCTGAAAAACTCGGCTTATACTCGAGTATATATGGTAATTTAGAAATAAAAACTACATCCTAAAAAAACAACAGAATCCCTTTAATTCTGCATAATTATTATTGTTAATCACAGCAGAGATTGTGCTCATTATGTCATTTCCCCAGGTTGTCGGAAGCTCTCTTCTGTTTGTCCACGATTCCTCCAAGCAAGCAAAGGTGTGGATGATTGACTTTGGGAAGACTGTTCGACTCCCGTGTACACAGGTGTTAAACCATCGTACACCCTGGGTGGAGGGGAATCGTGAAGATGGATACTTATGGGGGTTAGACAACCTGATCAACATTTTTACTGAAATGGTGGAGGAATAGACGTTTAAATCTTGCGTTCTTCTACTGGAAGTGATCCACGGACCATAACCTGCTACTGTTGTCAGAATACGGACTAAAGTCTTCCCAATATTCTTTTAGAGAGGCTGCTGGCAGGCAAGTCACGTGGATTTCCCAATCTCAAGCAAGGACAAGATTTTTGGGGAATGCATTTGTAGGTGTTTTATAACGTTCTATTTATGCCTGTATATTCTCAAGAGAACACAACACTGGATAGATTGTACCCACAGTACAGCTTTAAAGCTATTTGTGGAACAAGGATTCCGAGAATTTTTATGTATATTTTTTATTACCGCAAACCAAATACGAAACTCTTGATTTATGCTGTATTTTATTTTATTATGTTTTTAATGGTTCAACTTTATTATTGGGAGGAAGGGTGGCATAGACTTGTTTTTTATTTTTTATTTAACAATGTACAGTGGAAGCAGAGTTTTTATTGTTTTTTTTTTTTTTTTTTTTTAAATCATATTTGTTTTCATGCTTAACCAAAGAAACCATACAAATGACACGTGGACAGCAGTAAACCCTCTGCCGTGTTGTCCTGGGATGCGAAGAACCACAGATGGAAAGTGTAAACAACTCGTATGGTGGACTGATAGGGGCATATTTATCCAGGGTTGAATTTAGAATTGAAAAAAACTTCGAAATTCAAAAAGACCAACCGAAATTAAGTTGAAGTTTTTTTTTGGTCGAATAGGTCCGTTTTCAATCGAATAGGTCTACATTCGGCCGAATTCGAATCAAAGGAATAGTACATTTGATCGAATTCGATTCAACGTTTCTCCCCAAAAAAACTTTTTTTTTTTCAAAGTCCACCAATTGACTCCAAATAGGTTCTAGGAGGTCCCCTGTAGGCTAAAACAGTAATTCGGCAGGTTTTAGATGCCGAATGGCGAATTACATGATCATTTTCGATAGTCGAATGTTTGAATTTGTTTTAAATTCAAATCGAATTTGGACTATTCTTTAGTCGAAGTACACAAAAAATAGCTAGAAATTTAAATTTTTTTTCATTCGAAAATTCAGCTCGACCTTTGATAAATCTATCAAATAGTGTGTGTGTGAGATCAAGCCTTAAAGGGATACTGTCATGTGAAAAAAAAATTTTTTCAAACTGTATCAGTTAATTGTGCTGCTCCAGCAGAATTCTGCACTGAAATCCATTTCTCAAAAGAGCAAACAGATTTTTTTATATTTAATCTTAAAATCTGACATGGGGCTACACATATTGTTAGTTTCCCAGCTGCCCCCAGTCATGTGACTTGTGCTCTGATAAAACTTCAGTAACACTTTACTGCTGTACTGCAAGTTGGAGGGTTATCACCCCCTCCCCCCCCCCAGCAGCCTAAACACGGAACAATGGGAAGGTAATCAGATAGCAGCTCCCTAACACAAGATAACAGCTGCCTGGTAGATCTAAGAACAACTTAATAGTAAAATCCAGGTCCCACTGAGACACATTCAGTTACATTGAGTAGGAGAAACAACAGCCTGCCAGAAAGCAGTTCCATCCTAAAGTGCTGGCTCTTTCTGAAAGCACATGACCAGGCAAAATGACCTGAGATGCACCTACACACCAATATTACAAGTAAAAAAATACACAGGAGTGACATTTTATATTGTAAAGTGAATTATTTGCAGTGTAAACAGTGTAATTTAGAAATAAAAACTACATCATAAAAATCATGACAGAATCCCTTTAATGAAATGGTAGAATCCTTTTTCATTCATAAAGATATACAGGTATGGGACCCATTATCCGGAAACCCATTATCCAGAAAGTTCTGAATTATGGAAAGGCTGTCTCCCATAGACTCCATTTTATCCAAATAATCCAGATTTTTTTTACAAATGCTTTCCTTTTTCGCTGTAATAATAAAACAGTAGCTTGTACTTGATCCCAACTAAGATATAATTAATCCTTATTGGAAGCAAAACCAGCCTCTTGGGTTTATTTAATGTTTAAATGATTTTCTAGTAGACTTAAGGCATAAAGATCCAAATTACGGAAAGATCCGTTATCTGGAAAACCTCAGGTCCTGATCATTCTGGATAACAGGTCCTATACCTGTATAGCTAGTGTGGGGTGGCTCTCAAGATGCAAGGGTGTTGGAATTCAGAACCAGCTTAGAAATAACAGGAAAGACATCTCAATATATCTGTATTGCTCACAGCTGTCTGGTTCACATGCCAGTACATAGTGCCAGATGGATTATTGTGCAGTACAAATGGAACTTACTGATTTCACTGAATAAAATCCACAAAAACAGCAGTCTGCTCTCTGTCTTGGTGCCTTAATTTGTTTGCAAATTACATTATACCATATGTTTCTTTTCGGCATTAAATGACTCCTCCACTTGGGTTGAAATGGGGATTATGTACAGGTTACTTTCTGATCTGTACCTGGCATTGTACGAAAAGGAGCATATATATACAATATATACTGTAGGAAAAGGAGTATATATACAATATATACTGTAGGAAAAGGAGTATATATACAATATAAACTGTAGGAAAAGGAGTATATATACAATATAAACTGTAGGAAAAGGAGTATATACTGTATACAATATATACTATATAGGAAAAGGAGTATATATATATATATATATATATAGCTGTATTGTGGTGTGAATAAAGTCAGCCTCAGTTCAGAAATCCATGGAAGCAAATGCTAGAGAACAAAGTGATGAATAATTGCAACTCTCAGAAACATGATGATAACATGAATCTACTGACATCTGAAAATGTGCAACTGTGCATTCTTGTCCTGACATTCCCCCTGGATGAGGAGAGGCAGATGCGGTGCCTTATTGAGATGCTGGAATATGAGTCTGATGGCAACGGATTGAGGTTTTCATCCTGGTGGAGACAAATGTGTGACATTGGCCCTAGTGGTCTCTTACAAAGCACTTGTGTCTGAATACTTCAACTCTCAGACAAGGTTGTCTATGAAGGTTCTTATTCATCCACGTCATGGTATATCTATAGTGATAAGTCAAATCAACTGGACCTGCTGTGTATATATTTCTTTTTTTCATAGTCATATGACTGGCACTTCAATATTTCACAAAAAAAAATGTTTTTTAAGTTTAGGGGCAGATTTACTTATGGTCGAATATAACCCTCGATATTCGACTGACCGCAATTAGTTTGAAAAATCGTTCGGTCGAACGATTAAATCCTTCGATCCGAAGGATTTTAATCCATCGATTGAACGATTTTTCTTCGACCAAAAAGAGATTGCAAAGCCTATGGGGGACCTTCATTTGAAATTCGAAGTTTTTTTTATTATATTCCTTCACTCCAGCTAAGTAAATGGGCTGCCAGGTATAGGTGCAAAAAGCTCCCATATAAGTAGGGATGCACCGAATCCACTTTTTTGGATTCGGCCGAACCCCGAATCCTTCGTGAAGGATTTGGCCGAATCCGAACCCTAATTTGCATATGCAAATTAAGGGCGAGAAGGGGAAAACATTTTTTACTTCCTTGTTCTCTGACAAAAAGTCACGCAATTTCCCTCCCCGCTCCTAATTTGCATATGCAAATTAGGATTCGGTTCGGCCGGGTAGAAGGATTCGGCCGAATCCTGCTGAAAAAGGCCGAATCCTGGATTCTGTGCATCCCTACATATAAGGCCATGAAACATACAATTTTCCTGACCAGGGCTTGCACACAAAATGGGTTTACCGATGTGATGTAATATTGTTGTACCATTGTGCAAGTACAATTCATTTTTAAATACCACCTTATTTGTGAATTTACTCTTCGGTAATGTTCGGGAAGTAAGTGCCGTATCGGCGCATGCGAGTTTGGAGCAATTTTCTGTTTCGCGACAACTGCGCATGCGCCCGAAAGTCACGGAAATTGCACAAGTGCCCCTCCCATTCCAAAGATTACCGAAAAGCTGGAAGATGGCTGCCGTGAACTCCGCTGGACAGAATCTGCACTGAAGGGTAAAGAGTTAGGGGCATTTGCTAGGGGTAGCAGCTAGGTTGGAGGGTAGGGGGTAGGGTTTTTTAACTTTAGGGTTGAATTCTCCTTTAAAGGGATACTGTCATGGGAAAAAAAAAAATCAAAATGCATCAGTTAATAGTGCTGCTCCAGCAGAATTCTGCGCTGAAATCCATTTCTCAAAAGAGCAAACAGATATTTTTATATTTAATTTTGAAATCTGACATGGGGCTAGACATATTGTCAATTTCCCAGCTGCCCCGTCGTGTGACTTGTGCTCTGATAAACTTCAATCACTCTTTACTGCTGTACTGCAAGTTGGAGTGATATCACCCCCCACCCTTCCCCCCCCCCAGCAGCCTAACAACAGAACAATGGGAAGGTAACCAGATAACAGCTCCCTAACACAAGATAACAGCTGCCTGGTAGATCTAAGAACAACACTCAATAGTAAAAACCCATGTCTCACTGAGACACATTCAGTTACATTGAGAAGGAAAAACAGCAGCCTGCCAGAAAGCATTTCTCTCCTAAAGTGCAGGCACAAGTCACATGACCAAGGGCAGCTGGGAAATTGACAATATGTCTAGCCCCATGTCAGATTTCAAAATTGAATATAATAAAATCTGTTTGCTCTTTTGAGAAATGGATTTCAGTGCAGAATTCTGCTGGAACAGCACTATTAACTGATGCGTTTTGAAAAAACATGTTTTCCGATGACAGGATCCCTTTAAGGATTTTGAGATAAGCAAATAAGTAATTGTAACAATATAAGATAACAGGTCCCTTGGAAGAAGTTAGACTCACAGCTTAAAGGGCAATTCACCTTCATTAGCAAAACTGTAATAACTGAAGAAAAAAAAACCACAGAAATATGTTCAAACTTTCATAACCTGCCAATTTTGTAAAACAAACATGGTAATTAGTGGGTGTGGCCACAAAAATGGGCGTGGTCAACTTTTTTGTCCCTCTTTTTATTTCCAAAATGTTGGGAGGTATGTGAAAGTCTGTTCCAGGCAGAAGTAAATGGATACAGTCTGTGCTATAGCTTGAACTCAGACATACGTCGCGGTAAGGAGCCATGAGATTTTTTATTATTTCTGGCTCAAGTGGTGTAACCTTTACACATTCAGAGTTATTCAGAACAGTGCTGGACTCTCCCTTTGTTGTTTTAAGGAAAACTTTATCCCTAAAATAATTATTAACAGTTTATTATATATATATATATAAGCAGAACAGCAGTTCTCATGTGGTGCATTCCCTTCCTGGAAATTGTTATTAAAGGAAAACTTTACCCCGAAAATGAATACTTAAGCAACAGATAGTTTGCATCATATTAAGTGGCATATTAAAGCATCTCACCAAAATGGTATAAATATTTAAATATTGCCCGTTTACATCTCTTGCCTTGAACCACCATTTCGTGATGGTCTGTGTGCTGCCTCAGAGATCACCTGACCAGAAATACTGCAGCTCTAAGGGGCAGATTTACTAAGGGTCGAAGTGAAGTTAAAAACTTCGAATTTCAAACTGTTTTTGGGTACTTCGACCATCGAATAGGCCTTAATTCGACTTTGACTCGAAGTGAAAATACTTAGACTATTCAATAATCGAAGTACTGTCTCTTTAAAAAACTTCGACTTCAACACTTCGCCACCTTAAACCTGCCGAATTGCTATGTTAGCCTATGGGGACCTCCTAGAACATATTCAACAGTTGGCTAAGTTTTTAGAAGTCTAAGTCGTTTGAATTGTTCGATTCGAAGTACGATCATAGTATGATCGCACAATGTTAAAAATACTTCAACTTCGAATGTCAAAGTAACCTATTCGATGGTCGGATTTCGAAGTTTTTTGCACTTCGAAATTCGACCCTTGATAAATATGCCCCCAACTGTAACAAGAAGAAGTGTGGAAGCAAAAGGCAGAATTATGTCTGTTAATTGGCTCATGTGACCTAACATGTATGGTTTGTTTGTGTGCACCGTGAATCCTACCATCCCAGGAGGCTTTGTTTTCCGAAGTTGCCTCACATGGAAACTTTGGACGACTTCGGAAAATGAATCGTTCCTCAGTTCAAATATGCAGGGTCAACAGCCGGGCCTGTAGAGTGAGATCCACATATTAAGAGCTCTGCATCCCCACTTTAAAGGGATACTGTCATGGGAAACATTTTTTTTTCAAATTGAATCAGTTAATAATGCTGCTCCAGTAGAATTCTGCACTGAAATCCATTTCTCAAAAGAGCAAACAAATTTTTTTATATTTAATTTTGAAATCTGACATGGGGCTAGACATACTGTCAGTTTCCCAGCTGCCTCAGTCATGTGACTTGTGCTCTGATAAACTTCAATCACTCTTTACTGCTGTACTGCAAGTTGGAGTGATATCGCCCCCCTCCCTTCAGCCTAACAACAGCAGCCACACAACAGAACAATGGGAAGGTAACCATATAGCAGCTCCCTAACACAAGATAACAGCTGCCTGGTAGATCTAAGAACAACACTCAATAGTAAAAACCCATGTCTCACTGAGACACATTCAGTTACATTGAGAAGGAAAAACAGCAGCCTGCCAGAAAGCATTTCTCTCCTAAAGTGCAGGCACAAGTCACATGACTTGGGGCAGCTGGGAAATTGAAAAAATGTCTAGCCCCATGTCAGATTTCAAAATTGAATATAAAAAAATCTGTTTGCTCTTTTGAGAAATGGATTTCAGTGCAGAATTCTGCTGGAGTAGCACTATTAACTGATTAATTTTGAAAAAAAAAACATATTTTCCGATGACAGGATCCCTTTAAGAAAAAAACCAACTTATAAACAAGAAAATGATTATTAGCTGGAAAATCAATCATGTCAGAACAGAGCCAATAATTCACAAAATGTGACAGCAATTGCAACCATTCATTATAAAACTGCTTTACTTCTGTGTTTTGCATGTACAGACTTATATCAGATTTTTTTTTGTGCATCCCCTGTCTATTAAAATCCCCCGTATTATTGTAAGACAGTCTTTGTTTGCCCTTAAGCCCCCCAGTATCTACTGCTGCAACAATCCTGTTCTTTCTCCTGCAACTGCTTCACTAAACTTCTTGCATTAACATGAGGCCGAGATCAGTACAGTGCAAGCATCCAGTAGAATGGTGTACAAATGTAAACAGTATCTACAGCCTGTTTGATCCTAGAACTGCTCCCGAGCCTGATGTTAAAGGAGAACTAAAGCCTAAAAATAAATACGACTAAAAATTTCATTTTATATACTGAATTTATTGCACCAGCCTAACGTTTCAGCTTGTCAATAGCAGCAATGATCCAGGACTTGTCACAGGGGGTCACCATCTTGGAAAGTGTCTGTGACATTCACATGCTCAGTGGGCTCTGATCAGCTGTTGAGAAGCTAAGCTTAGGGGTCGTCACTAATTATCCAGCAGAAAATGAGGTTGGTCTGTAATATAAGCTGATGCTACAGGGCTGATTATTAAATTCTGATGCTAATTGCACTGGTTTCTGTGCTGCCATGTAGTAATTATCTGCATTAATTACTAATCAGCCCGATATTGTGACATTTCTATTCTATGTGTACTGTATATTGTGAGTGGCTCCCTAAGCTCAGTAAGTGACAGCAGCACAGAGCATGTGCAGTGAATCAGCAGAAAAGAAGATGGGGAGCTACTGGGGCATCTTTGGAGACACCGATCTTTACTGCTAAAGGGCTGTGGTTGCCTTGGGCTGGTACAGAAGCCCAAAACATAATGTACAACATTTCTAGCTACTTCTTTAGTTAAGCTTTAGTTCTTCTTTAAGGCTATACACTTAGGAGCAGATTCATCAAGGGTCGAATTTCGAAGTAATGCGAGTTTTTTTGAACTCCCATAACCAAAATGTATTTATAGTTTTTTTTTTCAGGTGAATAGTCTGTATTCGTTCGAATTCGAATCTAAGTTTTTTAAAAAAAATAAAATAAAACTTTGATCTTTCAAAGTCCACCAATTGTCTCCAAATAGTTTCTAGGAGATCCCCCACAGGCTAAAACAGCAGTTAGGCAGGTATTAGATGTTGAATGGTCGATTTTTTAAAGAGACAGTACATGATACATTTCGATATTCAAATTTTTGGATTTCTATTCCCTAGTCGAAGTACTTGAAATTTGAATTTTCCCCTTCGACATTTGATAAATCTGCCCCTTAGGGTGGCCACTCATGGGCCGACCATGTTTCCTCTCTACCCAATGGCCAAACTGACAGAGAGCATACAAGGGGCCACACAAGGTATGGCTGTCTTCCTATAATTCTATAGGAACAATTGAAACAGAATCAGCGAAGAGGAATCGAGACAACTATTCGCTTCTTCATCTGCCAAGGCTCCATGTGCTCACCATCACTGTACACAGGCAGATAAAATGAACTGACCTATTTCCAGAACTGACTGATCCAGTGCATATGGATATTGGCCAGGCTTGGTGTGGCACCACCAGTAACGTAACTTGGTGGGGGCGGGCCCTGGTGCGGGCCGTGCAGACGGGCCCGCCCCCACCCTCATCTGCGTGATTTTTCTCTGCCGCTGCAGCCGACTGCAGCGCGCACGATCTTCCAGGGGGGGCCCTGCGGGGATGCGTGCCCTGGCCCATTTGCACCCCCTGCTCCCCTGGTAGTTACGCCCCTGGGCGCCACATAGCTACCAATAATATTGCTTGATAAAATTGGTATGTAAATGGCCAGCTTTATTGAGGCCGGTGGAGATAAAGGGAAGCAAACCAGATAAAGTGGGGCTTTAGGATGGGGGGGACAAGGACCCTTTTCAAACATCCCCTATAAGAATGTTTAGCTAACTGCATAGGTTGTTAATTGTCCATTGGTTGAAGTAGGACAATCTGCCCGCACAACCCAGCTTTCACACCTCCTGAAGGAACTACGTATACATTTCCATCACTTGATCTCTTGGGGTCGAAATGTAAGAGCTGCCCATTACTCCTGCTGATACAGTCATACTCCCACAGCTGGTATCGCAGACTCTTTCCCTGCTTGGCCACAAGGTAGGTTTCCTGAATGTTAAGGTCCTCTAGGGAAGGAGAATCAGAAGAAGGATAATATAGACCAGGAATATCGGGGTCAGGATTAAAGGAACCACACTTTATTCCAAATAAAACACCTGAAAGGAAAAATTTATCCGATATTATAGCCAAAGCCTTAAAGGAGAAGGAAAGGCATGATTACAAAACAGTCCCAATATGTTGCCAATTACCCCCTGTTCTGAAACGCTGGGTTAGATTTTCTCTCTGTGTCTTTTAGAAGCGCTGCTCACATTCCAATCTTGCCTACACTTCACTAATTTAGCCGGCACCATGTTCTAAAGTCTTTACATCACTTCCCCATAAAACTGATTTCCCCATGCTTGCCAAATTGTTAGTTAAACACAAATGATTACATTTATGAGTACAGACTTCAGTCAGACAAAACACACAGCCTCTCCTTCCCTGTTCGCAACACTATCTTCGAATCAGAGCGGAAGTTTAGAACGGCATTGCGTCACTATGCTACAGAAGCTCTCGCTCCGCTTACAGGGCCGGATTTACATAGTGGGCGCCCCTAGGCCCACTACCGTTCGTCGCCCCTGTCGCCTCCAGGGGGGACAGGAGTAATGGGGATTGGCGCAAGGGAAATTAAAAAACATGATTATATCTCCAGGGCATCCCCAGTGTTTTTGAACCAATGTGGGTGTGGTTGGACAGCATGCCGCCCCCCTAAAATCCTGCCGCCCTAGGCCCGGGCCTAGGTGGCCTTTCCACAAATCCGGGCCTGTCCGCTTACAAGATAGTGTTGCGAACAGGGGAGGAAATGCTGCGTGATTTGTCTGACTGAGGTCTGTAATCAGTAATGCATTTATTCAGGCCTGGATCTGTGGCAAGGCCACAAAGACCCGGGCCTAGGGCAGCAGGAAGAAGTGAGGAAGCAAAAGACAGAACTCAGTCTGTTAATTGGCTCATGTGACCTAACATGTTTGGTTTATTTGTGTGCACCTTGACTCCTAGGATCCCAGGGGGCGGCCCTTATTTTTTAAAATGGCAGTTTTCAATGTATGATTACCCAATGGCACATACTACTAAAAAAGTATATTATTATGAAAATGGTTGATTAACATGAAGCAGGATTTTACACATGAGCTGTTTTATGCAATATCTTTTTATAGAGACCTACATTGTTTGGGGGGGGGTATAGTTTTCCTTTAAATGCTAGCAAATACAATGCTGCTGAAGCATTACAGAGGAAGTGAGTTCATGATCTTAATTACCTGAGATAACTGCCCAATGTGCCCGGTGACCCCCTCTCTGGCACGGCTCATGGTTAAAGTCTTCATCATATCTGTCCAGGCAGTTAAGTTTGTGCAAGCGATAGCTTTTTTTAACGAAGAAAAGTCAGTTTTACAGCCTAGCTCTTATATATGATAATGTTACACAAACATATAAAAAATGGTAAGTGATATGATGCCACCTGGTGTTTATTAAAGAAATATTACTCTGTAACACAAAGATCAGATGATTTCAGAGACACCTACTAAATGCAAGTTGTTAATCTGCCTGGGTCTCCTATACATTTCCTGATTTTTCACATTATCTGGTAACCTTAGCTCTAGGGCTTTGCTACATTTTCAGCACAGTGTGGACAGACATTCAAATCACCTTGTTTTTCCCCCCACATCTGAAGGGTACTTTGTGGTTGTGGGTGACATACAGCATATTTTACACAAACTATGCCTGGTACAGGCCAATAATTCTGCCAGACACAGCACAGCTCTAGCTATTATTACAGCTGAAGGATACGGGATGAGCACAGGCAGGCCTGAAGTCAGCTGCTGCAAAAGTCTGCCTTTATTCTCTCCATCCATTCCACCTGTGCATAGCTCAGACCGACAGCCAAACACTTCCTTTGCTAGAACAGCCATGTTAGCAGCTATGGGAAACACAGTTACAGATATTTACATTAATATGAAGGTGAATCCATGACATTACCAACTGCAAAAAGTAGGATCTAAGGTGCAGCCTTAGAACACAGAGGATGTTGGTAAGTGAGCCATTATTATTATGATTAACATTTATTGATATAGCGCCAGCAGCGCTGTATCAATAACTTCAATACCAAGCAACTCTTCATTGACCTCACTCACCTGAGAACATCTCCCCCTGAACTGTGAACCCTCTAGAAACAGCAGCCTCTACAATAGAATGCAGTGGTACTTCATGTGCCATGTTTAGTAGTCTCCCTGCCATCCACAGAGCCACCAGGCCACACCTTGTTGTTGTGGACAGAAAAGGCAGCATGTAGCTGTTATATCAATACATGGAATAAAACACAAAAGCACAGTGTTGTCTGTATCCACTTACTGTGGTCCTTCTTGTATCAGGGATGGCACATATTGGTTATAAAGCAGCCATTTCAGTTCCCCACTGAATCTGTGAAACACACAACATTAACTGTCACAAAATGTGCTGATCCCATAAACACGTCATTGCAATTGGTAAATTTTAACTGCAGCTTTGTTTCAACGAACTGCTTACTGGTACCTATTAACAGGTCTTTAAAACTAAATAACTTTAGGAAGGCATGATGTTATTAGTAAGAAGCAGGAAAGCTTAAAGGGATTCTGTCATGATTGTTATGACGTACTTTTTATTTCTAAATGACACTATTTACACTGCAAATAATTCACTCTACAATATAAAATTTCATTCCTGAACCAGCATGTGTATTTTTTTAGTTGTAATATTGGTGTGTAGGCGCCATCTCAGGTCATTTTGCCTGGTCATGTGCTTTCAGAAAGAGCCAGCACTTTAGGATGGAACTGCTTTCTGGCAGGCTGTTGTTTCTCCTACTCAATGTAACTGAATGTGTCTTAGTGGGACATGGATTTTACTATTGAGTGCTGCTATTAGATCTACCAGGCAGCTGTTATCTTGTGTTAGGGAGCTTCTATCTGGTTACCTTCCCATGTTCTGTTGTTAGGCTGCTGGGGGGAGGGGTGATATCACTCCAATTTACAGTACAGCAGTAAAAAGTGACTGAAGTTGATCAGAGCACAAGTCACATGAACAGGGGCAGCTGGGAAACTGACAATATGTCTAGCCCCATGTCAGATTTTAAAATTAATTATAAAAAAAATCTGTTTGCTCTTTGGAGAAATGGATTTCAGTGCAGAATTCCCATGACAGTATCACTTTAAGTGACTGTGGGTGAATGATAAATGTTAGGCACCATCCTAATAGGTTTCTGCTACTTTATTTTAAATGCCAGATGCATACATGCAGAGAATATAAACAGCCCGACACATACTGCTTTCAGCAGCAACTACATTCACAAATAGCCATTGTAAATTTTAAATTAATTTGGTTTGGCTTGGGATGTTGCTTAGAACAGGATTTCCTTTCACTGTATTTCAGTGAACATCCTCTTTAATATTCGTTGTACTTTAATTTATACGGAGGCTTTATGGCAACCTTTAACCCACCTTACCATAATCTAATAGGTTGCTGTGTCTGGCAAGTCATAGTCAAATGCTGGGAATACACTTTGGTCACAACTAGGGTTGCCACCTTTTCTGGAAAAAAATACCGGCCTTCCTATATATTTATCTTTTTTCCCTATTAATAACATTGGGATCAACCATCATTTTTACCGGCCAGGCCAGTAAAATACCGGCCAGGTGGCAACCCTAGTCACAACTATCTTTGTTGCATTAGGATGTGTAGCTTGTCATGATTTACTAAGTTGCTTACCGGCTCTGTCTATTTTTGATCATCTTTTTTAACTCTTCACAGCCCCCAACCGATGGGTCACTATTTTCAGCTACTTTTTTAAAGAACTTGTGCCTCGTCACAGTTGGCGGCAGCAGAGGAAGCTGTGGTGGTGGAGGCAATGGAGGTGGTGGAACCAGAATGACCTTTGCCTCTGCAGCAGTGGGATCTTCATTGGTATTTGGCATGGGTCCTGCAGAAACATTTCACACATAAAAGATTAAAATACAATTCGCAGCAAGCATTGTGCATGCTTTCCTATTTGGGGGATGTCCAGCTGGTGGGTCTAGACACACACTCACGTGCACACCCGAGCCCTAAGGAGTAGTAGACCTGGTGCTCAGACCCTAGGAAGTCGGCACTTCCACAATACTGCACGAAAGAAGGAAGCAGGTACCGGCACACAGGTGCAATTCAAGTAGGGGACTTAACCCTTACGTGTTTATTAAGTCGGCACACAACGTTTCGGGGGCCACTCCCCCTTCGTCAGGTTGTGTGTCGACTTAATAAACACGTAAGGGTTAAGTCCCCTACTTGAATTGCACCTGTGTGCCGGTACCTGCTTCCTTCTTTCGTGCAGCTGGTGGTTCTGCCATAGTTATCGTGGCAAAGTGTGTCTTTATACCTGCCCCTGCAAATTGTTCTTCTAAAACCTTTGTGCATGCTTTGACTCTCCTGAAACTTAACTGCAGTTAGATACCAAGCAAGCATTTCTTTGTCTTTAACTTCATTAAAAAGCTTTGGTGCAAGTCCCCTGCCCTTCCTAAATTCTGAAATCATACCCACAACTGTAGGTGTCATCTTTCTATAGCTAAGGGCAATGGCAGACAAGGAGTTTAGTGGCCTTTCGCCAAATCTCCTCTTCTGCGGGCAGCTATTCTTCTGCAAATGCTTTCCCATCTGCGATAAAGTTACGGAGGTAACACATGTGTTGCTCCGGCTTTCCAAAATCACCCAAAGTTTTCTCACAAGTCTATTTTATCAATTGTCTATAATTGACTTCTCTGGAAACTCTGGGGTAAAGAGACCCCAGGGGAGTCCTAACGAATATGCTATTATCAGATCAAAAATCAGAGACACAAGTTATTCAAGTTACTAGGATGCACTGGTTATATTTAAATGAATGCTGCACAAGCTGATAGCAGTAGAGTGTTAGGAAAAAAAGTGTCTGACTTGTCTTCAGCTCTTCATAATGTATAGAGATAAGCAGATCTGGACTGGGAATCAAACTCTATGGGGTATTTTGATCAAAGAGCGAAGTTAGAGGTCGCCACAGTCCTCTAGAGTGAAATTCTGCCAATCTCCATTCATTTCTATGGAATTTTGAAAGGCGTATTTCACCCATTGATAGGGTTGCCTCATACCTCCCAACTGTCCTGTTTTGAGCGGGACATTCCCATTTTTGACAGCTCAACAGCAGTCCCGGATCTGTACTGAAATGTCCCAAGTTTTTCTCTGATCTGCTGCACTGAACAGCCAGAAAAAGATACAAAGTTTCTAACTTAACTGGCTCTTGGCAGAGAGCCCAGAATAGATACTTAAGATACTTTTGTAACCGTTTTAGATATGATAAGAACGATGACTCGCATCTTAAAGAGCAATTCACCTTCATTAGCAAAACTGTAATAACACATAAAAACCACAGAAATATGTTCGAACTTTCATAACCTGTCAAATTTTGTAAAATAGACATGGTGAATGGGGGAAATCTACAAAAAACAATTTCAACGGGACACCCCAGGAGCCACTCCCTTAATCAAATACTAACGAGCTCCCTAACGTGAGTATAAAACTTTTACTGGTTCTCCCTCCTGTCCACAGATAGTGAAAAGATGGGTCGTCCTTTACACATATGGTTAGAGGTGTATCTACCCGGTCCTTTTTCTTATGGTCACTTGGCAAAAACGAAAATTGCTAATTATCAATTCTGCCTTCTAATACTTTGTTCTGCACTTGACAATAATATTGTTATCTAATCTACTTTATTGGTTATGATTTTGTTATAACTCGTTTTATTTGTATTCTGGAAAAACAAATAAAAACATTTGTGAAAAAAAAGGACATGGTGTGGCCACAAAAATAGGCGGTCACAAAAATTCCCTGTGCAGAGCGCGGCAAATCTTTTTGTCCCTTTTCTGTTGGTGAACCAAGGGCTTTTTTTTAAAGGGCAACTACATTGGCAATAAATTTGTAATACCGGCCCCGGCCAGGTGTTTTAACGGCTAGAAGGGTTGCCACCTTTTCTGGAAAAACAATACCGCCCATAATATA
The DNA here is from genome assembly GCA_038501925.1 of Xenopus petersii. Taxonomy (NCBI): domain Eukaryota; kingdom Metazoa; phylum Chordata; class Amphibia; order Anura; family Pipidae; genus Xenopus; species Xenopus petersii. The sequence continues at coordinate 20,623,775 of CM076687.1, read as the reverse complement.
TTTTTGTGGTTTTTCCCTATTAACAACATTGTCACCAAGCAGCATTTTTACATACCTCCCAACATTTTGGAAGTAAAAAGAGGGACAAAAAAAATTTTTCCGCACGTAGCGCAGCAAATTTTTGGTCACGCCCCTTTATGTGGCCACACCCCCTAATTACCATGTTCGTGCAAAATTTGGCAGGTTATGAAAGTTTGAAAATATTTCTCCTTATCTAAACTGTGTTTTTGTGTCTCAAAATTGTTCCAAAGTATCTTATTTGCACCTGTTAGGTGTTCTGGGCTCTCTGCTAAAAGCCAATTAAGTTAGAAACTTTGTTTCTTTTTCTGGCTGTTCTGAGAAAAGAGGGACTTTCCATTACAAATGAGGGACCTCGGGTTGAGCTGTCAAAAGAGGGACTGTCCCTCCGAACAGTGTCCCACTGGCCCGGCGGGACACCGGGAAAAAACCCGGTGGGCCCCGACCCTCGTGGGCCCCCGCCGGGCCAGACCCCCTCTACATATAAAAATTTTGGAGAAAAAAAGTTTTCGCCGATGCGCATCGCCGCTCATGCATGCGCACGAGAAACGCCACTCGCGCATGCGCATGGCGGCGTTCGAGTGGCCAAACTCAGTGCGGCGCAGTAGGGGGGCGGGGGGCCCTGGACCAGCAGTCCCGGTGGGCCCCGGGCCCCCCAGTCCGACCCTGCCTCCGAAAAAGGGACAGTTGAGAGGTATGTTTTTACCAGCCTGGCCAGGTGGCAACCCTACTTGCTAGGCCACTAAAATACCAGCCAGGTGGATACCCTACACATTGATAAATACCTGTTTAAAATCCCATAGAAATGAATTGAGAGTGGCAGAATTTCACTCCAGAGGACTGTGGCGATCTCTAACTTCACTCTTTGATAAATATACCACTATGGCATCTTACAGGAGCCTCTCTGGCATTTGCCAGAACTCACAGTTGTGGCAATATAAGTTATATATCCCTCTGCAGAACAGTACAAGTGTATTTAATAATCTGCCATTGATAGCCTTTTCCAAACCATCAGCTGAGCTATAAAGTCCACGCAATTCATATTTAGGAACACGGCCACCTACAACAATAGTGAAACAATACCGTCACGTTTGCTGCAGGAGTAGTAAAACTTTCCGGCTTCCGGGAGGAATGATTTAGCAGCTGCACCGCGTTCTACGCCTCGATCTCGGATTGGCCACGTGAATCGCTATAGGCTGAAACAGCCTTCAATCATACATATCAGGGGTGAAAGGAGGGATTGTCTGGCGACCAATGAATGAATCGGTGGATGGGTTGCTAACAATATAAATCGGTAAGGCGATGAAAGTTGCTGTACTAACGTGGTTCAAAGTTGGCGAAATTCGGGCCTAAAAGAAACTTGGGGAAACGGGGCTGCACTTTAACGATTTATAGTAGGTGCTGTGCGTCGATTTTTAATTACTTCCTGTTAAATTGCGTCACATCCGGTAAAGTTATTTCCTTTCAAGAGCGCCATATTGAAGCACGCCCGGCGTTTTGTTAGGCGGTCCTTTGAATTGAATCATTTGCAGTGTAAGGGTGAGTATCTTCTTGTTCCTTGTGTTATATTCCCGCGTTCTAACGGCGCCTCTACATCTACGGGCATCTTCTATTCTGTTCTCGGCTCGGCTGCCTGACCGAGTTAAGTGGAGGACACTGCCGGACTAGTATGTTCCTGGCGGGCCTGTGGCATCTCTCCTCCTTATGTGTTGCTTTAGGCCTTTGCTCTTTGGGGCCTTTGTTGTCTCCTGCTGTAGGTCAGAGAATGCAAAGCTCATCCGCCTCGTAATATTTCACTTTTAATGTGTGTTTTCTTTGTTTAACTCTTGATGCTGTGTATATGGGTGTTACAGTGATTGTGGACTAGTCCTACACCTTTAAAGGAATTCTGTTATGATTTTTATTGTGTAGCTTTTATTTCTAAATTACACTGCAAATAATTCACTCTACAATATAAAATTTCATTCCTGAACCAGCAAGTGTATTTTTTAGTTGTAATATTGGTGTGTAGGTGCATCTCAGATCATTTTGCCTGGTCATGTGATTTCAGAAAGAGCCAGCACTTTAGGATGGAACTGCTTTCTGGCAGGCTGTTTCTCCTACTCAATGTAACTGAATGTGTCACAGTGGGACCTGGATTTTACTATTGAGTGTTGTTCTTAGATCTACCAGGCAGTTATTATCTTGTGTTAGGGAGCTGCTATCTGGTTACCTTCCCATTGTTCTGTTGTTAGGCCACTGGGGGGGAAGGTGAGAGGTGCTAGCACTCCAATTTGCAGTAAGGGCAGATACATGTTCTCAGTCAGGGAGATTTAGTCGCCTGGCGACTAATCTCCCCGAACTGCCTTCTGCCGGCTATAATGTAAATCGTTGGCGGGATGGCCCTTGGAGCGATTCGCTTTCCGAAGTCGCCTGACGTTTCCTCGTGAGGCAACTTTGGAAAACGAAGCACTCAGTGCCACCCCGCCAGGAATTTACATTCTAGCAGGCAGGAAGGCGGTTTGGGGAGACTAGTCATCCGAAGAAGGATATTTGTCTTCAACTAATCTCTCCGAATCTGAACGTGTGCCTCTGCCCTAAAGAGTGGCTGAAGTTTATCAGAGTACAAGTCACATGACTCAGGGCAGCTGGGAAATATGAATATGTCTAGCCCCATGTCACATTTCAAAATTAAAAAAAAAAATCAGTTTGCTCTTTTGAGAGACTTATTTCAGTGCAGAATTCTGCTGGAGCAGCACTTTTAAACAAAAAACTTCCCATGACCGTATCCCTTTAATTTATAGTGAATGTACTAGGGCAATGTTCTGTTGAAGCTGCAAGTAAGACTTATAATAATTATTATTATTTTTATTTTACTTTTTTCTCTCTTCAGATAAAGGATTTAAGGAAACATGTCTATTCAAGAAGTTAGGCCGAATAACACAATCTACATCAACAACCTCAATGAGAAAATCAAAAAAGATGGTGAGTTAAGGCTGACTAGCAATCACTGGTGCACATACTGTAGCTCTGTACACATTTACCTGTATCTATACATTCTCGGCTTGGTGCATTTTTGAGCAATTCCATGTTATTGAGCAGTCATTTGCCCTGGAAAAATAAATTCATTCTTTTTTTGTTTCCATTTCTTTAGAACTAAAGAAGTCCCTCTATGCCATATTCTCGCAGTTTGGTCAGATTCTAGATATCTTGGTGTCTCGAAACCTGAAGATGAGAGGACAGGCTTTTGTTATATTTAAAGAAACAAGCAGTGCCACCAATGCTCTGAGGTCTATGCAGGGGTTTCCCTTCTATGACAAGCCAATGGTTAGTGTTTTTTTTATTTTTTTTCTTTAATTTAAGTTTTCTTCAAGCCATGCATATCTGACACTATTTATGCAAAATAGTTTGCCTTAAGGGGCGTGGATTTATATCTGCACCTTAGTGGCAGACTAATAATGTATAAAAAACACCCTTCCAAGTCCCTCTGCCTGTAAAGTTAACATACCCTGTGTGCTTGCATATTTGTTGTATGCTGCTTTTTATTGTGGAGGTGCGCAGAAGATTAGTTTTTTTCCCTGAATGGCCTCTAAATTTGTCAGCCATATTATAATCCTATTCGCAGTCTGCTGCAATAAAACCAGAGTGCCGTCCAATCGCACATTATGATATATTATAATTAGCAATGCGCCGATTCCAGGATTAGTTTCGGGATTCTGCTTTTTTCAGCAGGATACAGATTAGACCAAATGCTTCTGCCCGGCCAAACCAAATCCTAATGAGTTTTTGTCACAAAACAAGAATGTAAAACCAGTTTTACCCTTCCCACCCCTAATTTGCATCTGCAAATAGGATTCGGGTCAGTATTGGGCAGAATCTTTCTTAAAGGATTCGGCCGAATATAAAATAGTGGACTTGGCGCATCCCTAATTATAATCCTTGGTTTCTCCAACCTAACATACATACTCTTGAAGCATTAAAAAATATTCTATTTGTGCACATACAGCCATACATCTCACTAACTCATTATATTGTAGCATGCTCTCCAAGCAATTTAAAGTCAGTCTGTGCTCAACTCTGCATAGATCACCTGACACTGCTCACACTGCTGAAGTAAGCTCTGCTACCCACCAAAACTAAATACCAGCTAGTTAAGCAGACGCTGAAGATCTGTACCTGAAAGTGAGCAGGAACTGATGTCTGGCTTGAACCAAAGTGTGCACAACAGAGAACGAGCGCATTCACCAAGAGCTCCACAAACTGGATTACACCAGATTGCCCAATTTGCTCATGCTGTTCTGATCTTGAAAACACATTGAAATAAGAGATTTTGATAAAAATACAATTTCTGGTGTTACTGTTCATTTTAATACATATGAAATGATCAATTTCTAAAAAAGGACATTATACATATACATAAGTGGAGAATGACTTCACTAACCATTTCGAATAATGGTGTATTTTACACCGCTCCTGGCTGCTGTGAACATTCTGTTGCAGTCTATAGATTCTCACACACAGTACAATTAAATACAATTAAAATAAAATTTTTAATGTTTGGCTTTTGTCAATGTGCTCATTAGTTATTTCAAAATGGGATACCCCTTAGCTGTAAAGCATATAAAGTTATATATTCCCTGTTTTTTTTTATACCTTTTCAGTCTCCATGGCGTACCTTAGTTGGTCTTGAAGGAAATGTTAAAATTAAGTAAGCTTTATTAGAAAGATCTATATAAATAAACCAGGAAAACAAAGTAATGCTGCTCTGAGTCCACATTACATTTCTTTCTTTCTATTGTGTACACATGGGCTTCTGTATCAGACTTCCTTCTTTCATCTTAAATCTTCAGGGCTAGGGCTTGAGCATGCTCAGTTTGCTTCCCTCCCTGCTGTAATTTGATCCCTTCTTCCCTCCTTGCTCTAATCTTAGTCCAGAGCTACGAGTTAACAGGGAGAGACTCAGGCAGGAAGTGATGTCACACCAAGCTAATATGGCAGCTGTTATCCTAAAGAGACAGAAATTCTAGACCTGTTTATTCAGGTATGGTAAAGCATTCTGCAGAATAAATAGGGTCATAGCTTGCACTATTGTGGCTTATCTATTTTCAATAAACTGCTTTGGTAGCTTTCCTTCTCCTTTAATGCTGATTTTCTTTTTACCCTCCCCTCAGAGAATACAGTACTCAAAGACGGATTCTGACATAATTGCCAAAATGAAGGGTACCTACGTGGAAAGAGACCGAAAGAGGCAGGAAAAGAGGAAGGTGAAAGCCCCGGAAGTTCAAGGTGTCAAAAATGCAATGCCAGGTGCAGCGCTGCTTCCAGGAGTTCCAGGGCAGATGGCGGTAAATGCATTTTTATTCTGAATCCCTTCTGAAAACCTTTATGTTGCACAATCATAATTTTTTTTTTTTTTTTATTTATTTGTAGGCCATGCAAAATATACCTGGTATGACTCAAGCTCCACGCATGATGCATATGGCTGGACAGGCACCCTACATGCATCACCCTGGTATGATGCCTCCACCAGGCATGGCACCTGGACAGATGCCACCTGGAGGTATGCCCCATGGGCAACTGATGCCTGGGCAGATGGCACCTATGCAGCCAGTAAGTAACACTACATCACCAGGTTTGTGTGTGGGTGGAATGCTCTTATAGAGAGTACCTATTTGCTAGCCTAACATTATTTACAACTCTAATCCAATGTCCTTTAAAGTATAGAATTGTTTCAATATTCTTATCACTTGTTAGGAAGTAATTTTTTTACGGGACCACTTGTATCCTAGGTGTTTTGAATGTGCTTTTGGAAATGTCATTTTAGTTGTGGTCAGAAGAGGAATCTTCACATCTAGACATGCTAAAATGAATCTCTCAGGGCGACAGGATGGTCAATATCAGACAATCTGAGCATGTTTGGGAGCTTCTACTCTAAAGGTGGCCAACACAGGCCAATGAAATTTGCCTGAATGCTCCTTCCAGGCAACCTGCAGTTTACTTACCCATGCACAGGGTAGTCTGGCTAGAAAATACCATTGGACTATATGGCCCTCTCCTGGCAGATCTTCATTAGCAATTAGATTCACTGTTGGGGGGGGGGGGGTTAATAGCCTTTCCTTTTTTTTTTTTTTTGTCATTTAAAAGATGTCCACTTCTTTGGAATTGCCTATATCTGAGTGTTTAAGTCATATCTTTGATGCTATTTTTCTCATTGCAGATTTCTGAAAACCCGCCGAATCACATCCTCTTCCTCACCAACCTTCCAGAAGAAACGAATGAGCTAATGCTATCTATGCTGTTCAACCAGTGAGTATTGGACACTATATTTACATTAATGGGGATTTTCACAATCATGTCTGTCTATAAAAACGCTTTAGTTAAATATCTGTAATGCAGAGCAACGTGTGGTTTTCCACAAAAAAACTTTATAAAAAGTTATATTTAGTACCTATAAGTATTCTAGGAATGCTTAATGCAGATTGTCGCTTTGCAATTACACTGATGTAAGGAAACTGTCCAATGGATGGATAAATGGAATAATAACTTGCCAAGCAGTGCTTGAAGCTTCCAGTGCCCAAAGATTCTTGCATGTTAAGCACTGCATGGAGGAAGAGAACTGCAGAAGGGAGTTGACCTCCTGTATCCCAGCAATCTGGAGAGGGTTCTTGCAGTTCTATAAGAACTTGCAAGGTTTCATTTGTGTTTTGTAAATACATGTTCATATTGGGAAAGGGGTAAGAATGCACCGAATTCACTATTTTGTTTTTGGCCGAAACTCCGAATCCATTGTGGAAGACCTGCCGGAATACCGAACGAAATCCTTATTTGCATATGCAAGTTAGGGCAGGAAGGGAAGAATTTTTTTACTTGTTTTGTGACCAAGTTACAAGACTTTCCGCCTCGCCTCTAATTTGCATATGCAGTTTAGGATACGGTTCAGCGGGCAGAAGGATTTCGCCGAATTCGGGATTCGTTTTACCACAAATTTCAAACACTTTCTTCCCCCCCCCCAACAGATTCCCTGGTTTCAAGGAAGTTCGGCTTGTTCCTGGCCGGCATGACATTGCCTTTGTGGAATTTGATAATGAGGTGCAAGCTGGAGCTGCACGGGAATCTCTTCAGGGATTCAAGATCACACAGAGCAACTCCATGAAGATCTCATTTGCTAAAAAATAAAGAGACTTAACACCGGATCACTCTTCATGTACACTGACATGACTCAGGAGTCTGAGCAGGGCTATTCTGAATTATGTTAAGATGTTTTATTTTGGGCTTTTTGCCCCTCTAAATACATGAAGATGTTGTTTTTTAGTATACTTTGGTGTCACATTCATCTTGTTGGTGAGTAACGTTTTAATTTTTTTCCATAACATTTTTATTTCGTGTTTCAGCATTGCACCCAGAGTCTGCAACTCAGACATTGTACCTGGAGCTTGTGTTGTTGTAATAAACATGATTTGTCTATTTTAACCAATGTGGCTGGTTGTTTTTATTTTTAAAAACTTAGATGTTTCAACACTTGTGTTTAAATTTAATGTGCTCCATTTTAAATTGTTGTCTTCTATATCTATCACAAAATCTGAAAACTTCGTGACATTCGGCGCATGCGCAGTAGATCCGTACCCGGTACATGCTCCTGCGCATGCACCAAAAACGTCAAAGCAGGAAGAAGACTGCTTGGGAGAAGATGGCACCTGTGAGCTCCGTGGACAGGACCTGCGCAGAGAGGTGAGAGGTGTTTACAATATCTTGTTTTTCCTCCTGCATTTAAATGCATACTAATGCCCACAACACATAAAAAAGAAAAATTGCACATGAGTGCATTTCAGTGCGTGTATGAGATATTGTAAATATATTGTGTATATACTGTAAGGCAGTGCTGTCCAAACTCTGGTACTGAGGGTCAAAATTTTTCCGGCCTACATAGTGGAGGGCCGATAATAGAAGCCAGTGTTGACCACTCCCTGTTTTTGAACCACATAGGCTGCTTGGTGGGGGTGATATCATTCTAACTTTCAGTACAGCAGTAAAGAGTGAGTTTATCAGAGCACAAGTCACATGACTGGAGGCAGCAGGGAAACTGACTATGTCTAGCCCCATGTCAGATTTCAAAATTAAATATAGAAAAATCTGCTCTTTTAAGAAACGGATTTCAATGCAGAATTCTGCTGGAGCAGCACTATTTTAACTGATGCATTTTGAGAAAAAAAAATTAAATCACTTTAATGATGTCATACAATAGATAGTTTATGAAACCCTTGTACAGTCTAGAGCAGGGATCCCCAACCTTTTGAACCCATGAGCAACATTCAAAAGTAAAAGGAGTTTGGGAGCAACACTAGCATGAAAAATGTTCTTGGGGTGCCAAATAAGTGCTGTGATTGGCCATTTGGTAGCCGCTATGTGGATTGTCAACCTACATTGAGGCTCTGTTTGGCAGTACATCTGTTTTTTATGCAACTACAACTTGCCTCCAAGCCAGGAATTCAAAAATAAGCACTTGATTTGAGGCCACTGAGAGAAACATGTTGCTCAGGAGCTACTGGTTGGGGATCATTGGTCTAGAGCAAACATGTCTGGCCTCAAATCCCTGAATTCACCTGAGAAAGTTATCCTAGCATCTCCACAAGATGGCGCCAGAGACTTTATCAACCCTTATATTTGTATAAACTACAACTTTTCCTTTTAGCTTCCCTTCTGGCAATGGAAAAGTAGATCACTCCCTCCCCTTTAAAAAAAAAAAAATTAACTCAAATTCCTTTCCATTTGAAATATGAATCTGAAATACTGCATAACTTTTTAAAAATGTCATTAACAGATATCCCCAGGTTACTTCGTTATGTGCATTACATTCAGAGCTGTCAGGAGGTAATTCGCCTCTTCTTCGGGGCGACAATTCTCCCTGAATAGCCTCCCGCTGGCTAGAATCTAAATCACCAGCGGGATGGCACTCGGATCGCTTTGTTTTCTGAAGTTTCCTCGTGAGGCAATTTCGGGCGACTTCAGAAAACTAAGTGCTTTGAGTGCCATCCCGCCGGCGACTTTACATTCTAGCCGGTGAGAGGCAGTTCTGGGAGATTAGTTGCCCGAAGAAGAGATTTGTTGCTGGGTGACTAATCTCCCCGAATCTGAGCTTATGTCTCTGCCCTTAATCAAAGAAAGATAGATGTCTCTCTCGCTCTTATCTCTCTCTGTGTCTCTCTCTCTCTGTGTGTCTCTCTCTCTGTGTGTGTCTCTCTCTCTGTGTGTGTCTCGCTCTCTGTGTCTCTCTCGCTCTCTGTGTGTGTCTCGCTCTCTGTGTGTGTCTCGCTCTCTGTGTCTCTCTCGCTCTCTGTGTCGCTCTCTCTCTCTCTCTCTCTCTCTCTCTCTCTCTCTCTGTGTCTCTCTCATCTCATTGTACATCTGATACAATTTCACATGATGGGAGCACGCCCCTTTTATGTTTATTTGTAGATTTTATAGAGTTTTCGGATAATTTGCATTTAAAGGAATAGTTCAGTGTGAAAATAAAAACTGTATAAATAGATAGGCTGTGCAAAATAAAAAATGTTTCTAATATAGTTAGTTAGCCAAAGATGTAATATATAAAGTCTGGAGTGAACAGATGTCTAATAAAACAGCCAGAATCCAACTTCCTGCTTTTCAGCTCTATAACTCTGAGTTAGTCAGTGACTTGAAGGGGGGCCACATGGTACATTTCTGTTCAGTGAGTTTGTAATTGATCCTCAGCATTCGGCTCAGATTCAAAAGCAACAGAAATGACCCATGTGGCCCCCCTAAAGTCTCTGATTGGTTACTGCCTGGTATCCAGGGTAACCAGTCAGTGTAAACCAAGAGAGCTGAAAAGCAGGAAGTTGGGTTCTGACTGACAAGTTATACATCCAGTCCCTCCAGCCTTTATACATTACATTTTTGCCTAACTAACTATATTAGAAACATTTTTTATTTTGCACAGCCTATCTATTTACCCAGTTTTTATTTTTACACTGAACAATTCCTTTAACCCTTGGAGCATCGAACAATTGATTTTAATCTTTGGAGTTTTTGGACTTTGGTTTTCATATGCATTATTTGGTTTCAAACACAACTGCCTTTAACGAATTAGTGCCCCTTTCTCTCCTCTACATATGGTGGGTAAGGAAGGGTCAGTTTGAATTGGGGCCTGCCCAGATATCCTCTGGTACTTGGCAAGTCAGTCTGAGGCTGTTTGAATGCTACTTGAGTAGTTAGTATTATGTGGCTGATTTTTGTCCCTCAGCACCACACAATACAGTTATATTTAGTTAAAAATGACTGGACCCATTAGGTTTAATTCTGCCATCGTGCCTAAAGATGCAAATATTGTATGGTCTAAGACAGGGATCCCCAACCTTTTGAACTCGTGAGCAACATTCAGAAGATAAAGGAGTTGGAGAGCAACACAGGCATGAAAAATGTTCTTGGAGTGCTAAATAAGGGCTGTTATTGCCCATTTGTTAGCCCCTATATGAATTGTCAACCTACATTGAGGCTTTGTTTGTCAGTACACCTAGTTTTTATGAAACCGAAACTTGCCTGGAATTCAAAAATAAGCACCTGCTTTGAGGCCACTGGGAGCAACATCCAAGGGGTTGGAGAGCAACATGTTGCTCACGAGCTACTGGTTGGGGATCACTGGTCTAAGATATTCTACTACTGCTGGGCTAGTAAATAACCCAGGGACTAATACATAGGCAGTTACTGGCTACCAATTTCTTTCTTCAGATCATCTGCCAGGGTATGGGTCACATTTGCTTTTATTGTTTTGAGTAGAACCTCTGGTTTGTTTAGGCCCTGTGTGATGTTATCATTGGCTTGGGGTCTGATCAACAAGATAAGAAATAGCATATGGGCAGTAAAATAAGCCACGATCTGATTAAGTTACTATATTGACTATAAATGCCTCTTTCTGTTCCATTTCCTTCATATTTTTTGTTCATCCTCTCTTTTTGGCACCATTTGCTCGTATTTGCAGCTTGTATAATTTTTTTTTTTTTTTTTTTACTGCTTTAATAAAGAATATTTTTTTGTCACTTCCACTTTCATTAATCTCATTTGGCAGTGGCATAACCCCTCACCATATCCCCCTATACCTCCTGTGCCTCCTTGTAGCCGCAGAGTCTGCTTCCTCTGTAGTTATGCCCCTGCCATTTGCCCATATTCATCACCTTAGTTTTGTTCATATCGGTGGGAATTTCTAGACTTTTCCTTGTCAGCATAGTATATCATATGCACAGATTCCAATGAAACAGTGGCTTCTAGGGGCTTTATTGTCATTAAAACTAGATTGTTTGCCTGAATTAACCCCGCATGGCCCACTTTATTTTTCATACCCTCCGGTACTTAGTCATAGGTGTCTCTGTCAGCAGCATGTTAAACACAGAATTTAAACTTACAGGAAAAACTGTCAGTTTATTTTGAAATCAAAAGGGTTTTCCAGCAGCAGTAAAATGGCTACAGAAAACCACTTGTGTACCTTTTCTCCTTTTTTCCGGCTTGAATGGCTGCCCCCATGGCTACATAGCAGCTTGTTTATATAAACTATAGTAGTACTTATCTATCTACTGTGTATCCTGTGCTTGAATGGCTGCCCCCATGGCTACACAGCAGCTTGTTTCTATAAACTATATTAGTCATATGTTATCTACTGTGTATCCTGTGCTTGAATGGCTGCCCCCATGGCTAAACAGCAGCTTGTTTATATAAACTATAGTAGTACTTATCTGTTATCTACTGTGTATCCTGTGCTTGAATGGCTGCCCCCATGGCTACATAGCAGCTTGTTTATATAAACTATAGTAGTCCTTATCTGTTATCTGCTGTGTATCCTGTGCTTGAATGGCTGCCCCCATGGCTACACAGTAGCTTGTTTATATAAACTATAGTAGTACTTATCTATCTACTGTGAATCCTGTGCTTGAATGGCTGCCCCCATGGCTACATAGCAGCTTGTTTATATAAACTATAGTAGTACTTATCTGTTATCTACTGTGTATCCTGTGCTTGAATGTCTGTCCCCATGGCTACACAGCAGCTTGTTTATATAAACTATAGTAGTACTTATCTGTTATCTACTGTGTATCCTGTGCTTGAATGGCTGCCCCATGGCTACACGGCAGCTTGTTTATATAAACTATAGTAGTACATATCTGTTATCTACTGTGTATCCTGTGCTTGAATGTCTGTCCCCATGGCTACACAGCAGCTTGTTTATATAAACTATAGTAGTACTTACCTGTTATCTACTGTGTATCCTGTGCTTGAATGGCTGCCACCATTTTATATATAAAAATATAAATAAATGTATATTATATATAAACTATAGTAGTCTTATTTTTATGGGTAATGGGGTCCCTAACATATTGTACCTTCCTAATAAATTTGGCTTTTGTCCTTAAAATCCCATGTCATAGTATGATTTGTTACTACTACTGTATGGTTACCAGATCATTTCTTTAACTTAAGTACCTATTAAATAAACAAACAGAATGGCTGCATTGTGATGCTACCCTTGATCTTAAACACAGTAGTGTATTCTGTTGTTCTTTGAATTCTGTTTTCTCCTGGATGTCAAAATGTGAACTTGCTCTGTTCAGTAGTCTACCGGAGATAACTTCTCCAACTCCAATTAGTGTCTTGATGTGAAAAAGAACATGTGAGAGGATTAACATATCTTGCAGGCATATCTTGGCTGAAGCTAATGTAAACAGAGTTGTTGGCAAGTAGTTAGATTCCTATGTTCTGTTTGATGGCGTATGGAATGTCATTTTCTACATTGTGGTGGTCCTTGCTTTCATAAAGGAACTGCAAACTTCCTGTTTTTATGATGGGCGTCTAAGGTATGGGTGGTGTGGACAAACTATAGACCCCAGGGTGCAGCAACCTCTTTTAACCCAAGTTCACATGCACAGGTCACAGCAACTCTCCTTTAATAATGTTATTCTCTGCCCCACTAGCCACACTGAATTCCTTTATGGAACACTGCATAGAAATGTGTCCGTTTCACATAAAAACAGAACCATTCCAAAATAGGTCATATCTCTGTGTGTGGATAGACCCATAGCTTTGCAGCATGAAAGCCTTTCCAACAATAAAAAGCTTACAATTGTAGCTCACTAAGGCGCAAATTCACTAAGCGCCGAACGCTAGCGTTAATTCGCTAGCGTTTGGCATTTACGTTACTGCGCAAATTCACTAACGAACGCTGGCGTAGTTTCGCTAGTGTTACTTCGCATCCTTACGCCAGGCAAATTTTCGCTAGTGACGTAACTACGCAAATTCACTAACTTGCGCTGTGTACTGAACGCTACCTTTTACGCTAGACTTCCTTCGCCACCTCAGACCTGGCGAAGCGCAATAGAGTAGATAGGGATTGTTTCAAAAAAAGTAATTTTTTTCTAAGTCCCAAAAAACGCTGGCGTGTTTTCTACATGATGGGTGATAGGCTGAAAAAGATCGAAGAATTTTTGGGGCTCCCCTTCCTACCCCCTACATTTCCTGACTCATGGCAACTTACCTAGACAGTGGGCACATGTGTAGGGCAAAATAAAAATTTTATTTGCTGATTTGAAGGTTTTCTAGGCAGTTGTAGTGCTGATACGTGTTCCTCCATTGAAATTTGAATTTTGCGCCGTATGCAAATTAGCCTTCGCTAGCGTAACTTCGCTTTACATAGCGAATCAACGCTAGCGCAACTTCGCAAACTTACGCTACCCCTGTGCGCAACTTCGGATTTTAGTGAATTTGCGGAGCGCTGGCGAAACTACGCCTGGCGAAGTGCAGCGAAGTTGCGCCTGGCGCAACTTCGCATCTTAGTGAATTTGCCCCTAATAGTTCAGCTTGTATAATGTAGTCATCTAGGTGTTTTGATTTTACCAAGGATATTTTCCTTTCTTTTTTTTTTTTAAATTATTTTTATTGAATTTTGCAATGAAATAAATGTACTTGACTATTTGACAATCATACAGATATATCTATGCAAATCATGTTCAAAAAATTTCAAATGGACAGTAAACAATAAACAAGGAAGTGTTAAAACAGTTAGACCTGTTCTCTTCTTTCAATTAAAAGCTCGGTAAAATAAGTTTAGAATCTCATCAAAATTAACTTATGGGTTTAAATCAGCAATTATGTGAATGGCTTAGCAACTATATTATATAACTGACTTTTCAATAAACTTTACCCATAAATTTATGGATACATTTTCTTTTGCTGTCATCTAGAGTTGCAGTATAAATTGACCATCTACTTTTAATTTTATTTCTTTGAGATATATCCTTGACTCTGTATCAAATAACTTTTTGAAAACATAAATTATATAGATATAAAAGGACATCTTTCAAAGTTGGAGGTTTCTCTCCAATCCAGTAGCTGAATTTTATAAATCTAAAATTTCAACTGAGGATATTTTCCAACCATACCCCAAAAGCTGGTGTAAATGTACAATATATTAGCTTCTTATTAATTATGTTTTTTTTCATAAATGAAACCCTAAGGATGGTGGCACATGTGGCTACTGTGGGAGATTAGTCTCCGAGCAACCAATCTCCTCTTCTTCGGGCGACTAATCTCTCCTAAATGCCTTCCTGTTGGCTAGAATATAAATCTTCAACGGGATGGCACTCGGATCGCTTTGGCTTTCCGAAGTCATCCGTGGAAACTTCGGGCGACTTCGGAAAACAAAGAGTTCCAAGAGCAGGAAGGCATTTAGGGGAGATAAGTCACCCGAAGAAGAGGCGATTTGTCGCTGGGCGACTAATCTCTCCAAGTAGCAGCATGTGCCATCACCCTGAATTGTTAAAAGTAGCAAAGGAGTCATCAGGGTGCACAAAACTGTCCACCTGGGTGGGCGAGGGGACTTGTGACTTCTATGGATGCCTTCAGAATACAGACTGACAGCTGCTTGGTCAGATGGGACAGATGTAAAGTCAGCAGGCAGCAAGCCCTGGGCTGTACGAGTGGTAAATTTCACACCTCTGGGGTTAATATAGAATGCAGAAGAGAGATTTATCCCACCCATGATGCAGAAACAGGGATCTAATTGCATTTAGTGAATCCAGAAAATAATATTAGTTGTTAATGTAAAGAAATTTATAGAGCTCCCTATATTGTTCCATTTAATGTGGTATACTGAGGTCAACGGGGTGCTTTGTAATGAAGTCCAGTGAAACAGAAGAAAAGTATATTTATGCACTGTGGCACAATTTGTTTTGATTATCTCATATACTCCAGTTGGAAGTATACTGCAAACTGTATGGGAACATTCAGGGCTGAGCTCCTACCCTAAATATGAATTTGTATTCCATGCCTTGCAGCCAAACTGGCAAACACATGCACACTGAATAAAGCTTAAAGTGAAAAATAATCTTCTAAAATCGGCAATAAAATTATTCTTTATAAATAGGTTATAGGTTATAATAGATGTTTTCCTTATATTTGAGATAAAAGGGCTAATTTAGGAATGTTCAAATTAAGCAACTGCAATGCTCCGTTGCAAAAAAACTCACCTGCCTTTACTCCCAGAACTTCAGCTTTTTGGAAAGCACAGGAACCCTTGTCACTCATGGGTAGCATATGGCACAGCAAACACTGCCCCTGCAAATGTCCTGTGTAACCTAAAGAGATCATTTTACTGATACCCATAGACCTAGAAGCTATTCATTGATGTTTTGTATGGATAATTAATGGTTGCTGTGTACTGGCTTCATAAGAAAACAGGAATATGTTGTTTCCTTGACTCTGAGCACTTCATCTGTATTGCAATTATATTTTTTATATTTATGTGAATTGTATTTCTAATAATGCACTTATTGTTACTTTTTATTCCAATGACCCCTTGTTTGTTACTGCTAATTTATTGTTTTGCTGTACAGTGCTTTGCCCTCGAGGAGCGCTTTACAAATAAAAATATACATACATACATACAAATATGAATTATAATGTAAAGTCCGCTGTTCTGAAATGTCCTACCTTTTCCAATAGGCTCTGTCATCTTGATAAGTAACCCTTATGTCTGTTGTTTTTGGCAAGAAAATGCATACAAAGCTTTCTAAATCAATAAATACCTAAATGAACATGATGTCAAAAAGAAAACAAATATTAAAGGGGTTGTTCATCTTTAAACACTTTTTCCAGTTCAGTTGGTTTTGGAAAATTCACCAGAAATAAAGACTTTTCCCAATCAATTTCTATTTGTGACTGTTTTTCTAATATTGAAGTGAAGTTAAATTTTTCCCCTTCTAAAGCAGCACTGGGAGGGGGGGGGGGTTGCGACTGTTTAACTGTTTTAAATTGATACATTTAGTTGATACTTTTGTTATGTTTGTCCCTGCTGAGGAGATTTCCCAAGTTTCAATAAAACCAGCTGTTAGAATTGATACAATAGTTGTGAATATTGTACAGATACTGCTGAGAAATGTATCAACTAATTGTATTAACCAAATGTAGCAAATTGTAACAGTTCTGAATTCTGGATCACTGAGCTGCAAGACTGAAAAGCTAGCTTCGGGTCTTTTCTCGGCTTCAGGACTTCAACTTTGGCTCCTTTTGTAGCTTCGGGTCTTTTTTTCGGTTTCAAGACTTCAACTTCGGCTCCTTCCATAGTTTTGGGTTTTTTCGTGGCTTCAGGATTTCATCTTCAACTTCTTCATCTCCTTTCTTAGCTTTGGGTCTTTTCTCGGCTTTAGGACTTCAACTTCGGCTCCTTTTGTAGCTTCGGGTCTTTTCATGGCTTCAGGACTTCAACTTCGGCTCCTTTTGTGGCTTCGGGACTTCTGCTCTTCAGGACTTCGGCTCTTTGAGACTTCGGCAGGTGCGGCTCGGCTTCGGCGCTGTTAAGGGGGGCCTGACTATTTTGAAAAGTGCAGCACAGCCGGGCCCCCCTTTAGGCCTGGGCCCTGTACAGTAGTACCTCCTGTGCCCCCTGATGGCGACCCTGTTTTCAGTCCCATACCATATTCACACAACCTACACACAAATATTAGGGTCAGTTTCATGAGGAACCAATGAGCCTCTCTGTATATCCTGCTCTCCAAGTCCTTGCACTGATGAGATCTAACAAGATTAAAACAGGTTATAGCCCCAAAAGTATCTGTGCCAGCAGGATCTTGTTTAGGTAGCCAAAGAAAATAAAGGAGTAATTTGCTTGCCTTTGTCCCATTACTTCCATATGTAAGGGTTAAATAGTTTGCTTTAAAGGCAATGCTATATGTGTCGCATGAGTATATTTTGCTTCAGGAAGGTTATGGCTGGAATGTGGGAGTAAATCCACACAAGGGAGAACATACAAATTCCTTGGAGACAGCACCCAGGTAACAGTTGAACCCAGTTCTGCAAGTCAGCCGCTGAGCCACCACATAATCCACTACATATTGAGTGGAGAGACATAATGCAGACCTTACACAGACTGCAAACTGCCATGTTGATTTATCCTGCTGTGTTTCAGTAGATGAAGGCAGTGTGTGGGCATGTATACGAATGACATGCAAGGCAGATGACATCATCTGAGGCCTGAGGGTAACACAACTCATATGGTGATCTAACTATTCCCGAGTGACAGCTAGGCAAGCTCACGCTTGTTACTTGAATTGCACAAGGCTCATAAGTATATATAATATCCATGGGCTTTAGATTAGGAGTGTGACGACATTTACTGTCACACTACAACTCCCAGCATGCCTAGACGATTTGCATTCTGTTCAGTTTAAACAATAGCATTACAGTGCAGGTATGGGAGCTTTTATAGTGAATGATAATACATTGAGCTTTTCCACATTGCATTTTTTAGTCTTAAGACTACTGCTTCCAGTTATTTCAACCAGGGCCAGATTTACATAGCAGGCAACCCCTAAGTCCACTGCCAGTGCGTAAATAGAAATTAATGGAACACACAGCAAATAATCTTTCAGGTCCCCAAAATGTCTAGCTGTTGACCTTTTTTACCAATATTAATTGAAATTGTATATGAATTAGGGCTTCCTGCGGCCCCTACACCTTTTGGGCCCACCTGCAGCCACAGGGTCTGCTTCCTCTGTAGTTACTCAAGATCATGAGATCAAGAGTGAGTTTGCTGTCATTTCATCCATATACGTTTGTACAGTACACAGTGAAACGAAACAACGTTCCTCTAGGACCATGGTGCTAGAAGCTTGCTGCCCCCTAAAATCCTGCCACCCTAGTCTGGGCCTTTCCACAAATCCGGGCTTTTGATTTCAACAGTGCCATCTCCAAAGATTTGAAGGAGTGAGCGCCTCCTGAGCTACGGGCTGAGAAGAACTTTACCCAGGTCTGGTTTGCGGTGCACACAGCCTGGGCAGAGCTGGGCCAACCCGGCCAGGTGCCTAGGCAACCTGGCGGGCCACGCCACTGGCTCAGTGCGCGCGAAACTGCGCTCCAGCGCGCATCCTCAAAGCTTTGCTACAGCGCGCATGCGTGAAATGGTGTGCGCTCATGCGCAAAAATGGTGTTCGCGCATGCACAGAAGTGCATTTTCGTGAAAGTTACACTCGGCAGTCTGGGAGAGATGGGACCGGACATGGGGTAGGCGACAAAGCAGGTACGTGCCTTGCGCCCCCCCAGCTTTGCGCCCTAGGCATGTGCCTACTCTGCCTACCCCTAGTTCCGGCCCTGAGCCAGGGCCGCCATCAGGGGGGCACAGGGAGTACTACTGTACCAGGCCTCAAGGGGGCCAGCTGTGCTGCACCTTTCGAAAAAGCCGGGCCAACCTTGACTGCCAAGCCGTATCTGCTGTAGTCCCGAACCTCCGAAGTCCCAAACAGCCGAAGTCAAGACAAGTCGAAGTCCCAAAGAGCCGAAGTCCAGACAAGTTGAAGTCCCAAAGAGCCGAAGTTGAAAGTTGAGGTGCCGAAGTTGAAGTCCTGAAGCCACAAGTTCAGTTCTACTAAACACCAGTGTTTTTTGATTTGATCAAACCCCTGACCACCAATGTATTATTTTAATACTCTATAGGCCCCTGCCACCAATGTTTTGTCAACATTTTTTCATCTTAAAGGGGGCCCTGACCACCAATGATTTTTTTTACAAACTTTTATGGGGTGCCCTGGCCCCTGGTTAGAAGTTGGAAAATAAGGGGCAGTAGCCTGACTTCTGGTGCTTTAAAAACTATACATTGCACCATGAACTGCCATGGGCCACTGGTTTATTGCATTTTCTGTTGGGTAACTTGCTTTTCCTGTCACAAAGTTACATATCATGATTGCAATATCATGTGTCAGTGTGTTGTTACAGGGCGCCAGCTCCTATTGTGGACTGGGCATCATTTTCCTGCCCATGATAAGAGTCTGACAGAAAGTTGTGCAGAAGGAAGGTCAGCCCCACTCCCTTGATGCTGCACATGTGAGGGCACTGCCTATGTGAGAGGGACTCTAGTGCAGTTATCATTTCCCTCGCTTGCCAGGAGGAGGCGTGGTTACATTGCTGCGTACTTCTATCGTCAGGAGGGCTGTACCAATCGTACGATGGCTAGTGCAGGGGGCGGAGACTCATATCGCCATTATACATTTGTGTAAAAATGGGCGGAAACCCCACCCCCCAACTCTATTCCCTGAAATGTATCCCTCAATTCTTATTGGTCCCGCCCCCTCTCTTGGCTTCCCAGGAGGGCAGTGCCTTATGCCGAGAGGGAGGGAGTGGGGCAGGTTATGTGGGTTTAAAGAATTAATTTCACCTTCTCCGAGCAGGAAACGTTACAGATCTCCCTTGGTTTATGCAGACAAGTCACATCTGAGAAGACATGCCCCCTCAGGAACTTTCCGTGGATTACACTTCCCACTTTGCACCCCCAGTGCCCCCCCATAAACCCAAGCCCGTGGAAGTGTCCTGCGGCCGGGAGCGGAGCCTCAAATGCATTCTACTCGGAGATGGGGCGGTTGGTAAGACCAGCCTTCTAGTGAGTTACACTACGAACGGATACCCGACCCGCTACATCCCTACGGCTTTCGATCATTTTTCCGGTAGGTTATAATGTCTTTACGCGTGACCCGCACCCCCCCCCCACCTCGATGGTTTAGCTCGTGGCTGTCCCACCTGAGTGCCCGGCGGCAATTGCTAGAATTCTCGGTTCTAACCATTAGTGGGGGTGTTACATCCCTTAGCTCTTCTGAATGGAACCGATAGCGTTTCTGTATTTTATATAATTTAACTACACCTACACTACTTATTCCCTATTCTCCATTACTCCAGTGCTTCATACTTACTCATCAGGGTTGCCAGGTCTAATTTTCAAAACTAGCCAAAGTCGGCTACAAAACCAGCCCAAAACTAGCCAAGAGGCGCTTCAAAAGTAGCCCATACATAGCACAATATGTGCATTGCAAAAAAACTGTCTAAAATATTAAATGAATATATGTGAAAATTCACAAATGGGACAGATTTGCCCGTCACCAGGGAACATAACTACAGAGTGGGTATAGGGGGCCCCATAAAACCCTAATACATATACAATTTCAGTAAATAAAACCGCTTAACCTCTAGACATTTTGGTGGCCAGCAGATTTTTGCCCCAAAATTGTCCGAAATTGAGGAAAATCGCTGGAAAATGTGAGAATGCTTAAAAGGGATGGGAGACTGGGGTACAGAGCCCAAAATCCGGATAACGCTCCACTTCTACATAAGTTGGTTCCATTGCATGCTGTGTATTGTAGTCTAACATTAATCTTGGCGGTCGGGGAAATTGTTAAAAAAAAACGAATTACCCAACATGCACTGGGAGACGCAGGTTTGGCACATTAGGGCAAGAAAAAACTTTGGCTGGTTTCCAAAGGCCCAAAAAGTAGCCCAAATCCATACCTTGGTTAGTTTTTACTTTCAAACCCAGCCTGGGCTTTAAATTAGTAGCCCAATTTGGCTGGAGAACCGCCAACCTGGCAACCCTACTACTCATGCTCTCTAGTTACGCCCTTGCTGTGTGAGTCTTTCTGACTTTAGAAGGGTTAACCTCCAGCAGACCTATGTAACTGTTTTACTAAATACAGGAATTACTTTCTAACATCCCTCGCCTTTGCCTTACTGAGTACGTCATAGTCATACAGTCGTGTAGACTGGCGTAAGTGGGCTAACTCCTGGCAGCTCTAGAGTCCCTTATCCTATCGAGAATCCATTATGTAGCCACTTATCAGTGACTAGGGTTGCCACCTGGAAAAAAATACTGGCCTTCCTATATATTCATATTTTTTTCCCTATTAATATCATCAGGATCAGCCATCATTTTTACTGGCCAGGCCCGTAAATACCATCCAGATGGCAACCCTATCTGTGACCGTTCTTTCTGCAGCTTTTCATTTCTGCTCTGTGGTTCTATTCCCTAATAGGGATCCCGACGTCTCTCTGCAACCAGTGTTGAACTACAACTCTCCAGGCTTTTGAGAACTGAAGTTTCCAGCCGTTCTTTAAAGGAGAATCTAACCTGTGTAGTTAGCCTGGGGGGAGGAGGGTGGGGGGTACAGGTTTTTTGCCCACTGGTTAAATTCTCCTTTAAGCGGAACTCCACAAAGGCATAACTTAAGCTTTTTGAAAAGGAAACATAATTTCAAGCAACTTTGCAATATACATCAATTAAAAAATATGCAGACTTTTCATGATTTTTAATGGTTTCTGACAGTTCCCTAAGCCTAGCTCCCTGCTCTCCTGCTGATCTCTCAGACTACTTTGCTGAGCTGGCTGACTACTGTTACTTTATGACTGCTGTTACTATAATGCAGACATCATTATTCTGAGACAATTTGCCATTGCTTTTTATTTGTGGTTTTTGAGTTATTTAGCTTTTTATTCAGCAGATCTACAGTTTGCAATCTGGTTGCTAGGGTCCAAATTAACCTAGCAACCATGCATTCACCTGAATAAGAGACTGGAATATAATTAGGGGACGGTCTGAATAGTAATATGAGTAATAAAAACTCACAATAACGTCACATGTGTAACCTTACAGAGCCTTTGTTTCTAGATGGGGTCGGAGACCCCCATTTTAAAGCTGGAAAGAGTCCGAAGCAAAAAGCAAATACTTTGAAAACTATACAAAATAAATAATGAAGCCCAATTGAAAAGTTGCTTAGACTTGGTCATTCTATAACATATTAAAAGTTAACTCAAAGGTGAACCATAACCTAGCTGCTTTCTTACTTTGTGTTGCACATGAATCGAGCTGGCCGTTAACCATTTTATAAATTGAAAGTAAAAAATACATTCCTTTGCTGGGTTGAGTGTTGTGTCAGCTTAGAGACATGTTGCTTTCAAACAGTTAATGCAGAGATCAAAGCTCGATTGTTCTCTTTCTCCTCCAGTTCTATGGAAAACAAAGAGTGATATTTTCCTTCACCGGCTCGCTGTGGTGGTAAATATTAACCCTGTAGATGCCATTTTAGTCTCCTCAGAACGCACCTTGCATAAGAGTTCACATTTTCTGGACGGACTGCTGAAAAATGGCAGTAGTATTTATTTACATTCCTGTTCAAATAAATTCTGTTTGTTGACGAGCTGCTGCTTGTGAGGAATTGAACTAATTCTGTGTTTGTTTTTCTCTGCAGCGCTGGTACAGGTTGAAGATACTCCTGTAAAACTTCAGCTCTGTGACACAGCAGGACAGGTATGAATCGAGGCTCCTAGGCCTGCACTTACTCTTCCATAATGTCTTCATTTCAGTGTCATCCTTCAGTCTGTGTCTTTCAGCTTCTTTCTGTCTGTGTATTTTTTTAAGTTGTAATATTGGTGTGTTGGCACCATCTCAGGTCATTTTGCCTGGTCATGTGCTTTCAGAAAGAGCCAGCACTTTAGAATGGAACTGCTTTCTGGCAGGCTGTTGTTTCTCCTACTCAATGTAACTGAATGTGTCTCAGTGGGACCTGGATTTTACTATTGAGTGCTGTTCTTAGATCTACCAGGCAGCTGTTATCTTGTGTTAGGGAGCTGCTATCTGGTTACCTTCCTGTTGTTCTGCTGGGGTGGAGGGAAGGGAGGGGGTGATATCACACCAACTTGCAGTACAGCAGTAAAGAGTGACTGAAGTTTATCAGGGCACAAGTCACATGACTGGGGGCAGCTGGGAAACTGACAATATGTCTAGCCCCATGTCAGATTTCAATAGTAAATATAAAAAAATCAGTTTGCTATTTTGAGAAATGGATTTCAGTGCAGAATTCAGCTGGGGCACCACTATTAACTGATGTGTTTTGAAAAATGACAGTATCCAGTGTCGGACTGGGATCCCAGGGGCCCACCAGAAAACGTTAGTCCAAGGGCTCATTCTCCAATTTTTCATGTCTCTTTTCTTTCTATTCTATTATTTATTATTCGTTATCTGTTTAGCCACTGTTTTACCATACAGAAGTAGGTATTGACCATGAAACAGGCCAAATGGTTAGAAGCAGGAGGGCCCACTGACACTTAGGGCCACGGGGGTTTTTCCTGGTATCCCGGTGGGCCAGTCCAACACTGACAGTATCCAACACGTAAACATTAAATAAACCCAAAGGGCTGGTTTTGCTTCCATTAAGGATTCATTATATCTTAGTTTGGATCAAGCACAAGCTACTGTTTAATTAATACAGAGATTAATACATTTTTACAAATGTGGATTTTTTGGATAAAATGGCGTCTATGGGAGACAGCCATTCTGTAATTCGGAATTTTCTGGAAACTGGGAAACTAACAATATGTCTAGCCCCATGTCAGATTTCAAAATTAAATCTGTTCTTTTGAGAAACGGATTTCCGTGCAGAATTCTGCTGGAGCAGTACTATTGACAAAAATATTTTTTCCCTTTAAAAAAAAAAAGTCTAATTTGCCTTTTTTGGCTTCTCTCCTTAGGATGAGTTTGACAAGCTACGTCATTTCTGTTATCCAAAGACAGATGTTCTTATTCTGTGCTTCAGCGTTGTCAGCCCGTCCTCCTTCCAGAATATCTCTGAAAAGTGGGTATCGGAGATACAGTGTCACTGTCCCCATGTGCCAGTTGTTCTAGTGGGGACTCAGTGTGACCTCCGCGAAGATGTCAAAGTTCTCATCCAGCTCGCTCGGTACCAGGAGAAGCCGGTGTCTAACTCTTCTGCTAGAGCTCTCGCTGAAAAGATCGGCGCTGTAGCCTATGTGGAGTGCTCAGCTTTGACTCAAAAGAACCTCAAAGAAGTCTTTGATACAGCAATCGTTTCTGGGCTGCACTACTCGGATCTAAGGGGACAGAGAGAGAGGAAAATGGCCGCCACTGCCAACAAGATGAAAACTCTTTCAAAGGCATGGTGGAAAAAGTATGTGTGTGTCTGAGGGCAAGACCTAAACTCAATGATGCACACAAAGGAAAAATATGCCAGACTTCCTGCTGAAGTGTTGGCAATTAAAGGAGAACTAACCCCTAAAAATTAATATGGCAAAAAAAATTTATATTTTATGAAATGACCTTCTTGAACCAGCCTAAAGTTTCAGCTTGTCAATAGTAGCAATGATCCAGGACCTCAAAAGTGTCACAGGGGGTCACCATCTTGGAAAGTGTCTGTGACACTCACATGCTCAGTGGGCTCTGAGCAGCTGTTGAGAAGCTAAGCTTAGGGGCCGTCACGAATTATCCAGCAGAAAATGAGGTTGGTCTGTAATATAAGCTGATGCTACGGGGCTGATTATTAAATTCTGATGCTAATTGCACTGGTTTCTGTGCTGCCATGTAGTAATTATCTGTATTAATTACCAATCAGCCTTATATTGTGACATTTCTATTCTATGTGTACTGTATATTGTGAGTGGTCCCTAAGCTCAGTAAGTGACAGCAGCACAGAGCATGTGCAGTGAATCAGCAGAAAAGAAGATGGGGAGCTACTGGGGCATCTTTGGAGACACAGATCTTTATTGCTAAAGGGCTGTGGTGGCCTTAGGCTGGTACAGAAGCCCAAAATATAATGTACAACATTTCTAGCTACTACTTCAGTTAAGGAACACAGCCATTAAAGGAGAAGTTTTTTTTCCGACATGATCAAGATTCAATCTGTGGACATCTTTATATTTTTGTCACTTGCAAGAAAAAGATTTTCTCCCTCCCTAACAGCTGAACGGGAAAAGCATAGCATGAAAACAATCAGCTCTTGTGAACATTGGGCAGGGATTGCTGCTGCTGTTTGTCATTACAAAGGTCGAGGCCTTGCTCCATATCCGAAAAGGAGACGTTTTGCTGTTTTGTTTTTTAATCTGACCCTTAGCTGAGGTGGATATTATATCAATATAGCTTCTATTTTTTAGAAGCGTGCAGTGTTTTAAGATATTATATTAACAGTGGTGGGTGCCACGTGTCTGTGCTGTGGAGGGCTCTACACAAAAGTTTATATATCATTTTTTTTATTTTTTTTAAATCGTGATACTCAAAGGTTATACATCTGTTTTTGACCTACAGTTCCTAGCATCGCTTTAACTGGGGGTTTATAGACAGAAAGCAAAGGGGGTGGCTAACCAGTGACCCAGCTGCTTCTAACACCAATCATTGTAATTTTATGTGTAACTAGTTCCCTCTGCATCACAGTCCAGGCTCCAGTTATATCTGCTTTATAAGCAGCTGCTTGGGGAGAACACTTTGATTTAATGTGATTTTGTTCTGGAAATAAAATGACATTGATAAACTATTTGCTGTATGTGCTGTTTTTTTTTTTTTTTTTTTTTTTTTGCAGTTCTCGAACAGTAACCTTTTATGTCACTGTTTGGAAACCTGTATGTGTTAACTACATGGGTAATTGTATTACTTTTCGTAGAGTCTTTTCCTAATATTAGTGGGTGTGGCCTACATTATTCTATTTTTTTTTAGTAATGTCTGTATGTAATAGAGGACACCTGTTGTGGTGTAGTGTGTGACATTTGTAGTGACACTGCTGTTTCAGATCTTTATCTAAAGGCTTCTCCATTTGTTCTGTATTGAAAAATGAATACAGTCCTTCTGGATTAGGACTTTGACCACAGAGAAAAGCAATTACATTATTGATCAGATAGTTCTTTCAAGTAAAAGCCCAAGGTTTCTTGCTGAATGGAATCTTCTATACACTTCAGGGGTCCCCAACCTTTTTTACCCAGAAGCAACATTCAGATGTAAAAAGAGTTGCAAATAATTCACTCTACAATATACAATTAAATTCATGAACCAGCAAGGGTATTTTTTTGGTTGTAAAAGTGGTCTGTAGGCGCCATCTCGGGTAATTTTTCCTGGTCATGTGCTTTCAGAAAGAGCCAGCACTTTAGGATGGAACTGCTTTCTGGCAGGCTGTTGTTTCTCCTACTCAATGTAACTGAAGGTGTCACAGTGGGACCTGGATTTTACTATTGAGTGCTGTTCTTAGATCATTGGTCCCCAACCAGTGGCTCGTGAGCAACATGTTGCTCTCCGACCCCTTGAATGTTGCTCTCCATGACCTAAAAGCAGATGCTTATTTTTTTAATAACTGGCTTGGAGGCAAGTTTTGGCTGCATAAAAACAGGTGTACTACCAAAATGAGCCTCCTGTAGGCCGACAGTCCATATAGGAGCTACCAAATGGCCAATCACAGCCCTTATTCAGCACCCCAGGAATATTTTTCATGTTTGCGTTGCTCCCCAATTCCTTAAAATCTGAATGTTGCTCCCTGGTAAAAAAAGGTTGGGGACCCCTGTCTTAGATCTACCAGGAACCTGTTATCTTGTGTTAGGGAGCTGCTATCTGGTTACCTTCCTCTTGTTAGGCTGCTGGGGGGGGAAGGGAGGGGGTGATATAATTCCAACTTGCAGTAAAGAGTGACTGAAGCTTATCAGAGCACAATTCACATGACCGGGGGCAGCTGGGAAACTGACAATATGTCTAGCCCCTTGTCAGATTTCAAAATTAAATATGAAAAAAATCTGTTTGCACTTTTGAGAAACTGATTTCAGTGCAGAATTCTGCTGGAGCAGCACTATTAACTGATGTGTTTTAGAACAAACATTTTTTCCCATGACACTTTTATGGTTGCATAAGGAATACAGCAGTTGGTTGTTAAATATAGCAATAAAAATGATCTCATTAATCATTATTTAAATAATATTTTCCGTGGAACAGAATACCAACAATGCTTTTATGGTTGTAGATCATAATGGGACAACATCACAAAAAGTAGACCGTGGATTAGTAAAGTATGGGCGCTCCTGCACTACCCTATAACAAACAAATCTAGCCATTTACATTTCTGTAAATCGGAATTTTATAAAACTGCAATGTTTTCAGGCAGATACCAAAACTAGATTTTCTAATTGATTGTGTTTATTTAAACTTGCGCTAACCTGTAAGAAAGTACAATATGTCAAATGGCTGCCTAGCAGTATGGAGCAATAAACCTATGGAAATTATCTCCTACAGTTGAAAGTGACCGGCTATAAGCTGATGAATATAACTGTACACTGCTAGTGATATGATAGCATGGCGGCAGGATCAATGTGTTTAAAGTATTTTAAAACTCAACTCGTCTCATCCCTCCCTCCTTGCGAAACCATTAAAAAAATATAATTAACTGATAATAACAGCATGGCAACAGCAACTGGAAAATGGATCTCTGGGTGAAGGTTACTCAGAAATTTCCAGGAAGGCTGTGGCCTGTAACAGCCATTGAAAGCTTAAAGGGATTCTGTCATGATTTTTATGGTGTAGTTTTTATTTCTAAATTAGACTGTTTACACTGTAGATAACTTACAATATAAAATTTAATTCCTGAACCAGCAAGTGTGTGTGTGTATATATATATATATATATATATATATATATATATATATATATATATATATATATATATATATATATATATATATATATATATATATATATATATATATATATATATATATATATATTAGTTGTAATATTGATGTGTAGGTGCATCTCAGGTCATTTTGTCTGGTCATGTGCTTTCAGAAAGAGCCAGCACTTTAGGATGGAACTGCTTTCTGGTAGGGTTTTGTTTCTCCTACTCAATGTAACTGAATTTGTCGCAGTGGGACCTGGATTTTACTACTGAGAAGCTGTTATCTTATATTTAGTGAGCTGTTATATGGTTCCCTTCCCATTGTTCTCTTGTTAGGCTGCTGGGGGGGGTGATATCACTCCAACTTGCAGTACAGCAGTAAAGAGTGACTGAAGTTCATCAGATCACAAGTCACATGACTGGAGGCAGCTGGGAAACTGACAATATGTCTAGCCCCATGTCAGATTTGAAAATTAAATACAAAAACATCTGTTTGCTCTTTTGAGAAATGGATGTCAGTGCAGAATTCTGCTGGAGCAGCACTATTAACTGATGCTCTTTGAAAAAAAAAAAATTTCCGATGACAGTATCCCTTTAATAACACAAGGTTGACATTGCCAAAGTAAGTAAAGGCTCCAAGACAAAGTAAAAAAAATAAGGCTAAAAATTGGAATCCGCCCCTGTGCTGCCATTAGCCTCTTGTTCCGCAACAGTTTGTATTTCTTCTCCAAAATCCACCTTGTTTCCTTTCAGCGGGGGTGAAATAATTGTTACAGGTGCAGGCGCAGTGGCTATTGGTGTAGGATCAGCCTATGGGGTAAATTTATCAAAGAGTGAAGTTCCGCCACTACAGTGAAATTCCGCAGCTCTCCATTCATTTCTATGGGATTTTGAAAGGCGTATTTATCAATGGGTTGAAGTGAAAGTTCACCCTTTGATAAATACGCCCATAAAAATCCCATAGAAATGAATGGAGAGTGGCGGAATTTCACTCTAGTGGCGGAACTTCACTATTAACTTCACTCTTTGATAAATATACCCCTATGAGTGGCATTTTAAGAAACACATGCCCCATGTATCAATTACTATTTTTAATAGAGGAATACAAAGGGTTAAAATTACAAAATAAATAAGGGGGTATATTTATCAAAGGGTGAAGTTAGGGATCGCCACAGTCCTCTAGAGTGAAATTCCACCTCTCTCCATTCATTGGGATCTTGAAAGGCATATTTATCAAATGAATGGAGAGTGGCGGAATTTCACTCGAGGACCGTGGTTATCTCTAACGTTACCTCTACTTTTTGATAAAAATACCCCAAAGAGTAGTGGAAAAAGACATGCTAGCGTGGAAGCCAAAGGGAAAGATATAAACCATAAGCAACTCTGAATTAGCGCAAATATTTATCTAGGGAGTCGGCAGACTGGGTAATTCAATACAGACCATTGATAATTTCACAGAATGTGACACCAATGTCCGTGTTACCTTCATTTTGTCAGTTAGCAGCAATGGTGTTTCCTATGTAGTTTGAAATTACCTGTTTATGCTGGGGCATAAAATAGCATTGGGGAGACCCCTTTGTTTTTTCCTTAGCACTAAACACTGATTGGTGTTGGTGGTGAGGGGGTGCTTTAAATAAACAGTAGGTATAGGCACCAATGGACTAAATGGAGGCTTGTAGAACAGATGTGGTTCTCTCTACAGACCTCTTTGGATGACATTGCTGTGAAATAATAATCTGGCTGCAAAAATAGAGGATAATTGGCCCATGGCATGGAAAATCTTAGATATATTGACATGGGAGCAGCGCCCTTGTTTGACCTTTCCAAATGAGTGGATCTTATAGTGTATGGTCACCTTAAAGGGATACTGTAATTGGAAAAAAATGTTTTTTTTTTCAAAACACATCAGTTAATAGTGCTGCCTGCTCCAGCAGAATTCATCTCTGAAATCTGTTTCTCAAAAGATCAAACAGATTTTTTCATATTTAATTTTGAAATCAGACATGGGCTAGACATATTGTCAGTTTTCCAGGTGCCCCCAGTCATGAGACTTGTGTGCTGATAAACTTCAGTCACTCTTTACTGCTGTACTGCCAGTTGGAGTGATATCACCTCCTCCCTTTCCCCCCAAGCAGCCAAACAAAATAACAATGGGAAGGCAACCAGATAACAGCTCCCTAACGCAAGATAACAGCTGCCTGGTAGATCTAAGAACAACACTCAATAGTAAAATCCAGGTCCCACTGCGACACATTCAGTTACATTGAGTAGGACAAACAACAGCCTGCCAGAAAGCAGTTCCATCCTAAAGTGCTGGCTCTTTCTGAAATCACAGGACCAGGCAAAATGACCTGAGATGGCGCCTACACACCAATATTACAACTAAAAAAAATACACTTGGATTAGGAATGACATTTTATATTGTAGAGTGAATTATTTGCAGTGTAAACAGTGTAATTTAGAAATAAAAGACTTCATAAAAATCATGACAGAATCTCTTTACGTTTAAGAGCAAGAGATCTAACGAAAGTGTAAGCTAGTAGTTTGGGGGTTACAAATCCAACAAAAGTGTAAAGAAGTGGTTTAGGGGCCAGAGAGACAAAAACATATTAAAACGTCCAATGCTTTTTCAGGGAAAAATATTTAAGATTCTATGTAAGAGACACCTGTATATCTAACTGTAATTTCGGAAGTGATTTTGCAACTGGGTGAGGCTTGGGTGTTGGCTATAATTATTATATTTATTGGATGAATAAAGCTAAGATCCATTGGTGTACACTAGGGAATAGCATAGGGTACTGGAATATGACCAGGCATGCTGGTGGCAAGCTAATAATACCATTATACATCCTGTAATGGCTGTGCTGGCAAGATGCCTCCATCCCTGACGCACTTGGACCCAGCCCTAATTTTCAGAAGAACACTTTGTGCCAGGATTTCCCTGCCCTGAGGGTTTTGATAAATGGGGAGAATTGCTTGGCTAACAATCCCTATTACAGTCATATACAAATTAATAAACCTTAATGGGACACAACAAAGTTCTGCTGGTTAACATTGTGACTTGTGAGTGTAAGGAAAGGTCAATTTCAGCGATGATCTTCATTAAATGTAAAGCACTGCATAATTTGCTAGTGCTATATTAACAAAATGCTGATTGCCTTGAGCACGGGAATACAGTATAACCCCCATTTTGGGTTTTTTGGGGGACCAGGAAAAATTATGGAAAATCCATGAAAGTGAAAAATCAGGAAAATGTGTTAAAGCAACCTTATCTTCAAATACTCAAAGGATTAAATGCTTTATTTTGTATACTAACTATAAACATGAACTTATTGCACCACAAGCCTAATCAAACAAATGATTTATACTTTCAAAGTTGGCTACAGGGGGTCACCATCTTGTAACTTTGTTACACATCTTTGCAAGACTAAGACTGTGCACATGCTCAGTGTGATCTGGCTACTTAGGGATCGTCATAAACAAAGCTGCTTGAGTTCTGCATGGCTGGGAAGTAAGGTGGGGGCTTCCCCTGCTGTTCATAAGTATGATTGTTTCCCTGCTCAGCAGTTAGGGACCATCTGACAATTCCTATCCACAGCAGTAAATGAAGAGAGAATTTCACTGCATACAGTCAGGTTTCTTATAAAAACTGTATACATTTTTTAATTAAAGTATATTGGAGAAAGGTTTCTTTTTCATTAAAGAAAGTAAAAATGGGATTTTATTTTTTTGCCTTTACATGCCCTTTAATGACAAAGGTTAAATGAGAACTAAACCCTAAAAATGCCATATTTTGTATACTACACTTATTGCACCATCCTAAAGTTTCAGCATCTCAAAAGCAGCAATGATCCAGGAGTTCAAATTGTCACAGGGGGTCACCATCTTGGAAAGTGTCTGTGACACTCACATGCTCAGTGGGCTCTGAGCAGCTGTTGAGAAGCTAAGCTTAGGGGTCGTCATCACAAATTATCAAGCAGAAAATTAGGTTGGTCTGTGCATGTAATAAAAGCTGATGCTACAGGACTGATTATTAAATTCTGATGCTAATTGCACTGGTTTCTGTGCTGCCATGTAGTAATTGTCTGTATTAATTACTAATCAGCCTTATATTGTGACATTTCTATTCTATGTGTACTTGATATTTTGAGTGGGTCCCTAAGCTCAGTAAGTGACAGCAGCACAGAGCATGTGCAGTGAATCAGCAGAAAAGAAGATGAGGAGCTACTGGGGCATCTTTGGAGACACAG
Organism: Xenopus petersii; assembly: GCA_038501925.1. Classification (NCBI taxonomy): domain Eukaryota; kingdom Metazoa; phylum Chordata; class Amphibia; order Anura; family Pipidae; genus Xenopus; species Xenopus petersii. The sequence goes on along the minus strand of CM076687.1, from coordinate 20,591,788 downwards.
ATCTTTACTGCTAAAGGGCTTTGGTTGCCTGGGGCTGGTACAGAAGCACAAAACATAATGTACAACATTTCTATCTACTTCTTTAGTTTAACTTTCCTTGTCCTTGCAGTATTAATGTTAAACTATTGCAGGTACATGCAAGACATCTGTCCAGGGTCAGACCAGGCCAGTGGAAAAAACCTGGTCGGCCTCGGCCATCATGGGCCCCTGCTGGCCCAGACCTGGCCCCTTGTTGTTGGCCTGCTTTTAGGCGCATAGGTGTGTTTTGGCATTTTTTGTGCATGCACATGTGGTTTTATGCACAAACGCGTTACTGTGGTTCATACTGCATGCGCATCAGCACGGTTTTTTGCACATGCACATACCGGGAATTTAACGATCGGAGGGGACCCCAGGAGAGCCCTTCATTGTGCAGCCCTGGTGGGCACCGAAGGCTCCAGTCTGACCTTGCATCTGTCACATGCACAACCTAAAGCAATAAGTGATGTGGTGCATGACTGTATGTGGTGCAGACTAATTGGAATTTACTAGTTAAAGGCAGAACCATGGCAAAATATGCATCTGGATATAACAGCAATTTTTATGTAATATCTGGGAAAACATTAAGTAAAACCAGGGAAAAGCACCCATTGAATGCATTATAAAAAAAAAATGTAAGATGCAGGAAAACTTAAAATCAGGATATGTAAAACTGAGGTTTCGCTGTCGTTTCAAACCTGAAATAGCATGGGGGTCTAGAAAACATGATTCAGTCTCTCATCCAACAAGTACCCTCCTATGTGTGCCTGTAAGTTACCCACCCTCCTCCTTTCTGTGTCTTTCAGAACATGGTACTTAACCTTTGTATATGTAAATTCATTGCAATATTTGTCTAATTTTTATATATCCCACAAATGGATCTGTATATTGTACTGTCCTTATCATTTAATATCACTTGTGTAAGTCCAGCATAGAGATAAGATAGAGATACATTATGCTGAATACTCAGCCTAGTCCTGGATTCAAGTACAGCCGAGGGGTTGCAGATCTGACATTCCTGCTTTAGTAAGCTGTGAAAGGAATTAATTTACTTGCCCTTAAGGCCTGCATATTAGCCTTGACAAGTATTATTTGAAAGGTACATTAGGCAGGTGTCAAGTTGCAGCATGCACAGTGGATGTAAATATCTGCATATCACATAGCATTATCACGAAGATAAATCTCACAGGAAGCACAGACCAAGTAAAAGGAAAGCTGCAAATAACAAAAGTATAGATAAGAAGGCACAATGCAAGCTCCATATTGTATAGTGGCCTGAGCAGTCCCTGCCCTGATAGCCTGGAGCATTGCTCATGATAATAACCTGAGACCAAGCTAGGCCGGAAACTAGAATCTAATGTATTTGATATGCAAAGAAATTGCACTTTTATTTGTGTTTCAGTTTGGGGTGAGGGGTTTCCACAAGGGCTTGTAGAGGGGGTGTATTTCAAGGATCAGATGCAGAAGTATGAAAAAGGATAGGTCAAAACAGAATTATTTTACATAATGGAATGACACTCACATGCATTTAGAGGAACAATAGCATCAAAAAATAAAATTGAAAGTGTTTTGAAGTAATACAAATATAATGCAGTGTTGCCCTGCACTGGTAAAACTGCTGTGTTTGCTTCAGAAACACTACTATTGTTTATATAAATAAGCTGCTGTGTAGCAATGGGGGCAGCCATTCAAATGAGAAAAGGCTCAGGTTACACGGCAGATAAGCTCTGTAGAACATAATGGTGTTCTCTGTTATCCACTATTTAACCTGTGCCATATAGACTTTTTTTAATTTTCACCATTGCTACACAGCAGCTTGTTTATATGAACTATAGTAGTGTTTCTGAAGCAAACACATCAGTTTTACCAGTGCAGGGCAACACTACATGTAAAATTGCAAAATGTTACCACCATCTATATAGTGGCGTTAAATCATTTTTTCGCCAGAAAATTCTCAAGGGGACAGGAAATATCCCATAACACCTTGTTTTACCCATGATTCTGTTCCTGTTGCCATTCCTGACAGGAGAAGAGAGAAGTGACAGGATAATCAAAGATGTTTTGGATTATTACTTTGTCTGCTACAGCAGCTTTTTCATCTGAAAGACGATTTATTATGGCTAGGAGGGACCAAAGGCTTCGTCAGCCTAGATTAGACTACATTTATATGATGCACACAGATTTATTGGTAAAACTTGTTTATTTTTTTTTTATATAATTCTATTGGCAAGGGGTAAGTCTTGTGATGGATCTATTGAACTGTGGATTAATACGATGCCTACATGTTTGATTGGGTGAAATCTGTTTACTGTGTTGTTGATAATATCTATAAAGTTTAGCAGTTTTGAAGATACATATCTGCCCATGAATCATGCCATAACAAACGCCATAAAACAAGACTATTTTATAGCATAAATATTCACAAACTTAATTTGTCACCAGAAAATTCACAACTTGCTAAAATTAGCGATAACGTAAGTTGGTTGGTTAACGTAGTTACCGCAAGTGATCGCAATGACTTCTGAGCGCATCGCTGCAAATATTTTGGCGGAAAAATATTCGCAGTGATAACATGCGGAAACATATCGTCAAATTTACCGTGCTTTAGTAAACGGACCCCAAAATGTCTAGCCCCATGTCAGATTTCAAAATTAAATATAAAAACATCTGTTTGCTCTTTTGAGAAACGGATTTCAGTGCAAAATTCTGCTGGAGCAGCACTATTAACTTATGTGTTTTGTAAAAAAAACTTTTTTTCCCATGACAGTATCCCTTTAATGGGTTTGATTATTTGTCCCATGTCAATGCACATTGACCTAATTAAACTGACAGACCAGTGCCATGATTTACTGATCTAATTAAGGAGAAAGGTTAAAGAAACAGTCCAGAGAAGGGAAAAGGTGACCTAATTACCATATGTTTAGTTGATTAAAGCATACTAATGAAAAGACTAACCTAAAGGGATACTGTCATGGGAAAACATGTTTTTTTTCAAAAGGCATCAGTTAATAGTGCTGCTCCAGCAGAATTCTGCACTGAAATCCATTTCTCAAAAGAGCAAACAGATTTTTTTATATTCAATTTTGAAAACTGACATAGGGCTGGACATTTTGTCAGTTTCTCAGCTGCCCCCGGTCATGTGACTTGTGCTCTGATAAACTATGGTCACTCTTTACTGCTGTACTGCAAGTTGGAGTGATATCACCTCCCCCCCATCAGCCCATCAGCAGAACAATGGGAAGGTAACCAGATAGCAGCTCCCTAATGCTGGCCGTAGACGCAAAGATCAGATTTTGGACCGCATGTGGAGAGTCCCGACATTTTTCGTCTGGCGGAGATCGGTTGTTTGGTCGATCGGACAGGTTAAAAGATTTCTGTCGGCTGCCGATAATATCTCTGTGTGTATTGCCGATCATATGATTTTGGATCACCAGCTTTGTCAGACATAACTTTCATACGATTGCTGTCGGGCAGAACTTCGACTGATCTGTTCTTTTGTAATTTATTTGATCGGAATGTTTAGTGGCAGGTCTGGAGATGGGGAAGTCCGATCGTACGATGATTCGTACGATCTGATGGCCAGCTTTACACAAAATAACAGCTGCCTGGTAGATCTAAGAACAACACTCAATAGTAAAAGCCAAGTCCCACTGAGACTGATTCAGTCATATGAGGTTAACAGCCTGCCAGAAAGTAGTTCCATCCTAAGGGTAAGGTCACACTGAATGTTTCGGGGAGATTTAGTCGCCTGGCGACTAATCCGAAGTCGCCCGAAGTTTCCTTGTGACATAACTTTCGTACGATTGCTCGTGAGGAAACTTCGAGTGACTTCATAAAACAAATTGCCGCGTGTGCTTAGCGCCGGCAATTTTTCATTTTAGCCAGCAAAAGAGTGAGGGAAGGCGTTCACGGAGATTGGTCACTGCAAAGACGAGGCGATTAGTCACCAGGCGACTAAATCTCCCTGAAACGATAAGTGTGACCTTACCCTAAAGTGCAGGCACAAGTCACATGACTGGGGGCAGCTGGGAAACTGGCAATATGTCTAGCCCCATGTCAGATTTCAAAATTGAATATAAAAATATCTGTTTGCTCTTTTGAGAATAAGATTTCAGTGCAGGAGTCTGCTGGAGTAGCACTATTAACTGATGCGTTTTGAAAAAAACATTTTCCCATGACAGTATCCCTTAAATGACAGTTGTGGTTTGTGCAATTATCGTTTTTGCCAAAGACCTTTAATACTTGTGCATTTGGACTTCCTAATCTTTGAAGTTGTGAGTCACCACACAGCTGGAACACAATCACAAGCTTTCAGGTATGCATGTTATTGTCACTGCTGCTAAAATCACAGCTAGCAGAAACAGGTTTAGGAGGATGGAACCAAAGATGGAAAAGTCGCTTTTTTTGTGATGTGGAGCACTGTGGCACAGAGGGGATTTTTCCCAGGAAAACCTGAAGTTTAAAAATCCTGAAAGCAGCCGCTGGTAGCATTGGGATGCCAGAGTCATTAACCCCCTTGCTTCCTATCCATGTACAGAAGCAATGAACATCAGGTTAGCCACATTCAGCAAGAATAGCTTATTCTCATTTACATAACAAGGGGGGTTGTAAGAACTTAAAGGGATTCTGTCATGATTTTTATGATGTCGTTTTTATTTCTAAATGACACTGTTTACACTGCAAATAATTCACTCTACAATATAAAATTTCATTCCTGAACCAGCAAGTGTATTTTTTAAGTTGTAATATTGGTGAGGAGGCGCCATCTCAGGTCATTTTGCCTGGTCATGTGATTTCAGAAAGAGCCAGCACTTTAGGATGGAACTGCTTTCTGGCAGGCTGTTGTTTCTCCTACTCAATGTAACTGAATGTGTTGCAGTGTGACCTGGATTTTACTATTGAGTGCTGTTCTTAGATCTACCAGGCAGCTGTTCTGTTGTTAGGCTGCTGGGGGAAAGGGAGGGGATGATATCACTCCAACTTGCAGTACAGCAGTAAAGAGTGACTGAAGTTTATCAGAGCACAAGTCACATGACTGGGGCGGCTGGGAAACTGACAATATGTCTAGCTCCTGGGGCGATCCCGGCCCCTCCGCCGCCTGAGGCAGCAGCAGTTGCTGCTGCCCCCCCCCGGAAATTCGCTCTTAAAGTACCAGTAGCAGCATTTTTGCTGCCCCTGGTACCTAGTGGGCGCTGCCGTCTGACGCGACAGCCTCAACTTCCCTCATTCGCTAAGCATCCCTGTCTAGCCCCATGTCAGATTTCAAAAATAAATTAAAGTGGGTTTATGTGCTGCAGACCATGAGGATCTGAGCTTTTATAGTTATAGCTATCTTATCCATTTGTTGCAGTATTCAGTTACTTGGTTCTTGTTATACATACACATTCTTTGCAATATGTACATTCCTTCCCAATTCATCTGTGGAATACTAGGGTGCAACTGTATAATATGCAGAGCAGAGTGCATCTTTATTATATACAGCAGGGTGTATAACACAATGGGCCTTATTTATCAAAATCCAAATTATTCTGACTATTTAATTTATAAAAGTCTGACCAAACTAGAATCCACGATTATATCTTATTTATTATTTAAAAAAAAGCACAATTTAATCGGATCAGGGACAAACACGAAAAAATGTTTTTTCCCAAATTGCTCGGTTTTTGCCCAAAAAGTCCTAAATAGTTGGATTTTCAGGCTAATTCTAGCGCAGACCACAGACACTTCCAAATAGCGAAGGACCTCTCCGTTGATACAGATACGGTAGGTCTGAGATGCTGGATTGTCGGATTCTGACTTTTTCCATCCTTGGGGTACAATAAATCTAGAAAAAGTCAGGTTTATTTATTAAAATCAGAATGCCAAAATCTTGAAAAAATCTATTTTTTGAGTTTTTGGCATTTGGACTTTAATAAATAACCCCCACCGTTTCAACATATTCCTCAGCGATGTACAATGAATTGAGGAAAACACAAACAGTATGACAGATAAAAGCAAACATTCATTAATTAAGAAATGAGGTTACAGAGCAGGGTATATTTTTAATTGTACATATCAGTATAAAGAGAGAGAACACTGCTAAGGTTTATTTAACTAAACTGCTGTGTTGCACAGGAGTGGGCATATATATTATACAGAGAGTGCAGTAAGATTAGTGTGTGCTGCTTTATACTGAATGCAGTAAGTGGATAGCACTGTTTATTTTATGTATCCTGCAGCCGAGTGATGATTCAAACAGCAGAAAGGTTAAGATCCCTTATAATTCACAGAGAGGTGAACAGGATAATCATTTGCTTTGGAAAAAATAATGTGGAAAATGTTAGTAAGGCTGAAAAGAGAAATTCCAGAGAAATGAGACTGAACGTCTGAGAGGGCAGGTTGACATAAGTGGGGCCAGGGATAAGTAAACTCATTGGCGCAAATTCACTAAGCGCCGAAGCGCCGAACGCTAGCGTTAATTCGCTAGCGTTTGGCATTTTTCATTACTGCGCAAATTCACTAATGAACGCTGGTGTAGTTTTGCTAGTGTTACTTCGCACCCTTACTCCAGGCGAATTTTCACTAGCGACGTAACGACGCAAATTCACTAACTTGCGCAGTGTACTGAACGCTACCTTTTACGCTAGACTTCCTTCGCCACCTCATACCTGGCGAAGCGCAATAGAGTAGATAGGGATTGTTTCAAAAAAAGTCCAAATTTTTTCTAAGTCCCAAAAAACGCTGGCGTGTTTTCTACATGATGGGTGATAGGCTGAAAAAGATCGAAAATATTTTTGGGGCTCCCCTCCTTCCCCCCTACATTTCCTGACTCATGACAACTTACCTAGACAGTGGGCACATGTGTAGGGCAAAATAAAAATTTTATTTGATGTTTTGAAGGTTTTCTAGGCATTTGAAGTGGTGATACGTGTTCCTCCATTGAAATTTGAATTTGGCACCATATGCAAATGAACCATCGCTAGCGAAACTTCGATTCGCTTGGCGAATTAACGCTAGCGCAACTTCGAAAACTTATGCTACCCCTGTGCGCAACTTCAGATTTTAGTGAATTTGCGGAGTGCTGGCGAAAATACGCCTGGCGAAGTGTGGCGAAGTGCGGTGAAGAGCGGCGAAGTTGCGCCTGGCGCAACTTCGCATCTTAGTGAATTTGCCCCATTGCTGGTCTTTCTGGAGGTACAACTATGTGATGACTGAATAGTTGGTAGCAACTAAACCTTTTTTCTTTTGCAAATAGTTGTTTAACGAATCCTTCTCAAGGCTTGGGATGTGAGTGAATTATGTTGCTACCTCTGCTGCTGGGTAGCGATGGCAATAGGTAAAGCACCGACTCTTCCTGATTTACTCTTGATTTCTTTTTTGATTTTTGCAAGCCAATTCATAAGCAGACAGCCAGTCTAGCTATTTCTGTAACTACCTGGTATGTGAGACTATAACCTACAAAGCAGTCTGAGCTGGTTACATCTTCCCTATAACAGAAAATAAATGTTATCCGACTCACACTTGATTGTCTCATTGGCAATATCAGGAACTACCATTCGTATTTTGTATATCATTGCCCCTGTGACGTCTGCCTAAAGTTGAATACGCTTCTTTTATTGTTAACCTCATTCAAAGTGCTGTTCCCAGTTCAGTTGGGATTGCTGGCAGCTACTTCATAACATGTGCAGCTGAGTTACAGTCACTCTTATCAGCAAGGCCACGTCATATGGGGACTTTATTATGCTAAGAATACTAATAAAAGTCAAATTAAGATAAAAATAGAGCAATGTGCAACAACACACTCCTCTGGTCAATAGTGGCATAATGCCAAAGCCTGGCAGAACAGTCACACCTGTGGGAGAAGCAGCATTTGTTCAAATATGTTAGAAATTATGAGAAAATATGTTATTATGGTGGCCATACACAGGGAGATCCACTCGTTTGTCGATGTCGGATCAGAATGGAGGCAATACGTGTGGTCGGATCACGGGACTGCATCAACAAACAGATGCTGCCATGATCCAACGGGATTTTTAACCCTGTCTGATCAAGATCTGGCCGACTTTCGGCCGGATATCGATGGGGGAAGCCCCACACAAGGGCCAATAAGCTGCTGGCTCGGTCTGTCTGTCGCTTTTATCGGCCCATGTATGGGAGCCTTTACAGGCCTGGGAGAAAATATTATCTAATATAACAATATAAACATAAATACAAAAGGTAGCTCTCTAAATGGCTCAATTAAGGTTTATGTGGTCACAGGGAAAGCATGGCGTTCTCTTGGCAGTGGGAAGGTATGTGACACAAATTTATATAGATGGATGATTATAAGGGGACTTATTTTAAGCAATTTTTCAGTTGGTCCACTTTTTGTATTATGTATGTTTATTAGCCTTCCTCTTCTAGTCCTGAAGGCTGCAACTGAAAATGCTGTCTGATTGTAAAGGGTCACTGACCCCAGCAACAAAAAAAACTATTTACTGTGAGGTTCTAATTTTATTGCTATTTGTTATGGGAAATGTATCTTCAGACTGATTTGTATGTAGCTATGCACTATTTAACAGTTTTAACCTTTCCATGCTGGGCCTCCAAGCTGCACAGGTAACTAGGCAATTATTTTTTTTTATAGCACAGAACAGAACCCAGAAACATAGGGGCAAATTCACTAAGATGCGAAGTTGCGCCGCACTTCGCCACACTTCGCCAGGCATATTTTCGCCAGCGCTCCGCAAATTCACTAAAATCCGAAGTTGCGCACAGGGGTAGCGTAAGGTTGCAAAGTTGCGCTAGCGTTGATTCGCTATATAAAGCGAAGTTACGCTAGCGAAGGCTAATTTGCATACGGCGCGAAATTCAAATTTCAATGGAGGAACACGTATCAGCACTACAAATGCCTAGAAAACCTTCAAATCAGCAAATAAAAAATTTATTTTGCCCTACACATGTGCCCACTGTCTAGGTAAGTTGCCATGAGTCAGGAAATGTAGGGGGGAAGGAGGGGAGCCCCAAAAAAAATTTCGATCTTTTTCAGCCTATCACCCATCATGTAGAAAACACGCCAGCGTTTTTTGGGACTTTTTTGGAAACAATCCCTATCTACTCTATTGCGCTTCACCAGGTCTGAGGTGGCGAAGGAAGTCTAGCGTAAAAGGTAGCGTTCAGTGCACTGCGCAAGTTAGTGAATTTGCGTAGTTACATCGCTAGCGAAAATTCACCTGGCGTATGGATGCGAAGTAACACTAGCGAAAATATGCCAGCGTTCGTTAGTGAATTTGCACAGTAGCGAAAATGCCAAACGCTAGCGAATTAACGCTAGCGTTCGGCGCTTCGGCGCTTAGTGAATTTGCGCCATAGACTCTACATTGTTGTGTTGGCTGGTGGTTAAAAAAATTGACTTGCCCATTATTATATGCTTAGTGAAACAGCTGATAGAACATACCTAATGTAGAACAACTTCAGTTTGTACACAACTGGCAAACGCCACCACTCAGAAATGATAGAGATGAATTGGCAGCCCTCTTCCTTGCGTGGATCTGAAGGCTCTCAGTAGATTTTGCAGTGACCGCCAACACCCAGATAGCAATATCATGTATAAACCATACACCAGAAATATAGACCAGCAGAATTTTAATTAATAAAATACTGTTAATATAAGGTGAACATTTCCTTTAAAAGTAAGATTGTTCTCTAAAACAGGCTTTGAAAAAAATACAAAACCAGAGACAAGAATCCATGACCGAGCTGCCACTAGCAGAACAAAATAATAAAAGGCCCTATTTCTCCAGGTGTATTAAACTACCCCAATTAATCCATTCGTGGCATTTACCGGTCAGCTGTTTGAGAAACAAACATTTGATTGGCTGTTATGGGTTGCTAGACCTGGGTGGACTTTGCACCTTTTATTATCTTGCTCTGGAAGTTTTGATTAACTCAAGAGAGAATTATGGGCCAGTTGAAATACACAACGGGAGCTTAATTGTACAGAGAGTTGAATAAAAAAAGTTGTTTGGGACAGAAACTCCATGGAGAGTTGGCTGGTTATGATACAGTATAAAAGTATATGATTTTTCATTAATTGATATTGAAGTGTTACCTGGGATAAAAACAAAGGGCGTGTTGTCAAGAAATAAAAGTGGAACAGAAGAGAGATTAGTACAGGAATAAAGGAAAAGAATTGTTGGCTGATAAAGAATATAGAGCATGTGAAATACTTAAAGGAGAACTAAAGCTTAAATAAAGTAGTAGCTAGAAATGTTGTACATTATGTTTTGGGTCTCTTGTACCAGCCCAAGGCAACCACAGCCCTTTAGGGCAGGGGCACACGGGGAGATCAGTTGCCCGCGATTTTTAAAAGAGAAATTTCACGCATTGACGAAATACATAATTTTCTGGGCGGCAGTTTTGAATTGTTCTGTCCCAGAACAATGCCATTTCTGAAACATTTTTTAAACTGATCGACTTATTGATCTTGTGGGAGGAGAAAAGTAGCCAGTGGCATCATGGGTAGTAATACTAGTAGATTTCTCCGGAGCTGTAATTGCATGAAATCTTTGCTTCGCTATAGACGCACGACTTGTTGCCGAAACGTGACAAAAAAAAAATCGCAGACATCTAATCTCCCCATGTGGCACTGCCCTTAGCAGTATAGATCTGTGTCTCCAAAGATGCCCCAGTAGCTCCTCATCTTCTTTTCTGATGATTCACTGCACATGCTCTGTGCTGCTGTCACTTACTGAGCTTAGGGACCCACTCACAATATACAGTACACATAGAATAGAAATGTCACAGTATAAGGCTGATTAGTAATTAATACAGATAATTACTACATGGCAGCACAGAAACCAGTGCAACTAGCATCAGAATTTAATAATCAGCCCTGTAGCATCAGCTTATATTACAGACCAACCTCATTTTTTGCTGGATAATTAGTGACGACCCCTAAGCTTAGCTTCTCAACAGCTGCTCAGAGCCCACTGAGCATGTGAGTGTCACAGACACTTTCCAAGATTGTGACCCCCTGTGACAAGTTTGAAGTCCTGGATCATTGCTGCTATTGACAAGCTGAAATCTTAGGCTGGTGCAATAAGTTCAGTATATAAAATACAGCATTTCTAACCAAAGTCATTTTTAGGGGTTAGTTCTCCTTATTATTTGGACAGATAAGGAAATGCTGGTTAATCTAAATAATCCATGAGAGTGACTGCTGGGGACAGAGAGAGAGAGAGAAGTGAAGCCCTAATAATATGGAAAGACGGGAGTGTTGGCAGATTGCAATAGAGGCAGAAAGGTGGTGGCAAAATAGGACAGAGGAAGAAGGTGGCTCATTGAATGGAAAAGTTAACCGGATGTTTGCAGATTTCTTTAGAAGTCTCAGATTAAAAAAGATAATTGAGTTTCTTTTCATAGCTGAAACTGGGGGTTGACAGATCTCTTTTGAAGGCCTCTTTCTAAACCTCGGCATACACAATAGTCTTTCTGGTGAGAGATCATTAAAGTGTGAGAGCCAGACTCTTTATTTAAATCATAAACTGTAGTCTGTTTCTATGTCCCGCATGTGCGGCAAGGACATCATTTTGAGCGACTGAATCTGTCTCTCTAGTAAATGCCAAGTGTTAGGGCCAAAATCCATACATGTCATAATTGTTGTACAAGTGTGATCTGTATCTGCCAACAATTTGTGTCATCATGCAGTAAGAAAGGCAGCCTTAAAGTGGCCATAGACACACAGATAATATCTTCCGATATTCGGTGCGTGTATGGTGGAAAAAGAGCCGACCGATATCGGCAGAAGACTTGGATATCGGTCAGCTCGTCGATCTGGCTCGACGGAAAATTTTGATCGGGTGCCAAATATCGGCCATTGTTAGTGCTGAATCGTCAGAATTCTATTGTCTCTTCCCATATATCTACCTGTATATCTGACGATTCAGCTCTACACGTGTGTGTTGAAACGAACGATCTTTCTTGGAAAGATCTTTTCCAAGAATGATCGTAATTGTTACATCTATGGCCACCTTTAGGTTCTATTTGTAAAACAGAATTCTCTACAGCGGCACGGGCTGGCTCTATTATTGATTTAATTGACTTATCACCTCTGTCCCCCTAAGTGGAAGGGATTTCTTTTTATTTTTGATACACTATGTAGCAGTTGGGTTGCCACCTGGCCGGTATTTTACCAGCCTGGCCAGTATTTTACCAGCCTGGCCGGTAAAAATGATGGTTGATCCCAATGTTATTAATAGGGAAAAAACACAAATATATAGGAAGGCAGGTATTTTTTTCTAGAAAAAGTGGCAACCCTATGTAGTAGTCATGATAATTACAGCAATCTGGCTGAGTACTTTAACCATAGCACTTGGTGCACACAATCTGAATGCAGGGGTAATAAATCAACAGCCAGTGGTAATGGAGGCAAAACAGTTTGGCAGTATTCCATGCATCACCCTTCTAAAAAATAGTAACATTATATAAGAGGGTTGAACTATCACTGTCATGTGTCATAGCGTAAAATGCTTCCTATCATCCTCAGTGTACTGATATCAGCCACACTCTGGGGCAAATTCAGTAAAGGACAAATTTTCGCCACACTTCGCGTCACTTCACCAGGCATAAATTCATCAGCGTGAGCATTTCATAGCGACCTTTCTCTAACGTTCATTTCTGCCTAGCGAAACTTACGCTTAGGTGAAGTTGATTTGATGTCACTGACATAAAATTGAGGAGGATGTAGCTTCATCTTATCAGTTCGCCATGTCTAAGTTGGTGAAGGAAACCTGCTGGGGGGGCTTCTTGCTCTATGTGGGAGATATTAATCAGGCTCCGGATCACATAAGGCCATGCCTTGTTTACATGAAATAATGTTTTCTCTATAGTGCATAGGGTAAAATGTCTGTGCTGCTGGAAACACATAAATCAATCTAATGACTTGATGGTCAAGGAGGACAAAAGACAACTCAAAAAGCAGAGGTCACTTATTGTTCTGTGGTTCTCGTAAGGAAGAAAGTCTCAGATAATGAGGATTTTGTAAAAACAATATGGACTATTTTAGGGCAGCTGGTGGCACTAAATATATTTATCTATTCCTTCTCTGTTTCCTCTGCTTCTTTGTCATGCCTTTTTCACCCCCGTTCTTTATATCTCCGTCCTTCCTCTCCTATGCATCTCATCCCATCTCTGACGTGGGGTTACGCACTGACTTTCTATCTACAATAAAGTGTGAGGCGCATGTGACATTGCTAGAACGTGAATAACACATAAGCTTAACACACACAAACCACTTGACCCCTTCTATCTGACCATTATCCTTTGTGCACTAAGAGCTAAAGCTTATTTAATCTTAACAGAGCCAATTCCTTTCACAAACATTTAAATTCTGCAGCCATACCACTGCTTTTTTGGAAGCAATTCCATGTATCCAGCTCTATACTCATTAAAGCTGTACTGAAATAGGCTGCTTTACTCCAGTTTAGTATATTTAATTGCCATTTTATCCTGGGAAAAGCAAAAAAAAGCATCAGCCTCTTCCAAGCCTTTCAGTTAATAGGGTTATGGTTTGATTTCTGTAGCATATCGGGCGATAAGAAGCTTACTCTCAGGCTCTATGTAATAAAGTGAACCTTATGCACAGAACAGATTTTTCCAATAAAACATGATTCTCCAACATAATAAAACCTAACCCTTTCTGCTAGCAATAATAATATTGTGAATTTACTATACAAGAGTGGCATCATGACAAAATAGATATTAAGGAGTCTGCTTTCAGCTACTGGTGCTTCTGTCAACATCTTGGCTGCAGGATATTTCTACAGATGGTGCCGAACCCCAATCCTATGGTGGCCCATGAAACGAAAAAAGAATGACTGTTTTCAATACAGAATACTGTATAGGAAAGGTGCTACAGCACAAACTAACTTGCAGTGGTGGAGGAAAATGGGCAAATGGTTTGAAGAACCTGATTTTGGGTATGAGCTTTCAGGATGACAACAAAGTGGCCAAATATGATTTAAACAATGACCCAAAGACTTCTAGTTACTGACTTAGCCAACGTACTATTGGGTTTCATCCGTGAAAAGTGTCACGATATGTGATTTCATGCTGCATAATTTTTTTATTAGTTATCTTATTATTAATTGTTCTCTCCCTGCATTGAACTCTGGTGTCTTTAAAATTTGTTGTATTTGTGAAAATGTTAAGTGATCTGATTTGGAAGAGCCATATTTTTCCAGCTGAATAGATGTATAGAACATCCTTGTAACTGGTTATCCATATGTGGGGGTAGGATGTTTTGATTTTATTGGGGGTGTTGAGAAAGTGGTGTAAAATAAAAGGAAAAAAAGGGAGAGAAGAATCACACTGGGGCAGTAGAAATTACAATATATACAGGCTTGTAGTCATATTCTGCAGCAAACCTAGCCAGCAGGCAGGCAATCTAAAGAAAGGAACAATGGTGCAGGGAAAGCAATTGACGTCATCCCAATGCAGTCCCTTGTATTGAACAGGCAGTTGAAATGTTAAATCACTTTCCATAAATAGCTTCCAGACATGGTTTTAGTGCATAGCCTCTATCCGGATTGGAAAAGCATAGTGGCATAGTTGATCAGAGCAAGTGGTAATCAAATCACACATATCATGCAACTAGAAACCTCACATTGCAGAAGCTAACTCTGTCTCCTGTATTGAGGAGTTCTTATTCTGGCTCCATGTTTGATCTGTGCTGTTCTAGCCTGCAGCTCAATGAACTTAGAGGTGTTCTGGCCCAAGGCTGTTATTCATGTCAGCTCCCTCAATACCTCCATTTAGGTGCCATCATGTCCATCTTCTAAAGAAGTTAGATATCCTGTATGTCTCTGTATCCATTTGGGAACGTTATATGGCTTGCACTTGTTGTTCCTAAGGATGATATGGTTGGTTAAGGGAACTAAGTCAACACACAGGCATTTTATAGGGTTTCTAGCTGTGCCGCACATATTTATAAGATCGTTACAATGAGAGAATTTCCCACACAAGACAATGGAGTGGTCACTGTGAGATGCCTACAAGGGGAGGACAGCCAACACATCATTAATAGGCTTTGTGTCTATTTGATTGTTGAAGTGAAACTGTTCCCAGAGCCAAGCATCCATTATCATAATGAAAGGACTGAGATAGCTTGGGGCCAACAAATGTGCATTCAGTTAGAGGACAAGAACCACGGATGCGAGAATCCACATTATGGAGGATGGGAGAGCATCCTTCAATTGAATGAAACTCACAATTCATGTATGCCTACTTAGATTGCAGAGTAATTAAAGGGGAACTAAACTCTAAAATAGAATACTGCTAGAAATGCTGTATTTTGTATACTAAAGATAAACATGAACTCACTGCAACAGAAGCCTAATTAAACAAATGATTTATGTTTTCAAAGTTGGTCACATGGGGCTGTCATCTTGTAACGATGTTAAACATCTTTGCAAGATCAAGACTACGCACATGCTCAGTGTAGTCTAGGCTTAATTTGGGAGGTTAAGCTTAGGGATTGTCATAAATGATCAAAACAGCACAAGTCAAAGAATATCTGCCATAGAAGCTGAAACAGCAAGACTGATTAATAATCAGAATATGCAGACTGCACTGGGTCTGTGGATACAAATCTCTACACAGTCGCCGGCTGCTTTATAGGGAAACAAATAAAGCTGCTCGAGTTCTGGGAAGTAAGGTGGGGGCTCCCCCATGCTGCAGAGCAGTTCAGGACCATCTGAAGTTTCCAATCTGCAGCAGTCAGAGCAAGTAAAACAAAGGGAATTTCACTGCATACAGTCAGGTTTATTATAAAAATGCTACCCATTTTTTAATGAAAGTATATTGGAGATAGATTACTTTTTTCATTAAAGAAAAGTCACCAAAATTCGAAGTTGCGTCCTGGGTGCCAAAAGCTGGTGACTTTTCGATATCGTTACTTCGGCTGTGCGAGTGTTTCAAATCAAAATTACACTAGCGATCGATTCTGCCTAGCGAAACCTTGTTGGTCATCTTACGCTTAGGTCAATTTGAATACGGTGGGTACATTAAAGTCATATGGACGTCTTTATTGGAGAGAGGTGCAAATGCTTGAAGTGCCCACTTTTTATTACAAATTTCCAAGGAACCTGAATAAAGACAAAAGAGATCCTCTAATGGCCTTCACATGAGCCCACTCTAAAACTAATGTTCCATGCCCCTCAAATGTCTGGGGAAAAAGTTTAACTCAAAAAAGTTTAATACTTAGGACTTTTGCAGGCAATCCCGCTTAAAAAAAGAAAAGTCATCGGCGGTTTTACAACTTAAATGCATTTCCGGCAGACAGGATATGATGTCACTGACATAAAATTGAGGAAGATGCAGCTTCATTGTAGCAGTGCGTCTGGTCTGAGGTGGCGAAGGAAACTCTGGCGAAAGATAATGTTCAATAAAATCTGCACTGTACTGAATTTGTGGAGTAATTGACCGTTCACCAGAGCGAAAAGACACCTTGCGATAGAGTGCAAACAAACGCTGGCGATGGTCCCGTTTTCCTACACCTGTTAGTAAATTGGTGATGTCCCTGCGGATGGGATGTCTGTTTGAAATGTCACTAGTGTTAGCCAATTTGTACTTGTGAATCTGCCCCAATGTGTGTTCAATTTTGTGTCCATTTTGATGCGCATAAATCTCAATAATTTCCACCCTGAAGTGGCCCAAAGCACATAGGTAGAATAGTAGGAGAAGGAGTGACCCCCAAGTTGTCTTGGGGTTCATAGTGCAGCTACTGTCAGGATATGCTGCTCTTTAAAGCAGAAAGCAGGAGAAATCTCTACCCCCTGTGTTCCTTCCTAATCCACAAAATTAACAGGTACAGAACAGAATGTGCCTCTGAAATCACACATTTCGCTTAGCTGCTCCAACACGTTGTATATAATTATATAAAGATTAACTAACTATACTGCTTTCTGCCAGATGTCTGCGTCACGATCTGAGCCCGGCTATACACTGAGCAGATTCTATGTTCCATAGCTGCCTTTTGTCTGTACCACCCTGAAGTGGGAAATACATTGCCAAAAAAGACAAAAAGTTCAAAGTTGTACTATAGCTGCTCGTACTCACATTTTCGTAAATTGCCAATGCTCTGGAGAATTTTTGTTTTTGCCAGACATCTCCTTTCTGTTTGTATCAGCTGTATTGAGTAGAATAGACTGGTAGTTCATATAGGATGAAAAGAACGGAGTTTCCGCACACTAGAGTACTTTAAAATCCAGGCTCTTTATTAATCCAATAAAAAGAGACACGCAGCACGTCTTGCTTGACGCATTTCGGTGCGTTGTTGCTGCTTGTATTCTTTATGGTAGTTCATCCATAAAGTCAACTTTTAGTATGTTATAGAATGGCCTTAGCAACATTCCAATTGGCCTTCAGTTTTTTTGATTGCTTCATTATTTGCCTTTGTCTGTCTCCATCACATGAATACAATAACCATTATCAGAGGGTTACATCCAATTAGCTTCTAATACCCCTACATTAAACAGAAGAAATGTATGAATAGGTTAAAGCATAGCTTACTCATTCATGGATATTTCTGTAAAATCCTGCCCTACTCTCGTGTTCTGCTGATAGCCCTTCTCCCTCTCTCTGCTAAACAATGGCCTTTGTCTTTCTGTTGACAGAGGCAGGAGCAGGGGACCTTGCACCTCATCAGAGTAGTGTAGTACCAAGTAGGAACCAAGAGCCATAACTCCAGTATCACAACTTGCCCTTCAGTAAATATCGTTCAGCCCTGGCTATAGCTTGGATATAGTTTACCATGCAGTATATTGAATTTGCTGCTTCTCAAGCAAAAATAAACAGCACATTCCATTGTAACCTCGTAATATACTGTACCAGGAGAAGGCAGCTCCTGATCTTCTATCTTACAGTTACTGTAAAAGAAGGACACTACTCAGTAAGATCATTGCTTTATCAATGAGATCATAGATCAAGTAATTCAATAAAAGATAGGTTGTATCCATTTATTAAAGGGATTCTGTCATGGGAAAAAAATTTTTTTTCAAAATGAATCATTTAATAGTGCTGCTCCAGCAGACTTCTGCACTGAAATCCATTTCTCAAAAGAGCAAATAGATTTTTTTATATTCAATTTTGAAATCTGACATGGGGCTAGACATATTGTCAATTTCCCAGCTGCCCCAAGTCATGTGACTTGTGCTCTGATAAACTTCAATCACTCTTTACTGCTGTACTGCAAGTTGGAGTGATATCACCCCCTCCCTTCCCCCCCAGCAGCCAAACAAAAGAACAATGGGAAGGTAACCAGATAACAGCTCCCTAACACAAGATAACAGCTGTCTGATAGAACAGCACTCAATAGTAAAAACCCATGTCCCCCTGAAACACATTCAGTTACATTGAGAAGGAAAAATAGCAGCCTGCCAGAAAGCATTTCTCTCCTAAAGTGCAGGCACAAGTCACATGACCAGGGGCAGCTGGGAAATTGACAAAATGTCTAGCCCCATGTCAGATTTCAAAATTGAATATAAAAAAATCTGTTTGCTCTTTTGAGAAATGGATTACAGTGCAGAATTCTGCTGGAGCAACACTATTGACGGATTTTTTTTGAAAATTTTTTTTTTCCCATGACAGCATCCCTTAGGTTAAAAATTAGAATTCGGCTTTCGACTAGGTAAAATATATTGTTTCGACCATTTATGTTACGTTGAACAGAACTTTTTGTGTGTACAGAATATTGCAGGTACTACATATTTTAAGTAGAAGCTGCTAAATTGCTTACCCTGGTCGAGATATTCTCCGTAGGCAAAAAGCTCATATCGATGGCAGGTTCTATACACTAGTGCAAATGGAAATATGCAGAGAAAGAATGTTCTGTACATGCAGAAAGCAACACATTTCTATTTACTCTCTGTTGAAGGCAAGGAGGGATATGTTGAAATACAACTTCAAGAGAGCGACAAGTTGCCAATCTTACATTAAGGCTGGACATAAACACCCAGATTTGGTAGGGCAGTCTTGACAATTTCTAACATACTGCCTGACTGTCTTGGCATGTATGACTACTGAAGGTGTATTCATAAAGTGGCTATATTTTTCTTTTCTATATTTGCCTTCCCGGCAATGGGGCAGTTCTTCCTTTTGGGCATGTGTCCATGACTCTTTTCTCATGCAAGGGTGAAATGTATTTAATATGTGAGAAGGAGGTCGGTTGCATGGTAAATGTAGTAAAAATAATGCACTTGGTAGGTAAGTTGTGAGGACTTACCCTGGTGGCCTAGTGGGCCGGTGGGGATGCCCGTCGCAGCAATCCTTTCTCTACACTTGCCGGTTTCTCTATGGTGTGCACGGCGTGCACTTCTGGGTTTTACACGTCGCGAGCGCCATGACGTCATCGTCAAATTTTGAATATTTAAAGGGGCTTGAATCCAAACTCATTGCCCGTTGTTAGGTCTAACTTGTTTAGTATCTGGGTGTGATTCCTGTCTGTTTTGATTCAAGTTTTGATCATTGCCTGCCTGACTATTCTGAACTCTGCTAATCCTGACCCTTGTCTGCCTGACTATTCTGAAATCTACCAGTATTGACCCTTGCCTGCCCTGACTATTCCATGAACTCTGCCTGTACTGACCACTGCCTGTCTGACCCTGCTTGAATCTGCCTGTACCGACCCCAGCCTGCCTGACTACACTTTTCGTCTATTCCCTGAACTGTGCCTTTCATCCAAAACATTCGAAACGCATGTGCCCCTTTGCTCGTTCAGAACATCTGCTTTGCTCCTCTCAAGGTAAGACCTGGCGGCATCTGAGTAGCTGAGGGCTCCTCCTGAGGCCAAAGGCGGCTGCTACAGGCTGATTGAGCTTTGACCAGGGAGCTTAGCACTTGTTCTGAATTTAGGGAGCCGTACTTGACATAAATATAATAAAAGTCACAACTAATTAGCAGGTATCATTTACTGGTAAATGCTTCTGCTGGGTGTGCATTCAATGTGCTCATTGAAAGCATTTTATAAACAGCAATAAATACCCCCCTTTATGTAGCCTTATTTATATTACAGGTTTTGTTACAATTTATAGTTTGACCCTAAAAAGAAATGTTTATGGTCTGAACTTTACTAAAGGTGTAATATACATATACAGTATAACTCCAACTTGCAGTACAGCAATAAAGAGTGACTGAAGTTTATCAAAGCACAAGTCACATGACTGGAGGAAGCTGGGACACTGTCAATATGTCTAGCCTCATGTCAGATTTCAATATGAAAAATCTGTTTGCTCTTTTGAGAAATGGATTTCAGTGCAGAAATCTGCTGGAGCAGCACTATTAACTGATGTGTTTGGAAAGAAAAAAAAGTTTTTTTTTCCCATGACAGTATCCCTTTAAGTAAATAGCAAATATTCATGGTTGGTACTTGCAAATATAGGATTATAATGACCAATTTGAACATTTTTGCATATCAGAATAAAGTCTGACAGCAAGAAATTATTCTAGGATAAATGATTTCCTGCAGCCAGCTGATAACCAGTACAAACAGCTTCCTATATCTTTGCCTGTCAAACAAACATTTACATATCTATGAATGTCAAACAATGTGCCTTTTCTCAAAGCAACAATGTGTTCATTAGTACAGTGTGACTGAGATCATACTGAATTGCACATTGATTCGAACGATTTTTATTTGACCGCAGGATTGCCAAATTTGTTGAAAAAACTTCGAATTCGATATTCAAATTCGAAGTTTTTTTAATTCGATGGTCGAATGTCGAAGTTTTTTGTGCTTCGAAATTCAACCTTTGGTAAATCTGCCCTTAAATGTTAAAAACCAAAACACAAAGTAGCAGAAATACAAGATCTTGTATTAATATCTGTGGCGACCAGTAAAAATAAATAACTAAGCATATTACGAGATATATATTACTCCTCCTCTCGTAATATGTTGACCGGTCGCCACAGATATTAATAAGGACTTGATACAATTTTCGTTGCTACAATGTTTCAGTACTTTGAGAAAGGCCTTGATTTTATTAGGCACGACTAATAAATAGTCGTGTCTAATAAAATCTGATTCCACTTCATAAGACCGGCAAGTGCGGCCTCATCTCTGCAAATTTATATATCTTTACGGTGGGCAGCACCCAGGCAACACGTGACCACCATATCGTTAGTGCCGATGCCTACCTTCATTATATGTGCATACCTCCCAACTGTCCCTTTTTCAGAGGGACAGTCCCTCTTTTGACAGCTCAACCTGCAGTCCCTCATTTGTACTGGAAAGTCCCTATTTTCTCTGCACTGAACAGCCAGGAAAAGAAACAAAGTTTCTCACTTAATTGGCTTTTAGCAGAGAGCCCAGAACAGCTAACAGGTGCAAATAAGATACTTTGTAACCATTTTGAGACACAAAAAAGCAGTTTAGATAAGGAGAAATATTTTCAAACTTTCATAACCTGCCAAATTTTGTAAAATGAGCATGGTAATTAGAGGGTGTAGCCACAGAAAGGGGTGTGGTCAAAAAAATTGCTGTTCTAAGTGGGAAAACAATTTTTGTCCCTCTTTTTCCTTCCTAAATGTTGGGAGGTATGTAAATGTGTATATATATACAGTATTTATTATAGTGTGTGGTGTATATGAGGTGAGGCAAATACCCCCTATAATGCATTAAGCATGGAGACCCCTTGTTTTACACGAGACGGAGACCTTTCTCGTCCCGGTGTGACTGGGTGTAGTTAATTTGCAGCCCTGCTGAGAGCCTCTGAGCCATAACAAGCCTGGACATGTCAGACCTGCTTGACTGTTTGACTTAAACCTTTATTATAATGCAAATCAGTCATAAACCACAACGCAGAGATAAACCTGGAACAAAAAGGCTGTGATCTGACCGCAACACCTTTCAATTAACCCTTTCGCCTGACCATTTATCACTTGCCCTTTACCAACAGAAATTGCCATTACTTACTTACACCCCCAGCCAGCAACATACGTACACGATTGTAACTAATGTTTACTTTATGTATACACGCTGTTCTGTGTATAATTCACCTTCCAATTATACAAGAAATATAATGTTCTGTGCAGGTCCGGACTGAGAATTAAAATAGGCATTTCAGGTACACAGAGACCCAATCAGACCACATAGAGGCCCAAACAGCTCCCACCAAATACTGACTTTCTATGGGACCTTATAGCAGCTCCTCTGGTATTTGCCAGTCCGGGCCTGGTTCTGTGTATAATTCAGATAAATATACAGATAGCCTCTGCTCTTTCTAGAACATGTAAATGATCTGTATGTAAAAAGAAAGAAATACAGCCTGTTGTGTGTAAAACCACGTATAATACAAATAAACTCAGACATAGCCAATAGGGTCTATATAAACCAATATCTACACTAAGGGCCTTATTTATCAAAATCCAAATTTTTTCTGAGTCAAACCAAACTAGAATCCACGAGTGGACCTTATCAGGGACAAATATAAAAATATCGAGTGGAAATCTGAATCGAAACGATTTTTCTAGGACTTTCTCCTAAAATTCTAATTTTATAGTAAAAAAAACTTTTTTTCGGTTTTCAAACTTTGATAAATAACCCCCTAATTGTAGATATCACAATAGCCTTTGATATTAAGTCTGTCCAAGAAATCATCCAAGCCATTCTTAAAGGCATTAACTGAATCAGCCATCACAACATCACCCGGCAGTGCATTCCACAACCTCACTGTCCTGACTGTGAAGAACCCCCTACGTTGCTTCAAATGAAAGTTCTTTTCTTCTAGTCTGAAGGGGAGGCCTCTGGTACGGTGATCCACTTTATGGGTAAAAAGGTCCCCTGCTATTTGCCTATAATGTCCTCTAATGTACTTGTAAAGTGTAATCATGTCCCCTCGCAAGCGCCTTTTTTTAAGGAAAAACAACCCCAACCCTGACAGTCTACCCTCATATCTATGTTACTATGTTAGTATGACTGGAAACTGCACTGCATACTAAAGGTGAAGGCTTGTCAGGGACAAGGGAGGCAGATTTATGTTTTCATCCGTTGAGTTAATGCCCTTTTTAATGCAAGAAAGTAATTTATTTGCTTTAGTAAATAAACCTTATAAAAACATAAATCCCCAGATCTTGCTAAATTAAGGAAACCCTCAACACACTACCATTTAATATATAACTCACATTTATATTATTTCTTGCTCTGTGCAGGCACGTCACAGGCCGCACTTCGGCAGGCGTAGATTCGCCAGGGCTGGGCAAATTCACGAAGATCCAAAGTTGTGCACAAGTTACCGATTTGCGAAGTTGCGCTAGCGATGTTACGATCAGCAGTTCGAAGTTACGCTAGCGAAGGCAAATTTGCATAGGGCGCCAAGTTTAAGTACAATGGACGTATATGTAGCAGCAAATACATTACACTACACAAGCCTGGAAAACCTTCATAAAATAAAATAGTGTTGTTATTTTGCCATATACATGTGCCCACTGTATAGTTTAGGTGCCATATGTTAGGAAATGTAGGGGGGAAGGAGGGTACCCCCCAAAAAATGTACAATTTTTTTCAGCCTATCAGCCAGAGTTTTTTGGGACTTAGAAAAAAATGTCAACTTTTTTTTAAGAAGGTCCTATCTACTCTATTGCACTTCGCCTGGTCTGAGGTGGCGAAAGGCAAGTCTGGCGCAGGAGGTAATGTTCACGAAAAAACTTGCGAAGTAGCGTAGTTACGTCCCTTCGCCAGAACACAACTTCGTCTGGCGTAAGGGTGCAAAGTAGCGCAAGAGTAGGTCCACTTCGCTAGCGAATTTATGCCAGCACCCGTTAGTAAATTGGCGAAGTGGCAAAATGACGTCACGCTGGTGAATTTTCAGCCTTTTCGCCCTTTAGTAAATTTGCCCCTGAATCCACTTGGTGCTTGGACCACTCCATTTGAAAAAAATAAAGGGGGTGGCTTCGGCACTGATTCGAGCAAGAAAAGAGTTCTAAGGGTATGGGGCCCCCATTGCCGCATGGCCCGATTGCACCAAATTGGTCCAATCCGGCCTTCCAATAGATCGGGCCCCTCATCGCCCTGCGCTATAACACAGTCTCCACTGACCCCCAACACTTTGCCCCATAAGTGGACGATCCCGCTGCAAGAGGAGAAGGGAGGATCTCAGAGAGGCACATAACTCAGGACTTAGCCCCAGGCTGGACCCCGACACCAACTCCAAGGACAGAGCCAGACTCTCTGCTTCCATCGCTACTCATGCTCCGAGACGCTCTGTGGGTAACAATAGAGACCACAACCACGGCAACACACGCTTCTGGCTCACTCTGCTTCTAGACACTTTGTACTCTGAAAGACTTCCGGTCCTCTCTTGCCTAGCCCCTGGCAATATGTGCGTTTGGTCCGTAGACTTCTTAACAACTCATTTCCCATTGCCACATTCAGTCCCATGCCTCTCCTCCAAGCGATCAACATCCTGGGCACCCCTGGTCTAGAGAAAATCCTTTATTATGAACAAGAAAGTACTAGTCCAGTGTGGGCGCCCATGCTCGGCGGTTTCACAAAACGTCATACCTCCATTCATGCATTCAACACCTGTTTCTTTGAGTTGCATGACACAATGGTAATTCTATCACAGTAACTATACAGTATTCACAACCGCTGTGAGTTTGACTTGTCACCTCTTTGAATAGTTACACTGCTCCATTGGATTATTGGAAGAGTTTATATGCCAAGGATTTCCCTTCTATCAAACCATTAAGGTTTTGCTTTGGGATGTCTTACAGAGGGAATGTTTTTCCATAGGCTGAGAATCAGCCCACTGTGCCATTGGCCCAAGATTTGGACATTTGGCCAGCCTTAGATATATACCAAAAAAAAAGCATTGCTTGTGTGGCCCTAAAATAATTCTGCGTGTGGTCAGCATTTCTCTTATGCCTATAACACAAGTTCTGCTTATGCCGATGGCACCCAGATGTGTCTCATTCAATTAAAGGGAGGATGCGGTGGCGATTCCTTTTTATATCCCCACCCCTGTGTATTATCACAGAGATATACATATTATTTTTCAGCACAGCTTGTTACTATGACCTAAACATTTTCCATCCTTTTATCTCTGATATGGAAATCCCACAGTGCAGTTTATTGTCAGGGCTGGAAAGACAAACAATGATGCACAGAGGACTGGTGTTTCAGAACCAACGGAAACTGGAAAGATTAAATGGTGGGATGTTCTGCTGCGAGCAGGAAGCCCCAGGATATAAAGCTCATAATTAATCCCTGCTCAGCACAACTATAAAAGCCCTTTGAGGATGAAGGGTTGAGTTGATTACAGGCTTTTACCCTCTGCCAGAGATGGTGATGAGCAGGAACGTGACTAGTGTTTCCTTGCCTCAGGGGCCCATAAAATTATGACAGATACAATCCAGTGCAAAGGTTGATGGTATTTTCTATGTATCCAGGTAAGATTGCTACTACGAAAGGATCCATGCCCAAGTGGAGGCCTGCGGGCCCACCATAAGATAGATATGGCTCACAACATACTCAAGGTCTGCAAAGACTTCCCCTTAGGGCATTATTGTTTGATATTAATAATCAATCAGTCCCCCAAATATGTAAAAACCATGGCATAGAAAATCTTACAAAGATAAATAATACTTATACACATAGGGGGTTATTTATTAACGTGTGTTTTCTGCTGCGTCAGTTTTGCAGCCGAAAACCAGAAAATGTCAAAATTTATTATGCCCCAAAGCTGTTTCAAGTCCGAAAATACGCCTGCCAAATTCATGTAAAGGTCAATGGCAGACAGTGTCGGACTGGGACACCAGGGGCCCACCCAGGGGTCCACTCTCAGTACTATTATAATTCCTCTTCCTCATATTATAATCTATTAATCCATCTATTTATCCTCTTTGTTCTCATAGAAATTGGTAATGACCATGAAATAGGCCAAATGTTTAGGAGCATGAGGGTCCACTGACACCTTGGCCCACTGGGAGTTTTCCTGGTATCCCAGTGGGCAGATGTCCCCTTAACCATTTGAAGATGTTTTAACCCTCTATGTTCAGAGTTTTTGGGGTTTGGCGATGTTGCGAAAACTTTTCATGGTTTTCAGGCGAAAAATTCAGTTTTTTTGCACAGCAATCGGAAAAAGTTGTGCTTTTTCCTGATCCGATTTTTTCGAGGTTTTTTCATTTATAAATTAGGGCAAATGTTGGATTCTAGTTTGGTCTGACTTTTTTGTTTAAAAAAATCAGAAAAATCCGGATTTTGATCAATAAAATTATACAAATGCTTTAAAATTAAAAATATATATATATACACATCAGTCCAGTGAAAGCACTCACGGTATGTATTTGGTTAGCACCCGGCCCTTAACTAGATGAATGGCGAGTGCCGATTTTCGATATATATGTGTATATATATATATATATATATATATATATATATATATATATATATATATATTACATGTGTTTTTAAAGTTCATAAGGCGGGGTTATGAACATGAAGGTGTGTTGGGCTGCTTTCCATCACATAGCAACAGCAGGGCTTATGTTTCGGCAGATCAGAGGCAATATTTGCTCTTAGCCACAGTGGTAAAGGAATGCACATACAGCAAAAAGTACATATAGGACACACTTGTAGACGAGAAAGTCCACACAAGACAAGAAGGCTCATTTACCAAAGTGCTAAAAAAAAGTATTTTCACCTATGTAAGGTTGCACATATGCAGAAGTAGGATTGAGACCAGGCTGGTATTTCAGTCAAAACCTAATTTACCAGCAATTTACTTGCCAGTAGGGTTGGAATCTCTCTCTCACTTCCCCCAAACCCTGCCTACTTAATCCAAGCAACGCACTACTTTCACCTTGCACTAAGTGCAAATGTGCAAGTTTAACCTATTTAGCAAAGGAGTCTGGAATGAATGCCTGCCTTTAAGTAATGTAACTTCCAGGGTTCCATTAGCATGTTGTTGACCCTACAGATGGTACTTTTTGCACATAGCACAAATATAGTAAAGGAGTCCTGTGATCTTTTTTAGCATATGTGATTGTGTAACATAATTATAAATGAAGTTGCACAACGGGCCTCATTTCTGTGAGCTATTGAACAACATATATTTTTATTTGTGTGCCTCAAGACATTTAAGTAGGGCAGAGAGCTAAAAACAAAAACATAGGCAAAAACACCTTACAAGTCATTCCAATAACTGTGCCTTGTGCCCACAAACATTGCCCTCCGTGTTTCGCTGCATGTGAGCAAAAAGAGTGAGGTTTTGTGCCATTAGTGTTCTAACACTTGTATTCGAGATATTCTTAAAGGCAGTGTGGATTTGTGTCAAGGCCACAAAGGCCCAGGCCTAGGACAGCAGAATTTCAGCTGCATCCGAATAAGAGCACTGGAGATTGGCTTGCGGGAGATTTGAAAATATCTCCCGCATATCTCCAGCGCAGTTCCACCAGTGCATGTGCTCACGTAAAGGAAGTGGATGGGTAGGCGACGTGTAGGGGAAGAGGAGGAGACGGGAAGGGGACCAGGAGGAGACAAAGATGGGGAAGAGGAGGGGAGGAGAAGGAGACAGGGGAGGGGACAAGATGGGGGAAGAGAAGGGGACTGGGGGGCAAGTGGAGCTGACTTAGGGGCGCCTGGATAGTAAATCCGGCCCTGCTTAAAAGATAATACTCCCCTTTACACTCTCCATTCAGATGGTATATATCTTTTTATGCACAGACATACCCGATTCCACAGATGGAAAAGACATTATGATAGTCTGTGCTTGCAGGAACCAATTCCCTGACACCCTTAGGCTCACATTGTAACACAGCACCTCCCACACCATGTTGCACTTTGAAGTGATGGCTTTGGAGACATAAAGTCCCTCTGCTTTCCAAAGAATCTGTGAAAACTCCACTATAGAAAGTAGAGGGACTTCAAATCCCTCTCCTTCAAATCCCTCTCCTTACCCGGGTTTGGGCCAATCTCGCTGCTCTTCACGGGCAGGTTGGGTTGTGCTCTTCTGCCTGCTCTCCCCACCTGCGACCTTAGCCTGCCGGCTTCCGACTTCCTGTTTTATAGACTCGCACCTGCCCCGTGCAGGTCTATAAATGGAACGGGGATGTCGGGTGTGGGTGGGTGCGGGACCCGGCCAGGTACTGGTTGAGAAAAACTCAATCTGCACATCACTATTAGAGGGCCACATCTAACCAGCTTAACTGCAGCTGGACAGTTTATAGCCAGATGTACAAGTGACCATATTCTCACTGTTTTTAACTGCTTAGACAAATGCAAGAGGTCCTCTGCACAAGAATGTGTCCCTGCCAGAGGTGTAACTACACACTGTCAGACCCCTGTAAAAAAATCTTTGGAGGGGCCCAGTATGAACATTCTGCCATGAACAGTGCTGGCAGAATTTGCTGAGAATAGCAGAGAGAACTGCAAGGTTCTTATGTATGTTGCCGTGCTGATCTATTGCCAGCAATAAACTGCACCGTGATACTTGTTGCTATAAAATAATCAATGTCACCTGCTAGTATAGCCCAAAGAGTGTAATAAGTTTGGGTGATAAGGTAAAAAAGTCCTTTTCATCCAGGACACTTCAATTTTAAAACAGGATACATTGCTATGACTCCTGCATTAAGTAAGGACAGGTGTGGGGATCCAAAGGTAAATGCTGAATTATGTTACAGAACCAGTTTTTGTCCAGATCAATTACATAAGAAAATGTTAATTTATGGTTTATCATACATATGGGCAATTTGAAGAGCAAAAAAAACTTTATCCAATTTCTCGCTGAATTGCATCTGGCTCTATGGGAAAATCTGGAACTGAGTTAGGAGATAAGCTTTTCTCATCAAATTGAATCTGGCCCTTTATATGCATCTGTAGTAACAGCGAGTGTGAATATTCTGAAAAGGGAAGAGTGAACTGACCCACTGAACGTGGGTAAAATCTCCCAACATTTTGGAAATAAAAAGATGGACAAATAAATTTGACGCACGGAAAGCGGCAATTTTTTTACCACGTTCATTTTACAAAATGTGGCAGGTTATGAAAGTTTGAAGATATTTCTGTGTTTTTACCCAGTTATTGCAGTTTTGTTAATGAAGGTAAATTGCCCTTAAAGCTGTGAGTCTAACTTTTCCCAAGGGATCTCTTTATCTAAATTACTTATTTGCTTATTTCAAAATTGTTACAAAGTATCATAGTTGCACCTGGTGGTTGTTCTGGGCTCTCTGTCAAAATCCAATTAAGTTAGAAACTTTGTATCTTTTTCTGGCTGTTCAGTGCAGAGAAAGTCGGGACTTTTCAGTACAAAGGATTGAGCTGTCAAAATCGGGACTGTCCGTCTGAAAACGGGACAGTTGGGAGCTATGGTTATAAATCTACAGGGAGTGTTATTAGATGTCACATGTCCTGGTATCCAGGCCCAGATCTGGGCAAGGCCACAAAGGCCCAGGCCTAGGGCGGCATGCCGCCAGCCGCATTCAACAAGTTGTGCATATACGCATATTCAAGATGTGCGCATGCGCATATGTCAAGGCACAAGCGGAGGGCGATGCGGACAGGAAGGGGAGGGTAACGGGGAAGGTGATGCGTACAGGGAGGGGAAAGGAAGGTAAGAGAGAGGCAGACAGCGATGGGGAGGCGTGCAAAGGAAGGGGGACAAGGAAGGGAGGCACGCAAGGGAAGGAGGCAGAAGGGGAGGGGTGAAAGGGGACAAGGGAAGGAGAGGTGGGGCGATGAGCGGAGACGGCCTAGGGATGCCCCATTTATAAATCAGGGCCTGTTGGTATCAGGTGCACAGGTTTGGGCAGGAAAGGATAATGATATATTGTCTAGTCATATTTTTCTTGGATTGGGAGTACAGCTAGATACAGTAGAGATTTGGCTAATCTGACATCTGCTGTAATGTTATCTAACATGCTTGGAGCTAAACTTAGGCTTACTGGTGTCAGGATGGAATTGGTGCTGTTGGATACTGGGTGGAGGTGTGAGTCTGGTGACATAAGGCTCCACTCAGTAATGATAGATAACACTCTCCAGGAACTGACCTCCAGTCCTGGTATCAACCCAAGGGTCACAAGCCACCCAGGCTTTTAAGACTGGACAAGCAGAGGCCGTGTGTGTGGTAAGGTGACCCTAGAGCCCAATTGAGTAAACAATTTAATCTCCTGCAGGATGGGAACTGATTTATAGCCTACCACCCAAATAGGTACCATGTTTACTTGAAAGGTATAACACAGAGAGTAGTTTCAAACACATATAATATACTGCTCTTAGTGCATGTGAATCTCACTTGTGCTAATATGGCAGTAAAAGTAAGAGCTATCAGCTGTTTGCTAATGATAAGAAGTCACATGCCTAGAAGTCACCGTGGCTTTAGGAACTGTGTCAGCTTAACATAAGGTTACAGAAGTGCATCTAATCACAGTTCCTAAGTTGTGTAAATGTATGTATATTTTTTTTATTTCTGAAGCGCTCTTTGAGGGCAAAGCACTGTACAGCAAAACAATAAATTAGTAGTAACAAACAAGGGGTCATTGGAATAAAAAGTAACAATAAGTGCATTATTAGAAATACAATCCGCATAAATATCAAAATTTATAATTACAATAAAGATTAAGTGCTCAGTGCCAAGGAAACAAAAGGCTAGAGGACCCTACCCCGTAGGGCTTACAGTCTAAATACAAATATTGTCACTCTAAGGGCAGACACAAAGATTCAGGGAGATTTAGTCACCCGGCGATAAATCGTCTCTTCTTCAGGGGCAACTAATCTCCCCAAACGGCCTCCCGAAGAAGAGGAGATTTGTTGCTGGGTAACTAATCTCCCCAAATCTGAGCATGTGTCTATATAGAAGAAACCCTATTTTTGTGTATTTGAATACGGGTCCACCTCTATTACACATAATGTAGCTGGTAAAGCTATAATGTTAAGATGGATGTAAATGTTACTCTTATCGACACCATTCATTAAAAGGTACTTGCACCCAAATATGCTTCTTGCACTTCCATATAGGTGCACCAAGTGCCATTGCTCCATCCTTCCCCTTCTGATAAATCACACACAAGTATGCATATTGACACTGTAGAACCCAAAAGCTAATTCCACCCTGAATGTAAAAATAATTCCAGGGTTCCCACAGTGGGTGTCATTAGATACAGAAAACTTGTGCCAAAGGATTACATGCTAACTTCCTATGTGATATACAGTATATTATATTATAGGGGAATTATAGGGGAATAAAACACTGAATTACAAGTGGTCAGCGCCACCAGGACTCTCAAGGTGAAGTGAGTCCTTGGGTCTTCAGTCCCAATCCCAAAAAAAAAAAAATCGAGTACAAAGACTTGTAGTATCTGTTGCCTTTTGCATAAATCTGCAAGCAGCAGAGATTAAAGATGCAATGCCCTCTTTTGTCATACACGGGCTGATAAAAGCTGCCGACAGACCGAGTCGGCAGCTTATTGGCCCGTGTATGGGGCCCCCTGACGGGCTTCCCCAATCAGATGGGACTAAAAATCCCGTCTGATCGCGGCCGCATCTGTTCGTTGATGTGGTCCTGCGATCCGACCGCCTGCTCCCATTCATTAGGAGGGCCCACGATCGGATCAGCCGATATTGCCCACCTCAAGGTGGGCATATCGGAGAGAGATCCGCTCCGTGTATTGCCACCTTTACTGTATATCTGACGGCTACTAAGTGAGTTTAAGCCTGATTACCCCCTACTCTTGTTAGAGAGTACATAAATATGAATCTTTTTATTTATAAAGCACTACTTGTGCACATACTGCTGTACAGTAGAGCAATACTGTAAAACAGTGATCCCCAACCAGTAGCTCAGAAGCAACATGTTGCTCACCAACCCCTTAGACGTTGCTCTCAGTGGCCTCAAAGCAGGAGCTTATTTTTGAATTCCAGGCTTGGAGGCCCCGTACAGCAACATTTTCTGGGCCCCCAAGCCCCACCCCAGATCCCTCCCTCACCCAACACCACAGTAAAAAGTCTACACAGACATCAGTGCTAAAAACTCTTGTATGTCTATGTTTGTAATTTCATTTATGTCGCTATGTACATGTGTGTTTTCCACTGTGCGTGTTTCAAGTCAGTGCATATGGTCACAATTTGGGTTGCCACCTGGAGCGGTAAAAATGATGGTTGATCCCAATGTTATTAATAGGGAAAAAAGATAAATATATTGCAAGGCCGGTATTTTTTTCCAGAAAAGGTGGCAACCCTAGTCGCAGTGCAAATGTGTGAGTCAGTGCATGTGAATTACCCTACATTTAAGTTTTAATTTGCTGCTGTACACGTAAAAGCCCTCACACAAACTGATGTGAAGTAATTACCTCTCTGTTTTTAGAGCATGGGGGATGTTTGTCTAGTGATGAGAAGCTTCATTTCAAGTTAATTCTTTGGGAAGGATGCAAGACAGACAGCTGGGAACACCTGGAATTCACCCAAAAGGACCCACACCCCTCCTCTATCCCAGAGCATTTCAATTCAAAGACCAGCAGCAGATCCAGTGGTCTAGACACAGTCCAGAGATCCAGCCCTGCAGGTTTTATATTTTTCCCACACAGTTTCCCAGACAATAAATACTCATTCACTATGTTAATACATTTCTCTAGTGAGTGAAAGGTAACAAAGCTAGCACTTATGTAAGGTTTGTGGGTACTGGAGCAGGGCAGTCTGAAGGGCAGTGAATTTGCTCCTAGATACTTCAGTCATGAGCCATGACCAAATTTGTAAGGGTGTCTCCAAACTAAAAATAAAAAAATAATTTCCTGTAATGGAGATGTATTTTAGGGTTTCCCAAAATACAACATTTGGGGAAGATTTTGTACACATATATTAATACTGATTATCATCCCTGTATATATATCTCTGATCTTATCCCTCCCCCAACTATTATAGCCCTTCCCATGGCTACATCTGTGCAATAAACCTAGATGGCTAGCTATGATTTTTTTCTTAAAAATACTTTTATCTATTCAACATTATAGTAAGCCTATGAGACATAAGGCTCGATCAGGCCCGGACTGGAAATCTGTGCCAGAGGGGCTGCTGTAAATTGTAAATTAACTGACGAGGATACTCAACTCTATGGGCCTTGACACATGGGGTGAATTAAATTGTTTTGTAACCCATGTGATTTCCACCTTTGATGGGCGGTTTGAAATTGCGTTTCCATAGTCTTTCATGGTAATGAACCCAACCCAGTGCACCAGCACACCAATGCATGTTTCCCACCTGACCCTTTGATGCACCAGCATGATCCAGGCAATTACCATGAAGTCTGTGGAGAGGCAGTTTCAAAAGTCGTGATAACTATCTACTAAGATGGAAATTGGGAGCCCAGTGTTGCGTAGTTATTGTTAAAAATAATATCACAAATAAATTCAGCAGGGAAGAAATTATGCATCATTGCTGTTTAATTCTCAAATTTCAGCTCAATCATGATTGTATGATGATATCAAATAAACTCTTTTCCCCATATGTAATTAAAGGCACTAAGGGGGAAATTTACTAAAGGGCGAAGTGGCTAACGCTGGCGAAAATTCACCAGCCTGACGTCATTTCGACACTTCGCCGATTTACTAACAGTCACTGGAGTAATTTCGCCAAGGAGATAGACTCTGGAGCAACTTCGCACTCTAAAGTCAGGCGAATTTTCGCTCTGGCGAAAGAGCGTTACTACGCTGCTACACTGATTTTACTGACCGTTACCTCTATCGCCAGACTTGCCTTCACCACCTCAGACCAGGCAAAGTGCAATAGGGTAGATAGGAGTTCCTCAAAAAAAAGTTGAAAAACTTTCTAAGTCCCAAAAAACACTGGCGTCTTTTCCTTTTTACAGGGTGATAGGCTGAAAAAGATCGAATTTTTTTTTGGGGTACCCTCCTTCCCCCCTCATTTGATAACATATGGCAACTAAACTAAACTGTGGGCACATGTGTAGGTCAATATAACAACTCTATATAATTGTATTAAGGTTCCCTGTTCGTGTGTCGTGTAATGTATTTGCTTCAGCATACACGGCCATTGTACTTTAACTGCACGCCGTATGCAAATTAGCCAACTATAGTGTAACTTCGAACTGCTGAGCGTATTTTCGATAGTGCAACTTTGCCAGCATTCGGTAACCTGTGCGCAACTTTGGATTCTCGTGAATTAGCGTTGTCCAGGTGAATTTACGCCTGGCGAATTGTTGCGATGTGCGCGAAGCCAATGCTGGCAAATTTTTGCCCAGGTGCAGTAACACAAAGCGACTAAAGATGTTTCCTTGTAAAAGGTGACCAGTAAAATGCTATCTGCTATTTGGTTTCCCCAAAATGGAGGGGAAAATACTATGGAGCATAGTCATTAAACAGTGTGCTTTTTAATTTCTTCAGTTTTACAGTATATGTAGTCAATCTGGGAAACACAACCTACAGCATCAACATGTGAATAGGGTACTAGAGCAAATCTTCTTATCCTGGTCCTAAAACCTCTCCTTCTTCTAAAAGCCAATAAGGCAATATTTCCCAGGCAAGTGGTGTCTTGCAACTCATTTCACAAGCAATAAATAAAAATAAGCCAAGGCCTCAATTGCTCCCTGCCTGGAGTTCAACTCCCACAAAGGCATTACATTTATAGCTTCCTCCTCAGGGAAGTAATCCAGCTAATAGTGACCAAAAATAACAAGGGGAAATCCTGGTATCACTTAATTAGTTCCATGTGTGTACAGATCATGGCAATAGGGAATAAAGAAACAATTTAGTAGGGCACTTCAACCCAAAAACATAGCCATCCATCATGTATACAATGGATATAGTATGTAAGGTTCTTTCATGATCTACCACTATTAATGTTATGGCATCCTAAGTATATAAGTTAAGTATGACCTAAAAAAATGCAGCACAAACTAACCATTCAGAGATAACAGTATGGGTGATATGACACCCATGAATGAATGCCCCTACTCATGATGTAAAGTATACTACCAGGGATAATAACCCAGCATGACCAAGCTATTCATAAAAACTACAGAGACTGCTTTTTGCTTGTCTCCAACATCAGTGACTTAAAGGGGTTGTTCACGTTCAAGTTAACTTTTACTAAGTTATAGAATGGCCCATTCTAAGCAACTTTCCCATTGGTTTTCATTATTTATTTTTTTATGCTTTTTTAATCATTTTCTTTCTTCTTCGTTTTCTTTTCAGCTTTCAAATGGTCTCGTATTCAAATCAAGGCATGATTTGGACCCTAGCAACCAAATTGCAAACTGGAGAACTGTTAAATAAAAAGATAAATAACTCAAAAACCACAGATAATAAAAAATGAAAACCAATTGCAAATTGTCTCAGAATATCACTCCATACATCATACTAAAAGCTAATTTAAAGGTGAACAACCCCTTTAAAGTTTGTTAATACTGTGTACATTTATTACATTTATTATGTATTACTATATTATATTTATTATGTATTACACTTTTTGTCGCCCTATATGTACAGTAAAGTAATGTACAGTAAGTACAGTATTATCATTGCTGAAATGTGTACAGTACAGTGATAGAAGTCGATGTGCTTTGTGAGTCAGCTTCTAAAATGGCTAAAATTACTAAAAGCTCAGTTTACCATTAGAGTGCCCTATTATAGTGTGTTACTTATTCCTTCTGCTATTAGTGTCACATGCTTAACTAAAGTAATCTGTTACACCAAATTCCCATAACATAAAGAGAACAGGTAGTAATTAACTATTCTCAGCCATTTCTCACAACAAATGTTCTGAACTTACAGTCTAATAAAGGAAAATTAACAAAGGACAGACCTTCCAGCACATTAACTACAGATGGAGCAGACCCTGACGCTGCACCATGCTGTATCTTGGGATATAGACAGGGCCGGATTTAAATAGCGGGCGCCCCTAGGCCCACTGCTGTTCTTCGCCCCTGTCCCGTCCCCTTTATTCATGCAAATTTTCATCATCTGGATTGGAGCAATGGGGATTGGTGCATGGGAAATTTAAAAAATGATTGTATCTCCAGCGCATCCCCAGTGTTTTTGAACCAATGTGGGTGTGGTTGGGCAGCATGCCGCCCTCCTAAAATCCTGCCGCTCTAGGCCCGGGCCTAGGTGGCCTTTCCACAAATCCAGGCCTGTATATAGTTATGAGATATTCATTATCAATAATATAACAAGCATAATCTCAATAATTATAGAAATATAACTGCACAGGGACTGTAAGGGTGTACAGGGCCGATCCTATCAAATGTGGGGCAGTGCGGGGCCCCCAGAGGTGCGGGGCCCAATTGGGCCCAATTGGTCCAATTGGCCTAAGGCCGGCCCTGAGGGTGTATGTTTCCATGATATAGCTAGGACTGGCTCATACAATAGGGCAGGTCCGGACTGGCAATCTGTGGGTTCTGGCAAATGCCAGAGGGGCTGCTATAAGGTCCCATAGAAAGTCAGCAGTTAGTGGGCTGGTGGGGGCTGTTTGGGTCTCTATGTCGGCTGATTGGGTCTCTGTGTACCAGAAATGCCAGGACCTATTTTAATTCTCAGTCGGACCTGCAATAGGGAATGTGCTTGTAACTAGAAACAGTTCCCCTATATTGTTAGTAACACACCCTAAACAGGAGAAGATCTATGATATACAGTATCTCTGAGGTAACGCTTTGCAATATTGCGGTTGTCCAGAGCTGTCAGCTTAAATGACTTACTTGTCTTGATTCTTACTGCCTTTAAACCTTATGTCGGTGTAGGAAACAGGGTCCTGAAGTATAATCGGTAAGCTGGCTTCATTCTACCTTATTATTACAGTGGGCCTGAAACGCATCCTTAAAGAACCTTAAGCTGACAGGATTTTGGCTGCCCAACGCATGAGCACATCTCAGGCATTTTAAGTTTAATCACAAGATTAGAGATTTTCTTCTTTTAATAACTCACCTGCATTTCAGCAGGAATCCTTTAATCCCAATTGTTCCATTCCTGGCATTAATTTATGTGCAATATCTTCATATTTTCCACATTAGTAAGGACAGGGAGGCACAGACTGCTGGCCCAACAACTCTCTCAGGCAGCTTAAAGGAAAACTTTACCCCCAAAATGAATATTTAAGCAGATAGTTTATATCATATTACGTGGCATATTTAAGAATCTTACCAAACTAGAATATATATTTAAGTAAATATTGCCCTTTTACATCTCTTGCCTTGAACCACCATTTCGTGATGGTCTGTGTGCTGCCTCAGAGATCACCTGACCAGAAATACTGCAGCTTTAACTGTAACAGGAAGAAGTGTGGAAGCAAAAGACACAACTCTCTCTATTAATTGGCTCATGTGACCTAACAATTATGGTTTGTTTGTGTGCACCGTGAATCCTACGATCCCAGGGGGCGGACCTTATTTTTTTAAATTGCCAATTTTTTATTTAGGAGTACCCAATGGCACATACTATTAAAAAAGTATGTTGTTATGAAAATGGTTTTTTTACATGAAGCAGGATTTTACATATGAACTGTTTTATGCAATATCTTTTTATAGAGACCTGCATTGTTCGTCGGGTATAGTTTTCCTTTAATGTTGTTGCAAAATGTATAGTTTTGTAGCCAAAGTCATCTCTAAGCTGCATTTATGCACCAATGTGCTCACCTACTTCTGTGATGAAATAGATCAGTTTAATACTCCTAATGATCTGCAATTGCTGTTATTTTAACCAATACGATTGAGCAGTATAATGCTGCAGCTCATACAATGGTATTCATGGTTCATCTGCAGACTACATTTTCAAATAAGCTCCAAACAATATCAATAGTATTTGTATATCAGCTTAATTTGTCAGCCCACCATACGTGAATTGAAAATGTTCTGGAATTGGTTATGGTACACACATTGCCAGAAAAGAATCTACTAGTTGCAGAAGTGTGGGCAGCACTGATAGACAGATTTTCTGCGAGCTAATTATTTATCAATGACAGCACTTGACTTGTGTGATCTATGTACTTACTTTTCCATACCTCCCAACATTTTGGAAGTAAAAAGAGGATTTTTTTTTCCCTCACGTAGCGCAGCAATTTTTTTGACCACACCCTTTCTGTGGCCACACCCCCTAATTACCATGTTCGTTTTACAAAATTTGGCAGGTTATGAGAGTTTGAAAATATTTCTCCTTATCTAAACTGTGTTTTTGTGTCTCAAAATTGTTACAAAGTATCTTATTTGAACCTGTTAGCTGTTCTGGGCTCTCTGCTAAACGCCAATTAAGTGAGAAACTTTGTTTCTTTTTCTGGCTGTTCAGTTCATAGAAAAGAGGGACTTTCCAGTACAAATGAGGGACTGCGGGTTGAGCTGTCAAAAGAGGGACTGTCCCTCCGAAAAAGGGACAGTTGGGAGGTATGCTTTTCTATGCTACATAGATAGAGTTGCCACCTGGCCGGTATTTTACCGGCCTGGCCGGTAAAAATTATAGTTGATCCCAATGTTATTAATAGGAAAAAAGATAAATATATAGGAAGGCCGGTATTTTTTTCCAGAAAAGGTGGCAACCCTATACATAGAGACCTGTCTCAATTTTGGGCAGAAATGCAAAGTTTATTGCAAATTATAGCAAATATGTAGTAGTTAATCATTTCAATGTAAAGAGGAAATTTTGTGCAGGCCCGGATTTGCGGCAAGGCCGCATAGGCCCAGGCCTAGGGCGGCAAAAAATAGGGGCAGCATGCCGCCCAGCCGCATTCGCATCCCCGTTCAACTACACCAGCTGCGCCAGCGTGCTGGGAAGGCGGGCGCTAGGACCGTGCGGCCGCCTGGTCGGACCGCACGGCCTAGGGGCGGCCGGAAAAGAAATCCGGCGCTGATTTTGTGGTGTGGAAGTGAAGTCTTTATCGGATATCAAAGGAAATCACTAGTCTATAGTTCATATCAATTTCCATTTTAAAATGATTACTATCGATATTTGTTTAAGATTATTTATCTGTGTTCACATACATTGTGATGTCCTTGATCCAATGCTTTAGCATACAACATATGGGCCGCAGGCATGTTGAAGAAATGTATTCTTAAAGAGGGATAAAAGAATTTCAGACAGTAACCAAGTCCTAAAATAAATTGTTCTGTAGGCGATTACTGACAGGTTTTATTTTGACTCACGCTGGTTGTCAATGGCGGTGTTTGTTTTGTGTGATGTTAACAACAAAGTTCATTCTGTCAAGATTTCTGCTTTGTGTTATGTTAATGAACAACATTGTTTTGTGTGATCGTATAGACAAGGTTCGTTTACTGTTGTCTTTCAGACTGTTTTCTAAAGCAGTTGGTTTTGTGTAAATATGTAGAGGGTGCTGGTTCTGTCTCACTGTATTAGTGGTGCTGTATAAGGAGAATAACAAAAAGCTTAGGCTTTTTGTTTTGACTTTTAAGGAAGAGGAACTACTTGGTAGGAACATGGCATCACAAACACACACAAACACCGTAATGTACACAAAGTCTATAGAGAGTGAAAAAAATAAATACCACTCTAGACTTGCTTTATTGCACACACCCTTCTAGACAGAAGATCATCTCATTTGTAACCCCATTAGGGCAGAGACAGACAAGAAGATTCGGGGAGATTTAGGGCAGAGACACATGCTCTTATTTGTGGAGATTTAGTCGCCCAGCAATAAATCACCTCTTCTTCGGGGCGACTAATCTCCCCGGACTGCCTCCCGCTGGCTAGATGGCACTCAGAGCGCTTCGTTTTTCAAAGTTGCCAGAGGCAACTTCGGGAGATTTCAGAAAACGAAGTGCACCCATTGCCATCCCGCCGGTGATTTTGAGTCTAGCCAGCGAGGAGGCAGTTCAAGTAGATTAGTCGCCTAAAGAAGAGGGGATTTGTCGCCGGGCAACTAATCTCCACGTGTGTCTCTGACAATGTGGATATAAAATACAATTAGCAACTTCTTCTTGAGCCATTAATCTGCTTTGTGAGCGCAGATCAGAGAAATTATGGGATAGCAGAGATTTTTAATACAGATATAGGATATGGCGATTTAGATTCTAGCCAGCGGGGGAGGCAGTTCGGGGAGATTAGTTGCCCCGAAGAAGAGGAGATTTATCACTGGGCAACTAATCGCTCGGTGACAAATCGCCTCTTTTTGGGTGACTAATCTCCTCGAACTGATTGTTCCAGTAGTTTGTTATTTTTATTTGGCCACCGCCGCTTGACGACAATTGACAATTGATTGTATTTGTATGGAATCTCAAAAGATCCGTTTATCACCTCCACTTGTTGGTTTATCACTTCTCAATAACTATATGAATTATCTTTAAGACTCGATTAATAAAATGAATTAAAACACCTTCACATCTGTGTAAATCAATTAATGGCTATAATGAATTGAAGTGATTAATTATAATAGTGCAAGTGCTTTTCTTATTAAAAATGAATTGATTTAAATAAATTACTCTATAATTAATTATTTCACTCCAATCGTAATCCACTCTATGCAAATTTCTTAAATTCCAAAGTTAATTCTGTGCTCCACAACAATCAAGACGCCATTACTTGAGTGTAAAATAATCTTTTTAATAATTGGTTAACCTATAATGAACATATCAAAGTGCTAGTGCTT
The DNA here is from genome assembly GCA_038501925.1 of Xenopus petersii. Lineage (NCBI taxonomy): Eukaryota > Metazoa > Chordata > Amphibia > Anura > Pipidae > Xenopus > Xenopus petersii. The sequence goes on along the minus strand of CM076687.1, from coordinate 20,551,227 downwards.
CTAGGTGTTGGTATTAATCCGACCCCATTTCTTGTCCCATGAAATTCATAAATTAATAAATTGACCCGAGCCAATAAGTTAGTATAATTGATTTAAAATCGAGTTATTGAGTTCATATATTTGACCACGAAATCAGAAATAAATAGCAGGTGGAGTTGCTCCCAAAGAATCTAACTTTGGGAATCTAACTCAGTTTTTTTCTAGTCCCTGGGAACAACACAAAGCAGGAGAAAGGCAGAAACTGGAAGGCTGAGGTCTCAAATTTTAAATCTTTCCTATCTTAGATGGTAGAAGCTAAAATATCCTATAAAACTGCAAACCCCTCAGTCCTAAAACATAGGATGGGAAATGTCAGAGGTTACTTCCATGTTGACCCATTTGCCATAACAACTGAGAGAAAATTCATAAAGCCTAAGGGCGAAATTAGCGGTGATTATCTTCTGTTTGGGATTACTGGAGGGAGGATAATCTTGTTTTAGAACTAAGTATCCCATACTTCATTTGTAACCTATGCAAACAAAATACAGATAAAATCAGAAACCAATAAATCTTACTTCTATTTATAATGGAAATGAGATGAAAAAAAGAATAATATATAATAATAATAATAATAATAATAAAATGTAAGGGCAGGGGCACACAAAGCTACTGGGGGAGATTAGTCGCCCAGTGACAAATCGCTTCTTCGGGCGACAAATCTCCCCGGACTGCCTCCCTGCTGCCTAGAATCTAAATTGTCGGCTGGATGGCACTCAGATCATTTTGTTTTCTGGAGTCGCTCGAAGTTGCCTTGTGATTCTAGCTGGTGGGAAGGCTTTTCATGGAGATTAGTTGCCCAAAGAAGAGATGATTTGTCACCATATGACTATAGGTGGCCATACACGGAGAGATCCGCTCGTTTGGCGAGCGGATCTCTCTCCGATATGCCCACCTTGAGGTTGTCAATATCGGGCTGATCCGATCGTGGGCCCTATCCTAATGCATGGAAACAGGGGTCGGATTGCGGGACTGCATCAACGAACAGATGCGGCCACGATCCGACAGGATTTTTTGTCCCATCCGATCGAGATCTGCCCGACTTTCGGTCCCAGATCTCGATCGGGGAAGCCCATCTGGGGGGCCCCATACACGGGCCAATAAGCTGCTGACTTGGTCTGTCGGCAGCTTTTATCGGCCCGTGTATGGCCACGTTAAATCTCCCCAAATCTTAGTGTGCCCTTACTATAAAGGAGAATGGCATGCTACTTTTATGATTAGACTGTAAGTACTGTATATGTTACTTTTCCCCATGCTCCCAAACAGTTAATTTTTAAACATTGCATAACCACCAAAGATACCCTGAATAGGAAAGATGCATAGAATACCATTTGGGGTTGTGTACAACCACGATTACTGGGGAAGGTCTTTACATTGCATAAAAAAACATGTAATAGCAAAACAAGAAACAGACCTGACCCGTTTAATAAAACATTTGTCTCTTCAAACCAATCTTTAATGCATTTATATAGCAAAATGGTAAGCAGCAAAAATTAGGGGTTGATTTATCATAGCCTGAACGAGAAGATTCTGCTTGTTCCATGCCATTCGATCTTTGATGGAATAAGTCTATCAATTAAATATAATCAACTGGTCGATTCAATCAAAACTGGTATTTAACATCAATGGCATTACTATAGACAAAGCAGACCCTGCAGTCCCGGGGTGCCTGGACGACAGTGGATTACCCCAGGTTAGTTTATAAAAAGTCACAGGATAATGTGGTATGAAGAGGGCGGGTGAGTAGGGGTTGCTTTGTGCAATTACATTACTGGGGAATAGAATCGAATAGGCAATTCGGGCGAATTTACGCGCTGGCGAATAGTCGAATTGGCGACTATTCACTAGGCGAATAGGCGCTCGATCGAATATTCGCTCGAAGGATTTTCATTCGATCGAATGCCTTTTTATTCTATCAAAAACTTGGAAAACAAGCCTATGGGACTTTCCCATAGGCTTTTAAAGCAATTCGGTAGGTTTTAGGTGGCGAAGTAGGTAGTCAAAGTATTTTTAAAAGAGACAGTACTTCGACTATCGAATGGGCGAATAGTCACTGCTTAACTGCTTAAAATTGTCTCCCCCCAAAAATGACTGATTAAATGTACTAATTACCATAATAGACTATAAGAATGTCTTGTTATTTATGTTATTTATTTTGTCTAAAAACAGGCAATATTTTGGGACCCACTTTAATCTTCCACTCAAACATGGTATTTATTCCTAAACACCAGCAAATGTCATCAATGTCATGTCTCCCTCCCAAACATCCACCCGCTGGCTATATTCACAACACTGCTTTCTGTGCACACATTGATATTTGGGGAGGGAGTGTTCGACTATAATTACTTTGCCCAGCCGAGCATAATTTACAGTGTTGGTGATGTTGCTTTGTACAGTTCCCCACTATACAACACCATCCCAGAACCTACAGAAAATGTATCTAAAGATAGACAGTAGACAGGTTCATGATCTGTTGTGAAACATTTGAAGTGCACAGTGGATTCTCAGTACAGGAATAGGATCCCTTATCCAGAAACCCAATATCCAGAAAGCTCCAAATTACAGAATGGCTGTCTCCCGTAGACTCAATTTTATCCAAATAATCCAAATTTTTAAAAATGATTTCCTTTTTCTCTGTAATAATAAAACAGTAGCTTGTACTTGATCCCAACTAAGATATAATTAATCCTTATTGGAAGCAAAACCAGCCTATTGGGTTTATTTAGGGGCCGATTCACTAACTTCGAGTGAAGGATTCGAAGTAAAAAAACTTCGAATTTTTGTGCTCCTCGACTATTGAATTGGCATAAATTCGTCTGAGTAGAATGATTCGAATAGATCGAGCGCAAAAACGCTGCGACTATTCGCCATTCGATAGTCGAAGTACTGGATTGAGCGCAAAAACGCTGCGACTATTCGCCCATTCGATAGTCGAAGTACTGGATCGAGCACAAAAACGATGCGACTATTCGCCCATTCGATAGTCGAAGTACTGTCTCTTTTAAAAATACTTCGACTGCCTACTTCGCCACCTAAAACCTACCAAATTGCTTTAAAAGCCTATGGGAAAGTCCCATAGGCTTGTTTTCCAAGTTTTTGATCGAATAAAAAGGCATTCGATCGAATGAAAATCCTTCGAGCGAATATTCGATCGAGCGCCTATTCGCCTAGCGAATAGTCGCCAATTCGACTATTCGCCAGCGTGTAAATTCGCCCAAATTGCCTATCCGATTCTATTCGATTCTATTCCCCAGTCGAATTTCGAGGGATTTAACCCCCTCGAAATTCCACCCTTCATGAATTTGCCCCTTAATGTTTAAATGAACTAACTAAAGGCATGAAGACCCAAATTACGGAAAGATCCGTTTTCCGGAAAACCCCAGGTCCCGAGCATTCTGGATAACAGGTCCCATACCTGTACATCGTCCTTGCCGTCTGTTGGAGGTTGCCAGTGTCTGGCTAACTGACTGTCAGATTGCTACTTTTACTATTATGCACCTTTACCACCATTGTTAGTTCCGCTAGGTACAGACAGACAAAAATGTGTATTTTCAAATAAAACACAATTTAAGACATTCATTCTTTATAACAAATTAATCTGTGTACTCTAATAAGCCCTTCTGTGTGTATTTGTCATTCTTCAGTTGTAACGCACTGCAAAATATATAGGTGCTTTACACATTCCGATAATCTACAAGGAAATTATGAAAAAATGAACACTTTATAAATGAATACATTTGTTAACAATAATGCTAATTATAATAGTCACCAAGGGGCACATTTACTTAGCTTGAGTGAAAAAAATTTGAATTAGAATTTTGAACGTTTTTTTTGGCTACTTCGACCTTCGACTAAGACTTTGACTCGAACGATACGAACTAAAAATCGTTCGACTATTATTCCATTTGATAGTCGAAGTACTGTCTCTTTAAAAAAAACTTCGACCCCCTACTTCGCCAAATAAAACCTACCGAACATCAATGTTAGCCTATGAGGAAGGTCCCCATTGGCTTTCTAACAAATTTCTGATCGAAGGAAAATCGTTCGATCGATGGATTAAAATCCTTGAAATAGTTAGATTCAAAGGATTTAATCGTTCGATCAAACGATTATTCCTTCGATCGTTCGATCGAACGAATTGCGCTAAATCCTTCGACTTCGATATTCGAAGTCGAAGGATTTAACTTCGACAGTCGAATATCAAGGGTTAATTAATCCTCGATATTTAAGTAAATGTGACCCTTAGTTTATGATTAGGGATGTTCGAATTTGACCTGTTTCGTTTTGGCATAAAAGTTGCTGCTGCCAAAATGTCGCCGACGCCATATGAGTCTATGGGCGTCATTTCCGTGGCAATACATTACATTATACCTTCCAGTTGCTCCAATGGAATAGAATGTATTCAGAGCACAGGCCGGGACAGGGGGAATTACTTTCACCAACTCTTTACACAGATAACCTTCTCCCATATTACTATTTTAATTTTAATGTTGTGGGTACTCATTATAATACCATAGTAGGTTACAAGAATAAGGTGCTTTGGAGGAAACCAGCCAAACTGCAATATAAACATTCTTGAGAGGATTTGGGGATTTGTTATATACGTATAACTAAAACAGAGGATAAATGTAAATGCTAAAAAAAGACATATTTTTACAACTCACCAGCTGGAGTTTCAAACTCATCACTCACACAAACACAAATGGAAATTACTAGCCATGTACATATGTAACCCACAATTATTATGGATGTTTTCTGTTTCAAAAAGGTCTTTTATTGTCTATTGTAATTCTTTTCACATGCTTCACTGAATCCATCATTTTGCCCATGACGCAACCATGTGATTCATACTAGTGATCCCTGATGAACAGCATGAATCATTGACTGGATAAACACCTGGGGGCAGATTTATCAAGGGTCGAATTTCAAATGCTGAAACTCCGTAATTCGACCATCGAATTGAAAAATTCGATAGGCAATAGTCACATAAACATACATACGTTTATGCAGAGAAACATGGGATAAAAAAGGTCACAATTTTGATATTGGGCATGTTCAGAGTTGTATAGAATAAATATCAGAATACGTAATTGCTAAGAAATAAAAAGGGTAGATCAGTTGTGTTCACTACAAATAAAAACTTTTTAAACTTCTTTAAATTTTTTTTTTTTTCATTTTCTTTACCGCTCTTTCAAAAAAGTCTAAAGTTTTATGTTCCAGCCTCTGGTCTGAGTAATCCAAGTGCAGATTCTGACCTGTTACAATTTGCTACATAAGTTGATACATTTCTTAGAAGCATCTGTGCAACATTAGCAACTATTGAAACAATTATAACCTCTGCCTTTAATGAAACGTGGGGATTCTTGCAAGTGCACCTGCAATCACAGTGATCACAGTGATTGTACAAGTTGCCGCCAGGAATTTAGGGACATCAGCGTTTAGTGATTAGTCTCCGCAATTTGATTCAAAAGTCACAGTTTACAGAGTCTGTGACACCCCCTCGCGGCTGCTTCAGACCTGAAAACAATTGATCTTAAAAAAGTGTTGGAAGGTGAACAACCTGTTTAAGGGCTCTTACTTACTGGCGTTCTGACCTGCGCTCCCCTGCGTTCCGTTTTTTGGCGTTCAGCCGCAGGGGAGCGCAGGAATAGACGCATGTCATTATTTCAAATGGGGCTGTACTCACTCAGATGCATGTAGGCGCCGAACGCAGGAAAAATGCAGCATGTTGCGTCTCAACCTGCGTTCGGCGCCTACATGCGTCTGAGTGAGTACAGCCCCATTTGAAATAATGACATGCGTCTATTCCTGCGCTCCCCTGCGGCTGAACGCCAAAAAACGGAACGCAGGGGAGCGCAGGTCAGAACGCCAGTGAGTAAGAGCCCTAAGACTTCAGGCTTGTGTTGATTTTGGGAATGTTTGGAGTTACGCACAATGTCAGAATCGGTAATTGATGAAACGTAAATGTTAAGGCTTCTGGTTTGTATTGTTTTATATCATAACATGAATATTTATATGCAATCTGTATGTTGGATATATGCACTATATAATTCTGTTGAAGAGCTGAGAACTATGTTGGTGCTTTGGAAATACTAGTTAATACTAAAAATGATTTATAATTACACAATGTTGCATGACAGGCCTTGCCACAATAAAATAAGACTAGCACTTACCTAGAACTTAGAATTTACCTAGGCTGGCTAATGCAGCTTGCTCTTATTTGGAACAAGTTTCATCTTTTTTATTCTCCTTTCCAATTGGTGGGCAGGTGAGGACAGCCTCACTACATCATACATGACAACTGTTCCGTTTTGAGCGGGACAGTCCCGATTTTGACAGCTCAACCCACAGTCCTGTTTTTTTTACTGAAATGTCCCGACTTTTTGATCTCCTGCACTGAGCAGCCCAAAAAACATACAGCGTTTCTAGCTTAAAGGGATACTGTCATGGGAAAAAATATTTTTTCAAAATGAATCAGTTAATAGTGCTGCTCCAGCAGAATTTTGCACTGAAATACATTTTGCAAAAGAGCAAACAGATTTTTTTATATTCAGTTTTGAAATCTGACATGGGGCTAGACATATTGTCAATTTCCCAGCTGCCCCAAGTCATGTGACTTGTGCCTTCACTTTAGGAGAGAAATGCTTTCTGGCAGGCTGCTGTTTGCTCTTTTGAGAAATGGATTTCAGTGCAGAATTCTGCTGGAGTAACACTATTAACTGATGTGTTTTGAAAAAAACATGTTTTCCGATGACAGGATCCCTTTAATTGGCTTTTGGCAGAGAGCCCAGAACAGCCACAGGTGCACTTAGATACTTTTGTAACAATTTAAGATAAGCAAATAAGTAATTGTATCAATTTAAAATAAGCAGGTCTCTTGGGAAAACTGTGACAAGCAGTTTAAATGGCAATTTCTTCTTCATTAGCAGAACTGTAATAACACAGAAAAAACACAGAAATGTGTTCAAACTTTCATAACCTGCCAAATTTTGTAAAATGAACATGGTAATGAGGGGGTGTGGCCACAAAAATGGGCATGGTCAAAAAAATGTCCCTGCACTACGTGCAACAAATCTTTCTGTCCCTCCTTCTATTTCCAAAATGTTGGGAGGTATGCTACATCATTGCTAATATTGGCATATAGCACTGGCAATCTGAATGATGAACAACAGCCCCCTGATTAGTGTCTCAGCTGACACTTGCCCTTCTCTGCAGCCATAGGGGATAAACAGAAAATGAAACTTTCACATGGCAATTAATCCCAGCACTGTCTGGCCCCAGCCCATAATAAAAATAATTGAAACAAATAAAGTGAGACTTTTCTAAATACAATAACAAAAAAAACAGGCATCTCATGTTACAGATGCTACAATAAAAATATACATTAAAGGGATCCTCTCATCGGAAAACATGTTTTTTTCAAAAAACATCAGTTAATAGTGCTACTCCAGCAGAATTCTGCACTGAAATCCATTTCTCAAAAGAGCAATTTTGAAAATCTGACATGGGGCTAGACATTTTGTCAATTTCCCAGCTGCCCCCAGTCATGTGACTTGTGCCTGCACTTTAGGAGATAAATGCTTTCTGGCAGGCTGCTCTTTTTCCTACTCAATGTAACTGAATGTGTCTCAGTGGGACCTGGATTTTACTATTGAGTGTTGTTCTTAGATCTATCAGGCAGCTGTTATCTTGTGTTAGGGAGCTGCTATCTGGTTACCTTCCCATTGTTCTTTTGTTTGGCTGCTGGGGGAAAAAAGGGAGGGGGTGATATCACTCTAACTTGCAGTACAGCAGTAAAGAGTGATTGAAGTTTATCAGAGCACAAGTCACATGATTTGGGGCATCCGGGAAATTGACAATATGTCTAGCTCCATGTCAGATTTCAAAATTGAATATAAAAAAATCTGTTTGCTCTTTTGAGAAATGGATTTCAGTGCAGAATTCTGCTGGAGCAGCACTATTAACTGATTCATTTTGAAATTTTTTTTTCCCATGACAGTATCCCTTTAAACAAAAAAAAATATATGAACTGCATTCACAGTGGGACGGACAGTGCAGTAATATAATATGATAATTTGATGCTTTTACTGTACAGACACAGCACAGAGAGGGGTAGTGCTAGTCTTCCCTTACTGGCAATGAAGTGTTTATAGAACAGAAACAATGTTGTATTATTAAAATCTTCATAGTCATACTAGATACAGTATAGTAGTACGACACCATATGTAGCACATGATGGAATTAACTCTAACTATGAAGTTTTGTCATACAGATATGAGTGCTCATAAAAATACACAACATTAGTAAAGAATAGACAACCACGTCATTCATTTTCCCAATAGTAGTTATAGAGCAAAAGAAGTGACAAAGACACAACTCAGATAGATGCAGCTTTAAAAACCTCTGTGCGCACACACAAGCAAACACACACCCAGGGCCTAACAGGGGAGCCAATAAACCATAATGATAAAATTGGAATACTACACAAAAAAACTCTCTACCAAAGATAACCATTTTTTTTATAGAAAGATCCCAAAAAGTTTAAAAAATGCTGCCTGCGGCTAAGCAGAAAGTGTACAAAGGAATATGTATTTTCGGAACTTGAAGTACATTAATATAGTACATTTTTTTGTGATGCCTAGATAAATGTTTCTGTAAATGTCACATCATGAGTTATGGATTGTCTTAAGATCAGTGTTGCTTTTAAGCAATATTTTTTAATGCTACAATTTGTCAGGATTTTTCTTTATTTCTGTTACCATTGCCTGCCCCCTAGTGGTGTCCTTGTGTCCTTCATATGATGATTTACCATTTGATAGGAACATGAAAGCCATTTGAAGGAAAAAGAAAATAAGTTAATGATGTAACTAACTTTTCTTTCAAACCTGTCTGGTAGTTTAGAGCTAAACTATTAGTAATACAAAAGAAGAAGAATTAAATCCACCTTGCACTTCCTAGTTCTTATTATACTGTAGTTAATACACATGAATTTATAAAGAATTTATATGAACGCAGATTTTTTAAAAAAATGCCCATTTGCAATGTGTTGGTTCATGGGGGAAATATGAAATAGTTTTGGAATAGCTGGGTTTGGGAAAGGGGTGTAACATAAATTAGTATACCTTATACAGGTATAATGCTGAGTTATATAAGATAGGAAGTGGAGTGGAAGGTGTATATCTGGGTGCTGTCTGGATAGAAGTAGTGCTGGTGTCTGTAAGATGAAATTAATTTGCCACAGAAGGATGTATATGTATTCCTTAAAGGCATTAGCACCACTTTTATGAAGAAGATGAAGAAGCCAAGAATTATTTGAAATAGCCCATCACTAGATGGAGTAGAGTGAAGCAGTAATCAAGAGAGATTAAAGTGTCAAATTTCCAAATCTGATGAAGGTGCTGATGAAGGATATTTATATCCGAAACCTGTTGTGTGAAAAATAAAGACACACTGAATTTGCTGTGGTTCTCCAGAGTTTATTTTAAAGTTGATTTGGAAGATTTGCGGCTGGACGGGGCTGCTACCCTAAAAGCCTAAACACAGTGGCCCAAATTCACTAAGATGCGAAGTTGCGCCAGCCGCACTTCGCCACACTTCGCCAGGCATATTTTCGCTAGCGCTCCGCAAATTCACTAGAATCCGAAGTTGCACACAGGGGTAGCATAAGTTTTTGAAGTTGCGCTAGCGTTAATTCACCAAGCGAAGCGAAGTTTCGCTAGCGATGGTTCATTTGCATACGGCGCGAAATTCAAATTTCAATGGAGGAACACGTATCACCACTTCAAATGCCTAGAAAACCTTCAAATCAGCAAATAAAAATGTTATTTTGCCCTACACATGTGCCCACTGTCTAGGTAAGTTGCCATGAGTCAGGAAATGTAGGGGGGAAGGAGGGGAGCCCCAAAAAAAATTTAGATCTTTTTCAGCCTATCACCCATAATGTAGAAAACACGCCAGCGTTTTTTGGGACTTAGAAAAAATTTTGACTTTTTTTGAAGCAATCCCTATCTACTCTATTGCGCTTCGCCAGGTCTGAGGTGGCGAAGGAAGTCTAGCCTAAAAGGTAGCGTTCAGTACACTGCGCAAGTTAGTGAATTTGCGTAGTTACATTGCTAGCGAAACTTCGCCAGGCGTAAGGGTGCGAAGTAACACTAGCGAAACTACGCCAGCGTTCATTTTGAATTTGCGAAGTACCGAAAATGCCAAATGCTAGCGAATTGACGCTAGCGTTCGGCGCTTCGGCGCTTAGTGAATTTGCGCCAGTGAGTGAGGGATCACCAAAATATTTGAAAAGTGTCAAAGTTCCCCTTTCATCTATTAGAAAAACTATGTTTTATTGTGCACAGAGGGACATCTTCAAAGTGTGGCACACAAAACCTATAAGTATTAATGTTATGAAGAGAAATGAATGTCTTTAAAAATATCACCTAGTGTGCTCTCCTACCAGAACTGACAGTGGTACCTTCCTGTAGGAAACTCACTACAGGGGTTTTAACATAAAAGCTGAGAGGGAACTATTAGTAAATGCATCACACAAGTTCTTATTAGGTCATTTCCACTTAAGTCTGCTGGGTTCTCATCCTGGTGCTTTGGCCTCTTGCTTTCTGGCTACTAGAAACAGCATGATATACCTCTAGTTCAATATGAGTATAAAGGATAGGGCTTGTGCTTAAAATACTTCTTGCCTTGTTTTAATCACCAAAAAATCATGGATTTGTTATTTCTTAAGTTACAGGGCAGGAAAACTTAGTTCGAGTGAAGGAATAGGATAAAAAAAAACATTGAATTTCGAATGTTTTTTTTGGCTACTTCGACCTTCGACTACAACTTCAACTTCGACTTCGAATCGACGATTCGAACTAAAAATCGTTCGAATATTCGTCCATTTGATAGTCAAAGTACTGTCTCTTTAAAAAACAACTTCAACTCCCTAGTTCGCCACCTAAAACCTACCGAAGTCAATGTTAGCCTATGGGGAAGGTCCCCATAGGCTTTGGAACAATTTTTAGGCCGAAGAAAATTGTTCGATCGATGGATTAAAATCCTTCCAATTGAACGATTCGAAGGATGTAATTGTTTGATCAAACGATTTTTCGTTTGATCGAACTATTTGCGGTAAATCCTCCGACTTCGATATTCGAAGTCAAAGGATTTCAATTCGGCAGTTGAATATTGAGGGTTAATTAACCCTCAATATTTGACCATAAATAATTTGCCCCTACATGTATGGTCCTTGTGAGGCAGATAATTGGATTACAAAAAAAATCGCAGTTACAGAAAAAAAAATGATGCAGTGCTCCTGCCCTAAGACTAAGACCAGGAGCATGTGCATACAATAGTCTTAGAAAGCAGGTCATGTGCAGAATGATCTATAGCTAGTGTCAGGGGACAGAGAAAGTTTGGTGCATGTGCATAATTTTGATGGCAGCCATCTTGATGATGTAAGCGTAACAAAACATGGCACCCGCGATGGAGCACTCACATTTACACATAGAAGAAAGCACTACAATAGAAAGAATGATTATTTGACAAAAAAATTAGCGACTATCTACAGTAGGAGTCCCCAACCTTTATTACCTGTGAGCAACATTCAGATGTAAAATGAGTTGGGGAGCAACGCAAGCATGAAAAATATTCCTGGGGGTGCCAAATAAGGGCTGTGGTTGGCTTTGGTAGCCCCTATCATTATCATCATTTATTTATATAGTGCTGACAAAATACGCAGTGCTTTACCTTAGTTATAACTAACAGGGAATAAATGGTGGATAACAAACAAGGGTTACAGAGAACTATAACAAACAAGGGAAAGTTGTGCTCACCACTAATTTTTAAAACCATTAGGCGGGGGTGCAATGAGGCTGTGACCACCAAATACATATAGACAAATACAAGAGTCCTCTGCACTCAACCCATTATCAATATATTTAAGACAGAGACATTTTGTGCATACTGCTACTGAAAAATGCTAGTAAGTTGCAGGTAAAACTTAGTCCCTGTGTAAAATGTATAATGAAGCAATAGAATTCTTAATGAACTAGATCCCCCAATCTGTGGGTTCTGGCAAATGCCAGAGGGGCTGCTATGAGGTGCCAAATAAAGTCAGTATTCAGTGGGCTAGTGAGGGCTGTTTGGGCCTCTGTGTGGGCTGATTGGGCCTCTATGTACCTGAAATGGCAGGGCCTATTTTAATTCTCAGTCCGGGCCTGGGGATGACTGACGTAGTTGGCCAGCTTAAATATATTATAATATATGGACAAACAATCCCTGTGTTGTTTAAAGGGTAAGGCATTTTTCAGTAGCAGTATGCACAAAATGTCTCTATCTTAAATATATTGATAATGGGTTGAGTGCAGAGGACTCTTGTATTTGTCTATATGGGTTACAGAGTACAATAAGATTAGAGGCAGTCCCGGATTTGTGGAAAGGCAACCTAGGCCTGGGCCTAGGGTGGCAGGATTTTAGGGGGGCGGCATGCTGTCTAACCACACCCACATTGGTCCAGATGATGAAAATTTGCTAGAAAGAAGGGGAGTGGATAGGGGTGAAAACGACAGTGGGCCTAGGGGCGCCCACTATGTAAATCTGGCCCTGGCTGGGAAACTGACAATATGTCTAGCCCCATGTCAGATTTCAAAATTAAATATAAAAACATTTGTTTGCTCTTTTGAGAAACGGATTTCAGCGCAGAATTCTGCTGGAGCAGCACTATTAACTGATGCGGGGAAAAAAACATTTTTTCCCATGACAGTAGCCCTTTAACTAGGAAAATTCGATCATACTTTTTGTATGTAGTGTAATTTCTCTTTCCGGGATTCTGGAGAAAGGGCAGACACAATGGGCTGATCTCCGCACACGCCAGATTATTGGTTAAAATCTGAAATCTTTATTAATCCATATTAAAAACACGCTGCATGGTTAGCTTGACGTGTTTCGGCCACAGCTGCCCTTAATCATAAGCACAATTATTAGTGTATTCCAAAAACATATCCAGTTTAGCCTGTGATCCACGACATATAAATATGAGGTCATCAATGTAGCGACCGAACCAAATGATATAGTCACTACTGGGATTTTCATCTCCAATGACCTGGATCCGTTCCCACCAACCCATGTATAAATACATTTCATATGGATTACTTTTTTGCATTTGATTCCCGAGAATTTTTAATGTGTTTGTAACTAATCATGTTTCATTGTTTTATTGATAATATGGTTGTACAGCGTTGAGTCAGTGTGGTTATATCTTTTCTTAGTTTGGGATTATTCTAAGGAACAGAGTATTGGACAGAGTATTATTAACGATGTTTATAGAGAGAGATGAAGGTGTCTGTTGCAGCTCTACTACCACCTCAAAGGAACCCTCCTCCCCTTTAACTAGGGATGCACCGAATCCACTATTTGGGATTCGGCCGAACCCCCGAATCCTTTGTGAAAGATTCGGCCGAATACCGAACCAAATCCGAACCCTAATTTGCATATGCAAATTAGGGGTTGAAAGGGGAAAATATTTTTTACTTCCTTGTTTTGTGACAAAAAGTCACACGATTTCCCTCCCCGCCCCTAATTTGCATATGCAAATTAGGATTCGGATTCGGTTCGGCCGGGCAGAAGGATTCGGCCGAATCCGAATCCTGCTGAAAAAGGCAGAATCCTGGCCGAATCCCGAACCGAATCCTGGATTTACCTTTAACCACCCAAGAAGTAGACATAGCACTGACTATTAATTGTGCCCTTACATCTGATTATTCTAGCTGACACAATAACGATGTAGAAAGTTATGTCCCTTGGTAACTTAGTGTGAACATAATTGTAATGGTATAGTAGAAGTTCTGGTAATAACCTTAATATTGTTATCAAGTCCCATGGAGGGTTTAGCTTTTCCATTGTCATGCCAGATTTTTTAATACGTTCGACGGTCAACAGACTTTTGTCTGTTTTGGCAAAAATTCATAGTCTCTACTCTAAAGGCACCTGTAATAAGACCTCCATCCAGACCGGATTGTACAAACTCTATAAATCCTACGGTTTCTCACTTAAATGAATTTCTTCCTGAAAACCATTCCACCAATTTGTTCCAAATTCTGTAGCATGTATTTCTAGAAGTTCACTTTGTAGCTCAGAGAGTCAAAATAACCTACTCATTGAACCCTTGTCCCACCCTAAGTCTTGCAACTTGCAAATGATATGACTGAGGATCAAGATGGAGAAGATGAACTTGGAGTAGAAGTTGGTATCCAATCATTATATTGGAGGCTTGGGAGTCTACATTGTCAGCCACCAATATGGCACAGAAATTTACTTGATGTTTTGCCTTAAAGTTTACGACAAATTAAGAATCCTGCTTTTTGGACCATAATATTTCCATTTAAACATCTTCATTTATGTTTTCTGTAGCTCAGGGGTCACTATGCTATGCCTCTCCGACTGTTACTGATTACAGTTCATAGGATCCTGGATCAACTGTTGTAAATTACTCTTTTTAGTGCACTTATTTCACTTAAGAACCATTTTGTTGGTCCTTTTAAAATTTACTGCCACCTAAAATTTATTCTTTACAAAATGCAGCCCAATAAAAAATGTCAGTCTCTTAGAATATTTCTTGCCGACCCCTTCACAGTCTCTCAACCGTATATGAATCCAAAATCAAGCATATATATACCCCCAAAAAAGGGATATGTATAAGAAGCGATCAGCGCCTGTGGCAACAGAAATAAAAAACAGACATAGCGCAGTATGTTCACAATATGAAATATCACCCCTTGTGTGCACTGGATGGTTAAGTGGATGTGTTCTTCCCTTCTCCTTTAAATGACCACTTATAAGGGTATAGAGTGGCAATACAGGTGGACAGAAGAAAAGAAAAGTATTTTTCCTGTGGATTAAAATATATATTCCGAAAATGCAGATGCCTCCACCTTATATATAAAATGCCTACTTACAAACCACTACCGTGGTATGATGTATTTAACATGAAGCTCTTTCAAGTTCCTCCTTCAGCGCTCACCACTCCTTCCGAGTTCCCCAGCAGGAATACAAATCGATAATAGTATAACACCGTTTATTTAAAACATAATTAAAAACAATTAAAATTCTCACTCACATTTCCCTTGCGGGTTTTTGCGCATTGAGTCCAAACAACAGTTTTTCTGGGGTCCCCCAAGGGCAATCCTGTCCGCTTACTCCAAGCTCTTGTCAGCTCCCTTCAGGTGCCTTGGTCTAGATTGTTGTGTCCCCCAAACTATGCCTAACGCGTTTCGCTGGGTGTTACCAGCTTCCTCAGAGGCGTCTCCTGAAGGGAGCTGACAAGAGCTTGGAGTAAGCGGACAGGATTGCCCTTGGGGGACCCCAGAAAAACTGTTGTTTGGACTCAATGCGCAAAAACCCGCAAGGGAAATGTGAGTGAGAATTTTAATTGTTTTTAATTATGTTTTAAATAAACGGTGTTATACTATTATCGATTTGTATTCCTGCTGGGGAACTCGGAAGGAGTGGTGAGCGCTGAAGGAGGAACTTGAAAGAGCTTCATGTTAAATACATCATACCACGGTAGTGGTTTGTAAGTAGGCATTTTATATATAAGGTGGAGGCATCTGCATTTTCGGAATATATATTTTAATCCACAGGAAAAATACTTTTCTTTTCTTCTGTCCACCTGTATTGCCACTCTATACCCCTATAAGTGGTCATTTAAAGGAGAAGGGAAGAACACATCCACTTAACCATCCAGTGCACACACGGGGTGATATTTCATATTGTGAACATACTGCGCTATGTCTGTTTTTTATTTCTGTTGCCACAGGCGCTGATCGCTTCTTATACATATCCCTTTTTTGGGGGTATATATATGCTTGATTTTAAAATTTATTCTACAGGAAAAACTGTACACGGTGACCTGTCTCTTGCCGGAGTTGACTTTACAGCTAAACAACGTGTAAATGTCTAAATGCAATTGCTTGGGTGGAGAGCAAATGTCCTTTCCAGACACATCTGTTCTCATTTTATCCTGGCTTAAATATTATATAGGACAAAAAAGCTTCAACCAGGGCTTTGGAAATGTGGATAATGTAAATTGGTTCAAGAATCCACTTCAGCAATCTTTTTCTGATTTTTGGATAACCTAAAAGCAAATGTTTCACTGTCACAGATAATTCACCTCAATCAAGGGATGGTAAAAACATGGGTTTTTAGTTACTCTCACTGTCCACAACATTACAATAGTGCTCTCGCCAAAATATACTTAGGGTGTGTACATTGTATTGTAAAGAGCGAGGCACAATGTGCTCCGGCTCATTGAAATCTTACAGCTAATACCTGCCTTGTCCATCTGCCTCATTAAATACAGGCCAGGGTCTCATTGCTCTCATTACTGTAGGGGGTAGATATGTTCAAGCCTGGTATAGGGCAGGCTACAGTTAACATAGAACCCTGGGGTAAAACCAGACCTAAGTGAAAGCCATGGAAATCAGAACCCTCTTAATGAGGACTAGCTAATGGTAGGATCTTATAAGACATATTTGTAAGTTAGAGCCCTTGGTGTTTTTCACAACTGTAGGAACATAAGTGTGTCCAATGACTGTACTGTCTGTTTCAGTCAAATAAACTTGCAAGGAAAGTTTGGGCTACTTTGGAAATTGAATGCAGCATATGTTTTCCCATCAGCAACTTACTTTATTGTCAGTAGCATTCAAGGAAATGTGTCAGGTGTAAACATGGGTGACAAATGTACACCCTTCACGTCAGTCCCTGCCCCAACAATCTAAGGCCCCTATCACATTCACACACAATAGGGACAAGTTGATCAGGAGTCAATTAACCTGTATGGGGAAGAAACCCACAGAGACATAAGGACTGGGAGAACATTTAGACATCTTGCACATATTGCCCTGGTTGGAATTTAGGACCCCATTGCTGCAAGGCAACAGTGCTACTCATTGAGCCAACACGGGCTATCCTTTTTTCATCCGAAACAACTTCTCCATGTTTGTAAGGGCTCATTGCACATGCAACCTCTTGTACAGAGAGACTATTGGTATCTCTTCATCAGGGACTAATTTACATGTTTTGCGCAGTACTGCAGTTTGGTCTTTAGAGCTTCAAGTGTATCAACTAAGTCTGTTATGAGAAAACATAAATTAAGTTTATGTTTTTTGTTACTTGTTTTTTGCTTGCTGCCTCCAGGGCTGCTCCTGCAATGAGGCAAGGTGAGAAACTTGCCTCAGGCAGCATGGAATGGCCAAATACCAGGGGCGGCAAAAAGCCACCTCTGGTAAATTTAAGAGCCATATTTCTGTTTTTTAACACAGACATTCGGCTCTGCTAGGTCAGGGGGTGGTGGCATCTCAGCCCCTGAAATGCTGCTGGCTGCCTCCTAGTGTGGGAAGTTAGACACGGTATATACAAGTAATTATGTCCCATAAAATCTTATTTGTATTTTTCCATGATAAATGATGCCATCCTGTATGTTTCAGTCATTGGATTAAGAGGAGCTGCCACTTTGCACATAAAAGTGTTGTATCAACACTTTATCTACCTATTTATCATCAACCTATTTTGCCTGTATACCAGTGCCATCAACATGTGTTTCCTTCATTCGTTCATTGGGTACTTTCATAACATTTATTTGTCTGACTGATTCTTTAAAATTAAACTGACAATAAAAAACTACACTTCACAATATTAATTAAAATAAAAGTCATGTTGCGTGTTTTTTTGCTGATAGGTCTGACAACCTTACTGTCCCTTCTCAATCTGTCAGAGTTTCTAATGCTAATGGACCACTGCAGCACAAACATGGCAGCCCCCTAATCAGGGTCCTTTTTGTTAATCCCTTGCCTGAGCAGGCAGGAAGGGAGAAGTGGAACCTAGAAAGGTCAGATCTAGTAAGGATAGGCCACTCACCTTAAGAAGTCACTCTATGAGTGACAGATAGTTAGGCTATTGTCACGGCCGGCACCCAATACCAGAACAGGTGCCAAGTACCCTGGTCTCGGCTCGGCTTCACCAGTAGTGTGACCACCGTTGGGCTTCGGGAGGAGCCCTCAGCTTATTTGGGTGCCACCTGGACTTAACGAGGGGTACAAGGCGAGATGTTCTGGCTAGCAGAGGGGCACGGCAGGTAGATAGTCTTTTAGGCCGAAGGTCACGGTACAAATGGAGCAGGCAAGAGAATCGTCAGACAGGCAGGGTCGAGGCAGGCAGATATCAAGAATCGTCAGGCAGGCAAGGGTCAAACCGGGTAATCAAACAGATGGGGTCACGCAGAAAAAGTAGTCGAGATGCAGGCAAAGGTCAGGATTCGGATATCAGAATAGTCAGGAACAGGCAGGGATCAAAACCGGAATAGCAGATACAAAATACACAGGAACAGACAGCACAAGGCTTCAGGAACCACCAGAATCAAGATTCTATCACGTGCACTGGCTGGGGGTCAGAATGGGCTTTATATACATTCGAAAATTGGCGCCAAAACGAGCGTCAATACGCGTTGGCGCAATCACGCCAGCGCGCCTGTACCTTTGAGGCGCGCAGGCGCGCCGGGCGCGCCCTAGAAGAATCAAGATGGCGCCGGACCAGGAGCGTGGCGGCCGTCCACGCCGCACACCAGGTAATTTTATTACAGCTATTTAGCTGAGCAGCCTGAGGCTCAGACTAGGAGTGGGATTAAAATCCCGGGTACCAATTGCCCAGTGTAAGTACTGAGTGCAGTGCCGGACTGGGCCGGCAGGACACCAGGAAAAAACTCCAGTGGGCTCCAGCTCTCGTGGGCCCTGCTGGTCCAGACTCGATCCTTGGAGGAAGCCAGAAGCGGCTTCTGTCTTCCTTGATTCTCAGCATGGCTATACTAAAAAGACAGTATGCGTGAGGGGGCAGGTTGCGGCTTAGGGAGGGGAGCCAGAGGGTGCTTTACACCTGGGGTGGGGGACCAGAGGTGTGGTGGGGGGCCCCTTGCCCCCTAGTCCAACACTAACTAAGTGTACAGACTTAGGGATGTAGTGATTCCCCTGGGTTCCACTTAGAGAAAAGTCTGAAAGCTAGGTGTACCTTCATTACTACTGTGTATGTTCTCTTCCCTGCAGGGACTAATACTGACCATTGGTGTTGTGAGTATTTGCTTATCAACTGTTGCTCTATGTTCCTGCTTGGTTATGTAGACTTCTTTGTGGACTATCCTGTTCAATAAATATGTTCTCTGGTTAAGTTGCAAAAACCACTGGTGCCCAATTATTGTGCACTGCACCTATTTACAGTTGTACTACACCCTGACTCCACACCGTTGTGAGGTCTTAACTCCTGAGAATTGAGGTCTCATCCAGAGCAAAGTATTGGGGTAAAGCTCATAGTTAGAGAATCGTGACACTTAACTTACTACTAGCGTTACATGTGTATGCATTAATGTTAGAATTTTTTGGCTCAGTGAGTTACACCCAAAGAGCTATCATTCTTACCTCATCAATTATAAAACATTAGGGCTTATTTTCAAGCACAACCATGATATGTGCTTGCACAAAAATTGTTGCACTTCTTGCGCCAATTGACAAAAAGTTAATTTACTATATAATTTACAGAAGGTGTACAAAATCCATAACTATCATCATAAAATGTTGAAAGTACAACATTTTCCCGAAGATTATGAAACAAGTACTAGCAGTTGTTTATATCCACAATAATATTCTCCTAATTGATTTTTTCCAGTTGATATTTTCTAAAGCATTTCCCTCTCCTTTACAGTTAATGCAAGTCTTCAACAGCCCATTTTCTTACACTATATATTAATTATTCAAACGTCAAACATCAGCTTATTTTTTATTATTTTTATTAATATATAAAAATAAATATACATTTAAATAGATTATATAAAAAATAAATATTTGGTAAAGTATCCAAAGTAGATGGACTTTGGCTCCTACATTGTGTTCCCAACCCTTTCCCTCCTTTCCCTTTTGGGAACATAATGAAGGAGCCACATTTCAGATCTTGCAAGTGTAGAATCCAATTTGGGATTTATATATTGTTCTTCCATTGCCTTCCTAAGTCTTGACAAAGTCTTCTTAATGAGGTGTTGCAAGAGAATCTTTAACTTGAATGTCTTATTTCTTTCCTCCTAGGAGAAAATGTTTTTAATGTTAGACAAGAAGATCTGTGTTTTATATCTATGCATATGATAGGGCACTGTAAAAATGGTCATAATATGATTCCTTAACTGGCTAGCTAAGTTAGTAATTGATAGCAACGTTCACAATTTAAAGCAGAACTGGTTGGAGCTAAAGCCATTAGTAATTAAAAAAAACTAGTTACACCTGAAAATGAAAATTCCCTAAAATCCCTAATTTTTTGGATAGTGATCAAAATAGGAATCCTTAAATACATAAAGCCTTGAATAACCACATAGGCATTAAAGATTTCCCAGTAATTGCTTTTTGATTGTAGAGAATATGAATCATTTGCATTACCTTTATGTATATGCTCTGCTATGCTATATTGCACCTCGTCTTCATCTCGATTATATGTGATGAATCTGTTTAATAGGAGTTCCTTTGCAAATGGTCTTTTGGCTGGATCCTTCTGAAGGCATTTATAAATAAATCTCTGGAATTTATTACTCCTGGGGGGAAAGAAACAAGGCAGAAGTGTTACTGATGATGTAATAAAACACAGAGCCAGAATTATTCAAAAAGGACACTGAAGTCTGTTGGGTGATAGGGAATTAAAATGGGAGATGTTTCTTTTCATTGAATAATTTGGGCCAACAAATTGTAAGCTCTTGAATTTATAAAAAGGGTGATGTCTCTTAAAGAATACTAATAACCTGAACACAGCCCATCATCACAGCAATGGATAGAGTGGCTACAGTAGTGACGCTTACATTTGAGCTCATTGAACTTATCTCTTTCCTACTTTAACACCTTCCCCAGCCTTATGCTCCAGTGTCTCTTTCCCCATTCCCCCACCCTTACTGCTTAAGGTGGCCATAGACGCATCAATAATATTATACAAAAAAAATTCTGGTACCATATTTGGATATGGGTTGGCTTATCGATCAAAAAGATCTTTTCCAGGAAAGATTGTAATTGTAACGTCTATGGCCAACTTAAGTCCTATTTCTGTAAAAAAAAATGACTCACCATATATCCTCTTTTAGAGCTGGAGCTGGACCATTCATAATCCTTTCGGAAAGCTCAGTACCACGGAGTTTAATGTGTGCTGTAAGTGCAAGAGAACACAATATTATTATTGTTATTCTTACAAATTTACAAGGGGCCAACATATTTTGCAGCATTGTACAGTAGAGGGTGACTACAATATTCTGATGAGTTTCTATTATCAGAACCAATCGATGATTTATTTTAACTTTTTGAGATAATAATTTCCTTCTTTAAGGGTAAGGCCACACTGGTCATTTTGGGGAGATTTGGTCGCCTGGCGACTAATCGCCTCGTCTTTGCAGCGACCAATCTCCCCAAACGCCTTCCCTCATTCTGCGCCGGCTAAAATAAAAAACGCCGGGGCTAACCACACGTGGCGGTTCATTTTCCGAAGTCGCCCAAAGGGTGGAACCTTCGGGTGACTTCAAAAAACAAATCGGCGCATGTGATTAGCGCCTGCGTTTTTTTATTTTAGCCGGCGCAGAGTGAGGGAAGGCGTTTGAGGAGATTGGTCACCGCAAAGACAAGGCGACCAAATCTCCCCAAAATTCCCAGTGTGGCCTTACCCTAATACATAACAAATAAATAAATGCAGTCTGGTTGGAATTATTGTAGCGTGTGCACAGTGACAGACAGATATAGGGCAGTATATGGCTGTATCTGCATTTTCTCAGCAGCAGAGAAAACACATTATTTGCCATTAGCCTAAGGCAGGGTTCCCCAACCTTTTTTACCCATGAGCCACATTCAAAAATAAAAAGAGTTGGGGAGCAACACAGGTATGCAAACACTTCTTGGGATAGCCAAAGAAGTGTCTTGATTGGCTATTTGCTAGCACCTATGAGGATTGTCAGCCTACAGGAGACTCTGTTTGGTAGTACACATGATTTTTATGCAACCAAAACTTGCCTCCAAGCCTGGAATTAAAAAATAAGCACCTCCTTTGAGGCCTGGGAGCAACATCCTAGGGGTTGGTGAGCAACATGTTGGTCATGAGCTACTGGTTGGGGATCACTGGCCTAAGGGGATACAGGAAAGACACAGTCTATATATTTTATCTGA
This sequence comes from Xenopus petersii, assembly GCA_038501925.1. Classification (NCBI taxonomy): domain Eukaryota; kingdom Metazoa; phylum Chordata; class Amphibia; order Anura; family Pipidae; genus Xenopus; species Xenopus petersii. Next base: position 20,528,986 of record CM076687.1, on the reverse strand, counting down.
TTGCTCCTGTCTCTGAAACAAGAAGTTATATCTTGCTTTCCAGTGTATCACTAAAAAGAAAAGTAACTAATGCAAATTACAGAAGACACCATTATAATAAAAGCACAGAAAAGATTCTCTGCTTCATGGCCAATTTACATGTTTCATTGTTATAGAATAGGTGATACCCCCTGACCTTCCTAAAAACACTCCTCCATAAATGAACATAAATGCACGTAAAATGTTATTTAAGATTACTCACGAGGATCGTATTCTGCCATTTCTATGGCTGTGATTCCTAAAGACCACACATCCACCTAGAAAATAAAAACAAAAAGCAACACCCATTTAGCAAACAAATTATAATCATTGTTACAGAAGATAAAGATACTTCTACTGACTATCCCTCCTCATCCTGTCTCAGGGTCAATATGGGATGCTAAATGACTAATACTTCAGAACCAAGCTACGTTGTATAACTATGAAACACTTCCAGTAGCCGACTTCAACTATACATATTTATGATTTTACATTTTCAAGAGTCTCTACTGGGAGAAAAAAGCTCTACAAATTACATTTGGCATGGATTTGTTATTCCTGCCTTAAGAGTGCATTTTGTTTAATCACTTTAATGAAAACTGAACTAAATGACAACTATTTTATTACTTATACCTTGTAGTTATAATATACACTTCTGGTAAAACATGCATGGACTTCAGGTGCCATCCAACAGCGGGTTCCTGCATTACTTGTACTGATGGGCCCTACTGTGGCGAGGCCAAAATCAACTGAAATTGAAAGAAACAAGCATGAATTCACTTTGTACAACACAGTAATAACATCTATAACAATACAGAAAGGTGCTACAGTTATTACAAATTATATATATTATATATTTTTGAAGTGGTATTTTCTTCTGTCTGGTGCTGACTATTGATTTGAACCAGGTGCAAAGAGAGTGTAAAGACAGAGACAAATAAAACACTGAACATTCTTAATGACTGTGTATTGGAACGATGCTTACAATGATATTTTTGAATTATGCAAAGGTGCCATTTTTTGGGTAGAGATCCCCTTTAAAGTTTTATGATGCCTAAGAAAAGCTAGGCATTGAGATGAGCAATAAATGTACCCTTTGCTTTTGTGGCACCCATTCTTCCTATAGATAATAAACGCCACTTACTTATCTTCACACGGGCCGTAGAAGTTAACATTATATTGGCGCCCTTGAGATCATGATGTATCACGTTCAGTTCCTGTAAGTAATCCAGGCCCTAGAAAGATAATAAAGCAAACATGAACATGTATATATTTTTATATTCTAGAATTAATAGGATACAAAGTCGGTGTGCAGAGATTATGAAAAGCAATGAAGGGGTTAATAGCTGTCTTACCTGTAAAACTTTCTTGCATATGTATGAAATCCAGGTCTCTTCCAAGGATCTATTGGGCGTGCTCCTAATTAAGGCGTCTACGGAGCCACCAGCACACATTGTCATAGCAATCTAGAATAAAAAAAATGTTTTTATTTATAGTGTATATAAATATTATAGTGTATATATATATATATATGTTGCCTAAAATCTATCTATCTGTCTGTGTGTCTGTGTAACATTCCTAGTAATCAGTAGCAGTAACGGGTCTGAAATAATCAGTGTTATATTTATTAACTTTGATTGAGATTTTCTCCTTCTTGGCATGTGCAATGCAAAACCATTGTGTGCTTTTATTTAAGAAGTATATCCTTACCCATAGCGCCTCTTCATTTGAAATGCTGGGCCGTAGATAAAAGGCTCCATAAAAGGCAGGGAAGTTGTCGTGGCCAGAAACGCGTTCAAGTACGTACAGCTCAGCAAGGATCTCTTCATTATCCTAGATACAGAAATAATGATCATTAAATTAGTCTTGATAACTATTTAATCCTTGTTGTAAAACATAGAATTCATTACTTTGCCGTCAGTGTACCACAGTGCCAACACCACAGATACTAACTTCCCAAACAAACTTGATAGTAGGGATGACCTCACCGGATCAGAACTCGAGGAAACCAAACTTGGATAAAACCAGTTCATTTTATTAATCCATGTTAAGAATACAAAAGTGTAAGTGGATAGGGGAACTAGCTTTACGCATTTCGTGACTGGAGTCACTTCATCAGAAACTTCTGAATGCGTAAAGCTAGTAAAGGTTATCAGTTCTCTCAAGTCTCTCTGTGATGTGCCGTAATGGCGTCCACTCTCAATCATAGATACTAACTTCCCCTCTTTCTCTTCTATGCCGCTCCATGGGGCAAATTCACTAAGATTCGTAGTTGCGCCAGGTGTAACTTCACCACACTTCGCCAGGCGTAGTTTCGCCAGCGCTCCGCAAATTCACTAAAATCCGAAGTTGCACTCAGGGGTAGCATAAGGTTGTGAAGTTGCGCTAGCGTTGATTCGCTAAGCGAAGGGAAGTTACGCTAGCAATGGTTAATTTGTATACGGCGCCTAATTCAACTTTCAATGGAGGAATACGTACAATCACTACAAATGCCTGGGAAACCTTCAAAACATCAAATAAAATTTTTTTTTGCCCTACACATGTGCCAACTGTATAGTTAAGTTGCCATGAGTTAGGAAATGTAGGGGGGAAGGAGGGGAGCCCCAAAACTTTTTTCAATCTTTTTCAGCCTATCACCCATAATATAGAAAAAACGCCAGCGTTTTTTGGGACTTAGAAGAAATTTTAACTTTTTTTGAAGCAATCCCTATCTACTCTATTGCGCTTCGCCTGGTCTGAGGTGGTGAAGGAAGTCTAGCGTAAAAGGTAGCATTCAGTACAATGCGCGCGTTAGTGAATTTGCGGAGTTATGTCCGTTGCGCAAATTCGCCAGGCGTAAGGGAGCAAAGTAACACTAGCGAATTTACGCCAGCGTTTGTTAGTGAATTTGCGAAGTAACGAAAATGACCAACGCGTTAGGCGCTTCAGCGTATAGTGAATTTGCCCCCATGTGTTTACTTGCAATGTTTTGAACTGGGTTATGATTTTTTTGTTATGATTTGGTGTGATTTACATCCCCTTCTGTTAGGGGTGGTTACTTTATAGTATTGTTACATAGAGATCAATGAATATAAGTCACACGTTTGCGTTTTATAAGCTGCAAATATTAAAAGCGGATGATATAGTTAGTTTTGCATTTATTAAATAATTAAACCTAAAGTGAATATTTCACCGGGCTGAGCAGAGCTTGGGGCATTTAAAGAAGTCCATTTCTAATCATTACAAATTCCATTTTGCATTATGACTATCCATTATATAAGGGGGCGACTTGCTAATCATGGTTTATAAAGTCTCTTTTTACTGGCAGTTGATTTGTATGTGTAACACAACACTTTCTGCAATATTCTCATTATAATAAATTAAATAGTAAAAAATATACATTACCCTAAGGTCTTTTATCACTTTTATGGCCACTTCTTTCTTTTCCTTAAAATGCCATGCCTGAAAGAAAACAGATTTGTGGTGAATTTTGACTTGAATTCAATAAAGTACCTGAGTATAACGACATGGGTCTTTGCTGTCTCAGAAACAAAAAACAAACTCCAAAAGGAGATATCAATCCTGCTTAAAATGTGGCATATGTGGCAATTTAGTGATACATGACATATGTATGAATATTTATATACTAGATAGATAAATATATACAATATATAGAATTACATTGAGATGTTAAGGGCCACAAAAGGTAGGTCATTCCCGCCCCTTACAATCCTTAAATCTCATATCTGACCTTATGGATTACTCCAAATCCTCCTGATCCAACACATTGTTCGAGGTCTATCCAGCCAGTTGGGTCCTAAAAAAAAGTAAAATGCAAAATTTGAAAATAAGACAATATAATGTCAGGTGGTGGGGGAGAATAGAGGGAGAAGGCTGAAAACAGGGATACTAATATAAAAAATGTTTTTGCATACCGGGCATAGTTTGTCAAATCCATGTTCATTGCAGACCTGGCAAAGGAAAACATTATTTTAGATTAACTCAGTAAATAGACAAAAACAATAAATATTGCAAGCTTTTCTTTTTAGTTTGTTCAGGTTGAGAGGCATCCCCATAAGTTTCCTCACTGTGTTCCTTGTTAAGCAGTTTTTTAATTTATATTTAGTATAGCAAAGAGGCCTTGTGCCCAAACAGTGTTGTTAATGGTGGACATAACTATTACAAAGATTATTATTCTTATGTATATAGGTTATGGTTTGTCCTAATAGAACTAATGTGTGTGAGACTTTTAGGGGGTTATTTACTAAAACTCGAATTTCTCATATTTGTATTAAACTAAGCTTGACTAAACTCCCATCCACAATTTTATCTTATTTATCAATAAAATAACTTGAAACAGTCAGGTCGGGGGAAAAATTACGAAAATCGGGGAAAACCCCAAATTATTTGGATTTGAATCCTGAATTGCTTAATTTTTTCAGGTTATTGCCTGAAAACAGACCAAACAAACCGCTGCACTGAATGCTGGAGAGTGACACGCCCCTCCAGATCATATTGCCTGAAAACCTCAATTTTTTTGGTTTACCAGACAAAATCCAGAGCAGACCACGATACCTTCAAATTGTAAAAAGGACATCTCCCATTGACCTATACACAACAGTGACAGGTTTGAAATGGTGAGCGTTTTTTTCTCCTCTAAACATTAACATTTTTGCCCCAAAAAACTGAGGCAGAAAAAAAAATTGAGTTTAGTAAATAACATCTTTAAAGGAAAACTATACCCCCAAAATGAATACTTAAGCAACAGATAGTTTATATCAAATTGAATGACATATTAAAGAATCTTACCAAACTGGAATATATATTTACATAAATATTGCCCTTTTAAGTTGCGCTCAGGGGTAGCGCAAGGTTGTGAAGTTGCGCTAGCATTGATTAGCTAAGCGAAGCGAAGTTACGCTAGCGATGGTTAATTTGCATATGGCGCCAAATTCAAATTTCAATAGAGGAATATGTAGCAGCACTACAAATACCTGGGAAACCTTCAAAACATCAAATAAATTTTTTATTTTGCCCTACACATGTGCCCACTGTATAGTTAAGTTGCCATGAGTTAGGAAATGTACGGGGGAAGGAGGGGAGCCCCAAAAATTTTTGTTGATCTTTTTCAGCCTATCACCCATAATATAGAAAAAACGCCAGCGTTTTTTGGGAAATTTTTTAAACTTTTTTAGAAGAAATCCCTATCTACTCTATTGCGCTTTGCCTGGTCTGAGGTGGCGAAGGAAGTCTAGCGTAAAAGGTAGCGTTCAGTACAATGCGCACGTCAGTGAATTTGCGTAGTTACGTCCATTGCGCAAATTCGCCAGGCGTAAGGGTGCGAAGTTACGCTAGCGAAGTTACGCCAGCGTCCGTTAGTGAATATGTGAAGTAACGAAAATGCCCAATGCTAGCGAATTAGCGTTAGGTGCTTCGGCGCATAGTGAATTTGCCCCATAGTTCGTAAAGGGGTATATTTATCAAAGAGTGAAGTTAATAGTGAAGTTCCGCCACTAGAGTGAAATTCCGCCACTCTAGTTTCACTTCACCCATTGATAAATACGCCTTTCAAAATCCCATAGCAATGAATTGAGAGCTGCGGAACTTCACTCTTTGATAAATTTACCCCAAAGTGTTTTAGCATAACCTGGACTGGTGATTTAAACTGCAGTTTGGATTTTAGGTTCCCAGACATTAGTGGGCCTAAATGAAGCCATACTGAATAAACATTATGCTAAACATGTCCCAATAAATCAATCCGTTCAATGCACAAAATGTCTTAGTGTCCTTGATAGTAAATCATACCTCAAGTGATGGAAACAGATCATCACAAATGCTTTCTTCTTCCCCATTAGATATAAGCATGTCATCACTATAGTTTTCTTCTTCCTCTTGTTCTTGTAGATTATGTTCTTCCTCGGAGGCATTACCCTGGCTGATCTCTGTGCCAGGCTCCTCAGGTTGCTCCTGGAAATGGCCAATATTTGTCTCAGGATTTTCCTGGCAATTGTCATGGGCAATGATTTCCTCAGGTTGTTTCTGTTTAAGAATAAAAACATACAATTAATCCATTTGTTGCTATACTAATATATATATTACATATGGCAATGTGACACCGTATTGGAAAATAAAGTTAATAATCTGTTATGTGAATATCTTGTTTGCAGGGGCGGGCAAATTTGACCCATTTCGTTAGCCAAAAATTCACCGTCAGGGAAAATTTGCCAAAATGCATAAAAGTCTAGGGCTTCAAAAATTTGCAAATCTCTACAATGTCCCATGTAATGTATGCAGCATGATGTTGTAGTGATAAGCATTGATGGCTTCCCTCTAGGCACTGCAGTTTATGTGGATACTCCAAAAATATATAGTTCTTTAAGTGTTTTACCATGAGCTGGACTGGTGATTTAAACTGCAGTTTTTAGGTTCCCAGACATAAGTGGGCCTAAACAAAGCCATACTAAATAAACCTTATTCTAAACATGTCCCAATAAATCAATAAGTTCAATGCACAAACTGTCTTAATGTCCTTGATAGAAAATCATACCTCAAGTGATGGAAACAGATAATCAATAATGCTTTCTTCTTCATCACTACATATAACCATGTCATCACTATTGTTTTCTTTTTCTGCTTGTTCTTCTAGCTTTTCTTCTTCCTCTGGGGCATTACCCTGGCTGATCTCTGTGCCAGGCTCCTCAGGTTGCTCCTGGAAATGGCCAGTATTTGTCTCTGGTTCCTCCTGGTGGATGTGATGGGCAATGATTTCCTCAAGTTGTTTCTGTTTAAGAATAAAAACATACAATGAATCCATTTGTTGCTATACTAATATCTATTGCATATGGCAATGTGACACAGTATTGGAAAATAAAGTTGGTAATGTGTTATGTGAATATCTTGATTGTAGGGATGGGCGAATTTGACCCATTTCACTAGTGATAAGCATTGATGGCTTCCCTCTAGGCACTGCAGTTTATGTGGACACTCCAAAAATATATAGTTCTTAAAGTGTTTTAGCATGAGAGCTGGACTGGTGATTTAAACTGCAGTTTGGTTTTTAGGTTCCTAGACATTAGTGGGCCTAAACAAAGCCATACTAAATAAATATTACACTAAACATGTCCCAATAAATCAATCACAAAATGTCTTTATGTCCTTGATAGTAAATCATACCTCAAGTGATGGAAACAGATCATCACAAATGCTTTCTTCTTCCCCACTAGATATAAGCATGTCATCACTATTGTTTTCTTCTTCCTCTTGTTCTTCTAGAATTTCTTCTTCCTCTGAGGCATTACCCTGGCTGATCTCTGTGCCAGGCTCCTCAGGTTGCTCCTGGAAAAGAGATAGAAGATTATTGATCACATGATTGATTCTGTTAAGTAAATGTGAGATAATTAATTGAGCTCTACAAAGAAGGCTTTAAAATATACAGTATTTAGCAAAAAGCCATACCTCAAGAAATGGAAACAGATTATCATTACTGCTTTCTTCTTCCTCTTCTAAATTTTGTTCTTCTAGATTTTGTTCTTCTAGACTTTCTTCTTCTAGACTTTCTTCTTCTAGATTTTCTTCCTCCTCTGAGGCATTACCCTGGCTGATCTCTGTGCCAGGCTCCTCAGGTTGCTCCTGGAAAAGAGATAGAAGTTTATTGATCACATGAATCACATGATTGATTCTGTTAAGCAAATGTAAGATAATTAATTGAGCTCTACAAACAATGAAGGCTTTATAAAGAAGGCTTTAAAATATATTAAACAAAAAGCCATGTATTGTTGGGGAAGAGGCATGTTGTTGTGTTTTTTTTTTTAATTCATTTAAAACTACTTACCTGATAGCTGTGATGGCTAATATTGTCTTCAGGTTCTTCCTGGCAGATGTCATGACCATTGTTTTCATCAGGTTCTTCTTGGCAGCTGTTATGGCCAATATTTGTCTCCTGGCAAATGTCATGGGCAATGATTTCCTCAGGTTGTTTCTGTTTAAGAATAAAAACATACAATTAATCCATTTGTTGCTATACTAATATCTATTGCATATGGCAATGTGACAAAGTATTTTCAAAGTTTCATGTTTTCCTACTTACCTCACTGATATTAACATTGGTTTCTACTGGTTCCTAGTTGAAAGAAAAAAAGATGAAATCAATTATTTGTTGGAAAATGTGAAAATATACTTCCCATGATATTATGGGTTTGTTTTGTTTTAATTGTGTTAGCCTCTTTAAAATATTTACCTGGCAGAGGAGATTGCCATATCCAGTCGGTTGCACCTGTTTAAGACAGCAAAATAGAACAGTTCATATATGTAATGTTGCTTTATTTAATATTATTTAAATATAACTAATAATAAACTATTATTTGCTTACCAAACAGGGCATTCCTGTGTACATCTTCGGTAGTACCTGATTTTGAATAAAAAAAGGAGGGTAAGAGATTATTGATCAAGATAGATAAAAGTCACATTATACTATGAGATATAGTTTTGAGTATAAATGAATGCAGGGCTGGCATCTATTTTCTCATAAAAATGCAAGGGGTAACTGGACTGCCCCTTGCTGGAAAAGAAAAGGATAATTATACATTAGCAATGAAATGGGTTCTTAGCAATCAGGTCAATGTTGGTATGTAAGTGGCAATGGCCAATCTGTAAATCAACGGAAATGTTAGATACATTTGTCTAGAGTTGGTGTCTAAGGCTACTGATCCACAGATAAGTCTGACTTGTAATTTAACAAAATCTAATTAACAAACTGAACAAATGTGGCCCCTTGGGAGTAACATATGCTAGGCTATGCATCATAGTTCAAGAAGAGTGTTATATCTGCTAGAAGGTTTGGAGTGTTTTAAGTTTTATTATATTTTACGACATTGTTACATTATCCTCCATCTTTAACAAAACGTTTATGTATGACAAGTTTCTCTACTTACCAAAATGACTTCATTTTTCTCTTCTTTAACTTCTTTAACCTGGCAAAAGAAAATAGGTTTGAATATTAGAGGCGATGATCAAGGTGTAACTAAATGAATAGGTCCATTAGAAGTTAGAATTAGGAAACATAGCAGTTCCCAACCTCTAAGACAATTTTCCTTATAAAGCAATACAGAAAACAAGGTATGATTTAATATTAGATATGCAGAAAGTGTACAAAATATAAGGCTATTATAAGCTGTTTCTTACAGTGAGTAATGAAAGGATTTGGTTTAGATCTAGCCAAAACCAACGATATATGAAATCTGTAATTAGAGATGCACCAAATCCACTATTTTGGATTCGGCCGAACCCCCGAATCCTTTGTGAAAGATTCGGCCAAATACCGGACCGAATCCGAATCCTAATTTGCACTTGCATATATATATATAATTAGGGGATGGAAGTGGAAAATATTTTCTACTTCCTTTTTTTGTAACAAAAAGTGATGAATTTTCCTTCCCCGCCCCTAATTTGTATATGCAAATTTGGATTCGATTTGGCCAGGCAGAAAGACTCTGCTGAATAGAGATGGCGCGAACTGTTCGCCGGCGAACTTGTTCGCGCGAACATCGGGTGTTCGCGCTCGCCGGAAGTTCGCGAACGTCGCGCGACGTTCGCCATTTTGGGTTCGCCATTGTTGGCGCTTTTTTTTGCCCTCTCACCCCAGACCAGCAGGTACATGGCAGCCAATCAGGAAGCTCTCCCCTGGACCACTCCCCTTCCCTATAAAAACCGAAGCCCTGCAGCGTTTTTTCACTCTGCCTGTGTGTGCTGAAGAGATAGTGTAGGGAGAGAGCTGCTGCCTGTTAGTGATTTCAGGGACAGTTGAAAGTTTGCTGGCTAGTAATCGTTTTGATACTGCTCTGTTATTGGAGGGACAGAAGTCTGCAGGGGTTTGAGGGACATTTAAGCTTAGGTAGCTTTGCTGGCTAGTAATCTACCTTCTACTGCAGTGCTCTGTATGTAGCTGCAGTGGGCAGCTGTCCTGCTTCTGATCTCATCTGCTGACTGCTGCAATAACAGTAGTCCTTGTAAGGACTGCTTTTATTTATTTTTTTGTTGTTTTACTACTACTACTACTACTACTATAAGAGCCCAGTGCTATTAGTCTAGCAGTGTTGGGGAGTGGGACTGGTGTGCTAATCTGCTGCTCCTAGTAGTTCAGCAGCACCAACTTTAATTTTTTTTTTTTTAATATTCATTTTTTTTTTATTTTACTTTTTTTTATTTTACTACCGCTGTAGTAGTGTATAAGTTGACCTTTTAGGCATTATTTGCCCTGTAGGCATTTTTTGCCCAGTGTGTTATTCAACCAACTGCCATCTAGCATCACTAACAGCTCTCCCCCTACACTATCTCTTCCAAGCACACACAGGCAGATTTTTCAGATACATTTTTGCCCTTGATCCCCCTCTGGCATGCCACTGTCCAGGTCGTTGCACCCTTTAAACAACTTTAAAATCATTTTTCTGGCCAGAAATGTATTTTTTAGATGTTAAAGTTCGCCTTCCCATTGAAGTCTATGGGGTTCGCGAACTGCTCGCATTTTTGCGCAAGTTCGCGAATATGTTCGCGAACTTTTTTTCCGACGTTCGCTACATCCCTACTGCTGAATCTGAATCCTGCTGAAAAAGGCCGAATCCTGTCCGAATCCCCAACTGAACCCTGGATTCAGTGCATCCCTATTTGTAATATTATTTTTCTATTAGATATGCAAAATTATCATAAAGTAAAGCTACATCCCACCATGGAGCTGTTATAGCTTCAACATGGGGAAACAAATTCACTAAATCGCTCAAAGAATGACGTAACTTTTCTGGCTCCGGGCCCCCCCCTGCAAATAAATATTTGGAGGGACCAGCGCAGAGCTATACCTACCCAGAAATCTATAGCTGTTTAAGGCCTTAAACAGCTATAGAGAAAGAGGACCCCATGGTTCGGGCCCCCCTGTTCCTTGGGCCACGACTGCGGGGTCTGCTTCCTCTATAGTTATGCCAGTGAACTCAAATTTGAATCCGTTAACACAGGGGTCCCCACCTTTTTTGGCCCGGGACTAAAAAAGAGCCAATTTTTTTCCAAGTATGGAGGGGTCAGGGAGTGGTCAGAGGGGTTGTGAGGGGTCGGCGTCCAATTTGGGTGCGCCAGTGTCCTATTCGATGCACCGGCATCCAATTTGGGCGTGGGTTAATTATTCAGCGGGCCAGTTCAGGACTGGCCCCGCAGTTGGGGACCCCTGAGTTAACAGGAAAATAACATTTATAGCACTTTCGTTTTCAAAGGTATATTTGATGAAATTTTCATTTTCATCACATGCATTTTAGTTTGTCATTAACAGTTTACACAGTTTTTCCATACAAACTGAAAATCTAGGATATGAGTATAAAAAAAAACCCTTACTTTCGTAAAACATTTGAAAATACTGCATATGCGTCGAAACATGATGGTTTTTGTATGTCGATAAGTCTTTCTGTCGATTCGTATGTCAAAAATTCTTTCTGTCGATTTGTATGTCAAAAATTCTTTCTGTCGATTTGTATGTTAAAAATTCTTTCTGTTGATTTGTTTGTAAAAAATTCTTTTTGATGATTAGTAAGTAGAATATTCTTTCTGTGGAGAGAGAAAAAGCATTGGTTACACACTATGTAATAATCCTATGAATTGGTTATAAATAATAAGGTTGATTAATTTTTTAACAGGTAACTGAAAATGAATGGCCAGTAACATTAAAGTAACATTAGAGTGACAATTAATGACTAGAAAAAACTATCAGCACTTTGAAGCACACTAATATCTTTTCAGATCCCCATCATTACTCCACTAGCAGATACATAGGCCTACACAACAACTATATCCAGCTATATTGCTATATATAGATGAAAATAGGGAAAGTATAATATATGTACATATGTATACCATTAGTAAAGGGAATGCAACCATATTTGTCTGTAGGGCCAAGCACTTCATCCCCTTCAAACTCAAATGGTTTGCAATTACCCCACTAACAGCTACTAAGCCCTAGTCAGCGGCTATATGAATATGAATATTAATTTTTCTAACATTTTTCCCAGTGTATGATGATGAGCTCCACTCACCTCAGTTGCCTGATACAGAATGAGGCAGTTAGAGCTTGTTTTCAAACATTAACTCTGTGTGCACTGTGACATCACAATGTATCATGTGTCCCATTATGACATCACACCTGCAAACTACGGTCAGCACATTCAGGCTTAGCAGATAATCTGCTCTTTTAAGGACAGTTATAAATTAATAGAAAGACTGTATTGAGATATGTCGTTTGTTGGCGGCGCTATGATATTATCATAACTCTATTGCATTGCTATATGTATGTAAAATGAAAATAAGGAATGTGCTAATATTATATATAGGCTATTAGTACAGGCAATGCCACCATTGTTGTTTGTTGGGCCAAGCAACCCCCCCTGCATTTACCCCACTAGCAGACACTAATAAGGCCTATCCAGCAGCTACCTTTATATTTATATTAATATTGTTATTTTAAAAATTTCCCCAGCGTGTCATGAGCTCCACTCACCTCAGTTGCCTGATACAGAATGAGGCAGTTAGAGCTTGTTTTCAAACATTAACTCTGTGTGCACTGTGACATCACAATGTATTATGTGTCACATTATGACATCACACCTGCAAACTATGGTCAGCAAATTCAGATTTAGCAGATAATCTGCTCTTTTAAGGACAGTTAGAAATTAATGCAAATAGAAAGACTGTATTAAGATTGTGTTTAAAATGGAATATGTCTTTTGTTGGCGGCGCTATGATATTATATTAACTCTATTGCATTGCTATATGTATGTTAAATGAAAATAAGGAATGTGCTAATATTATATATAGGCTATTAGTACAGGCAATGCCATCATTGTTGTTTGTTGGGCCAAGCAACCCCCCCCCCTGCATTTACCCCACTAGCAGACACTAATAAGGCCTATCCAGCAGCTACCTTTATATTTATATTAATATTGTTATTTTAAAAATTTCCCCAGCGTGTCATGAGCTCCACTCACCTCAGTCTCCTGATCAAGAATGAGACAGTCTGGGCTGGTTATGAACAGCTGTGATAATGTCCATTATGACATCACAATGATATGTCACATGACTAGCTGCTGAGCAGAGGATACAAAATGAGCATAAAAACTGCACATAGTTCAACAATTATTTCAAAGAGGATTATGGTTAAAATGCTGTTTGTTTATTTTTTGACCCTTTTATTTTTATGTAGACAGTGTAAATATATGAATGTATAATATATTGGTATAAAGTATGGAGGTATAATACATAAGTAGCACACAGGTATAGAGAATGGCCCAGATATTTGTACAGCATTTGAAATATATCAATAATGATGATTGCACTGTTACTGTATGTGCTCTATACTATATCATCAGAGGGGATTCATTCATTATTATGGGTATCAGTACAGGCAGGGCCGGATTTACATAGAGAGTCGCCCCTAGGCCCACTGCCGTTCGTCACCCCTGCTCCTCCCCTTTATTCGTGCAAATTTTCATCATCAATGGGGAAATTTAAAAAATGATTGTATCTCCAGCGCATCCCCAGTGTTTTTGAACCAATGTAGGTGTGGTTGGGCAGCATGCCGCCCCCCTCCTAAAATCCTGCCACCCTAGGCCCGGGCTTAGGTGGCCTTTCCACAAATCCGGGCCTGAGTACAGGGAATGACATTACTGTATGTATAATACATCATTAATGGGAATGTGCCCTTTATTATCAAACAGATTTACTAGAGATTGAACTAGGAATCCAGAAGGATTTAAAATATGGTAAAGCAGAACATTTAGGTACTTATGTTATTTAGACATATTAAAGGGGTTGTTCACCTTCCAAACACTTTTTTCAATTCAGTTGTTTTTAGATTGTTCCCCAGAAATAAAGACTTTTTTCAAATACTTTCCATTATTTATTTTTTACGTTTTTTCCCAAAATCTAAGTTTAAATTTGAATGTTCGTGTCTCTGGTGTTTGAGTCTGGCAGCTCAGTAATTCAGGAGCAGACTCTGTTACAATTTTGCAACATTGAGTTGATCCATTTCTCAGCAGCATCTCTGGAGTATTAGCAACTATTGTATCAAGTCTAACAGCTGCCTGTAATGAAACCCAGAAATTCTGCTCAGCAGGGACAAAGACAAGAGATGTATCAGCTAAATGTATCCATTTAGAACAGTTTACAGGATCGGCGACCCCCCCTCCCAGAGCTGCTTCAGAAGGAGAGAAATGACACTTTACACTTCAATATTAGAAAAACCGTCACACATAGAAAATAGAAAGTCATTGGAAAAAGTCGTTATTTCTGGTGATCTATCTGAAACCAACTAGTTGTTTGAAGGTGAACAACCCCTTTAAGGGGAATAAACTTCCCAATCATAATTAACTATTACAATGCCGCTGCTTTGGAACAAGTTAAATCTTGTTACACACTTGATATAGGTAAATGTTGGGTATAAATTGAACAAGGTTATCTCTATCCTGTGACAATCCCCCAAATAATGGGATCTCTAACACCCATTTAAGCATGTGAATGTAAACTATGTCCCATCTATAGTATCCCATGTATTGATAGCATAGCATCTAAAAGCGCCTGTAGTACCCCCGTTAAATCTCCTGTGACCCCGTTTCAATGTTTGAGTGATTAAATTTGCATTTAAAGCTTTTTCGATGGGGTTCTTATAGACATGTACCATTTCAATGTCTGTATAAAGGGGGTATTAGAGTCCTTCTGTGATCTTCAACAGCAGATGAATCTTCCTAAAAGTGTCTTTTATCAGTATCTTCAAGGGGGTATTTCACTCAGGCCCAGATTTCCTTTTTCGGCGCTCCTAGGCTGCCAGGTCCTAGTGCCCGTCCTCTTTTACGTGCACCCGATACCCCACCACCACGCAGGTGTGCGCACATGTGGTGGGTCACTGGAGCTCCTCAGAATGCGGCTGGATGGTATGCCGCCCCTGAAATATTTACCGCCCCAGGCCCGAGCCTTTGTAACCACAAATCTGGGCCTTATTTCACTGTGGTATTGAACACTATTTCCCTCCTTAGAGAACAAGGAGCATATGTATAAAAATATACCCAATACTTGATGGAAAGACTGCCAATATAAAGAGGACGCATTGCATTGTGTTCCATTCCACCTGCATTTTGGGCTTGGATGCACCTTTGTTAGTATAGGCCCATAAGAAAAACTAAGCTGTGTTTTGTCCTGCGGTGGAATGCAGGAAAATGAAGGCACTAGCACTAGCATTTGATTTTTATTTGTTTATTAATGGATGAATCCTCATTTCTACAGAAGAGCACTGGGGCCAGCAAAAAAAAAAAAAAATCTAATGAATTATGACTTTTAAAACTCATAATTGTGATTTTTAATCTCATTATTATGACTTTGATTTTTAATCTCAGTTAACGAAATTAAGTCTAAGTTTTTTTCGAATTCTCACCTCCGACTGTATACCAATTACCTGCATTTATTCATTAATGTTTACTTCAGCTCCTTATACACCTTGCCAGTAAAATTACTCCTTGTACATTTAGATCAGAAAAGCCTCTGCACCCCTCCTGCAAGGTCCTAATCTTACAAAAAAATCATACAAAAAATGTGTTTTGATTCCCTTACATTATGAATTTGCTCACAAGAGAGAGAGATACAATATTAGAAGAAGTTACAAAGAACAGGGGCTGTAGGGGGTAAAAGTGGGGCCACCATCAGTAATCATTGGGCCACATACTAATAATGTAGTAGGGACCACACCCCTACAGTGCCCCAATTATTAGCCCACTAGTCTCCTAGGCCCCCTGGATGATCTGAATTTCCAATATATACATGCAAAATGGGGCCTCAATGAAACATAGGATTCCCCTCATATCTATGGCCATGCCTAGATCTACTTTGGTCACCCCTGAAGTATGATAAAACTCCACCCAAACCCTTCCCATTGTGCTTTTTACCTTTGGGCTTCTGTTTGACTGACCCCTGACTGCAGTATGTCCTGTACTCTCCTGATGGTGGCCTGGGGTAGAAGAAAGTTTGTTTTTTTAAAGGCACACAGTCCAGGTTTGTTACTGAAATGTCCTACATTTCCCTTTGATCTCCTGCATTGAACAGCCAGAAAAAATTACAATGTTTCTGAAACGTAATTAAATAAGAAGCTTTTGGCAGAGAGCACAGAATACGCAGCACCTGCATTTAGATACAATTGTAACTATTTAAGATAAGCAGGTATTTTGGGAGAACAGTGACTTGCAGCTTTAAGGGGACTCTCACCTACATTAACTGTTATAACACATAAAACATGTACCTAAAATCCAGAGAAATTTGTTCAAACTTTGTATAACCTGCCACATTTTATAAAATGGCCATGGTATTTAGGGGGTGTGGCCACAGATCTTTTTGTCCCTCTTTCCATTTTTCAAAACATTTTTTGAGATTTCTGGAAAAAAATTACAATTTGTTGGGACCCACTTGTTGTGAAAAACCATACCTCCCAACTGTCCCTTTTTCGGAGGGACAGTCCCTCTTTTGACAGCTCAACCCGCAGTCCCTCATTTGTACTGGAAAGTCCCTCTTTTCTCTGCACTGAACCGCCAGAAAAAGAAACAAAGTTTCTCACTTAATTGGCTTTTAGCAGAGAGCCCAGAACACCTAACAGGTGCAAATAAGATACTTTGTAACAATTTTGAGACACAAAAACACAGTTTAGATAAGGAGAAATATTTTCAAACTTTCATAACCTGCCAAATTTTGTAAAACAAACATGGTAATTAGGAGGTGTGGCCACAGAAAGGGGTGTGGTCAAAAAATTGCTGCGGAAATATAATTTTTGTCCCTCTTTTTACTTCCAAAATGTTGGGAGGTATGGAAAAACAAGAATGTGCCAGTGCAGGGGTACCAGAAGATAGAAAAGTACTATGCAAATGGTCTTTTTTTATTGGGCCCTCATTTTACCGGCCTAACTGGTAAAACACCTGAAAAGGTCAGGGCTACCGGCATGTAGTTGCCTGTAAATTTGTTGGCATTGCCCTCCAGCAGCTGTCAGGTGACCAGTGGACTAATCACTGGGGTTATCTGTGTAACATGGGTCCCATCCAGTACTGATACTGTCTCTGAATCTGATTGGTTACACCTTAAGACCAACGTTAGTATTAGAGCCCAAAGACGCAAAAGGAAATACATGCATCTTCCACAAAATACAAACACCATTTGCTAGGTTTAGAACACTTTCATTCGGGGTTATGGGCGTGTGATATCATTACGCACAGTGCGTAATGCGTCCAACGTCCTATTAGTATTGTGATGAAGTAGTAGCCTTCGTATTGCGGCCTGATTTAGAGACATTACGTCCATTGCATCAGCACGCAAAGTTTGGGCAGAAACGGGCTGTGAAGCTGGGGCGGCCATATTTTATTTCCCGAGGGTTGTTTGAGGAAGGCAAAGAAACAGAGAGACCGGGCCCTGGGGCCAGTGGAGGAGGAGAGGGGCCTACAAGAGCATCATGTCTGAGACATACGGTAAGGCGTTGAGTCTGTTTGTGCAACGTTAGGGAAGTGCGCTTTAATACAATCCCACGTAGTCTGACAGGTGTTTGAGGTGCAGAGTCTGTAAGAATGAGAGTGTCTTGCGGTGTCTGTGTTTTAAAGGGGATCCCTATGTCCCAGAGCTGCGGAAGGCAGGAATGACTAACGCGTAGCTAACAAGGAATGACGTGACAAGAATGCAACACCGCACGCAGCAGGACCCTGCGCTTCTACAGCAAAATGCGGATATGTGGGCGGAGGGGTTCAGTGACAGAGGGTAGTTTGGCGAACAAAGGTGGTAGGATACATTGCTGGGCTAGGGCAGGGACTTGATTTGCGTCAGATTGGCTTGGTGTATGTGAACACTGTGAAGCCATTGTGATGAACCCGTCCTACTGGAATCCGTTTGTTCACCAGCTCTGCCTGACAGCTTGATAGAGACTGCTTATCTACCCTAGTTAGTTGTTTAGCTGAGTTGGTTGGTTAAAGGGCTTGTTCACTTTGTTAACTTTGATTATGATGTAGAGAGCGATATTGTGAGTCAATTTGCCATTGGTTTTCATTCTTTTTATTATTATTTGGGGTTTAGAGTTATTTAGCTTTTTATTCCGCAGCTCTCAACGTTGCAATGTCAGCAATCTGGTTGCCAGGGTACAAATAAACCTAGCAACCCTGCACTGATTTGAATAAGAGACTGGGGGTATTGATAAGAGAGGGTCTCCATAAAAAGTAAAGTAGCAATCGCTTCCTTTGTCGCCTTACAGAGCATTCGTTTTTAGATTTGAAAGCTGGGAAAGAGTCAGAAGAAGAAGAAAGCAAATCCTTTCAAAACCATAAAATAATTAATAAGGATAAGCAATTGAAAAGTTACTTTTGAATTAGCCGTTTTTTTTTTAATGAATCAGTTAATAGTGCTGCTCCAGCAGAATTCTGCACTGAAATCCAATTCTCAAAAGAGCAAACAGATTTTTTTTTATATTCAATTTTGAAATCTGACATGGGGCTAGACATATTGTCAATTTCCCAGCTGCCCCCAGTCATGTGACTTGTGCTTTAATAAACTTCAATCACTCTTTACTGCTGTACTGCAAGTTGGAGTGATATCACCCTCCTCCCTTTTCCCCCCCCAGCAGCCAAACAAAAGAACAATGGGAAGGTAACCAGATAACGGCTCCCTAACACAAGATAACAGCTGCCTGGTAGATCTAAAGCTGGCCATAGACGCAAAGATCCGATCGGATTCGTACGATTTTCCAGACCATGTTTGGAGAGTCTCAACATTTGCTGTTATCCTGAAACCTGTTATCCAGAAAGCCCACAGTTACAATAGGCATCTGCCGTAGACTACATTTTATATTTTTACCTTATTTCTTTTTTCATTGTGATCATAAAGCATTACCTTGTACTAGATCCCAACTAAGATATAATTAGACCATAACAAGGCATAACAATCCAATTGGGTTTATTTAAAGTTTAGTACATTTTTTAGTAGACTTACAGTATGGAGGTCCAAATTACAAAAATAACCTTTATCCGGAAACCATGAGGTCCTGATCATTGTCCCCTGCAAATTGCCAGCCCTTTTTATAGCCTGCTTCTACTTATTTCAAAAACTAACAATGGCTGCAGCTTAGGGAAAAGAAGGGTTATGTTTTTTTTTTTTAATAAAGCCTATTGTTTACATTTGAACTCATTTCACTGTGTACAGGGGGAAGAGAGCCTTTTTGTGCTAAAAAAAAAATCTTATGTTTTTTGTTATTACTTGAGCTTAACAGCACAAACTGGAAAACTGTAGCTACTTCTTCTTTGACCCATGAGAAGTAAATAATTTGAGTACAGTTAAACAGACGTCTATTATACATGGGGATAATTCCTATTTATTGAATGTGTGTTATAATGTGGTATACTGCTCTTTTAATATAGAGGTAGGTCCACTATCAGCTTGAAGGTGTTTAGTGTCAAGCTTAATACTTTATCACTTTTTTTTAATCCATCATTTTTTTTTTTTTTTTTTACATTTCTCAATGGGTGAAATAACCAGTATGTTGATAAAATAATGGCATGGTCTGCATCCAAGCACCGGTTGAGGACTATGTTCAGTTAAATCTTTATTTTATTAATGTTATTTCTCTATTTAATGGTTTCTACTCGTGTCTTTTTTCGTTTCCTTGTTTTTAGCTTTGGTTCTCTGAATATTTCTGGAGACCGATATGTGAAAGTATCTCTGTGTGAGGATGCATGTGTGTCTGTCATACTGTAAACATTTAGTCCTGCCTACTAATGGAGCCATGATTCTCTTTGCCAAAGTCTGCCTGAAGTAGTGGTCCTTTGGTTAATGAAATTCATAATAATAGCTTGTGTAATGGCTCTCCTGCTTCTACACTGATATGTCTGGTTCTGTGCTGTTAAAAGTAATTTACCACTAGGGTGGATTATCGGCATGTATATTTTGGTTCCCACTGAATATTTCCTGTACAAACCAGAAGTGCTTTAAACCACACAGAGTAAAAGTATTAATGTCCTATGCTGTCTCCTAGAATAAATAGGTATAAAAGCAGGTTTATTTAATGTTTTACAACATTTGGTCCCCATTACAAGCTGACATTTTTGTCCTTGACCTTTACTTTCTTTGTAGACGTGGGTGTTTCCTGTCAGAAAGTGCGGAACTACAACAGGAGGGGAACAAATCATTAAAAATAAGTTTAACTGCAATTTGATTTAGGCAGAGGAGTATTAAAGATGACATATTCTCTTCCTTCCTCTGAAGTGTGACATAACGAGCAATAGCTCTCTGAACAAGCAACACAAGAAACAAACAAAATCTAGGCCTTGGTGCAAGAAACATGCTATTTTGTTTGCATCCATATAGTTAGCCAAAGTAATCTGCATACACTACTGAGATCATAAAATAAATGTTTTGTGTTGTGGTAGGGGATTGTCAACAGAGGGTTCAGGGGCCTTGGCTAGGTACCAAAAATCACCAGTGAAAAAGTAAAAATGTCATTTTTTGGGGGGGGGGAGGGGTGTAGGGATAAATGGAGTGTGGCCAAGAAACTGGTGTTTGTGGTTTTGGGGGCAACTGGGGGTAGATGTGCAGATGTGGGGTGTTGCATGGTCCTCTATTTGGTCCACAAGTTGAGAGATGCAAAAAACTAATTTACACTGGGGAAACAAAAACCCTGAATTTCAAAAAAAAGCCAATTTTAGTACCTTAAAGGGATACTGTCATGGGAATTTTTTTTTTCCAAAATTAATCAGTTAATAGTGCTACTCCAGCAGAACTCTGCACTGATATCCATTTCTCAATAGAGCAAACAGATTTTTTTATATTCAATTTTGAAATCTGACATGTGGTTAGACATTTTGTCAATTTCCCAGCTGCCCCTGGTCATGTGACCTGTGCTTTGATAAACTTCAATCACTCTTTACTGCTGTACTGCAAGTTGGAGTGATATCACCCCCTCCCTTTTTCCCCCCAGCAGCCAAACAAAAGAACAATGGGAAGGTAACCAGATAACAGCTCCCTAACACAAGATAACAGCTGCCTGGTAGATCTAAGAACAACACTCAATAGTTAAAACCCATGTCACACTTTATTTCATAGTAGGCCTACACATACACACTGCACTTCTGTTTGTTGTATTCTGTTGTTGTAACGGTTAAAATTAAAAAAAAGTTTAAAACTTTTAAAAGTTTATAAGCTGTGTTATGTTTTGCGGCTCCAGACTCATTTTCTTTAGTGGAAGAGGTGGCAAAATGGCTCTTTTGATAGTAAAGGTTGCTCACCCCTGTTCTAAAGCATCCTGGAAGGGGGGGTCGCCGACTTTGTAAACTGTTCTAAATTGATACATTTCTTCTTTGTCTCTGCTGAGCAGAATCTCTGGGTTTCATTACAGGCACCTGTTAGAATTGATACAATAGTTGCTGATATTCCACTGATACTGCTGAGAAATATATCGACTAAATGTTGCAACATTGTAACCGTTTAGAGTCTGCACCTGAATTAAAATGTTACTGTTCTCAATTTATTGAGAAAAGCTCCAAGAACCACCCTATGTGGCTTAATATAGACGTAAAGAAGTTAATAGGAAAGAAGAGAAAAAGCGGATATAAGTATTTGGGCTGACCTCAGTGTGTGTGTGGTCGTACTACCATTCATGTCATGTGCAATGATTTAGAGTCCGATTTGTTTGTGGATCTGCTCTTCTTGTATCTACAGGTTAATGGCACACGAGGGTACTCACACTAATGTTATATGCACTCACTACATGGAGATTGCTCCTTCCACTATAACAAATCAAAATGTCTGACTATAGACTTATGGCAGATACTAAACAAATATGCCTGTTTATTGTTTCAAACAAAAACTTTTTAAATGGGAATGAGGAATATGCGTGGAAACCGCATAAAAGCTATAGAGAAACACTTGGCTCTAACAAGAAGATAATTGTGAAAATTAGATGAAAAACAGCAATATTCTAGTACAGGTATGGGATCGGTTATGCGGAAACCCATTATCCAGAAAGTTCCGAATTATGGAAAGGCTGTCTCTCGTAGACTTCATTATAATCAAATAATTCAGATATTTAAAAATTATTTATTTGTTCTCTGTAATAAAACAGTAGCTTGTACTTGATCCCAATTAAGATATAATTAATCCTTATTGGAAGTAAAACCAGCCTATTGGGTTTAATTTATATTTACATGATTTTCTAGTAGACTTAAGGTATGAAGATTCAAATTATGGAAAAATCCGTTATCTGGAAAACCCCAGGTCCCAAGCATTCTGGATATTATAGGAAATTGATTCTTATTCCAATCATGTTTTCATGTATATTTCTGCAATTTCAGACTTTCTGTTCAAGTTCCTTGTCATTGGCAGTGCTGGGACAGGGAAGTCCTGCCTTCTTCATCAGTTTATTGAAAGTAAATGTGAGTACTATTCATGTCATTGGTTATATGCAAAGATTCCTCCAGAGGGAGATAGCTCTACTATTCATCTGTTAATATTTAACCTTGTTTTGTGTTTAATATAATGCATAATGAAGTTAACTAAGTTAACTGTTCAACCAAGAACTGCTGATGCAGGAAAACCAACAGTGCTGCATTTACTGTATATAATGAATGTAACTAATTGCTTGGCACATTAATAGCTTGTACAGCACTGCCTCATATGAACATTTGAATCTTTTTATGGTTAGTCTTTTCTTTAGTAGGTTATTTTCCCTTATTCAGCACCACAAAGAAATGTTGGACAATTAGGGGCCGATTCACTAAGGGTCGAATATCGAGGGTTAATTAACCCTCGATATTCGACTAGGAACTAAAATCCTTCGACTTCGAATATCGAAGTCGAAGGATTTAGGGCAGATAGTACGATCGAAGGATTATTCCTTCGATCGAACGATAAAATCCTTTGAATCCAACGATTCGAAGGATTTAAATCCAACGATCGAAGGAATATCCTTCGATCAAAAAAAGTTAGCCAAGCCTATGGGGACCTTCCCCATAGGCTAACATTGACTTCGGTAGCTTTTAGATGCCGAACTAGGGGGTCGAAGTTTTTTTTAAAGAGACAGAACTTCGACTATCGAATGGTCGAATAGTCGAACGATTTTTACTTCGAATCCTTTGATTCGAAGTCGTAGTCGAAGGTCGAAGTAGCCCATTCGAAGGTCGAAGTAGCCCAAAAAAAACTTCGAAATTCGAAGTTTTCTAACTTCGAATCCTTCACTCGAAGTTAGTGAATCGGCTCCAGTATCACCTTTAATCACCTTAAAAAATATAAATAAAACTCCAAATTAAATGATTTCCCTTTTCTCTGTAATAATAAAACAGTAGCTTGTACTTGATCCAATCTAAGATATAATTAATCCTTATTGGGAGCAAAACCAGCCTATTGGGTTTATTTAATGTTTACATGATTTTCTATTAGACTTAAAGTATGATAATCCAAATTACAGAAAGATCTGTTATCCGGAAAACCCCAGGTCCCAAGCATTCTGGATAATATGTCCTGTACCTGTATTAGATTTTTAACTACATAGTACGTATCCTGAAATGAATACAGTGGATAAAGTGGATACAGCAGTGAGTTTTTTTTTCACCTTAACACTGTGGTGTGAGTAGGCGTAGTAGTAAACGCATTCTGTAGTTTCAACCCCAAACAAAAAACATACTTCTGGATTCCATTCCTTTAACTGACTGTGTCAGTCAAAATAAAAATAGTCTCACAATTAAAGGGAAATAACGTCCCAGGCTAAGTCTCCTTGTATATTTTATTTGTATGTAAGGAGACTATTGCAATGCTTCCCATGCATGCAGCCCTTCACCAAAAAGAATAAGGCTTCCTAAACAGCTTAACATTTTAGGTAGGTTATACTAACATAGGTCTTTTTTCTTCTATACTGGGGTACGTATATAAGTGGTACTCTGTCTCATGGGGCAGGGTAAACTTATGGTGGGCAAAGGAAGGAGGCTCCCCCGAAAGTAAGTTTTGGTGGCACAGGGGACATGTAGAGGGAAAATTTACTTTACTATTTGTATGCCCATTCAGTTGATAGTGATAAATGCCACCAAAAATAAATGTAAATGTACATTTATACAGAGACACCTGATTCCAAAGGTGGAAAGAAATTATGATACTCTTACTAGCCATTTCTCAACTCCTCATAGGCTCATATGGGGGAATGCAACAATCACTCGCAAATTCATTTGCAATCAGGGATGCACCGAATCCAGAATTCCGTTCGGGATTCGGCCTTTTTCAGCAGGATTCGGCCCAATCCTTCTGCCTGGCTGAACCAAATCCGAATCCTAATTTGCATATGCAAATTAGAGTTGGGAGGGAAATTGCGTGACTTTTTGTCACAAAACAAGGAAGTAAAAAATGATTTGCATATGCAAATTAGGATTCGGTTCGTTATTCGGCCGAATCTCTCGCGAAAGATTCGGGGGTTCGGCCGAATACAAAATAGTGGATTTGGTGCATCGCTATTTGCAATGCGAATAAATGTTTGCACAGTGAAGAATGTTACCTCTACAAAGACTTTGCCCCCTCACGCGACTGTAGAATATTGATTGGGAATCCTATAGTTTGCGATAGTGAGCAGTGTATGTAATAACAGTGTATGTAAAACTTTTACGCCACCTTCAAGCAGGTTTGAAGTTTTGCAATGCAATAAAAGTCTAATGAAGTATATTATATTGCGAAATGCACAAGTTTTTTCTCTTTGCGAATTTTATTATATTTCCCCCATAGTGTAATGCAACCTCTCTCTCACCTCGCTCCATTGTAGAGCGATGGATTTGGGACTTGTCTCAAGTAAATCGGAATGGGCAGCACTCCAAAATGTAATTAAAATTGCTTTTATTCTTAATCGCAGGGCAGCATTAATCACAACGTTTCAAGCCTGGCACGACTCTTTATCAAGCTAACAAATCATTGTACAGTCTCCTTTTATACTTTGTTGTTACAGCTCCATCTAGTGGAACTGCAACATAGTATTCATTACAAACATTTAATTAGTAAAATTTGTGTTTCACTTATCTGACATTGTTTCAATTAGACGTCCATATTCAAAAAGTAGCAAAATGTGTCCTCAAACAGGCTGTGAAAAAGAGACATTAAAACCAAATTAAGAACATACTGTATAAATTATCTAAAAACAGCAGATAAATCATTTTCCAATTCAATCCATTTGGGAACAAGCTATCCAATTTACAAATCCACCATGCCTCTTTATATAATAGTTTTTTTCACTCTTATTGCCTCCCCTTCTCATCCTGGGGACTGCATCTAGAATTTGAAATTTTAACTGAATAAACTGAATTTTGAATTATGGAATGACCATCTCCCATAGAGTCTTATTTTTTTTCCAAAAAAACTGTGTAATCTAAATTACACTGTTTACACTGCAAATAATTCACTCTACAATATAAAATTTCATTCCTAAACCAGCGTATCTCAGGTCATTTTGCCTGGTCATGTGCTTTCAGAAAGAGCCAGCACTTTTTGCTTTCTGGCAGTTGTTTCTCCTACTCAATGTAACTGAATGTGTCACAGTGGGACCTGGATTTTACAATTGAGTGCTGTTGTTATATCTACCAGGCAGCCGTTATCTTGTGTTAGGGAGCTGCTATCTTGTTACCTTCCCATTGTTCCGTTAGGCTGCTGGGGGGGGGGGTTGATATCGCTTCAACTTGCAGTACAGCAGTAAAGAGTGACTGAAGTTTATCAGAACTTCTGGGAAACAATATATCTAGCCCCATGTCAGGTTTCAAAATTAAATATAAAAAAAAATCAGTTTGCTCTTTTGAGAAACGGATTTCAGTGCAGAATTCTGCTGGAGCAGCATTAAAGGAGTCCTTTAATGCTCACTGCTGTCCTGTATACACAATGATGACAATGGTTGATGCATGTGTGGCCAGCTTAAAAGAAGCTTTTTTTCAACATTTTATATTTCATAAAACCGTCACCCTTGTCTCCTGGTAAGTTAATGTCTGTCCACATTTTGTATTAGCTTTGTTATAACTGGTCTACCAGGCAGTGTGGCATTTTCATTATATAGTAGGTTGTATAGACTATTGTATCGCTCTCGGAGTATAATAGATGCTGTGCGTGCTGTAGAATTTTATTGACGGTAAAGGTTGATTTCCCTCTTTTCTTTCAGTTAAACAAGATTCAAATCATACAATCGGAGTGGAATTTGGATCTAGAATTGTTAATGTCGGTGGTAAATCTGTTAAGCTGCAGATCTGGGATACGGCAGGACAGGAGAGATTCAGGTCTCGTGTAACCTTAAAACTAATATACTAAGTCTTGTTGTGAATTATTCATGAGATTCTGACATAACACTGAATTGTAAAAGGGGGTATGAGGACAAACAAACATGCTTAGAGAGTCTTACTTATGAGGACTTTTAAAATGTTTTTTTTTTTTATATTCTCTATTCATCATTGTTTGAAACAAATGAAAATGCTTTAAATCATTTTTAAGTTGGGAAAGCTGTAACTTTTCACAGCTATACAGAAATATGATGGATAGCAAGTGCATGTTTCTAGTTTGCCAAGAGCAGCCATACACCAGTTTACTGACTGATTTGAGACTCCACATGCTTGAGTAATTTGCACTGATGTATTTGTTTGGCCTTGACACTCTCTGGTGTGCTGATGCTGAGTACATGCCGTTAAGAAAAATTAGCAGGTTTTCTGCTCAGATGACAGACAGTCTAAACTGCCTCTCGAGTGCCCATATCAAACTAGGTGAATAGCGCTTGGGATAAACATGCTTTTTGCCCATTGTTTAAAAAAAAAAACAAACAATAATTTGTGTTATCGCTTGAGCTAAACCGGGAAATCATAGCTACTCCATGTTTGGCCCTTGCAAGGTAGACAGATTACTATTGTATAGATAAACTGAAATCAAGTATCATAATCAAATTATCTACCTTGCAAGGATCAAGAATAGCGTAACTTAAGTAACAAAAACAGATTTATTTGTGATAACAATAGGCAGCAAGTAATTTTTTGTGAAATGCAAGTTATGCATGTCTGCGAGTGAAAACTGTCTTAAACTTAAATTTTCTAATATTTTATCAGATCGGTAACTCGCAGTTACTACAGAGGAGCAGCTGGGGCACTGCTAGTTTATGACATTGCAAGGTAAGTTGTGCAGTCAATCTTAATGCTATTATATTCCACATGGAATAATAGCTGAACCCTTTCCACTTGCTAGAGGCACCAGGCAAGGGTGTCCCCTCTCACCCATGTACTTTGTTGTGGTCATTGAGCTTCTTGCCATCCTAAAAAGACAAGCTCCAATGCTGGTGGGCTGGGACCAGTGGAAGAAAGTTTATCTCTTTATGCAGATGATTTATTATTATTATTAGCAGAAGCAGGCCCCTCACTAGATACACTAGTCACTATAATCGAACACTTTGAAAAACTCTCTGGACACCAGGTCGATTGGGATGAATCTGCTTTATTATGTGTGGATCCGACACCCCTTCCCGCCCTGCCACAGGACACCCCCTAATGACAGTAGACGGTTTTAAGTACCTTGGAATCCAGATCCACCCTGATCTGGATACCTTATCACCTAACCATCAACCAGTACTAGCCTCTCTGAACATTACCCTACCTGCGTAGTTCAAACTACCTTGGCATAAGCTAGCCCCCTCCACTAAAGACAGGGGACACGGACTACCAGATCTATATCTCTATTACTTATCAGCTGCACTATGTCAAATGGTGTTTGACCCAAACCCCTACAACACCACCCCTCAGGCATTGGTGGTAGGGTCACTAGAAGGGCTTGGGCACCTTCCATACAGAGCAATTAGAGATCATGAAAAATCAACAGCTGTAATGACAACCCAGAGGAACTTCACATTAAAGCTGTACCCACGGGGGGGGCGCATGCGCGATATGAACGAGTGAGGACGCTTACTTGTGCCGCTCCACAGTCGGAGGCTCTAATTCCCCCGAATTTAAGCTTACAAGAGCAAGTCCAGGATCGTGGATTCCCGTAACTATTGCTTAGCACCATGGGGAAGAAGAAATCCCAGGAGCCGACGGGCACTCTGACGCCGTATTTTCACAAATCCGGAAAATCCGAAAAACACCTGGAAAATCCAAGATGGCGGCGCTGACACAGATCCGGAGCATGGTACTCCGCATAAAACGTCCAAAGGCTCGCTTAAACCGGCTGCGTCCCAGCACAAATTAACATCTGCTGACGGCTTGCGCAGGATAAGGGAAGGAGGAGAGGAACCGGATCACGGGTTTACCTCAGCTTCCAGCTCCCCCTCCAGCCAACATGCTTGGGAGCAAGTACAGCACGGACAAGTGGGGTCCGACAAGGTGCGTAGGGTTGGGGATGATACCGCAGACCGTAGTATGAGCCATGCTTCACCTTCCGATCCTTCGTTAGGGGCCCACTCCTTTGTGATACCCCAAAGTGGCCAAACAGCTACAGATAGGCCTTTTACGCCCAAAGATGGCGGCCTGGAGCCTGACCGTGCTATAGGTCCTTCTCCGCCCTCTCGCCCACACACCCCAGACAATTGGATGGAACAGTCTTCCACCAGAGAGGACACTGCTCACACTTCTAGGCCTGTCACGGCAGAAATATTGGCTCATCAGCTTTCAGCTCTACATAATTCGTTAACTACAGCTATAGCAGGAGCAGTTAAAGATGCGGTACACGAGTTTAAGACTGAGCTGCATTCACTGGGTCAACGGGTGGATAAATTAGAGACTATTTCTGATAATTTGATTGTGAGACATAACACCCTGGAGGATGATCAGCTTACGCTGCAGGAAGAGCTGGCGAATCTTAAGTCCCATTGTGAAGACTTAGAAAACAGAAACCGTAGACAAAACCTTCGTATCAGAGGCGCACCTGAAAGCATCCTACCGAAGGATATCCGACACTATCTCAGAGCCCTGTTTTCGAAGCTCTGCCCGGATCTGCCGGTGGAAGCTTGGAGATTCGATAGGGCACACAGAGCATTGGGCCCTAGGAAACCCGGTCAGTCAGCCCCCGAGACATTATAGTCTGCTGTCACTACTTTGAGAGTAAGGAAAAAGTGCTTCAGGAAACGCGGAACTCAACGCATATTGAATTTCAAGGGGCGAAGATACAAATCTACAATGACATATCCCCAATTACGTTGGCGAAAAGGAGAGATTTTAGACCTCTTACTCAACATCTGCGAGCACATGATGTTCCTTATAGATGGGGGTTTCCCTTCAAACTAATTGTTTCTGTTAAAGGACAGCAGCACATACTCTCCGACTTACGGAAAAGCAACAAGTTTTTGACTACTCTTGGCCTGCCGACTTTGCCGGCTTCCGAGGACGCCGGTGAAGCACGACCGTCTAGGATGGCTCCGGAATGGGAAATATCTCGCCCTTCCAAGACCCGTCCACCATCTACTCCCCCGCCAAGTTTGGGCTCTCCTACCTGAGAGTTTCCGCAGGCACGGACTCTCTGATTTTGTGGGTTGCTCTGAAGATGTTCGGGACCTGATCTACAGTTTTTTTTTTTTTTGAGTTTGATATGCCTTGACTGTGGAGGGGCGGTCTCCTCCACTGGTATTTTTATTGCCTACGACGCTATCCCCGACACTGGTATTTGGATGAGACTTACCCATAGTGTCCCGGTTACCAGGTTCAGGTAACACAAATGTCTGTACAAATTTTGGGTTTTATATTGTTGACTGTTATTTTTGATTTTATTTTTTCTGAGCTTTTTTTTTTTCTCTTTTTTTATCGACCCACTCCATTAGCCTAGGTCGACAGGCCTATCTGGGCTGTTCCCGCAGCCTTCCCGGGGGATTGACAATGCTAATTTATAGGCAATATTTGTTACTTGGTTGGTATATTTCCGCTTTTGGAGAATTGTTTTTTACACTGACTCAGGCCATCTTTTTTGGGAACATTGGTGGCTGTCCACAGGGGCAGGGTGGTCCCTATCTCGGCCTGCGGCTGTTAGCTGAAAATCTAGTTGGGTGGTTTGAGTTGGGCATTGTTCATTTGTTTATTGATATCACTGTGCAAGGTTTCCTTTTGCCAACGTACGAGCCCATTAGCAGAGCATTAATCTCACACCCTTAGCATGGTCCGGTTATTTTCCCTAAATGTAAAGGGACTTAATAGTCCCAGGAAAAGAACATTGGCACTCCGGGAAGTACGGAGATTTAAGGCAGATGTGGCGTTCCTTCAGGAAACGCACTTTAAAGCGTCTGACAATAATACGCTCAACTCCTCGCATTACTCTAGGACTTATCAGGCATCTGGCTCTAACTCTGATTCATAAAGATTGTCCTCTGACTATAACAAAACAAGTAGCGGATCCTTCTGGTCATTATTTGCTTTTGCAGGGCTCCTACGTTGGCACTCCGATAACTCTGATCAATGTCTATGTACCTAACAACAAACAACTCCGCATGATACGCAAAATATTATCCCTGGCAGACAAATACCCTTCCACTATCTTGATAATTGGGGGGGACTTTAATTTGGTTTTTTCAGAAAAGTTGGATAGGGATTCCTATCCGTCACGCTCGTCCCAGGTTCCACAGAAAGCCAAGCAGTTTCGAGCTGTTCTTAGATCTCATGCCCTCTTTGACCCTTGGCGTATCGATAACCCTAGGGACCGTAGATTCACCTTTTACTCCTCCCCTCATCAGACTTCAATGAGACTAGACTATTTTTTTGTTTCACAACATTGCCTGAAGTATCACATTAACACCTCTATTCAAGCCATCTCTTGGTCGGATCACGCCCCTATTACTCTGTTTATTTCACTCCCCCCAATGATTCCAAAGCAGTCTCATTGGAGGTTGAATGAAACGCTCCTTAACGACCCCAACACTAGAGAAATTATAGGGAACCACTTGACCGAATATTTTACTCAGAATAAGGGATCTATTAGCTCTTTAGCCTTGATATGGGAAGCCCACAAAGCCGTACTTAGAGGCCATATTATCTCAATCTCCACAGCCAAGAAACGTAATCAACAGCAGGAGACTCATGACTTAGAATCCAAATTGTCCCAGTTAGAATTTCAGAATCTACGACACCCAGATCCTGCAAAGGTCAGCGAAATCAGACGTTTACGTTCCTCTTTAAAACGTGTTGCCATGCAGGCAGCAGAAAAAACTCTGATTTGGTCTAAACGGAAATATTACCAAATGGGGAACAAAGCTCATACCTTATTAGCTAACCAATTAAAGCGACGCACTCGGCAATCTCAAATTTTGACAATTCGAGCTAACAGTGGGGAGGCACTCCACAACCCGACTCAAATTTCGCAAGCCTTCCACTCCTATTACTCCGCATTATATAACCTATTCCCGACTTCAGCTCATTTGGCTAGCACCAAATCACAACATCTAGCCCAATTTTTAGATGGGTGTCATTTACTCTGACTAGTGAGGACTTAGAGAATTTAAACAGGGACATTACAAGGGAGGAAGTTCTTGAAGTTCTGAAAGCTCTTCCTCTCCACAAATCTC
Organism: Xenopus petersii; assembly: GCA_038501925.1. NCBI lineage: Eukaryota > Metazoa > Chordata > Amphibia > Anura > Pipidae > Xenopus > Xenopus petersii. The sequence goes on along the minus strand of CM076687.1, from coordinate 20,497,440 downwards.
CAGGACCTGACGGGTTCACTAATATATATTATAAAACTTTCCAAGCTACCCTTGCTCCCATTCTGGCTGATTTGTTTAACATCTTTTTACAGGGGAAGGAACAAATACCTACCACTATGCTTTCATCATATATAACAGTCCTTCCCAAGGAAGGTAAAGATCTATCGCTCTGCGGGAATTATAGACCCATAGCACTCTTAAACTGTGACTTGAAAATTTTCACTAAATTGCTTGCCCAAAGATTAGCTCCACTTTTGCCAAAATTGATTCACTCGGACCAAGTGGGCTTTGTTGTGGGACGACAAGCGGGGGATAACACCCGCAGGGCGATAGATCTTATTGATGTTATTCAATCCCGAGGCACTCCAGCTGTAGTTTTGAGTCTGGACGCGGAGAAAGCCTTTGATAGGCTGGATTGGACCTATATGACCCAATTGCTCCAGTCATTGGGATTCCAGGGACCCTTTCTCCAAGCCATTAGCTCGCTTTATACAACCCCATCGGCCTATCTAAAGTTGAATGGGGATGCTGGCACTCCTATTCCTATTAGGAACGGTACCAGACAGGGCTGCCCGCTCTCCCCTCTGCTATACGCTCTCAGTATAGAGCCATTGGCTGCCACAATAAGGGAACACCCGGATATTTCTGGAATACTAGTAGGGGATGAAGCTTATAAAGTTTCGCTTTTTGCGGATGACGTCCTGCTTACACTCAGCAATCCTTCTATTTCCTTACCCAACCTTCACCAGGTATTACAAACTTACAGTCAGGTGGCAGGCTATAAAATTAACTGGGCTAAATCGGAAGCTCTCATGTTTCACATTGGAGGATCTGCAAAGAGGACACTACAGGAAAATTTCCATTATAAATGGCAGACATCTCACGTAAACTACCTTGGTGTCAAATTAACCCCACATTATCATCAGTTATATCGAGCAAATTTTGTTCCTTTAGTAGCTCGCATATCGAAAGATATGCAGGAATGGGGGTCCTACGGTACGTTGTGGTTTGGTCGTATAGCGGCGGTCAAAATGTCCATACTCCCGAAACTATTATATTTATTTGAGACCGTTCCAGTCCAAATTTCCCAAGCTCAGTTAGGCCATATTCAGAAGCTGATTTTCAAGTACATATGGGGCACTACTAAATCTAGGATACCACGCTCAGTCCTCTTAGCAGGGAGGAGTCAGGGAGGCCTCGCTGTTCCAGACATAGGACGATATTACGTGGCTTCTCACCTGCGCCAAACTTTAGCTTGGCTACAGCCCCAAGCGCCAACTAGGTGGGCACGTTTAGAAGCTACTTGGCTATTCCCATACCATATCAGTACTTTGATATTGATAAACCATCCCAAAGTACAACTCTCAGTTTCAGCCCCAAAGCCTATGAAATTTACCCTCTCAATATGGAAGCTGTGTCAGAGAAAATATCAAATTAGTAAATACCCATCAGCCTTGATATTGCTCTCCGGTAATCCAGAATTCAAGCCGGGCCAGGGGAAAGCATACCACCTAGACTGGGCAGCTAATGCTTTCCATAGGATCCATGATTTTGTAAACCCATTGCGACAACGGCTGTATACATATGACGAAATTGCACAGAAATGTAACTGGAGTACTGGAAAAAGGTTGGAATATCTTCAGGTTATGCATTATATCACGACTTTATATGGACAGCAATCCCAGATACTGTTATCTCCATTTGAGAGACTTCTAGGCAGCAGCTTTCCATGTAAAGGCCTTATATCGCAACTATATAGCCTATTAAATGCCTTACCGGTTGAGCCATTCCCTAAACATGCCTATATGCAATATTGGGAAAATGCTTGGGGGAAGGAACTTACCCAATTTCAATGGGGAAAAATGTGGGAAAATGCTCGTAGAATGACTGTATGTACCCTACAGAAAGAAAGTGTGTATAAATCCATGATGAAGTGGTACCTCACCCCGGATAGGCTTTCCAAAATTTTCCCGCAAAGCAGCCCTTTCTGCTGGAGAGGTTGCCAGCATAGGGGTACATTATCTCACATTCTATGGGATTGCCCGAAACTGACTTGCTTTTGGAAGGCAATTGTTGCTTTAATAGCAGCGGTCTTTAGAACCTCTTTGACTATAGAGATGCCTCATCTGCTGTTAGCCCTCCCTATTACTGGACTCCAGAACGCTGACCAAAAATGGGTTAACCAGGTAGCGACGGCAGTGCGTTTGGCAATCACCTCCAAATAAGTAATACACTACCACTACACGATAAAATCTGGGGTAACTGGGTTTTCTATATCACAACTAACAGAGTGGAGAGTGATTCGGCCTAAAACTTAGAAATTGCGGGGGTGGGCCACTTATCTCACCTTTCTCATGTGTGCTCAGTATTACTTTGTGGGACTCATTCCTTATTTCTTTTTGTTTTTTCAGATTCTTGTTGCTTTCCTTTGTATGATTGTTTTGTTTTTTTGACAGACTTGTTTATGTGTACAACACTATGGCTTGTATTGTGCAATCTTACGTAAATGTGGGTTACTAACCCGATTGGATATGTCTGTCTTTTATTTTTATTTTATTTTTCTTCTGAAAATCAATAAAAAAATAAGTTACAAAAAAAAAGCTGTACCCACGGCTTCCCCCAATCTTAACACCCAACGTACCTCTATGGACAAATTCCTGTCTTTTCGATTTCTGTAAATTTCCTGACGTCTTATACTGGCCCCCCAAACAGGTTAGATGCTTACAGGATGTGCTGGATGGTTCCATGCTCAGTACATACGAGTAACTTGTTGAACCTAACCTCTCCTCAATTTGGTGGAACTGAACTACTAATCTTCCAACCCCAATTTGAAACCACAAATCCTAACTAAACCTATGTCAGCACTCTAAAACCTTACTGCAAACTACCTCCTCACCCTTTCAGAAGTCTTATCATAAGTGGTTGACCAGCATCCCAGACCTAACGGAGGAGGACTGGGATGAAGCAACAGACAGAAGCTATTACTACTTATTTTCTGTATCGGATAAGCTAATTAATTTTAAACGGTTACACCAGTTCTATCTTACACCCATACCGCTAAGATCCATGGGACGAAATCAGGACTTCGTGGTCAAGGGTCCCAAACATGAATTAGGATACTTAATTTTATATACCTTACAGATCTAACTGTCCTATGTAGACCCTGGTGTAGTGGATCTTGCTTGTTAACATATGTGGGATACGTGTAAGGTCTTCTCCTGATGAATAGACACATGTCAAATGTGAATGATATGCCCAAATTCCTAAGATGACCAACTATAATATTGGTTTACATATTGTTTAAAAAATATTGTCATAGGTACTTCACTGCATTATTGGCATGTGGTTTTATGTCTAATATCAGTAAATCATTACCTATATGAAGTCAACAGAACTTTGTATGTTGAAATTAACTTATTATAAGATCGAGTATATTGTAAAATTGGGTTATTATGATGCAGATGTTATGTCAACTTTGATTTTATGCATAGTATTAGCCTTGTTTGCTAGGCAGCATGTATTTGGGAATTGTAGGCATAGACTGAAAGGACATAGTGTAAGTAAGTATTACTGTAAGTAATTACATTTTCAGAAAGCACCAAAAAGCAATGCTTTCATATATAATAATCTTGGCATTTTTCCCCATTTATGAAAAGTCAAAATCTTTTTCAGGTCTTCAGACATCTTGTATTGGATGAATGACTCTTGGCTAGTATAACACAATAACCAGCCTAATTGTGGCTTGTTTATTACTCTATCATATTTTACATATTTTAACCTATTTGAACCAAATACTTAAAGGGATACTGTCATGGCAAAAAAAATGTGGGTTTTTTTCTTTCTAAATGCATCCGTTAATTTTAGTTCTGATCCAGCAGAATTCAAGTGAAATCAGTTTCTCATGAGAGCAAACAATTTTTTTTATATTTAATTTTGACATGGGGATAGACATATTGCCAGTTTCCCAGCTGCCCCCAGTCATGTGACTTGTGCTCTAATAAACTTCAGTCACTCTTTACTGCAAGTTAGAGTGATATCACCCCCTCCTGTACTGTAAAAACTATTTAAGAATTCATAAAATTATTAAAGGTTTGGCAAGACCAGTAATGATACAGGGGCATCGAAAAATAACACAATCCTCTACCTTGCATGTGTTGTTTTTACAGAGGGAACATTTAATTATGTAAATTATTCCTTATCAACAATGTTTTTTTATTGTTAGTATGAATGATTTTAAAATTGTTAAAATTTGGAATAATATCCTTGCACGATTTAGTGTAATCTTAGAGATATTCTTGACTGACATGTCATTTAATTTCTTCAGTGTTTAATTCAGAGTTTAATCTCCTTTAAATGCAGTAATATTGAACTATTGTACAGCAGGATTAACTCTGCGTGCTTTCCAGCACTGTATAAAATATTGAAACCTTGGAAGCAACAATGGAGACAGCAGACCCAGGAATTGTAGAGAACAATAACTCTTTTGACCCCATGCAGAATTGTTCCAGAAATCCAATGCTATCACTCTTACTGAATGAATGAAACTCTTGTTCCTTTCTTTACAGCCGAGAAACCTATAATGCTCTTACCAACTGGTTGACAGATGCCAGAACTCTGGCCAGCCCAAACATTATTATTATCTTGTGTGGAAACAAAAAAGATTTGGATGCTGATCGAGAGGTGACATTCCTTGAGGCATCCCGCTTCGCTCAGGAGAATGGTGAGAAAGAGTTAAAGAAACCGGCACACCAAAAAATTAAAGTGTCCTAAAGTAATGAAAATATAATGTACTGTTGTGCTGCACAGGCAAAACTGGAATGCTTGCTTCAGAAACACTACTATAGTTTGTATAAGCAAGCTGCTGTGTGGCCATGGAGGCAGCCATTCAAGGTGTTACTGTTCCTTACGCGTTTCGTACCCCCTGGTAGTCATAGACATAGAAGTACCAGGGGGAGCGAAACGTGTAAGGCAGAATACCATGTGGTCTGTATACCAATCTTTTTAACATTATTTTTGAATAAAGACTATTTTTTAATATAATATTGCGTTTTGGGATAACTTGTTCTGGTTTTGAATGATTATATCCTTGTGAACTGGGGGCTTTATCCCAAAAATCATGGGCCCTTTTTGACAGGCCCTGTATAGACTAGCATCCTACTAAATACATATTTTTCCACAGACCCGACTTTTAAATAATGATAAATGTGGCCCTTGGACTTGACGTTTTGTTTGTTGACACACAAAATATTAACTCGGGTTTATACGCGATCATGTAGACACTTATACATTGATGTATATATACACAACTGTATATTGTTTTTGGGACATTTTCAGAACTGATGTTTTTGGAAACTAGTGCGCTGACTGGAGAAAATGTGGAAGAAGCTTTTTTAAAATGTGCAAGGACGATACTGAGTAAAATAGAATCAGGTAAGGGGCAATTCTCTTTTTTTGTAACATCAAAGTATTGGTCATTAGTTTTTTTATTTTTTAATTAGTCTTGTAAGGAATCTTTTAAGTTAATAGAATTTGGAAATATGCATTTAGGCAGACTTGTTGTTTTGGTCTGTAGTCCCATTAAATGTCCATTATTTGTCAGGAACTTTGAACCTTTGAAAACAGAGTTAGTAAAGTAGTTCCTGTATTGTTGAGGCTGACTGCTCTGGGGGGGGGGGGCAGCCAATTTGTGTGAGTGTAGAAGAGAATACCTATTAACTCTCCTACTTGGAGTGAACACTTATGCTACACATATTTATGGAACTGTGGCTGGCTATAACAACATTTTTTAAAGGATAAGTGAATGTAAGATTGACGAGGGGGCTGTTCTAAGCATTTTTTCAATGTACATTCATTATTTATTTTTCTTTAATTCCATGATATTTAGGGATATATGTACTGTTAATATTAATGAATTTTGTTGTAACAGTGCCACCTGCTGGTCATTTTCCAACTATTCTGACCACCAAGTAGTCAAGGAAATTGTCTGGAGAAAGAAACCTTTTTCAAATCTTTCCTCGGCAGAAGAACATCAGAGCAGTCTCTTTCTATTTTTTTCCTAAGCAGAAGAGCATCAGAGCAGCCTCTATCTTTCTCCTGACAACTTCCTTGACCACTAGGTGGTCAGAATAGTCGAATAATGATGGTTTTGTAACAAAATTAATTCATATTAACAGTACATGTATCCCTTAATATCTTGTAATTAAAGAAAAATAAATAATGAATGTACCTTGCAAAAGTTCTTAGAATAGCACCATCATCAATGTTACATTCACTTATTATAAAGGTTTGCTTATCCTTTAAAGGAATTGTTCAGTGTAAAAATAAAAACCAGGTAAATAGATAGGCTGTGCAAAATAAAAAAATGTTTCTAATATAGTTAGCCAAAAATGTAATGTATAAAGGCTGGAGTGATTTGATGTATAACATATCAGTCAGAACACTACTTCCTGCTTTTCAGCACTCTTGGTTTACACTGACTGATTACCCTGGTTACCAGGCAGTAAAAAATCAGAGACTTGAGGGGGGGGGGCACGTGGGTCATATCTGTTGCTTTTGAATCTGAGCTGAATGCTGAGGATCAATTGCAAACTCACTGAACAGAAATGTTCCATGTGGCCACCCTTCAAGTCGCTCACATGTCCTGTTCGATACATACAGTGTCGGACTAGCTCACAGGGATACCAGGAAAACTCCCGGTGGGCCCAGGTGTGTGTGGGCCCTCCTGCTTCAAAACATTTGGCCTATTTCATGGCCATTACCTATTTCTATGAGAACAAAGGGACTAAATAGTTTGAATAATATATTATAGCATGTAAAGAAAAGAGACTAGCAGAATAGAGGTTGCATGAAGAGAGGAACTATAATAGTACTGAGAGTACTGATCTAAGATTTTTGGGTGGGCCCCTGGTCTAAGATTTTTGGGTGGGCCCCTGGTGTCCCAATCTGACACTGGATACATAGCAAGAGTTTACAAGCTATGGTTCAGACATTTATAGAAACAATTTTTATTGGAATTGACTTTGAGCTCTCTGTGATAGCAGAAGCACAATGATCACTAAGTATCTGAGACAACGTTTTAGACATTGTATCTTTGAAATATGCTGTGTGTATTAGAAGTCCACAAGTGTTTTCAGTTGTAAGAAATGTATTAGTGATGTACAAAAGCAAAACCTTTCCTCATTTTGTGCTTGTTTAGGAGAGCTTGACCCAGAGAGGATGTGGTCTGGGATCCAGTATGGTGATGCCTCACCACGACATGCAAAGCACTCTCATGGCACCCAACAGCAGAGCAGGCAACAGTGCAATTGCTAATACAACCACTCTAAAGGTAATGGCATTTGTATGCATTAGATGATATAAACTATAGGCATTGTTTTACGTAGTATACTGTGCATTATCACATGTTGTAAGAAATGCCAGATATACAGAAATTGGAGGCTAGGTATAAATTGGAGCACTAGTTATTATAGAATGCATCCTTAAAGGTAAACTATACCCCTGAACAATGAAGGTCTCTATAAAAACCCTGCTTCATGAAAATAAACCATCCAGCGTTTTAAAAAGGCGATGTGGCGACTTTGCACTGATGTGCGCACTCCAGTCTCCTGCTAGCCGACTTCCCTTTTAAAACCGAAAGTTACTCGCTGACTTTACAGATGATTTTCAGCCAGCGTTCGTCTCCCTTTTTTACATTCTTAGCATAAGAGTGTGTGTGACTGGTATTTCTCTAAGAGCTGCTATGAAGGCAGCAGACAGGTCAGCCATAAATCTGTCAAGGAACAAATAGAACCCCTACAAAGTCAGTGCGCTCACGCTCACTCCTTTTCTGCTCGCAGCTCTTAGGGAAATAAATTGCGCTAACCAAAAGGGAGAAGAATGCAGGCAGAAAATCCTCTCTAAAGTCAGCAAGTAACTTCCGGCTTTAAAAAGGAAGTTGGGTAGCAAAAGATTGGAGCGCACACGTAAGTGCAAAGTCGCCACATCGCCTTTTTAAAACACTGTGTACCACCGGAAGAGAGATTTTATTGCAATTTTTATGTATTAAACATTAAAAAGAGTTAACGTTGTCAAGTATAGCCATATTAATAGAGGGGGGAGGAATTCATTTTTTAGTTTTTTTTTTTTTTTTTTTTTTAAATGCTTGGTGTTACTTGCCCTTTAAGTATTTATTTCTGGGGTATGGTTTCCTTTTAACTGATGGCTTGGGACTTTTTAGGGAAGTTCTCCATGATCCCTTCTAATACAGTCAAAGTTCTTATAACAATGCAATAGTAATTAAAATGAGTTCCATCGCACATTTTGATCACCACAGTCCTTTCATGAAGAATTGCAGTAAAATATATTTGGCATCCCTAATTGATCCATGTCTGTATGCAAGACATTTACCATCCAAATTAATGAGAAGTGGCTGTAGTAAGAGATGGGAATTTTGTCTAATATTATTCTCCCTGAACTAACGGCAAAATGCCTAGTGTCAAATTCCTAAATCACTTCTTGGGTTGCAACACTAAGTGGGTTATTCAATAAAAAAACGGATCTTTCTCATTATTTTATTAAAACAACTTCGATCCAGTAACGTAACTAGAGGGGGGGGGACACGCAGCTGCCCCCCCCCCGCCCAGTGGTGTGCAAGCTGCCGGGGGGCCCTTAGGGGGTTGCCGGCCCCGGCCCGCTCGCACCCCCTGCACCCCCGGTAGTTCTGCCACTGCTTCAATCAAATGCCCATCCCCAATTTTACCGTATTCGGTGTGGGAGAAAATTCCGATAAGATTTTTTTCATATTTGACACCTGAACGTTTTTTGGATTATTGGACGAAACCCAGCACAGACCATGATAGCTTTCATTTGTGAAAAGGAACATCTGCCATTGACTTCCACATGACCTTGGCAGTTTTGAGTCGGAGTACTTTTTATTCAGACTTTTAGGAGCCTCTGTGGAATTATAAATCTCGGAAAATTTTTTTTGTCCCAATAAAAAAAGTGTTTTCCCCTCTGACCAGAAAATTTTTGGACTTTAGTTAATAAACCACTAAATTCAGAATGCATTTTCTTTTTCCCTAAAAAAAAAAAAGTATAAGGAGACAGTTCTAGATATTAATATGATGGTTTGTACCACTGAAGGCGCGTATAGCCGTTTTTTACAGTATAGTTTTATTTTTTACAGTATTTTAAATTAAGAAAGACCATAGTATTCACGTAAACATTAATACCCTTGCATTTACGTTATCCATTTTCTGCTTTGCTTACAGGAGTTTATCAGTTTAGACGTAGAAGCTTGCCCTGGAAGCTTGCTCATCCTTTTCCAAGTAAATGAAAGCACTTGCCCTAACTACAGGATTCATCTTGTTCCCTGCTCTGTGTTTGGAAGCCCGTGTGATGGCATCCTTCCTGATATGGCTCCTTACGCACTAAAAACATTGGAGAGAAGAATCACATCTTTGTCAGTCACTGTGGCCACTCTGTGAATATCCTCCAAGTGGATGAAAAGCCAAATTATTCATCCTAGTGTCAGCCCCCATTCCATCCCAAGAAGGAACTGTGGTTATTATAATAAACATATATATGTAAGCACCAAAAAATTAAATGTTATATATTACAGTAATCAGGATCAAAGGAACACAATAGTCAGTGCACTCATTATGCATGAAGAACGACTGATATTTGTGCTCCTTATTCACCCAGTATCAGAGCTGACATTTAGTACATATCATTTTTGGTCAGCTTGTTTTGTTCATATACCCAGTTTATTAAAAAAAAAAAAAAATCCTTCGGTCTGCTGCATTTTATATTTTTGGGTACTTGGGAGCACATTTACTTAGGGTCGAATATCGAGGGTTTATTAACCCTCGATATTCGACTGTCGAAGTTAAATCCTTCGAGTTCAAATATCGAAGTCGAAGGATTTAGCGCTATTCGAACGATCGAAGGAATAATCGTTCGATCGAACTATTAAATCCTTCGAATCGAACGATTCGAAGTATTTTAATCCATCGATCAAACGATTTTCCTTCGATCAGATATTGGCTAGAAAGCCTATGGGGACCTTCCCCATAGGCTAACATTGATGCTCGGTAGGTTTTAGGTGGAGAAGTAGGTGGTCAAAGTTTTTTTTAAAGAGACAGTACTTCGACTATGGAATGGTGGAATAATCGAACGATTTTTAGTTCGAATCGTTCGATACGAAGGTCGAAGTAGCCAAAAAAAAACTTCGAAATTCGAAGTATTTTTTATTCTATTCCTTCACTCGAGCTAAGTAAATGTGCCCCTTGGTGTCAGTTTTGCACAACTTCTGGGCCTCCGGTTGTTAAAACTTAGCAACAGCTTCAGTGTAAAGTTTGTCATTACTGTCCTATGCATTTCACAACAATTATCTGGTTCAGCTTTACTACAGCTGTAAAATATACTGTATAATAATGCTATAAGTCAGCTTACTGTGTAAAGTCATACTCTAACATTTGTACATCTACGTTTAAGAAAATCAGCATCTTGCTAAGACTTGAGATGTTTATTTCCCCTTATCACTGCACTTATACTCTCTTAAGGAGTATAAAGGAAAGTTATGCGTATCAGCCCTCTATAAAGCATGGCGAGCAAAATTCTGTTGACTGCCAAAACGGTTTATCTGAGGGTTACAGCATGTCCTTTTTATATACTGTACAGCTGTAATATTTATGTAACTTCTAGAAATGTGCAGCCCCTTGTCTGCTTAGGTGATTACATAATTCAAAGTTTCACTGCATAATGTTAAAGGGATACTGTCATGGGAAAACATGGTTTGTTCAAATTGCATCAGTTAATAGTGCAGCTCCAGCGGAATTCTGCACTGAAATCCATTTTACAAAAGAGCAAACAGATTTTTTTATATTCAATTTTGAAATCTGACATGGGGCTAGACATCTTGTCAGTTTCCCAGCTACCCCCAGTCATGTGAATTGTGCTCTGCTAAACTTCTGTCACTCTTTACTGCTGTACTGCAAGTTGGAGTGGTATCCCCCCCTCCCTTCCCCCCCCCCGCAGCCTAACAACAGAACATTGGGAAGGTAACCGGATAGCAGCTCCCTAACACAAAATAACTGCTGCCTGATAGATCTAAAAACAACACTCGATAGTAAAAGCCAAGTCCCACTGAGACTGATTCAGTTACATTAAGTAGGAGAAATAACAGCCTGCCAGAAAGTTACATCCTAAAGTGCAGGCACAAGTCACATGACTGGGGGCAGCTGGGACACTGACAATAATTCTAGTCCCATGTCCGATTTCAAAATTGAATACAAGAAAATCTGTTTGCTCTTCTGCTGGAGTAGCACTATTAACTGATGCGTTTTGAAAAAAACGTTTTCCCATGACCGTATCGCTTTCATATCATCAGAAAGCTTCATGTTTCCGTCTGCTGGTGTTCATATTTTGTTTTTCTTTTCAGGTTATAATTATATACTTGTATATACTTGATAATTTGTGTTCTCATTTTAATGCCTTTAAATGAAGTGCGAGATTCTTCGATTTTCTTATGTGTACTTACACTGAAAAATTGTCTGGCATAGCCTCTTGCACGGGAAAGTCCATAAAGGCGTGTGTGGGTGGTTGTATGTATGCATGTATCTCCTCAAAACATTCCTCACCTACTCTCCTTAAATAAAACCTAAGACAAAAATTTGGTTTGTGCCCCTCAGAGAGAATTTATGGAGAAATGTGCATGTAATTCCTTAATATTGAACTCTGGTAGCATTAAATTAATGTTATGCGAGAGAACGTAATATCTTACAGTTTATCATTACAGCTTTTGAATAGATCTTGTGACTCCTTTATATCATAAATATTCCAGTCCTTTTCTCACTTTTTTCTAACACAGTACCAACTGTTGACTTGTTGACACTGCTTCTAACTTTAAAGGATAAGTAAACCTTTAAAATAAGTGAATTTAAAATTGATGAGGGTGCTATTCTAAGAAATTTTGCAGTGTACATTCATTATTTATTTTGTTTTTATTCCAAGATATTAAGGTATACATGTGCTGTTAATATGAATTAATTTTGTTACAACAGCACCACCTGGTGGTCAGTTTCCAACCAGTCTGACCACCAAGTAGTCAAGGAAGTTGTCAAGAGAAAGAAAGAGGCTGCTCTGATGTTCTTCTGCTTAGGAAAGATGTGAGAAAGGTTTCTAAATTTTTTTCCTAAGCAGAAGAACATCAGAGCAGCCTCTTTCTTTCTCCTGACAACTTTGACTACTTGGTGGTCAGACTGGTGGGAAACTGACCAGCAGATGGCGCTGTTGTAACAAAACGTATTCATATTAACATTACATGTATCCCTTCATATCTTGGAATAAAAACAAAATAAATAATAAATGTAAATGGCAAAAGTGCTCAGAATATCACCCTCATTCATTTTAAATTCACTTATTTTTAAGGTTTACTTGTCCTTTAACCTATTAAATATGTCACTTTCATTAAAGGAGAAGGAAAGTCTTCTGCAGCGTGCCCCATATTCCAACGGTTTTGGTTTCCTCTTTTTCAGAAAGTGACTTTTATTTTCCATCTCCAATATTGACCGTATCATAAGGTGTTTTAGAAGAACGAGCTGACCTGTTGCACTTCATTTATCCGTTCGTAACCCTTACAAACCGACACGTACACATACGCACGTGTTTTTCTAAGAATACTTTAATGAGAATTTCGCGTGACAATCTCCTCTTGTCTTCCTGGGAGGAAGCGGGAGGGGAGGTAAAGGGGAAAATAGAGCAGGAAGTTTTGGTGAGAAGGTTCACTTTCCGCTAATTTGTCTGCATTTTTCAGAATTTTTTTTTTTTTTTTGGAAAGTAGAGAGAATTAGGCTGTAAAAAGCGTGATGCTTAAGGTGTTGTATGAGCCGGTTCTCAAGTCAGAAATGGAGCAGTGGCGGATCCATGTTTGCTGTCAAACTAAATTACGTTCTGAAATCTGCTAAATATTGGAACAGATCATTTTTTTTTCTCCGTGTAAAATCAATTGCATTTGTCTGTGCTCAGTTTGTCATTGTGCTTGTGACCTGTACTCCTGTGTGCTATATATTTGCCTATAAGGTCTGCTGCATTTTCCACTGCATGTCTGCATCATTGGTATCATCTGTATCTCATAATGAAATCTCTCGACAGTTTATATCAGCTACCTAATAAACCATTGCATTATTTCTATTATGTTCTATCTTCTTCTCTTTTTTTATTCCCCTTCACTTTTACTAAGATATTTTATGTATGTTCACCTGTGTGCTTCTCCTAATGTACCAGCTACAGCTAATGCCTGGTCTTTCATTTTCTTAAAGGAGAAATCAACCCGTTCTGAAAAAACCTGTACCCCTCCATCTCCCCCCCCCCCGGGGAGATACTCCATACTTACCCCTCGCCGCAGATTTTTCCAGCGAAGTACCCCATGTCCATCTTCTGCATCCTCGGTAAAGTGACTTTGAGATCGGCAATTTGCGTGTAATTCCGCACATGCGCAGTTGCGCAAACTGGAAAACTGCTCCAACTGTGAATGCGCAGAAATACCGATCTCGCAGTCAACTTACAGTGGACGCAGAAGATGGATGCATGGAACTTTGCTGGAAGAATCTGCGGCGAGGGGTAAGTATAGAGTATCTCCCCGGGGGGGGGGGGGGTTGTTAGCCTGGGTGGAAGAGAGTGGGGGGTACTGTTTTTTTTCAGAACAGGTTGAATTCTCCTCTAAAGGGATTCTGTCGTGATTTTTATTATGTAGTTTTTATTTCTAAATTACACTGTTTACACTGTTTACACTGCAAATAATTCACCCTACAATATAAAATTTCATTCCTAATCCAACAAGTGTATTTTTTAGTTGTAATATTGGTGTGTAGGTGCATCTCAGGTCATTTTGCCTGGTCATGTGCTTTCAGAAAGAGCCAGCACTTTAGGATGGAACTGCTTTCTGACAGTCTCCTACTCAATGTAACTGAATATGTCTCGGCGGGACCTGGATTTCACTATTGAGTGCTGTTCTTGGATCTACCAGGCAGCTGTTATCTTGTGTTAGGGAGTTGCTATCTGGTTACCTTCCCATTGTTCGGTTGTTAGGTTGCTGAAGGGATGGGGTGATATCACTCCAACTTGCAGTACAGCAGTAAAGAGTGACTGAAGTTTATCAGATCACAAGCATACGACTGGGGGCAGCTGGGTAACTGACAATATGTCTAGCCCGATGTCAAAATTAAATATGAAAAAAACTGTTTGCTCTTTTGAAAAATGGATTTCACTGCAGAATTCCACTGGAACAGCACTATTAACTGATGCATTTTGAAAAAAAAAACATTTTTCCCTGAGTATAGGCCTGTCAACTCTCTCTTTGCCTGTTTCACTATCGGTAATCTTTTTTTATGAACTTTCACATCTGCACCGATGCACCGAATCCATGATTCGGTTCGGGGTTTGCCAGGATTCTGCCTTTTTCTGCTGGATTCGGATTCGTCCGAATCCTTCTACCCGGCCGAATCAAATCCTAATTTGCATATTAGAAATGTGGAGGGAATTCGCGTGACCTTTTGTCACAAAACAAGGAAGTAAAAAGTGTTTCCCCCCTTGACCCCTAATTTGCATATGCAAATTAGGATTTGGTTCGGTATTAGGCCGAATCTTTCTTTAAGTATTCAGGGGTTTGGCCAAGTCCAAAATAGTGGATTCGGTGCATCCCTAAGATTTTTACAATGTTTTCAAAAAAAACCTTTTTGTTCTGTTCAAGAAATAAAGGTGGCAAACTGGTGGATTTTGGTAAGGGAATACATCCCTCAATCCAATCAACACTATAGTGTAATAATGAGAGAGAGTTTGTAAAGAACATTTACAGACTTGAGGGATTGCTGAACATTATTGATCCTCAATAGACATGACATTGCTGCTTCTGTAAATAAACTTGTCCAAAACAACGTTGTCCAGTGTGCAGTAAAGTTACATGGAAAGAAGAATTCATATTGAGTTTGGCCATAGCTGAGTCTTGTGGGGTTTGGCCAAATCTGTGGAAACCCCCCCCCCCCAAAATGAGATGCACAAACATGCAATATACATGCTGTAGGCTCTCTGCAGTTGTGGTGAATGAAATCATTTAGCAAATAGGCCTTGATACAGTAAGTAGTTTGTACAGTAAGGGGCAGATTTATCAAGGGTCAAATTGAAAATTTGAATTTTCAAAATTTTTTATGGTCAAAAGTGTCAAATTCGATTTGGGAGTTATTCAAATTCGATTTGAGTTTTTTTAAAAAAAAAATGTAATTCGATTTTCGAGATATATCATACTCTGGCCTTTTAAGAACTCAAATTCGACTATTCGCCACCTAAAGCCTGCCACATTACAGTTTAAGTCATTGGGCGACGTCCAGCGATAAATTTGGAGTTCTTTGCAGCCTTCCTGACATCAAGTTTTTTCTCTGAGTTTTTAAAATGCAAAACGAATTTGATAGTAATTCACCCAAGTTTGCAAAATTTGATTTTATTTGTTTGTTTTCGATTGGTCGAATTTTGGATTTATTGGCGTTTAGGGGAGTTTTTATAAACTCGCATGAATTCAAAATTCGACCATTGAGGAAGGTGTCTCTAACACGCAGATTTATCAATGGTCGAGGTGAATTTTCGAATAAAAAAAATTGAATTTCGAGTTATTTTATGTGTACTTTGACAAGGGAATAGTCCATCATGTACTGTCTCTTTTAAAAATTCGACTTCGACCATTCGCCATCTAAAGCCTGCCGAATTGCTGTTTTAGCGTATGGGGGACCTCCTAAAACCCATTTGGAATCAATTGGTGGACTTTGAAAAATCTTTTGAAAAAGTTTTTTTTGGGAAAAATATGAATCAAATTCGATTGAATGCACTATTACTTCAATTCGTACGATTCAAATTCAGCCGAAGACGGACCTATTCGACCAAAAAAAAAAACTTTGACTTCATTTAAGTTGGTCCTTTTGAATTTTGAAGTTTTTTCAAATTGTGAAAAAAGTGTAAATAACATATATTTAACAGTTGCAACTTGTAAACATATTCCCACATTATTATATAAAGAAACGCCAGCATTTTATCTTTTTATGACTTTTTTAGATACAGGATATGATGTGACTGACCTAATGTTGAGGATGTAGCTTCATCTTTTCAATTCACCAGCCAGAACCTGGCAAAATAGATTTTGGTGAAAAGGGTTACATAGAAAAGTTCATGCTTTGATAAATTTACGATCGTTTGCCTGGGTAAAAATGCATCCGGTGAAACGGCACCAAACTTCTCTTGTGCTGAGATTTTTCACTAGCAAAATTGCCTTCTCTGTAATTTAGTAAATAGGCGATGTCCCTGAGAATTGTCATTTTGCCGATTTTTTTTGTTAGAAAAATGCACTAGTAAATTTGCCCGTTGACTGGCCTAAAGAGAAATTACACAACATTTTGTGGATTGATGAAAACAAGATTGTTCTTTTTTTGGTCTAGGGGCTGCAGACAGTTTGTCAGATGACCCCCAAGCATCATGATATGGGGGTGTTTCTCATACTATGGTGTTGGGCCTATTAATTAGGGATGTAGCGAACGTCGGGAAAAAAGTTCGCGAACATATTCGCGAACTTGCGTCAAAAATGCGAACGGTTCGCGAACCCCATAGACTTCAATGGGAAGGCGAATTTTAAAAGCTAGAAAAGACATTTCTGGCCAGAAAAATGATTTTAAAGTTGTTTAAAGGGTGCAACGACCTGGACAGTGCCATGCCAGAGGGGGATCAAGGGCAAAAATGTTTCTAAAAAATCCATTGTTGACACAGCGCTGCGTTTTGTGCTGTAAAGGGCAGAAATCACACTACATTTCTAAACCTGTGTAATAAAATGCTTTAAAACGTCCGGCATCTACATGCCAATCAAGTCGTGTAAAGGTTACAGCCTGTTCACACGCAAAGACGAAACGCGGTGCTTACTGCAACGCAAAAAGACGCAAAGAGCTTTAATGAATGATACCGTCAAGTGAGCAAATAATAGTTTTTAATTACTAGTTGCTTGTCACCTCCAGGATGTTCGTCCTGTTGGTGGCAATATTTCTGTAGTGGTGTGTTTAGCAGTCACCGTGCTTGTGCGCACGTGCACGGTCAGGCAGAGGTAATTCAATGTACAGTGAAGTGAACCAAAAAACACTGATTCTGCAGTGTGGGCCCAGTTTTGGTCTACTTTATTGATCACCTGCGGTGACCATAAAAGATGCGATTTTGCCACTGTTGCAGAACCCTGAAAAATTAGGCATGTGTACTTTCCTGAAAAATTATCTTTTTTTTGTCGCAGCCACTGCAGCACAGAGGCCAGAAAAAATATGCCATATAAATGCAAACAATATTAATTTTTTTTTGTCGCAGCCACTGCAGCACAGAAGCCAGAAAAAATATGCCATATAAATGCAAACAATATTAATTTTTTTTGGTCGCAGCCACTGCAGCACAGAGGCCAGGAAAAATATGCCATATAAATGCTAACAATATAAATTTTTTTTGTCGCAGACACTGAAGCACAGAGGCCAGAAAAAATATGCCATATAAATGCTGAAAATATTCAATTTTTTTGGTCGCAGCCACTGAAGCACAGAGGCCAGAAAAAATATGCCATATAAATGCTGAAAATATTCATTTTTTTGTCACAGCCACTGAAGCACAGAGGCCATAAAAAATATGCCGTATAAATGCTGAAAATATTCTGTTTTTTTTGGTCGCAGCCACTGAAGCACAGAGGCCAGAAAAAATATGCCATATAAATGCTGAAAATATTCATTTTTTTGTCACAGCCACTGAAGCACAGAGGCCAGAAAAAATATGCCATATAAATGCTGAAAATATTCTGTTTTTTTTGGTCGCAGCCACTGAAGCACAGAGGCCAGAAAAAATATGCCATATAAATGCTGAAAATATTCATTTTTTTTGTCACAGCCACTGAAGCACAGAGGCCATAAAAACTCAGGATTTACCTGGATTCAAATTAAACCAGTAGGGTTTGCACCCTAGTTTGTAACGGTGGTGGAGGGAGGAGGACGCTAAAGGACAGCTGTACGTGGAGTCATGAGGCGTGCAGAGAAGGACAGCTGCATGGGGAGTCAGAATCAGAAACTCAGCACAAGTCTTCCGGCGTGCAGTAACCCTCCGAGATCCACCCCTCATTCATTTTAATAAAGGTCAGGTAATCCACACTTTTGTGACCTAGGCGAGTTCTCTTCTCAGTTACAATCCCTCCTGCTGCACTGAAGGTCCTTTCTGAGAGGACACTTGAGGCGGGGCAAGACAAGAGGTTCATGGCAAATTGTGACAGCTCTGGCCACAGATCAAGCCTGCGCACCCAGTAGTCCAGGGGTTCATCGCTCCTCAGAGTGTCAATATCTGCAGTTAATGCCAGGTAGTCCGCTACCTGCCGGTCGAGGCGTTCTTTGAGGGTGGATCCCGAACGGTTCTGCCGCTGCCTTGGACTGAAAAACATTTGCATGTCTGACGTTACAGACCGGCCAAAGTGCTTTGTCCTTGCAGGTGCGCTCGTGGCAGGATTACTGGCACCTCTGCCCCTGGAATGTTGATGAGTTCCTGAAGTGACATCACCCTTAAAAGCATTGTACAACATGTTTTGCAGGCTGGTTTCTAAATGCAGCATCCTTTCAGACTTGTGGTATGTTGGTAACATTTCTGCCACTTTATGCTTGTACCGAGGGTCTAGTAGAGTAGCGACCCAGTACAGGTCCTTCTCCTTAAGCCTCTTGATACGGGGGTCCTTCAACAGGCATGACAGCATGAAAGACCCCATTCTCACAAGGTTGGATGCAGAGGTATCCATCTCCGCTTCCTCGTTATCAAGGACTGCATCATCCACGGTCTCCTCCCCCCAGCCACGTACAAGACCAGGGGTCCCCAAAAGGTCACCACTAGCCCCCTGGGAAGCCTGCTCCTGTTGGTCCTCCTCCTCCACAAAGCCACCTTCCTTCTCTGACTCCACTTCTGACACCTCTCCCTGCATTGCAGCAGGTGCCTGGGTTCGTTCTGGTGATTCCGACCAGAAATCGTGCGCTTCCTGCTCCTCGTCACGCTGGTCTACAGCCTCATCTGTCACTCGTCGCACGGCACGCTCCAGGAAGAAAGCAAAGGGTATTAGGTCGCTGATGGTGCCTTCGGTGCGACTGACCATATTTGTAACCTCTTCAAAAGGGCGCATGAGCCTGCAGGCATCGCGCATAAGCACCCAGTAATGGGGTAAAAAAATCCCCAGCTCTGCAGATCCAGTCCTACCACCCAGTTCAAACAGGTATTCGTTGACGGCTCTTTGTTGTTGCAGCAGACGTTCCAACATGAGGAGCGTTGAATTCCAGCGAGTCTGGCTGTCGCAAATCAAACGCCTGACTGGCATGTTGTACCGCTGCTGAATGTCAGCAAGGCGTGCCATGGCTGTGTAGGACCGTCTGAAATGGGCCGACACCTTCCTGGACTGCCTGAGAACGTCCTGGAATCCTGGGTACTTTGAGACAAAACGTTGTACTATTAAATTCAGAACATGTGCCATGCAGGGCACATGTGTTAAATTGCCCAGTCTCAGTGCTGCCAACAGATTGCTTCCATTGTCACACACCACTTTTCCGATCTTCAGTTGGTGTGGGGTCAGCCACCGATCGGCCTGTGACTGCAGAGATGACAGGAGTACAGATCCGGTATGGTTTTTGCTTTCCAGGCACGTCATCCCCAAGACAGCATGACAACGGCGTACCTGGCACGTCGAATAGCCTAGGGGGAGCTGGGGGTGCACAGGTGTGGAGGAGGAGGACCCAGCAGCAGAGGACGAAGAAGAGGAAGAAGACGAGGTAGAGAGCGAAGGAGGAGTAGAGGTGGTGGCAGAACCGCGTGCAATCCGTGGCGGTGACACCAACTCCACTGTCGTTGTTGAGCTACACATTCCCTGCTTCCCAGCCATTACCAAGTTCACCCAGTGGGCAGTGTAGGTGACATACCTGCCCTGACCATGCTTGGAGGACCATGCGTCAGTAGTCATATGGACCTTTGGCCCAACACTAAGTGACAGAGATGCGGTGACTTGGCTCTGCACATGGTGGTACAGGTGTGGTATTCCCTTTTTTGAAAAAAAATTGCGGCTGGGTACCTTCCACTGAGGTGTCCCAATTGCTACAAATTTGCGGAAGGCCTCAGAGTCCACCAGCTGGTATGGTAAAAGCTGGCGGGCTAAGAGTGCGGACAAGCCAGCTGTCAGACGCCGGGCAAGGGGGTGACTCGCAGACATTGGCTTCTTACGCTCAAACATGGCCCTCACAGAAACTTGGCTGGGGGCAGATGACTGGGAATGGGAACTGGTGGTCAAGGTGGAAGGCGGAGTGGAGGGTGGTTCAGACGGGTGAAGGACAGCAGAGGTAGAGCAGTAAGATGCTGGACCAGAAGGAGGGTGGCTTTTAGTTTGCCTGTTGCCTTTGAGGTGTTGCTCCCAAAGTGCTTTGTGCTTGCCGTTCATGTGCCTTCGCATAGAAGTTGTACCTATGTGGCTGTTGGGCTTCCCAAGACTCAGTTTCTGACTGCACTCATTGCAAATGACAACGCTTTTGTCAGAGGCACACACATTAAAAAAATCCCACACTGCTGACCTTTTTGAGGCTGGCAATCTGGCGGTAACAGTAGAAGTCGGCGGCGTTGGCGGCAATGGCGGGTGCGTTGGCCGGCTGACCACAGGTGCCGATACATGTTGTTGCCCTACTGTTCCCTGCGAGCTGTCCTCCCTGCTTCTTCTAAGTCTTATTCTCCTCCTGCCTCTCTGACTCTCCGTCTCTCCATCTGAACTATCCTCCTCTTGCTCTCTTCTACTGGGCACCCATAAAACATCAATCTCCTCATCCTCATTCTCCTCAGATGCATCAATTTCTTCTAACAGCTCACAGAAGGAAGCAGCAGCGGGGACCTCCTCGTCATCACTCATTATGTCCATCTCTGTTGTGTTCTCTGCCAGAATTAAATCTGGTGTAACGTCCTCATCTCCTTCATCTTCTTCTGCCAATAATGGTTGCGCATCACTCAGTTCAAGAAACTCATGTGAAAATAACTCCTCTGACTCCAGTGAAGAAGGGGCGCCGGTGGTGGAGGAAGTGTTACGTGGGGTGCCCATAGCAGTGGAGGATGAGGATGTTGTGGTAAAGTTAGAAACGGTAGAGGATGGGGTGTGCTGTGTAAGCCAGTCAACTACCTCTTCAGCATTTTGGGAGTTCAGGGTCATTGCCTTTTTAAAACTGGGCAATTTCCTAGGGCCACAGGATAGCATAGCAGCACGGCCCCTAGTGCCTCTGCGTGGCGGCCTGCCTTTGCCTGGCATTATTTTTAAAACAACAACAACAACAACAACAACTCAGGTGGTGTTTCTAGAGACGGTATTATTATTGATATTTAGACAGAATGTGAACAAGCTCACACAGCTAGATGGGAGTTGTTTGAAAATGAAGAAGAAGAACACACTGGGCAAACAAGGCCTACAAGGTCAACGTATACACTACTACAGCAGTGGATACGGAATATATTATTGCTGCCTGAAAAACGTCACTCGGGTGGTGTTTCTAGAGACGGTACTATTATTGATATTTAGACAGAATGTGAACAAGCTCACACAGCTAGATGGTTGTTGTTTGAAAATGAAGAACACACTGAGCAAATAATGCCTACAAGGTCAACGTATACACTACTACAGCAGTGGATACGGAATATATTATTGCTGCCTGAAAAACGTCACTCGGGTGGTGTTTCTAGAGACGGTACTATTATTGATATTTAGACAGAATGTGAACAAGCTCACACAGCTAGATGGTTATTGTTTGAAAATGAAGAACACACTGAGCAAATAATGCCTACAAGGTTAACGTATACACTACTACAGCAGTGGATACGGAATATATTATTGCTGCCTGAAAAACGTCACTCGGGTGGTGTTTCTAGAGACGGTACTATTATTGATATTTAGACAGAATGTGAACAAGCTCACACAGCTAGATGGTTGTTGTTTGAAAATGAAGAACACACTGAGCAAATAATGCCTACAAGGTTAACGTATACACTACTACAGCAGTGGATACGGAATATATTATTGCTGCCTGAAAAACGTCACTCGGGTGGTGTTTCTAGAGACGGTACTATTATTGATATTTAGACAGAATGTGAACAAGCTCACACAGCTAGATGGTTGTTGTTTGAAAATGAAGAACACACTGAGCAAATAATGCCTACAAGGTTAACGTATACACTACTACAGCAGTGGATACGGAATATATTATTGCTGCCTGAAAAACGTCACTCGGGTGGTGTTTCTAGAGACGGTATTATTATTGATATTTAGACAGAATGTGAACAAGCTCACACAGCTAAGTGGCAGTGGTTTGAAAATGAAGAACACACTGAGCAAATAATGCCTACAAGGTTAACGTATACACTACTACAGCAGTGGATACGGAATATATAATTGCTGCCTGAAAAACGTCACTCGGGTGGTGTTTCTAGAGACGGTATTATTATTGATATTTAGACAGAATGTGAACAAGCTCACACAGCTAAGTGGCAGTGGTTTGAAAATGAAGAACACACTGAGCAAATAATGCCTACAAGGTTAACGTATACACTACTACAGCAGTGGATACGGAATATATTATTGCTGCCTGAAAAACGTCACTCGGGTGGTGTTTCTAGAGACGGTATTATTATTGATATTTAGACAGAATTTGAACAAGCTCACACAGCTAGATGGTTGTTGTTTGAAAATGAAGAACACACTGAGCAAATAATGCCTGCAAGTGCACTACTATTGGTGCACTACTATGAAGAACAGCAACAGCACTGTACACGTTAAAGAACAGTAAGATAAGTAAAAGAAAAAAAAATATATGTATATTAAAAAAAATATTTTTCTCGGGTTGGTGCTGCTGAACTACTAGGAGCAGCACAGTAGCACACCAGTCCCACTCCCCAACACTGCTAGACTAATAGCACTGGGCTTATAGTAGCAACTAGCAAAGTAAAAAAACAAAAAAGAAAATAAAAGCAGTCCTTACAAGGACTATTGGGTTATTACAGCAGTCAGCAGATGAGATCAGAAGAGATCAGTGCCCACAGCAGGCAGCTACATACAGAGCACTGCAGTAGAAGGTAGATTACTAGCCAGCAAAGCTACCCTAAAATGTCCCTCAAATCCCTGCAGACTTCTGTCCCTCCAATACAGAGCAGTATCAAGTAGATTACTAGCCAGCAAACTTACTATCAACTGTCCCTCAAAGAAATCAGTGAAATCAGTAACAGCTCTCTCCCTACACTAGCTCTTGCAAGCACACACAGGCAGAATGAAAAAACGCTGCAGGGCTTCAGTTTATATATGGAAGGGGAGTGGTCCAGGGGGTGTGGGGGTGGTCCAGGAGGGAGAGCTTCCTGATTGGCTGCCATGTATCTGCTGGTCTGGGGTGAGAGGTCAAAAAAAAGCGCCAGGTAAGGCGAACCCAAAATGGCGAACGTCGCGCGACGTTCGCGAACATTCGGCGAGCACGAACAGCCGATGTTCGCGCGAACAAGTTCGCCGGCGAACAGTCCGCGACATCCCTACTATTAATCTCATACCAGGGATCATGGATCAGTTTCAATACATCAAAATACTTGAAGAGGTCATGTTGCCATATGCCAGGGATCCCCAACCTTTTGAACCCATGAGCAACATTCAAAAGTAAAAGGAGTTGGGGAGCAACAAATGCATGAAAAATGTTCTTGGGGTGCCAAATAAGGGCTGTGATTGGCCATTTGGTAGCCCCTATGTGGATTGTCAACCTACATTGAGGATCTGTTTGGCAGTGTACCTGGTTTTTATACAACCAAAACTTGTTATTCAAAAATAAGCTCCTGCTTTGAGGCCACTGGGAGCAACATCCAAGGGGTTGGCAAGCAACATGCTGCTCACGAGTTTGGGCAAATTTTTCCCGTTTCGCTTCGGTGAAAAATCGTGAAATCTGAAAGTTCACGGAAAAATCGTGAAATTCGAACGTTTTCACTAAAAAACATTGAGTAATTCGGATGTTTTCATAAAAAAAATCTAGCAATTCTAACGTTTTCATGAAAACACCGGAAATCGATGCTGCGAATTCGTGCCAGGCGAATTTATTCGCCCATCACTACTCACGAGCTACTGTTGGGGATCACTGCCAATCCCCGGACCTTAATCCAATAGAAAACTTGTGGGGTGACATCAAAAATGGTGTTTCTGAGGCAAAACCAAGAAATGCAGAATAATAGTGGAATGTAACAGGTGCCAGAAGTTGGTGGACTCCATTTAACACAGATGTGCAGCAGTTCTCAGAAACACTGATTATACAACTAAATATGAGTTCAGTGATTCAAAGGAAATCAAAATCTTTAGTTTATACAGTGAATAGAACACATTTGCAAAATTTTTCTTCATTTTTGGTTTTGATTTGGAATAAAAATGTTGCTAGCAGGATCATTTTTCACGTATGTATCTTTCATTTCCCATACCCCATCCCGTGGAAGCATATGCTATCCTTTTGTTCACTGGAATAATTCTCTATGTAACAGAGCTGCCTTTGTATTTATTTGCAATGACCTCTAAAATATTTATTCCTGCGAGAGAACCTCCTCTCCACAGGAAGTAAAAAAACAAAACAAAAAAAAAAAAAGAGAACAGGATAATGATGCCTTAACCCACGGGTCAATGTACTTTGGCACTTATACTACAAACTATTAAAAAGTATGTTATGGACAACATGACTGTCCAGCTGGAGGCCCAGGAGCCTTCTCTTTCGAGCCAAGAGATTTTAATTAGGGATGCACCGAATCCAGGATTTGGTTCGTGATTCGGCCAGGATTCGGCCTTTTTTAGCAGGATTCGGATTCGGCCGAATCCTTCTACCCGGCCGAACCGAATCCTAATCTGCATATGCAAATTAGGAGCGGGGAGGGAAATTGCGTGACTTTTTGTCAGAGAACAAGGAAGTCGAAATGCTTTCCCCTTCCCGCCCCTAATTTGCATATGCAAATTAGGGTTCGGATTCAGTTCAGTATTCGGTCGAATCTTTCACGAAGGATTCGGGGGTTCGGCCGAATCCAAAAAAGTGGATTCGGTGCATCCCTAATTTTAATTGTCCTAGATAAGGATCTACCAGTAGACATTTAGCTGGTGATTAGTGATGGGCGAATAAATTCTTCTGTCTCGAATTTGCTGCGAATTTCCGCATTTCGCCATGGACGAATAAATTTGTGAGTCTTTTGCGAAAATTCGCCTGCATCGAAAAATTTTGGACGCGCGTCCAAAAAGGCGCTCACTTCAAAATCACCGCATGTCAACACTATTCTGACTTTAACGCGAGCGACTTTTTGGATGCGGGCGTCAATTTGGATTTTCATGATTTCTTCTCAAATTTTTCGCGGGAGAAATTCACCCATCACTGCTGGTGATCAGTAGATCTCAGGACACTGTCAACAAACAGCTTGACTAAATCACCCTCCAATTTCATGCTTTTCATTCACATATTTATTGTGTTAAGGTTACATAAGAAATAGTTGTTTCTTAAATAAAATACATAATTCAATTCTTAAATATAGCAATATAACTTTTCCCATAAATCAATATAATATTTAAGTAACATTTTCTGTGGAACAAAAGGCTAACAATGCTTTTATGGGTATAGATCATAATGGGTAGTTTTTCATTCAAGTCTTAGGCCATTGGCACACGCTGCTACTGGGGGAGATTAATCGACCCAGCATCAAATCGCCTCTTCTTTTGGCGACTAATCTCCCCTAAATGCCTTCGCGCCAGCTAGAATGTAAATCACCTGGCGGGGTGACACTAGGATCGTTTTGGCTTTCTGAAGTTGCCTGAACTTTCCTTGTGAGGCATCTTAGGGTGACTTCGGAAAACGAAGCGTTCCAAGTGCCCTCCCACTGGCGATTTACATTGTAGCCACACAATAATGGAGTGCTCTAACCTCATGCGATGAATCCTTTCGGATAAGGTGCTTAAGCAGTATTTGATCCAACCTGCCACGGGTCAGAAAATCGATGCAAAAGTCCAGTATACTGCAGTACACTGCGAAATGTATAATTTTCAAAAGTGAAAAAATGCCTTCCCGCCGGCGATTTACGTTGTAGCCGGCGGGAAGGCATTTAGGGGAGATTAGTCGCCCGAAGAAGAGGCGATTTGTCGCTGGGCAACTAATCTCCCCCAGTAGCAGTGTGTGCCAATGCCCTTAAAACAAAATAAGAAGCATCCAATGAAACAAATGAGCAAAAAACATAATGCTTGTCCATGTATTTACTGAGGAAAAAGATACACTCTGGCGCAAATTCACTAAGCGCCGAACGCTAGCATTAATTCGCTAGCGTTTAGCATTTTCGCTACTGCGCAAATTCACTAACGAACGCTGGCGTATTTTCGCTAGTGTTACTTCGCATCCTTACGCCAGGCGAATTTTCGCTAGCGATGTAATTACGCAAATTCACTAACTTGCGTGGTGTACTGAACGCTACCTTTTACGCTAGACTTCCTTCGCCACCTCAGACCTGGCGAAGTGCAATAGAGTAGATTTTTTCTAAGTCCCAAAAAACGCTGGCGTGTTTTCTACCTGATGGGTGATAGGCTGAAAAAGATCGAAAATCTTTTGGGGCTCCTCTTCCTCCCCCCTACATTTCCTGACTCATGGCAACTTACCTAGACAGTGGGCACATGTGTAGGGCAAAATAAAATTTATATTTGCTGATTTGAAGGTTTTCTAGGCATTTGTAGTGCAGATACGTGTTCTTCCATTGAAATTTGAATTTCGCGCCGTATGCAAATTAGCCTTCGCTAGCGTAACTTCGCTTTATATAGCGAATCAACGCTAGCGCAACTTCGCAACCTTGCGCTACCCCTGTGCGCAACTTCGGATTTTAGTGAATTTGTGGAGCGCTGCCGAAACTACGCCTGGCGAAGTGCGACGAAGTGAGGCGAAGTTGCGCCTGGCGCAACTTCGCATCTTAGTGAATTTACCCCTCTGTGTTTGAATTCGCCACAACTTTGGTGGCAGAGAAATATATTCGCAAAACAAATTTAAGTTACTGTCAACGCTATTTTCGAGCACAACAGCCTTGCACAGTGGCCACCCTCACGCAAACACCTGTCTCCTTTGCAAGCCATTTGCGAAAATTTATTCTCTCGATGCGAATTTGCAAACAGAGGAAAGTCAGGCACCGCAGTGCAATATTTTAGTGTTCAGGAAAAAACATGCGCAATACAACCATTTGCGAATAAATATGTGCTGCGCAGACTTTATAAATGAGCCCCTGTATGTTTCTCCTCTCATCACATTCCCCCTGTTGTAAATGTACAGTGCTGTATATCCTAGTAGCAGCATATAAATAAAATCTGATTGCTACGAACTATAGTGGATGGTTGGAGTACACACTGCACCATTTTATAACCAGCCAGGCAATCCGGCGTCACAGATACAATGTATTCCTGACATTTTTTGGCTTTGGATATTGGTGAATCTAACAGCCGCTTACAAGATTCTCTGTAACAAGGTCTATTATTCCCAACACACAAGCGCCGATTAATTAACCCATGACTGTCCAGCCCCTAGGCAATGTTAGAAGCCAATATGGCAAATGCCGGGCAGAAAAGGACAAAACCTGCCTCTGTGATAAATCACCTGCGTTTAATATGCCGAACGTGTTCCTAATTCATTTACAAAGCGTTGCAATGGAAAGGCACACCCCGAACTGCATATTTTTAGTCAAATGGATGAATAGAGCACAGGGATATTATATCTTTAATGTACTCCATAAAACTGTTTTCCTAATACTAACCAGGGTTATTCCCACGTTAAAACTTGTCCCCTTCCCAGGATCCCTTGGGTGTGTATACCTGCTATTGTCTGCAAGTCCCACTGGTGCTAATGAGGTGGACACAGGGTTTCCAGGTTGGCAAATTGGGCTACTAATTTAAAGCCCAGGCGGGTTTTGAAAGTACAGACTAGCCAAGGTACAGATTTGGGCTACTTTTTGGATCTTTGGCTGGTTTGTACTTTGGAGACCAGCCAAAGTTGTTTCTTGCCCTAATGTGCCAAGCCTGTGTGTCCCACTGCATGTTGGGTAATGCTGTTTTTGTTTGACAATTTGCTGACTGCCAAGCTTAATGTAAGACTACAATACCCAGCATGCAATGGGACTGAATTGTGTAGAAGTCAGGGGGTACCAGATTTTGGGCTCTGTACCCCAGTATCCCATCCCTCTTAAGCATTCTCATGTTTTCTGGTGACTTTTCTCAATGTCAGACAATTTTGGGGTAAATATCTACTGGCCATCAACATGTTTAGAGGTTGAGCTGTTTTAACAATATATATTGAAATTGTATATGTATTATAGGGTCCCTTATACCCCCTCTGTAGTTATGCCCCTGGTGATAGGAGAATCAGTCCCATTTTACTTCATGAAAAAATTAGCAAATCATTCAAAATGTGAAAAAGGCGTGTTTTCACATATCTTATTTTTTAGACTTTTTTTTCACTGCACAGATTGGGCTATTTTTGGCATACTTTTGAAGTGGGTCTTGGCTAATTTCAGGCTGGTTTTGTAGCTGATTTTGGCTGGTTTTGAAAATTAGACCTGGCAACATTGGTCGGAGACGCCATAGGGAAAAATTAATTTATTCAGCCATTTAAGGTTGTAGGTTCAGCGCTGATCTTATTTTATACTCCACATTTCTATTTACTGATCACTGGGTTATTTAGCATGGCAAAATGGCTGCAACAAGGCAGGGTTTTATATATCTGTCAAAGTGGTAAAAAAGTCAGCCGTGATGTGCTTGTGTGTAAATGTATTAATGGGCGCTACCATTGGGCGCTGAATGTCCCAGTCCAAGCTAAAATGCATTGATGGTCGCAATGAAGATTACGAGAAGAGCATGGACCTTGGTAGGTCAGGGTATGAGTGGGAAGTAACAGCAGCGCCCTGCTCTCTGTGAATGAAAAGGTACCTATGCTGATTTGGGTTGGGAGATGACAGGGGCCATGTTGAGCGATCCAGTGATAGCTGACGATAGGGTCCACAATCTCCGACAATGAGGGAGAATTAAAGGGGATGTAAAGGCAAAAAAAAAAAAATACCATTTTTACTTTCTTTAATGAAAAACAAATCTATCTCCAATATACTTTAATCAAAAAATGTGTACTAATTTTATAATAAACATGACTGTATGCATTGAAATTCCCCCTTCATTTACTTACTCTGACTGCTGTTGATAGGAAACTTTAGACAGTCCCTAACTGCTCTGCAGGGAAACAGTCATACTTTCAAATGACAGGGGGGGAGCCCCCCACCTTATTTCCCAGCCGGCGACTGTGTAGAGATTTGTATCCACAGACCCAGTGCAGTCTGTATATTCTGATTATTAATCAGTCTTGCTGTATCAGCTTCTATGTCAGATATTATTTGACTTGTGCTGTTTTGATCATTTATGACGATCCCTAAGTTTAACCTCCCAACTGAAGCCTAGACTACACTGAGCATGTGCATAGTCTTGGTCTTGCAAAGATGTTTAACAAAGTTACAAGATGACAGCCCAACGGCGGCCAACTTTGAAAGCATAAATCATACGTTTAATTGGGCTTCTGGTGCAGTGAGTTCATGTTTATATTTAGTATATAAAATACAGCATTTCTAGCCTTATTCTATTTTAGATTTAGTTCCCCTTTAGGGTCAGTCCACACGAGCAGATTCGGGGAGATTAGTTGCCCCAGCGACAAATCTCCTTCTTGGGGGCGACAATCTCCTTGAACTGCCTTCCCCTACCCTCCGCCGGCTAAAATTAAAATCGTCTGCGTCAATGCACACGCAGCGATTCGTTTTCTGAAGTCGCCCAAAGTTACCTCGTGAGGCAACGGTACGGTATTGGAACAGAAGGGAATTTTCCCTGGAAAGGCTGATCATCATGGCTGAGCTTTAGGGGAGTAGTAGGTCCACCAAATCCAAGGGAGTGTCCTATCTGGGTGTTAAAGGGATACTGTCACGGGAAAACATGTTTTTTTCAAAACGTATCAGTTAATAGTGCTGCTCCAGTAGAATTCTGCACTGAAATCCATTTTTCAAAAGAGCAAACAGATTTTGTTATATTCAATTTTGAAATCTGACATGGGGCTAGACATATTGTCAGTTTCCCAGCTGCCCCAGGCATGTACTTGTGCTCTGATAAACTTCAGTCACTCTTTACTTCTGTACTGCAAGTTGGAGTGATATCACCCCTCCCCCCCCAGCAGCCTAACAACAGAACAATGGGAAGGTAACCAGATAGCAGCTCCCTAACACAAGATAACAGCTGCCTGGTAGATCTAAGAACAACACTCAATAGTTAAATCCAGGTCCCACTGAGACACATTCAGTTACATTGAGTAGGAGAAACAACAGCCTGCCAGAAAGCAGTTCCATCCTAAAGTGCTGGCTCTTTCTGAAAGCACATGACCAGGCAAAATGACCTGAGATGGCGCCTACACACCAATATTACAACTAAAAAATACACTTGCTGGTTCAGGAATGACATTTTATATTGCAGAGTGAATTATTTACAGTGCAATTTAGAAATAAAAACTACAGCATAATAATCATGACAGAATCCCTGTAAGAAAAGATACATGGATTAAGGCTGATAAATATTATATGACAGGAGTGGCCCTTATAAAGATGAATTTACAAGTAGTTTTATTTTAAAAGCTGCTCACAACCCCCCTCTGGTGGTCAGTTGCGGGCGTCGCGTTTCTCCTCTCAGTCGCTTGTCACATGATTCTTGCGCACGTGTAGATGACACAAAGCCTTATGGAGAGGGAGTGGGTGTCTCAGACTGTTGTGCTACAGAAGGAAGGGATCTCGCTGGCTCTATTGAACTTCTCTGGGGCTGAACTCGCACCTTACAATGGTATAGAGAACGCGCTGTAGAAGAGGACGGGCCCGACGTGTCTACAGGAAGGGGCTCGACTTTGCTTTGCCTGAAACTCCCGTTTATAGGAACATTCCTTTCCCCAGACTGGACAGGGAGGGCAGACAGTGTCCGGCTGATACAACAGAGGCTTGTGGGTGTTGTGGAGAAAGTCAGCTGCTACTGATCAGTAATAATCGCCTGAGAGCAGAAGAGCCGAGCTGTTAGTGGCTGCGGGTGAGTTTCTCAGTACAACCATCTTTATGACTGGCACAATGTGGGGGCTCAGCAGCTACAGAACTTCACACTGGACTCAGCATTAGTCCCTATTCTTTGCTGTATATACGTGTCTTTCGGGTTGTTACATGGTGTATATGTACTCGCTGTGTAGCAATATACACCATGAGGGTCAGGGCACACGGGCAGATTAGTCGCCGGACGACAAATCTCCTCTTCTTCAAGGCGACTAATCTCCCCGAACTGCCTCTCCTGTCTGTCGGCTAGAATTTAAATCGCTGGCTGGACGGCACTCGATTTGTTTTCTGAAGTCGCCGGAAGTTTTCCTCATGAGGCAACTTTAGGCGACTTCGGAAGACAAAGTGCTCCTAGTGCCATCCCAGGAGGCAGTTTGCGGAAATCTCCTCTTCTTCGGGGCGACGAATCTCCTTTAACAGCCTCCCATCGGCTAGAATGTAAATTGGGATTGGATTAGTGCGCTTCATTTTCCTAAATTGCCCGAAGTTGGAGGAGTCAGCCGAAACGCTAGTTACGCCTTGAGGGCGTTCACAATAAGTTTTTCTTTATTTTTCCTGCTAAGACCTGTGAGTACGACTTCTTTCAATATATATATATATATATATATATATATATATATATATATATATATATATATACACATATATACATGTTCGGGATGCACAATCAATCTCCAGCATACACTTAATCTTTGGAATAATTTATTCCTGGATCAGCACTTCCATTTTTCGTGATTTAGTGTTCTTTTATTTATAAATAAAATATCCAAAATACCAATTCGGGAGCGGTCTATGCGCTATGCCTATGAGTTTGTGTGTTTTCACACGAAACGCGTTAGGAAGATTGTCCGGTGAATAAAGATGTTCTAATCACACCGCTGTCTGCTGTTCCGTTGAGTGCGCGCCGCAAGGGAATCATGTTGTTTTATTTATACACACATATATATGGAACACTATAATATGTGTGTATAAATAAAAGAACACTAAATCACAAAAAATGGGAGTGCTGATCCAGTAATAAATAATTTCAAAGACTAAGTATATATATATATATATATATATATATATATATATATGTTTTTGGGGGCAGAAAAAAATGGTGTAAAATCAGGGATATGTACTATGCATAATATATAGATCGGACCACAAAACAACAATGTCAAATGAGGCTTCTAAATATATATCTATATATATATGCACAAAAAAGGCCTCGGAGGAGGCCGAAACGTTAGACTCGTGTAATAAATGTTCTAAAATTTTCATAAGACCTGTGAGTGCGGATCTTTTTTGTGCATGTACAGATCGGAACTGTTGATACTGCACCTAGGCGTTTGAAACTATGTATCGAGAGTGCCGGCTTCATAGAGGACTCTATATATATATATATATATATATATATATATATATATATATATATATATATATATATATATATATATATTAGGCAAATAACTGCACTCACAGGTCTTTCATAATAGTGAAAAAAAAAAAAAAAAGGTTTATTTAACATTTTGGCCCCTATTTGCAGGCCTTCTTCAGGTTTCAGGTTTGATTCCTGAAGAAGGCCCTGCAAACAGGGGCCGAGACGTTGAATAAACCTTTTTCTTTTCACTATTATGAAAGACCTGTAAGTGCGGTTATTTGCCTTTTATACATATGTGTTTGAAACCAGCACCCAGGCACTTGATTTTTGATGTTCGTTGTGCACCAGTTTGGGACAATAATTTCAGAAAAGGTGACAACCTTACACCCTTAAATGTTGGACATACTGCTAGTTGTAGCTATAGAGCGCTGGAGGGCTGCAGATTTCCTACAACAAAAGAAAAAACATGCGACTGCTTCACAATCATTTTCTTCTTTTTATGCGGTTCCTGTTTTTCATTTTCTCACTTTGCTTCTCCACAGGAGAAAATTCTGTTGGTTCCCCCTCTCTTTGCTGTAAGTCTGCGAAAAGAAGACGACTCTGGAAATATTCTGCGGAATCCCTGAGTGCAGCCATTGAGCTATGTCTGTTAATTGTTACTCTGATCTGCAGTAGGAGTTGAATAATGGGGTTAGGACGTGTGCTACGTGCAGAGGACTTGATTAAACGGAGATGGATAGAGGGCATCAGCAGGGAAAGTGTATAAGTGAAGTTCACACTGCTAACCTGCCAGAGGCTGTGCCTAGTGTTCAGCGTTTTGGGATGGGGGTGGAAAGATTCCCACAATATCCCATGAAAGCATCTCGCACAACGTCGGATGTCCAGTCCTCTACAAACTCGCTAGATGGGGTTCTTCAATGCCACAATCACCTAGCTGCTGTGCAGATTATAGAAAATGGTGAGGGCCCCTCTGCTGAACAGGAAGAGCAACTAACATTACTAGCCTGCCCAGTGGCTGCACTTAGGGCCAGAGGTTTGGCCAGTGGAGAGATGCAGCTGGTGAGAGCTGGGAAGAGTGGGGCTATAGTCAACAGAGAGAGGGCATTCATCCGAGAGGTTGATAGTAGTAACCCCTGCCAAGAAATTGGAATGCCATTTAATGGAAGGACAGATGGCTTTGCCACTAAAAGAAAATGGACGGAAAATGGACTTATGGAGATTGGTGTTAGGGGTATTGCCTCCGAGAGTGGTCCCTCAGTATTCCCTCCCATGGAGGGTAAGAGACGCAAGACAGAGGTACATGAGGATGCCCATATTCACCAAGAACCCAATTCCACAAGGGAAGGGCAACTTGCACCAAGACCTGTGGGGATCAAAAGTTCAGTAGTGTCTCCCCAACAAATGTCATTAGATTACATTGTTCCCTGCATGACATACTATGGTATCTGTGTCAAGGATCACTTTTTAGGACAGGCACTAGGTTCCAGGGTCCTGGAAGAAG
This sequence comes from Xenopus petersii, assembly GCA_038501925.1. NCBI lineage: Eukaryota > Metazoa > Chordata > Amphibia > Anura > Pipidae > Xenopus > Xenopus petersii. The sequence goes on along the minus strand of CM076687.1, from coordinate 20,463,373 downwards.
TACAAATGCTTAATAGAAGTGGAAAATTTCGGGACGGCCAGCTCGTCAGTCAGAGGACCATACCATCCAAAAACATCCGCGGAGACCAAATTGCCTGGGTGGAAGGGAAGGAGCCTGGCTGTGAGAACATTGGAGCATTGATGTCCAAAATAGATGAGGTCATTATGTACTGCAGTGGAAAAATGGAGAATTATGTCATCAACGGGAGAACTAAGGTAGGTGAAATGCTTATTAAGGTTTCATGTAGATGTGCAATTTTTATTTCCTCCTGTCCTCCTGCAAGTGGATGAAAGAAAGCTGTACCTACTTGTCATGAAAAGTGGCTCCCTGTATGTCGAAAACACTTGGCAGCATGGCCATATAAGGTACATTGATACAGTTAACGATTCCCATTAAATTAGTGAATTACCAGAGTCACTGTAACTGCTGTGTCATCTTATATGTACCTGAGTGTTCTGTTGCCCTGCACTGGTAAAACTGGTGTGTTTGTTTCAGAAACGCAACTATACAAGCTGCTGTGTAGCCATGGGGCAGCCATTCAAGCGCAGGATACACAGTAGATAACAGATAAGTACTACTATAGTTTATATAAACAAGCTGCTGTGTAGCCATGGGGCAGCCATTCAAGCACAGGATACACAGTAGATAACAGATAAGTACTACTATAGTTTATATAAACAAGCTGCTGTGTAGCCATGGCGGCAGCCATTCAAGCGCAGGATACACAGTAGATAACCGATAAGTACTACTATAGTTTATATAAACAAGCTGCTGTGTAGCCAAGGGGGCAGCCATTCAAGCACAGGATACACAGTAGATAACAGATAAGTTCGGAAGAATCTCATTGTATACTACAGTGTTTCTGTTATCTGCTGTGTAACCTGTGCTTTTTTCCTTTTTCCAGCTTTGGATGGCTGCCCCCATGGCTACACAGCAGCTTGTTTATATAAGCTATAGTAGTACTTATCTGTTATCTGCTGTGTAACCTGTGCTTTTTTCCTTTTTCCAGCTTTGAATGGCTACACAGCAGCTTGTTTATATAAACTATAGTAGTACTTATCTGTTATCTGCTGTGTAACCTGTGCTTTTTTCCTTTTTCCAGCTTTGAATGGCTACACAGCAGCTTGTTTATATAAGCTATAGTAGTACTTATCTGTTATCTGCTGTGTAACCTGTGCTTGAATGGCTGCCCCCCATGGCTACACAGCAGCTTGTTTATATAAACTATAGTAGTACTTATCTGTTATCTGCTGTGTATCCTGTGCTTGAATGGCTGCCCCCATGGCTACACAGCAGCTTGTTTATATAAACTATAGTAGTACTTATCTGTTATCTACTGTGTATCCTGTGCTTGAATGGCTGCCCCCATGGCTACACAGCAGCTTGTTTATATAAACTATAGTAGTACCTATCTGTTATCTGCTGTGTAACCTGTGCTTTTTCCCTTTTCCAGCTTTGAATGGCTACACAGCAGCTTGTTTATATAAACTATAGTAGTGTTTCTGAAGGAAATTTACCAGTTGTACCAGCACAGCACAACAATACATTATAAGTCCATTACTTTAGAACACTTAAAATTTTTGTGTTTCTGATCCTTGAGTATAGTTCTTGAAGGGGACAACGAACCAACTGCTACTGGAACCTTTGGATTCTAGCTGTCCAACAATGCCTCGTATTCTTGCACAAAGAAACACCAACGAGTGGATCAGAATAACAAGTTCCGTTTATTGAAGGTCAAACATAGGCTTATATAGGTTATAAGTAAAGACGTCCCAATTATAGTGACGTATCAGCATAGTTATTAGCATAGTATATGTCTGTAATAGGTATAGCATTCGGGATGGAGAAGAGAGACAAATATGTGCATGCGCGTAATATTGTTTATAGTACATGATGATACTTATGCAAGGTTGTCTAAGAAGAGACAGTACAGGGTCGTACAGAAAAACTAGTACAGAGGCCTACAAGGGTGGGCACGTAGGCATGTTAACCTAATTGGAACGAATGGTCAATGTATTATTTTACTGGGTGGTTAAACTCTCTTAGAAACATGTAGTAGTATTGTAATGCTTCTGGAAATAAGAACTCACATCCTTTATGGCAATATTAGGTAGTGCCACAGGTTTCTTCCTTTTGATTACATTGTGGAACTTTGGTGCATTTTTGGCTACAGTTGTAGGCCTTGCCTACATGTGTCATCTTGCATTGCATCACATGGGACATTTTGTGACTCACTGTTTGGATTGCTCAAACATAGTGGGTCAGTCGAAACACCCACATGCTATAGACCTTAGTGAAAGACCGGTATTAGGCATTTGGAAACAGAAGTATTTTTCTCTAGGGATCAATTTAAAATTCAATATATTTTGCTCTTGATTAGTTAGATTTGCCTTCGCATAACTGGATGCAATAGAAGCCGTGTGTTACACAATTCTCCCTGCTTCAAAATATTACTTTAAAATATTGTAACCTTTATCACAGCGCTAGCACTGCAAATGATCCCCTGTCCCACGACACTAACAGTATTATATAATCTCATGCTTACTAGAACTCTCCTAAAGGGGCCAAATGAGAAGAGAAATTTTTGTATCAAATCAGAGGCTTAAAGAACGATATAGTAAGCCATGTACCTAGAATGATGAGAATGCTATGGAGATTTAATAGCATAGTAACAGGCACGTCCATCAAGTTCAACCTTTTCACTCTTTTTTTAACCTGCCTAACTGCCAGTTGATCCAGAGGAAGGCAAAAAACCCCATCTGCAGCCTCTCCAATTTGCCTCAGAGGGGGAAAATCGGACCAGTCCCTGGATCAACTTGTACTATCTATCTTCCATAACCCTGTATTCCCTCACTTGCTAAAAAGCCAGGATCAGTAACATCAAAAAAAAAATTTAAAAATGTGTTAGTATACATCCAAAAAAAAAAAAAACCCAACAAGAAAAATTCTATTTTAAAATCGCAAAGTCATTATTAAGAAATAACTTACCGAACTCCTCTTGCGCTTTTCTTCAGAAAGCAATCAGGCGATCCATCGTGCGGCACTCGATTTCTCCTCCCTGCCTTCCTTATGGGAGATAGCCAGGGAGGAGAAATCTAGTGCCGCACGATGGGTCGTCAACGCACGTCGCCTTTTCGGTAAGTGGAGTTTCGGTAAGATATCCTATATAATAAAGTCCAAGTGTCTCTGCGTCCAGTCCCTTTGTCCCTGTGTCCGTGGAATTCGCTATTGCGCATGTGCCCCACGGCTGGAACTGCGCATGTGCCCCACGGACCGTTAGCTGCTGGAATTACCTGTCCGAAGAGAGGATCTGCCGCCTGCCACCTGAAGAGGATCCACCACCGCCGCCTGAAGAGGATCCACCACCGCCGCCTGAAGAGGATCCACCACCGCCGCCTGAAGAGGATCCACCGCCGCCTGAAGAGGATCCACCGCCGCCTGAAGAGGATCCACCGCCGCCTGAAGAGGATCCACCGCCGGCTGAAGAGGATCCACCGCCGGCGTCTGAAGAGAGGATCCACCGCCGGCGTCTGAAGAGAGGATCCACCGCCGCAAAGGAGAAGAAGAAGCCACCGCAGAGGAAGAAGACGTCACTAAGAAGAAACTGCGTGAAAGGGCCCAGGCGAACTTGACAGGTAAGTCCCACTGGCCACCAATGTTAACCCCCCCTGGCCACCAATGTTAACCCCCCCTGGCCACCAATGTTAACCCCCCTTGGCCACCAATGTTAACCCCCCTTGGCCACCAATGTTAACCCCCTCTGACCACCAATGTTAACCCCCCTGGCCACCAATGTTAACCCCCCTGGCCACCAATGTTAACCCACCTAGCCACCAATGCCCCCTGGCCACCAATGTTAACCCCCCCTGGCCACCAATGTTAACCCCCCTGGCCACCAATGTTAACCCCCCTGGCCACCAATGTTAACCCCCCTGGCCACCAATGTTAACCCCCCTGGCCACCAATGTTAACCCCCCTGGCCACCAATGCCCCCTGGCCACCAATGTTAACCCCCCCTGGCCACCAATGTTAACCCCCCCTGGCCACCAATGTTAACCCCCCGGCCACCAATGTTAACCACCCCCTGCCCACCAATGTTAACACCCTCTGGGCACCAGCATTAACCCCCTGGCCACCAGTGCTACAAAGGGGGCCCTGCCTACTAATGTTACCCATTCTGAAATGTTGGCAGGTATGTGACCACATATGTTCTAGCACCCGTTAATTTAACGGGCTTAATGTCTAGTTTCTTAATAAAGGGCTTGTGATTTTAAAGTTTAATTTGTCTTGTTTTTTTTTCTATGTATACTAACAAATTTCTTAAAAATTGTTTTTGATGTTACTAGTTCTTTAAAGCTATCTAACGTATCGGCCTGTACGATTCAGGGAGAGAATGCCACATCTTCACAGCTCTCACTATAAAAAAACATGTTTCTGAAGTATCCTGTGTGCTATTTTAACCCTGTGTATTTTTATTTTGGGCTGAATTTGTCCACAATGCAAGACTATTTCTTAAGTACAGTTGTACTTTTAAAAACTTTTTGTTCTATGTATAGTTTATATTTTTGACTGGTACAATCTGAGTGTTTGCAGTAATATGAATGTTTAAGGGATCCCAATGTGTTGTTAATATTATTATTAATACAGGTATGGGATCCATTATCTGGAAAACCGTTATCCAGAAAGTTTCAGAATTGAAGAAAGGACATCTCCCATAGACACCATTATAATCAAATAATCCGGATTTTTAAAAACAATTCCCTTTTCTCTGTAATAATATGACAGTACGTTGTACTTGATCCGAACTAAGATATAATTAATCCTTATTGGAAGCAAAACCAGCCAATTGGGTTTATTTAATGTTTACATGATTTTCTAGTAGTCTCAAGGTATGGAGATCCAAATTACAGAAAGACCCATTATCCAGAAAGCCCCAGGTCCCGAGCATTCTGGGTAATAGGTCCCATACCTGTAATAATAATTACTATTGCTTCTATATGTTGTTCAGTTTTTTATCTTTTACGTTTTACATTTTTCTAACACTAGAACAAATGACCACCATGCACTGTGTTTTACAGTACTGTTCTTCTCATAATTATGCCAAATTTCAGTAGGGCCAGTGTGGCTTAACAACACAACAAAAAACAAGAAAACAAACAGGTGCTGTGTATGGCCTGGCTGCAGTTCATCTGCAAGCAGATTATTTACCATTATTTGCTTGGTAAACACTACTGCAGGAGAGAAGCGATTCATCAGGTCCCAGGCTGAACATTATTGTTGGCCTCTGTTTACTTGGCAAGACTTCCAATAAATGATGTTGCAATCTGTTAATCTTCAGGGGCATTGGCACACAGGGTGCTTTGATGTGGAAAATTGCATTCCCCTGGAGACATAGTGCCAAAAAAACCCTTTACATTGCTGGGTAATGGAATCACCGTGTCATAAGCCTTCCAGTCACATAACTGCTTCCTTCTGCATTTTTTCCTGATTATGTTATTGAGGGGCTCATGATAGAGTCCTGCAGTGGGTTGGGTTCCCACGGGTTACCCGCTAAAAAAGTGGGTACCCTGCGGGATGAGGGTAGGATTTTCGGGAGCGGGAATAGATGCGGGTTAACGGTCTCATCTAAATTTTTTATGTTATATTGTCTATATTTTACGCCTTTAAAAATTTTACAAAACTTTTGATGATGTCACTTCCGGTTTGTCACGTCCTGTCGGCAGGTTGCAGATCGGGTTGCGGATAAGACAGTTGCGGGTCGCTGTCGGGTAGCGTATCAATTTGGGCAAATATGCGGGTTGCGTTCAGGTCGCGGGTTGGGGTCGGGTCCAGGTCTCATAAATTGGTTCCACGCAGGACTCTAGCTCATGATTTCTCAAAATGCCCTGTGTGCCATTGACCTAAGGTATATAAAATAAACGTTATATGAAAATGTGTCCCAGTGCTGCAAACATGTTTGTGGCAAAGTATCCCTTTTCTGTTAAAACTCCCAAAACATGGTTGCCCTTTTATTTGCCACCGCTGGGAAGGGTGGGGAGCTACAACCATGTTTGGGAGTTTTAGCCTTGAAAGCAGCAAGTAAGTTGTAGGTAAATCGTTGTAAAAAGGTAAAGGTAAAAAGTAGTATAATGAAGCAATAGAATTCTTAATGAATCAGATGAAAATTGAGCATAGGACTGGCCAGATATGGGATGACTTTATCGTAGTTGGCCATCTTAAATATATTGCAAAATATGGACAAACAATCCCTGTTTTGTTTAAAGGGTAAGGCATTTTTAGTAGCAGTATGCACAAAATGTCTCAATATATTAAATATATTGATAATGGGTTGAGTGCAGAGGACCTCTTGTATTTGACTATATGTATTCTGTGGACACAGCCTCATTGCACCCCCGCCTAATGGTTTTTAAAAATTAGTGGAGAGCACAACTTTCCCTTGTTTGTTATAGATCAAGCATCACATGGACCTGTGGACTACAGTGATAAGCTGTGCTTGTTTTGTGCCCCCCCCCCACCTGCCTGCCTTCCATTCCTTGAATCTTGTTTGTCCAAAAAAACATTTCATGTTGCTTGGGATTTTATCTTTCCCCATTTATACAAAAACATTTGCAAATAAGGGCTGTTTCAGTGAAGTTAAACTGAACAGCAACAGATTTTACAGTATTTCTGATATACTCTGCAAGTTTCAGGGAGTCATTTATTACATTTAACAACTAAGCAACATGTATAAGGATATTTTTAACAAATTATTAAGGGTTGTAACAGAATTTTGCTACATTGCCATAGAGAATATAAACTGCCAGACAGTAATTACATTTCAAAATAAAAGCGGTTGTTCACCTTTAAATTAAGTTTTAGTATGATGTAGACAGAGAGTGATTTTCTGAGACAATTTGCAATTGGTTTTCATTATTTATTATTAGAGGTTTTTGTGATATTTATCTTTTTATTCAGCAGCTCTCCAGTTTGTAATTTCAGCAATCTGGTTGTTAGGGTCCAAATGAATTTAGCAACCATGCACTGATTTTAATAAAAGACTGGAATATGAATAGGAGAGGCCTGAATAGAAAGATCAGTAATAAAAAGTAACAACAACAATTGTGTAGCCTTACAGATCATTTGTTTTTAGAAGGGGTCAGTGACCCCCATTTGAAAGCTGTAAAGAGTCAGAAGAAAAAGGCAAATAATTCAAAAACTATAAAAAAGAAAAAATGAAGGCCAATTAAAAAGTTGCTGAGAATTAGCCATTCTATAACAAACTAACGGGGAATGTAATAAAAATCACTAACGGAAAAAATATTCGAAATGCGAAAAGTTATGCCTTTGCGCGAACAAATTTTGCTTTGTGTGAATTTAATATAGCTTTTGCGAGCCTGGAAACTGTTTAGCGACCACTTCCGACAGTGAAAGACCGTTTGCGAGCGCAGTCAATGTAATAAAACTTCTTACTGAAAAAGTTGTTATGTTTGCTCCAAAAGATTACGACACCTTCAAGCACTTCTTATGAGTGCGCAATTAAAATTCACAATGCGCAATTAAAATTCGCAATGCAATAACAGTTTAAGGAACAATATTACATTGCGAGATGTGGATTTTTAGTCTTATTGGTGCGAATTGTTTTGCTCTTTGCGACTTATATTACATTCCCCTGTATAAATCCACATCTCGCAATGTAATATTGTTCCTTAAACTGTTATTGCATTGCGAATTTTAATTGCGCACTCATAAGAAGTGCTTGAAGGTGTCGTAATCTTTTGGAGCAAACATAACGACTTTTTCAGTAAGAAGTTTTATTAGTCGGAAGTGGTCGCTAAACAGTTTCCGGGCTCGCAAAAGCTATATTAAATTCGCACAAAGCAAAATTTGTTCGCGCAAAGGCATAACTTTTCGCATTGCGAATAGTTTTTCCGTTAGCAATTTTTATTACATTCCCCCGAATATTACATTGCGAGATGTTGATTTTTAGTCTTATTGGTGCAAATTGTTTTGCTCTTTGCGACTTTTCTTACATTCCCCTGTAAAAGTTAACTTGAAGGTGAAATATAGGTAAATGAGGAGCACACCTAATTTAAACAATATAAAGGCAAATATTCAAAGCGAGGTGCAAATAAACCAAAAGTCGCCCCTACTGAGCGACACAATATAACAAATATAGAAAATTAGGTCTGCACACTCGAGGAATTTCCAACTCAGGTGGTAAGATTTGAAAAATGCTTTACTTGATAAAAAGACAGGAACAGTGACATCATCATCACAGTAAACAACAAACATTTTGCATAGTCATAATATACATACCACCCTTAGGTACAGAGCTGCCAACATGTCTGCTGTGGCCAAACCATCAGCCAGTGTCAGAACATATTTAGCCATCATGTTTCCTTCCTTATGAGTTAGTTGTAGGTGCGTTTGTGAAAGAGGAAACTGATACTTCCACTGTGGCTGGGCTGGGGACTAATGTGAATGATTTCTGTGAAGCAGTTTCCTATTGTGAAAGGATAATAACAATAATAATAATCATGTGTGAGTTTGTTTATAGTCTGCTAACTCTGGCTGAACTGTACCTTAACGGGGATAATTTTGGTTACTCTGGCAGTGAAGCCTTGCTTCACTCCACTGGTTAAAGGAAAACTATACCCCACAAAATGAATACTTAAGCAACAGTTTATATCATATTAAGTGGCATATTAAAGAATCTTACCAAACTGGAATATATATTTAAGTAAATATTGCCCTTTTACATCTCTTGTCTTGAACCACCATTTTGTGATGGTCTGTGTACTGCCTCAGAGATCACCTGACCAGAAATACTACATCTCTTGCTTCCACACTTCTTTCTGTTAGTTAGAGGGATCCTGTCATCAGAAAACATGTTCTTTTCAAAACGCATCAGTTAATAGTGCTACTCCAGCAGAATTCTGCACTGAAATCCATTTCTCAAAAGAGCAAACAGATTTTTTTATATTCAATTTTGAAATCTGACATGGGGCTAGATATTTTGTCAATTTACCATTTTTAAAATGGCAATTTTTAATTTATGATTACCCAATGGCACATAACCCTAACAAAGTATATTATTGTGAAAATGGTTTATTTACATGAAGCAGGGTTTTACAATATCTTTATATAGAGACCTACATTGTTCGGGGGGTATAGTTTTCCTTTAACTCTGTTATGGAATCTCGAACAAGCATAGATTAGCTGGGAAACCATGACAAAAATTCATAAAATGTGCTTCCTTTCTTCACTTGTCTTCCTGACTGAAGGAGCATTTACTCTTGTTCTGCTTGAAGCGGAGATCAACCTATATTCTAATTTAATTTCAGTTTTCAGTGTGGAATTAATTTTTGTGACAAAATCCACCCTGTCTGTACACTAACAGGCCTGTCAATGCACAGTGATATGAGGTGGAAGGAAGTAGAAATTTGGCAGCTAAAGACTATTAGATATTTGGTATTTTAGCAGTTTTTTAAAATTTTATTTTATAATACATACAAGAAAAAGTGAAAGGTTTACAGTAATAGTCGTATTTCCACGGTATAACAGTTGGTACACATTGCTTTAAAAAACATAACGTAACGTTGTCAATATAGCAAATATTATTATATACGCAATGTGGAAAATAAGGGATGCCAGTATGAATAAAAGGGAAAGAAAGAAAAGATGAGGAAAAAAAAATAGAATCTAACAAAAACAAATCCCATAATAATTAAACAAAGATAAAAGCACGCTTTTAAGGCTTGACCATTCTTAAAAGAAAGAGGGTGGCAATTGTGTATTAAACCTTTAAATAGGTAGCTGTGAATAAATAAGACCTTCCCCATAAGCTTTCTAAGAAATTTCTGATCGAAGGAAAATCGTTCGATAGATGGATTAAAATCCTTTGAATCGTTCGATGGTATTTGTGTTATAGTATTTGCTGTAAATCCTTCGACTTCGAATATCGAAGTCGAAGGATTTTACTTTGATGGTTGAATATCGAAGGTTAATTAACCCTCATTATTCGACTCTTAGTAAATGGGCCTCTAACTCTTCCAGTGCTTGGCAGTATGAGTGTTTTTTTTTTCAGTTAAAACTTTTGTTTACCTCTCGCACAAAAAAATATGATCAAAAAAAGTTTTTTTATGGTTGTCTCCATGCAGCCAGAGGTTGTGAGTGGGTATCAAGCATAACTGCCCTTGGAGTCCTCACAGTGGGCCCTTACAGAAAAGCAGTTGTAGGGGCGAGAGTGTGGCAAAACTCAGTAACAACACACATGTTCTCTATGTTCACTATACACACATGTTCTCTATGTTCACTATACACACACATGTTCTCTATGTTCACTATACACACACATGTTCTCTGTGTTCACTATACACACATTCTTTGTGTTCACTATACACACATGTTCTCTGTGTTCACTATACACACATTCTCTGTGTTCACTATACACACGTGTTCTTTGTGTTCACTATACACACGTGTTCTCTGTGTAAAGTATACACACGTGTTCTCTGTGTTCACAATACACACATGTTCTCTGTGTTTACTATACACACATGTTCTCTGTGTTTACTATACACACGTTCTCTGTGTTCACTATACACACATGTTCTCTGTGTTCACTATACACACATGTTCTCTGTGTTCACTATACACACATGTTCTCTGTGTTCACTATACACACATGTTCTCTGTGTTCACTAAACACACATGTTCTCTGTGTTCACTAAACACACGTTCTTTGTGTTCACTATACACACGTGTTCTCTGTGTTCACTATACACACACGTGTACTCTGTGTTCACTATACACACACGTGTACTCTGTGTTCACTATACACATGGGTTCTTTGTGTTCACTATACACATGTGTTCTCTGTGTAAAACTATACACATGTGTTCTCTGTGTAAACTATACACACGTGTTCTCTGTGTAAACTATACACACATGTTCTCTGCGTAAACTATACACACGTGTTCTCTGTGTTCACTATACACACGTGTTCTCTGTGTTCTCTATACACACATGTTCTCTGTGTTCATTATACACACATGTTCTCTGTGTTCACTATACACACATGTTCTCTGTGTTCATTATACACACACGTTCTCTGTGTTCACTATACACACATGTTCTCTGTGTTCATTATACACACATGTTCTCTGTGTTCATTATACACACACGTTCTCTGTGTTCACTATACACACATGTTCTCTGTGTTCACTATACAAGGGCCTGTAGCAGTTGTGGCAACCACATCTAAGAGGTGACTCTGTGGCTCTCCCATAGCTCAAACTGTTTGGTGATAAGGAAACCATATTGCCTGTTTTCTTTTCTGTTTTTCAACTGCAACTTGTCAACAACCAGACTTTATGGGGTACTGACTGTTTGGGCATAGCCATATTTGAAGTGATATCTTATCTGGGCCACTACATGACAAAAGACCAATTCATGTATCAGCTACACCCATAGATATAACAAAATGCTAAGGGGCATGTTTCACGAGGAAACTTCGGGCGACTTCGGAAATCAAAGCGCCGCGAGTGTGCATTGATTGTGGCCCTGAAGAAGAGGTGATTAGTCGCCAGGCGACGAAATCTCCCCGAATCTGCCCTTGCGCTAAAGCCCTAACATTGGAGAGATTTCTGGAGATGTTGCCCATAGCAACCAATCAGATCTTTGCTTTTGTTTTCTAATTGTTGGTGAGTGCACTTGTAGTGTTTTGTATCTTTAAGTCATAAAACTTATATTGCCTCTTTTTTTTGTGGTGTTGTATCATTCCTCCTTTTCTTTTTATTCAACCATTTCAGCTGCATCCGGGAATAGAAATGGTTGTTGAATTTTACCAGGTCGCAAGGGAAATTTTACCCCGTCTAAAAATAGCCCCCAATTTCTCAGGCAGGTAGAGTTTGTCCTCCCTCTGTGGCCATTTTAAGAGTGACTGGCTGGAATGCTGTGGCCTTGCCCCCTGGTGATTTATCAGCAGGATATTGTGAAGTTTCCTAAAGCTCTGACGCACATTGGGCCGGAGCTGGGGAAGATTAGATCAACTTCACTGAATACGTATGCAGACTATCCATACACTGAGAATTTACATGCTTCACTGTAAAGCTGTACTGTGCAGTTCTACAGCAATAACAGAAACCCTGTACCCTGTAGTGAAAATTAGAATTACTATATTAATGAACATGCTGTTCTGTAAGATATGAAGAGTATAGGCTTTTATACAGTTAGCCTACCACATTCCTATTGTGATGAAGCATGCAGAAAGCTGGGTATCTACATGACGATAATGAGCATGTTGTATATATGTAGGTGTGAGTATGCTTAGGAATGACTATGAAGATTTTCATTCATCCAGGTCATGGTATGTGAAAAATGTCGGCAAGCACTCTCTACACCACTCGTAAGGATAAAATGTTGAAGTTTATTTCAGCAGGTTAAAATTAGGGATGCACTGAATCCAGGATTTGGTTCGGGATTCGGCCAGGAGTCAGCCAAATCCTTCTGCCTGGCCAAACCAAATCTGAATCCTAATTTGCATATGCAAATTAGGGGCGGGGATAGGGTTCTCACCTGTCCGGTTTTGACCCGGACAGCCCGGTATTTTGAGGGGCTGCCCGGGTCTATACTTCCTGGCCGGTTTTCCAAATAAGGAAAACCGGGCGGGATTTCCTTGACACGGCACACGGCGATCGACCAATCACTGATTGTTGCGTCATATCCCGCCCACTGACATCATGGGTCCGCCCACTGACATCATAGCCCCACCCACTGACATCACAGGTCCGCCCACTGACGTCAGACATGCCCACTGACGTCACGGAATTATATCCTTATAAACAGTGACTTCTGATGTCATCAGTTATAAACGGTGAGTTCTGATCATTTCTGTCACATGATTTACTGAAACTTGTATATTATAATAAATAAAGTACCCCCAGTTGCTAAATATGAGGATATTAGGTTACCTTGGAGTTCAATCAGTCTCGTGTTTTTATATGGTCATAAAACTCACACACACACACACACCCCCTCACACACACATATATATTGTACAGGTCATGGTATATATAGTATAGGTAATTTTAAAACAACTTCTTAGTTGAAAATCAACTTTGACTAAGTATTATAATAACCTCAGGCCCGGATTTGTGGAAAGGCCACCTAGGCCCGGGCCTAGGGCGGCAGGATTTTAGGGGGGCGGCATGATGCCCAACCACACCCACTTTGGTTCAAAAACACTGGGGATGCGCTGGAGATACAATATTTTTTTAAATTTCCCCATTGATGATGAAAATTTGCATTAATAAAGGGGAGCGGACAGGGGTGATGAACGGCATTGGGCCTAGGGGCGCCATCTATGTAAATCCGGCCCTGAATAACCTCTCGTATCATGCACTGCCTATATCACAGTAGGACCCCATATCCCCTATTTGCCTATATCTTGGTCAGGACCCCTCTGTACAGTATCCGTATAATCTGTTTTTAAATGCAATGAGACGCATACCGAGATCACTTCAGTGTTATAAAATGAATTATATATTAAATCGGTGGTTCCCCTTTAAATTAACGTTTACTATTTTATAGAATGGCCAATTCTAAGCAACTTTTCAATAGGTCTTCTTTATTTATTTTTTTATTGTTTTTTTTAGTTATTTGCCTTTTTCTTTGAATTCTTGTCAGCTTTCAAACCAGGGTCACTGGCCCCATCTAAAAACAAATGCTCTGTAGAGCTATAACTTGATTGTTATTGCTACTTTTGATTACTCATCTTTCTGTTAAGTCCCTCTCCTATTCATATTCCAGTCTCTTATTCTAATTAGTGCATGGTTGCTAGACTAATTTGGACCCTAGCAACTCAACTGCTGAAACTGCAAACTGGAGAGCTGCTGAATAAAAAGCTAAATAACAAATAATAAAAAATGAAAACCAAAATTGACACTCTATCACTCTCTGTCTACATCATACTAAAAGTTTATTTGAAGGTGAACAAACCCTTTGACATGAACAGACGTTGTCATGGTCCAGTAACCAAGAGAAACTGGTCATCAGTTTGCTATTATTAGTTTAACTGCATTATACCAGTATGAGGTGACTCCTGAAAAGCATCAGATCTGCTTTCTCTTTTATTGTTACTGCAGTGCTGGTACAGCTTGAGTGATAATATGTTAATGCTCACGTTGTTTACTAAATATGCCTCACTGATGTGTATACATGGTGTTTAGTTTAATAACGGCAGCATTATATTGTAAAAAAGGTGTAAAATGTTGAGTTTTTTGTATGCTGCCAATAATTATAGTGACTATATTACATTGAATATAACAAACTGCACTTAATGGAATTTAATATCTTGTACATTCAGGCAATGGTGGCTTGTTATCCTGGAAATGGGATGGGATATGTCCGACATGTGGATAATCCGAACAGAGATGGTCGCTGCTTAACCTGTATCTATTACCTTAATCAGAACTGGGATACCAAGGTAGGACTGACTGACCGGCTAACTGTCAACAAATGGGGGTCACTAACCCCATCTAAAAAACAAATGCTTTGTAAGGCTACACGTTAATGGCTATTGGTACTTTTTATTAAGCATATTTCCATTCAGCCCTTCTCCTATTCATATTCCAGTCTCTTATTCAAATGAATGCATGGTTGCTAGAGTAATTTGGGCCATAGCAACCAGATGAAATGCTGCTGAATACCAACCTAAAAAACTCAAAGACCACAAATGATAAAAAATGAAAACCAATTGCAGATTGTCTCAGAATATCCCTCTCCGCATCATACTCAAAGTTAATTTAAAGATGAACAATCCCTTTAAATGGTGTATTGAAGATAAACTAAAAAGGAATAATTATGAGCTATGAATACATTTGTCCATTCTTTTGTTTAAAGGATTCATTTTACTAATGAGTTAAATGTTACTTCCTTCTATTAACCATGGAAGATACCAGTCACATTATATCCTTGTGTTGCTTTCAGGTCCATGGTGGGCTGCTGCAGATTTTCCCCGAGGGCCGTTCGGTGGTTGCCAAAATTGAGCCATTATTTGATCGGTTATTAATCTTCTGGTCAGACCGGCGCAATCCTCATGAAGTTAAACCAGCCTTTGCCATGCGGTGAGGATCGGGTGTGTGTCTGTGTATTCTTCTGCTGTGTATGTTTTCCGATTGTAAGCATGTAGTATGTTTCTGTGCGGGGTGTTATAGAATGTAGAATGTATATAAAATGTAAAAGTGCATGATGTACATTTGTTGTGGTGTATTTATATATGGGTGTACTTATGGCAGATGTGTGTGTGTGTGTATGTGTATATATATATATATATATATATATATATGTGTGTGTAAATATATGTGTGTGTGTGAAACATAAATCTTTTTGCAATTTAAAGACCCATGAGTGCGGTTTTTTTTTTGATGTTTTATACTATGATTTAATATTCCAGCTGTTTTATTTATATATATATATATATTAGTGATGCACTGGTTCAGAATTCGGGCTTTTTCAGCAGGATTCACATTCGGCCAATTCACATTTGCATATGCAAATTAGGGGCGGGGAGGGAAATCACATGATTCGGTTTAGTGTTCAGGGGTTCGGCCGAATCCAAAATAGTGGATTCGGTGCATCCCTAATATATATATATATACACACACACACATATGTGTTTATTTATTTAGTAGACGCAGCTGTTAATCACTTGTCTCCTTTCCCTGCAGTTATGCCATCACTGTCTGGTATTTCGATGCAAAGGAGCGAGCAGAGGCCAAAAATAAATACAGGCTAGGTAAGTGTTAAGTCAAGAATTTGAATTAATATCATTAGTATCAGAGCTCCCAGGCCACAAGCTCTGTCATTCCGTTTTGGATATAAAGCGTTTTATTAAATTATTCATATATAAAAGCTTATAAGAGTTATACAAACTACTGGATTGAATAAAGGATTTCACAAGATAATACAATAGAATTATATTAAAGCTCACTTTATAACGGTGTGTGATCAGATTTTCTGCCACTTTGGACTTATTTTAAAGGAGAAGGAAAGGTTGAAACTAAGTAAGCTTTATCAGGAAGGTCTATATAAATACACCAGTAAACCCTCAAAGTAATGCTGCTCTGAGTCCTCTGTCAAAAGAAACACAGCATTTCTTTCCTTCTATTGTGTACTCATGGGCTTCTGTATCAGACTTCCTGTTTTCAGCATAAACCTCCAGGGCTAGGGCTTGAGCATGCTCAGTTTGCTTCTCTCTCCCTCCTCCCCTCCCTGCTGTAATCTGAGCTCAGAGCTATGAGCAATCAGGGAGAGACTCAGGCAGGAAGTGATGTCAAGCCAAGCTAATATGGCAGCTGCTATCCTAAACAAACAGACAGTGTCTAGAGCTGTTTATTCAGGTATGGTAAGGCATTCTAAATAATTAAAATGGCATTCTAGCTTGCACTGTTGTGACTAATCTATTGGCAATAAACTGCCTTTGTAGCTTTCCTTCTCCTTTAAGAATGTATTGCGGTATCTATAACCTGCTGCACATGTTTTATAAACTGAGCACAGATAGGTACTGCTAGGCTCAAATCCAGAAAGGAGGCTCAGTATTTAATGCCTCAAACAAGTAAACTTACAGTTCTCCTTGTGTTTCAAATACATACTACGTGAACTTCTCAAGCTCGTAATGAAATGCCTGTTTGATATCCACACTGGCGCACGATTTTAAGGCGAATGGCATACACAAAGGCGAATGTATATCACTGTGTAATCGCTGAAAGGCATTGCATCACACATGCATGGATTAGTGATGTAATCAGCCCCGTGAGAGCTCTGACTGGCTAACTGTCTGACTACTATGCACACACATAACAGGGCAGATAGAATCAGACCAGCTTTTTCTCTGTAGGCTTATCTACCCTGTGTGTGCGCCACTCTCCTTATTCTTATTTCCTGATTCTGGCTTGTGTGCTCATTGACAGACACAGAATGAGCCCATGCTCACAGAAAATGTATGATCTACTGTGTCTGTGACAAAATCTGCTCAATGTGCACTCTGAAAGGCCAATCCCGTGCCTGTCAGTACACACACAAGATGGTGGACAGGAGCAGAGAAGTCTTTTCTCTGATTGTATAACTGTGCTGTGCATGCCATTGATTTTAAATGTACTTCCTGTTCTCATTGACCTTATGTGCTTAAAGGAGGACTAAACCCTAAAAATTGAGCATTGCTAGAAATGCCATATTTTATATACTGAACTTATTGAACCAGCCTAAAGGTTCAGCATGTCTATAGTTGTAATGATCCAGGTCATCAAAGTGGTCACAGGAGTTTCCCCATCTTGGATTTTCTTACTAGCTAAGCTTAGGGGCCCATTCACTAAGTTCGAGTGAAGGATTAGAGGAAAAATTGTTCAATTTTCAAATGTTTTTTTTGGCTACTTCGACCATCGAATTGGCTACTTCGACTACGACCTTCGACTTTGAATCGAACGATTCGAACTAAAAATTGTTCGACTATTCGATGGTCGAAGTACTGTCTCTTTAAAAATTTCTTCGACCCCCTAGTTCGCCACCTAAAACCGATATTCGAAGTCAAAGGATTTTAATTCAGCAGTCGAATATCGAGGGTTAATTAACCCTTGATACATCTGCCCCTTAGTTTTTATTGGAAATCATAAAGCAGTAAATGAGCTTTGCGTGTTTTATAAGCTGATTCTACAGGGCTGATTATTAAATATTTATGCTAATTGTGCTGGTTTCTGAGCTGCCATGTAACGATATTCTAAATGATTTACGAATCCGTCTTATATTATGACATTTATATGATATATATTCAGCATATTGTGTGTCAACCCTTAAGCTCAGTACGTGACAATAGCACAGAGCATGTGCAGTGAATCAGCAGAAAAGAAGATGGGGAGCTACTGGGGCATCTTTGGAGACACAGATCTTTACTGCTAAAGGGCTTTAGTTGCCTTGGTCTGTTAGAGAAGCCCAACATATAATGTACAACATTTCTAGCTACTTCTTTAAGCTTTAGTTCTCCTTTAAGAAGTATTTACTATAGACCCCCATATATAATAAAAGACACTAAGTTTGCTCGGTAGCAGTAACCAATACAATGTGAACAGTAAATCGGTTGCCATGGGTTACTGCACCTGGGCAAACTTAGTGCCTTTTATTACATACCCCATTACTCTGTTAATGTACTATAATTATGTTTTCTATTCTTGCCCCAATTGCAGCTGCCGGACAGAAAGGCATTCACGTCCCAGTATCCTGCCCTGGTACTATGTAACAGGGATTGATTAACTTGCTGCTGTTGGACTTACTACCGAAGTTTCAGCTGCTATTTCCCCTGGATGTCACAGAGGGTGGAATCCTCCAGCCGATCTGTTCTAAATTTAAATCATTGTATTTTGCAAAATGACAATTAATATGAAAGCAGTTTCAATGAGGCAGAGCAGAGGCATGGTGGGTTATAAGTACTAGGTATTCACTTGGTTCCTAGAGATGTGCCGATGGTTACAGGCCATGGGTAAATATTTTTTATCTTATCAAGTACAATACCTGTACATGGGTTATTTTTGTCTTTTCAGCTGTTTTGTCTCCTGACCTGCCTGTTATTAGACATCAAAATTCTGTTTTACTTGGGGGCAAATTCAGTAACCTCCGAAAATTCGCCAGCGACGGCTTCGCTCACAGCGCAACACTTCGACTGGTGAAAATTCGCCAGGACAACGCTAATTCACTAAAATGCAAAGTTGTGTCCAGGGCGCCGAACGATGGCGAAGTTTCGCTAGCGTTAAATCGGCAAGCAAAGCGAAGTTGCGCTAGCGTTGGCTAATTTGAATACGTCGGGAAGTTAAATTACAATGGACGTATATGTTGCAGCAAATTCATTACACTATACAAGCCCAGGGAACCTTAATAAAATAAAATAGAGTTGTTATATTGCCCTACACATGAGCCCACAATATAGTTTATGTGCCATATGTTAGGAAATGTAGGGCGGGAGCCGGGTTCCCAAAAAAAAAATTTACGATCTTTTGCAGCCTATCACCCTGAAAAACTTAAAACTCGCCAGTGTTTTACAAAATGTACAATTTTTTTGAGGAACTCTATTCTACTCTATTGCACTTCGCCTGGTCTGAGGTGGCGAATGCAAGTCTGGCGCAAGAGGTAAAGCTCTTTAAAATCTGCATCTTAGTGAATTTGCTTAGTTACGTCCATTCGCCAGAGCGAAAATTCACCTGGCGTTAGAGCGCGAAGTCTATCTCCTTCACTAGCGAATTTACACCAGCACCCGTTAGTAAATCGGCGAAGTCCAGAAATGACGTCACTTCACCCTTTAGTAAATTTGCCCCATAGTGAATTAGCATAGTTACGTTAGTTCGCCGGAGCGCAACTTCGTTTGGCGTTAGGGTGCGAAGTACCGCTAGAGACTATCTCCTTCGCTAGTGAAGTTACGCGTTAGTAAATCGAAGTTCCAAAATGACATCTCGCTGCGAATTTTCGCCAGCATTAGTCACTTCGCCCTTTTTGTAAGTGGTTGGGATGAACAAAAATCACCAAGGTGCAGGTATTTATTTATTCCTCAAGAAGTCACCTGAGGTTTTTGGTCTTCAACCCCTGAAAAGTTATTTTTTAGGTTACCTTTCCCTTTAAAGTGCACTTTTTGAACGAGTCCATAAAAAGAATTATATGGTCCTCAGTCTGCTCAAGGGCTTTGTAGACTTCTGCATGGCATCAGTTGAACATGTAGTATGAGAAATAACCAGCTCTACTACATCGTATAGATGAAGAACAGCCACTCAAAGAGTAGTTTCCCCAAAGAAACGTGTAAAATCAAGTAGTCATATATTTAGGTAGACATGGAGGTAGCCTCCATGTGTATCTAAATACAGTTGGGTCTGAAGCTGAAGGCTCAGGGTTGTGCAACTGGGCCTCTTTCAGTATGTGCTGATTTATGTGAACTACTTATGGACCTTCCTTAGATTCTTCATTATTGTCAAACAGCTCTACTACATGTCAAAAGTTGAACAGCACTGCTATACAGATGGGTTTGTTGGAGAGAAGGGTAAAGAAGTTGTCAGTACAGGCTACCTCTAGCCACTTCTGTGCACCAGCAGCGCCTCTCAAATGTGAGAAACCCACTGTGGGTAGGGGAGCTTTGTCTCCTATCTACTGGATGAATGTCAGATCTTTTTTATGTGAAAGAAAGAGAAATAAAGATTTCTATTGTAACAGCTGCAATAAAAATACCTCATTATGATGAGTGCATTTTGATTCTCTGAGTTTCCAGGGCCAGAATTCGAGGTTTTTAGTGCCAATAACAGCACAACCTGTTATAGATAGCAACCAGATACCAAATATGGATATCATACCCATACATAGGTTGACTACACAAGCTCTATTCATATTTAGTCCAGCGAACGGCAAAAATAATCAAGTTTCTTTTAATTTAAAGGAGAAGGAAAGGCTAAAATTAAGTAAGCTTTATTAGAAAGGTCTATATAAATACACCAGTAAACCCTCAAAGTAATGCTGCTCTGAGTCCTCTGTCAAAATAAACACAGCATTTCTTTCCTTCTATTGTGTACACATGGGCTTCTGTATCAGACTTCCTGTTTTCAGGGCTAGGGCTTGAGCATGCTCAGTTTGCTCCCCTCCCTGCTGTTATCTGAGCCCAGAGCTATGAGAGACTCTGGCAGGAAGCAATATCACAGCAAGCTAATATGGCAGCTGCTATCCTAAACAAACAGAGAGAGCTTCTAGAGCTGTTAACTCAGGTATGGTAAAGCATTCAGCAGAGTAAATATAGTGTTATAGCTTGCATTATTGGGGCTAATCTTTTGGCAATAAACTGCTTCTGTAGCTTTCCTTCTCCTTTAATGTTATTAATGGGGAAAAATATTTCCTAACCGCAATGTGTCAGTTCAGTGTCTCTCTGCATCAGTATTTAGACCTACGAAATCTACTTAATCAGTAGCTTCGGACTGATTTCGCAGAAAAAAACAATTTCTTGAATTTAACTACAGAATCAAATCATCTGCATTGATTTACCAGTGTGTCCTATTCTTGGAGTAGATAGTTATGCTGAGAAATCCCCTACAAACCCGTAATAAGATAAATATTAATATCAACTATTTGTAGCAAAATCAAACCCAATTTGGCTTATTAACTGTAACATCACCAGGATGACATTCTTGCTGATTTTTTTTAGTAAAAAAAAACAAGATTTCAAAATTCTAAACAAATGAGTTTTATTCAGGTATTGTCGTTCTTGCAGTTTCTAGAAACATCTAGTGAATGTAGTCTATAGAGTCACTGTATATCGGAGATTACCATGGTATGGCAGAATGGTTCTGCTTTGTTCTCCATAATAGGATAGAGACCTCTGCCATTGACTTATACACAACCTCAGCAGGTCTGAGATGGTGGATTCTTCGGACTAATACATCTTGAAAATTTAGTGTTTTAAAAAAAAAATTCGTTTTGATCCAAATAGCCCGACCTGTGTTTAGTAAATAACGCCTTAAGTGTCTCAGATCCTGACCAAAAGGCACATGATTATATTTTACTTTTTATGTTCTGAAAAACTGGAGCATCAATAAGGTCTTCTGAGCCCTTTTAGTCCCCCAGTACAAAAATCACTGATAGACTTTATAACAACCTTAATATAGTTATTTTTAAATAAATGGCCATCAGTTTATGTCACCAGCAAAAGAACACTGTTGGTACATTCCTGTATAGTCACCTCTTCAAAGACCTCAGTTTGAAAAACAATCCAGAATTCATTCGGCTGCATTTCTTGAGATCCTGCTCTGGGAAAGGAAAGGAAGTGAGAATCGGTGAGATCCACAAACAAACTTTGTTTTAAGCCAGGGGTGTCCAAACTTTTTTCACCAAGGGCCATATGCGGTAAAATATACAAACAGCCGGGCCACTCACTGTGGACACGCCCATTTTGTGGACACACCCCTTGATTACCATGTTCATTTTACAAATTTTAAGTAAGTAACACACACATACAAACACACAGAGACACACACACAGTGACACACATACATACAGTGACACACATACAGACAGATACACACACACACACACAGTGAAACACATACATATAGTGATACACACACACATACAGACAGATACACACACATACAGTGACACACACACACACAGTGAAACACATACATACAGTGACACACACACACAGTGACACACACACATACAGTGAAACACATACATACAGATACACACACACATACAATGAGACACACATACAGACAGACACACACACAGTAACTCACACACTCGATATGTAACTGACTCCCTTGCCCGGCTGCAGCCTCACTAAATCCACCCCTCCCCCAAGCCAAGCACCTAGCAGTTACTTCACAGTTCATCAGATGCACGAAATCCAGCCATGCTTTCAGTTGTTTACCGGCACCTGCCTCCCTCCCCGCACTACACTAAATTCCAGTCACGGGGAGGGGAGGGCGGAGTTTAGGACAAGATTCCTCGAGTCTACAATGAAGCACTGTAGGTTCTGCCCCTCAATGACGCCGTGGTAGGAAACTTTTTTTTCTGGATACTGAGAGGGGGGAGGGATTTTTGCACGCTGCGGGCCAATTAAAAATGGATATCGGGCCGCATTTGGCCCGCGGGCCCCTGTTTTAAGCAATGATATATTCAAATATTCAATATCTCTTTCTCTAATGCGCATAAAATTACTTTAGTCTTCTTCAAACCTGCCATCATTCCTCTGAATACATAGAAGGTATGACACATATCTTGTCTTTGCTAGTTTTGGACCACAATCCTTAGGTTCCTTCAAACGCTAAACTCTATGGCAACTCATTATTTAGGCATGGTTTCTGCATAAAAAATCTGAGTAACCTTTAAG
Source organism: Xenopus petersii (assembly GCA_038501925.1). Classification (NCBI taxonomy): domain Eukaryota; kingdom Metazoa; phylum Chordata; class Amphibia; order Anura; family Pipidae; genus Xenopus; species Xenopus petersii. Next base: position 20,440,485 of record CM076687.1, on the reverse strand, counting down.
TTGACAAGGACAAAACACCTCATCCATCAATGTCTCCACTGCTTCATGAGATTCCAGACACAAGAAGCGCATACAATTTCCTTGTTTTCAGTCCTAATGCTCCAAGGAAACAAAGAAACCTAATAAAATAAAAATTGTCCTATTCACCCTACCAGTAACTAAGGGCAGAAAAAGAAAAAAGAGGGACATTTAAGCAGTAAGGAAGTCGTGCGTTTAGGAAGAATATTTTCCAGGGAGTGGGGGCAAAGTAATCAACCAAAAGCAACCTATTTACCTACACAAGTATGAGACCTGTTATCCAGAATGGAGCCTTATCCGGAAACCGGTTATCCAGAAAGCTCTGAATTACAGGAAGGTTGTCTCCCATAGATTCCATTATACTCAAATACTTAAGGCTTTTAAAAATCTTCTTTTTCTCTGTAATAATAAAACAGTAGCTTGTACTTGATCCAAACTAAGATATAATTAATCCTTATTGGAAGCAAAACCAGCCTATTTGGGTTTATTTCATATTTAAATGATTCTGTAGTAGACTTAAGGTATGGAGATGCAAATAACGGAAAGACCTCTTAATCCGGAAAAACCCCAGGTCCCAAGCATTCTGCATAATAGGTTCCATACCTGTACTTTATTAGTACAGAGAAAAGGAAATAATCTTTAAAATTTGGATAAAACGGAGTCTATGGGAGATGGCCATCCCATAATTTACGGCTTTCTGGATAACGGGTTTCTGGATAATGGATCCCATACTAACCTTGTACACATTAACTAGGAGTTAAGGAAATGCTGGGTAATTTGTAGGAAAAAAACTATTAGTTAGACCCAGTATGCAGTTCACTGCTTTATTAACTATGGGAGTTGCAGAGAGTTTACATAAACTATGTTGCACTATACATAGCACAAGACTATTATTTGTATATAATGATGACATCCTTGTGCCACAATCTAATTATTCATGGGGGCCCAGGTTTAATATCCATATCAGGTCGTTGGGAAGTTGTCCCTCAGCAGCACTAAACATAATAATACACATGGAAGAAAAGCTGTACATCTTGCTCTTGAACCCTGGGGAAGGTAAATCAGCCCTAATGACTGTAATTGCTCCTGCATAAGATAAAAACTCAATATATACTGTAAATTCTTCAAAGCATACAATATATTTACTATACAGCTTCCAAAATTCCCTATCAGTTAACCAAGGTATGTGTTTCTAGGCCCCTTACACAAGCTCCAATGACTGATACAAACCCAGTCCCTTTCTGGTCTGTGATTTGGTCTATGACTTGGGATTGTCCACCAAAAATGAGCATTTCACATGCGTGATGAAACTTGTTGGGCTTTACACTCTGATTTGACCGTGAGGTCTGATTAGCTGATCTTGCGACGGATGTTTTTTATGGGTAATAAGTTGTATATTGTGATACACAGTACTTTGTTGGATTCTCCAATATTTGGAGAAGATGAGATTTACATCAAGCTTTAAGGACTAAAACAAAGACAAACAAAATAAAAAATTAAGACAGTAATCTGAACAAACTAATATTAAGGGGCAAATGTATCAAGGGTCGAAAACCGAGAGTTAATTAACCCTCGATATTCGACTGGGGAACGATCGAAGAAATAATCATTCGATGGAACGATTAAATCCTTCGAATCGAACGATTCGAAGGATTTTAATCCATCGATCAAAGGATTATCCTTCGCCAAAAAAAAGTTAGCCAAGCCTATGGGGACCTTCCCCATAAGCTAGCATTGACTTCGGTAGCTTTTAGGTGGCCAACCAGGGGGTCGAAGTTTTTTCTTAAAGAGACAGTACTTCGACTATCGAATAGTCGAACGATTTTTAGTTTGAATCGTTCGATTCGAAGTCGTAGTCGAAGGTCGAAGTAGCCAAAAAAACACTTTGAAATTCAAAGTATTTTTTCTTCTATTCCTTCACTCGAACTTAATGAATGGGCCCCTAAATATTTATAAAGCGGCACAATAATAATTGCTTGCTTTTCAAAGTCATATATACTAATATCCATGGAAAATAACAGTTTAAAGTCAATATAATTTTGGAGATCAGGTGGTGGTTACACAATGGTAAGCAAACATCTGATCACGCCAGCATTAACAAATATATATATATGCAGCTCTTTTCCTCTTCATCAAACACCACAGCCTAACTCACCTAAAGTTTTTTTCTTCCTACCTCCAGCTTTTTCCAGCCAGCCTTTGCACTCCACCTCTTGCAATGTTGGCTGTGAACACTTTGGGGCAGATTTATCAAAGGTCGAGGTGAATTTTCGAATGAAAGAAATTTGAATTTTGAGCTTTATTTTTTAGTGTACTTCAATTTGGGAATAGTCCAAATTCGATTTGAATTTGAAAAAAATTTTGAAAATTCGAATATCGAAATTTATTATGTACTGTCTCTTTAAAAAAAATTGACTTCGACCATTCGCCATCTAAAACCTGCCGAATTTCTGTTATAGCCTGTGGGGGACCTCCTAGAATCTATATTCGGAGTCAATACGTACCTATTCGATCGAAAACAGACCTATTCGACCAAAAAAATACTTTGACTTAATTTCGGTTGGTCTTTTTCAATTTGAAATTCGAGCCTTGATAAATATGCCCCTTGTGGCAGATTTATCAAAGGGCGAGGTAAATTTTTGAATTGAAAAAATTCGAATTTTCGAGTTTTTTGTGTGTACCTCGACTAGGGAATAGTCCAAATTCAATTTGAATTTGCATAAAATTCAAAAATTCGAATATCGAAATTTATCATGTACTGACCCTTGATAAATATGGAATTCCTATCACCTAAAGCCTGGCTGAACAACGATACCCAGGGCCAGGGCTGTATTTAGGTCTGATGCTGCCCTAGGCACCGTACCTATACACGCCCCTTATGTCGCACGTGTGACTCCAGCATTGGGTTGCCATTTGGCCGGTATTTTACTGGCCTGGCCGGTAAAAATGATGGTTGATCCCAATGTTATTAATAGGGAAAAAAAAGATAAATATATAGGAAGGCCGGTATTTTTTTCCAGAAAAGGTGGCAACCCTACATCAGCATGGCGGTGTATGTGACGTCACTTCCGTGTGATGCCTCTGCCCCCTACCCCTCACCCCCCCAGCTCTGTCACCGGATTTCCTATGAAAATCCGTGGTGGAAGGTGGGGGGATTATGAACACAAAAAAGAAAAGAGAAAAAATAGGCACCCGAGGGCCGCCCCTAAACCATGCCGCCCTAGGCACAGGCCCTCGGGTGCCTTAATATAAATACAGCCCTGCCCAGGGCAAACCATGTGCCCTTAAACAACTCATCAGCACCCTGCCCACCCAAGACTCCCACCAACTGACAAAATGCCAAGTAACACAAACAATAAACAAATCCAAAGAGCAATACGTCTGGGATTTGAGGAATGAAATCTCAAACTCCCAAAAACAGACTGGCCACATACCTGGAAAGGTGTCACGATCGCCGCCCGGAGCAAGTCCAGGAGCTCCGGGCGGCGCGTCCTTCCCTGCCGGCGTCGCTCCCAAAATGGCGGCGCCCATGGCCGCCACGTGGGTAGCGGCGCCGGCGCGATGACGTCGGTGCAAGGACGCCAATGACGTCAGAATGGCGCCAAATTCAAATATAAAAGCCTTACCAAGACACCAGAATGACGCCCAAGTATAGGATTCATTCCTGTGAAGTTTCCTGGGGTTCCTGTCTGCTTTTCTGAGGATTTATCTTGTTCCTATTTGTTGCTGACCTCTTGCCTGGACTTTTGGACTTTGCTGATATTCTGCCTGCCTTTGAACCCTTGCCTGGACTCTGGTTATTCTCCTGATTTAACCCTTTGGATACCGCGACCTTGCACCCTCAAGAAGTGCTTCCTCCTTGATCCTGACTACCTCCCTGGAGGGAGCTCCCGGCTCCCTGACAAAAGGCTACAGAACCCCAAAGACAGACAGATCCTGAGTATTCACAGACTGAGTGCCCCCAACTTGGAGATTGAACTGGGACAGCACAGATAGACCTACAGGTCCAGGGAGTGCAGACTTTGCCAGCAATGTAACCAGGAGGCAGTGGAGGATGAGACCCACTTACTGCTACAGTGCCCCAAATACTCAACACTGAGGGATAAGCACTTTCAGAGATTCTACCGTCACATTCCAGACTTCACATTCATAAAAGAAGAGAGTAATCTTCACAACATACTGGGAGAAGAGACACCGACAATAGCTGCACAATATGTAAGAGACTGTCATAGACTGAGAGAAACAGGACTGCATAAACTACCCCCCAAACCCCACTCATTTCACCACTACTTGCTTTGGCAATGCTAAACATATTTGGTCCTGCCAATAATGCTCATTTGATTTGATTTGAATCACCTTCTGTCTGTGTTCTCTAAATCAATCATGCTCAACAGCAGTGATGGGCAAATCGGTGGCGTTTTGCTTTGCCGAAAAATTAGAGAATTTATCGGGAAATGAGCGAAACGGTGAAAAATGAAAGTTGATGGATGATGATGATAAAATTTTGACACGAGCGACAATTTTTATACGCGCGACTATTTTGTCCAAATGCATCAATGGGCGTCAGAATAATTATGATGCATGCCAATTTTTATGCGCACAACTATTCTGACGGGCGACAATTTTTTTTTGTCTCAGCCGATTTTCCACCGGCTAATTTTTGCCGCAGTTTCACAAATGTAATGCGGAAATTCACCGCAAATCCATGCCTGGTCCATCACTACTCAACAGGCATCCCAGGGAGCTCATTCGGCACCTCTGTTCAAGAAGGAACCCTTTAGTAATCATTAATCTGCTGCCATCATTATGGACTGACACTGGCAACCTGTAGATTGTGGGGAATGCCAGAGGGGCTGCTGTACATCTGCCAGATAATTGGATTGTCATGATAACCAGATTATTAGTCCAGTTGAAGGCAAATCCACAGGGTGTAGGGGCATGTAGCTCACCACGACACACCACTAATGAGGGAATGTAATAAAAGTCGGTAACAGAAAAAATATTCTCAATGCGAAAAGTTATTCCTCTTTGCGAACAAATTTTCCTTTGCGTAAATTTAATATGGCTTTTGCGAACCTGTAAACTGTTTAGCAACCACTTCCGACAGTGGTAGAAGGTTTGCGTATTTTATAGTTTGCGCCAGTGCAAACTGCTCCAAAAGATTACGACACCTTCAAGCACTTCTTAAAAGTGGGCAATGCACAATGAAAATTCGCAATGTAATAACAGTATAAAGAAGAGTATTACAATGTGAATTTTTATTCTTATTTGTGCAAATTGTTTTGCTCTTTGCGACTTCTATTACATTCCCCCATAAGTGTTTTATGAGGGTGTGTATTACTGTTATAATGGTGATAAAAGTTGCACAATTAAACAGCAAAAAATATATTTTCTACAATTGCAACCCCAATGGTTGTGCCCTATGCAGATGCCTCTGATGCCAGGCCCTAGTTCTGTTATAAGTATCCCTCTTTGAAAATAATAGGGTCCAGTAGTGTTATATGTTTTCTGTCTTCAACAGGCAACTCACAAGACTGGAGCTAGAATAAAGAAGGAAAGAAGGAGAGCCAGTTCAAAATGAAATACAGTAAAACACACATAATCCACAGTGTTCACCCTGCGCAGCCTCAGTTTTAAAATCATAGCAGCAGTTGTAAAGTCATAGGTTACACATCTCTGATGAATAGGCTAGGGGACCCCTTGGTCTTAGCAGTAGTTCATACAAATTTGTGCAAACCAACAACAATCACCACCACCACCCAAACAAAACTACCACCACTAGTAAAAGCAAACACTCTACATATTCCTTGCAGTACTAGGAGAGGCATTAGGTGTGACCACAGACAAAGCTCAGTGACGTAAATACAGGGTGCTGGGTCCTGACAGGCACTTCAACCCCTGCTCCATAGGAAAAGCCTTTAAAATCAACAGTTTGTTAGGAAAGGTGTCACCTTATTTTCTGTATGTGGTGGACTTTTCAGCAGATTAGAGGGGTCATATATCAGTACAAAAGAAAAATAAAGCCAATGAAAGCCACCATATTTTTTTCACTTTGCTTTGTGGGTAAGTACTCAGAGATGTCATTTTATTAGCAATGCTTTATTCATGAGGGGTTGGTGTGGTGAAGGCATGTAGGTGTCCCCATAACTTGCAACTAACATGACATGAAGTTTAGGGAGTACTGACTAGGGATGCACTGAATCCACTATTTGGAATTCGGTCGAATCCCCGAATCCTTAGTGAAAGATTTGGCCGAATACCGAACCGAAATGGAATCCTAATTTGTATATGCAAATTAGGGGCAGGAAAGGAAAAAGTGCAAACAATTCTTCTTTTGTGACAAAAAGTCACGTGATTTCCCTACCTGCCCCTAATTTACATATGCAAATTAGGATTCAGTTCGGCCAAGCACAAGGATTCAGCCGAATCTGAATCCTGCTGAAAAAGGCAGAATCCTTAACCGAATCCTGGATTCATTGCAGGGTGCATCAGTCAGTACTAGGGATACACTGACTGATGCAGAGTACAAAGAGCCCATATACTCATTGCCTGACCTAAGGCAACTGGTAAGGACAGGACTGCCTTGCACTGGTCAGCTCTGTTCATGGATGACTGATGAAATCATATATGAACCAAATTGAGTTAGTGCAGTGGCGTAGCTACCGTGGGAGCGGGGGGTGCTACTCTACCCTGACCCGCTCCCCCTCGGGGCCCGCCAGAGACCACACAGCAGAGAACGTGGTAAGGAAACCTCGCGTCCCGGGTGCACATCCTGCACCCGGGCCCGGAAGAGGGTAGTTACACTACTGAGTTATTGTTTGTTTAGACAGATAATCAGCAAAATCCATCTGTTTAAAGGATAAGTAAACCTTTAAAATAAGTGAATTTAAAATTGATGAGGGTGCTATTCTAAGAAATTTTGCAAGGTACATTCATTATTTATTTTGTTTTTATTCCAAGATATTAATGGATACATGTACTGTTAATAAGAATGAATTTTGTTACAACAGCGCCACCTGCTGGTCAGTTTCCAACCAGTCTGACCACCAAGTAGTCAAGGAAGTTGTCAGGTGAAAGAAAGAGGCTTCTCTGATGATCTTCTGCTTATGAAAGATGTGAGAAAGGTTTCTACATTTATTTCTAAGCAGAAGAACATCAGAGCAGCCTCTTTCTTTCACCTGACAACATCCTTGACTACTTGGTGGTCAGACTGGTGGGAAACTGACCAGCAGATGGCGCCGTTGTAACAAAACTTATTCATATTAACAGTACATGTATACCTTCATATCTTGGAATAAAAACAAAATAAATAATAAATGTAAATGGCAAAAGTGCTCAGAATATCACCCTCATTCATTTTAAATTCACTTATTTTTAAGGTTTACCTGCACATGAACACACCTGGATTTATATAGCTGCCACCACTAGGCTAGGCAACCCCCTTAATTGCTGCTTGCCTAAACCTGTCCACCCCTGCCAATTCCTGTGCGAGTTTCTGATAGTTGGGACTGAAGAACTGACTATATGGCGAGTGGGAGACTTAAAGCTCTATCAGGGCCCACTGGATTTCTTTCTGGTGTCCTGCTTGCCAAGGTTGACTTTCAAAACAGGTAACATACCCTTCAACTGCTGGATCTTCCTGAAGATGTTGCTGTTAGGGCCTGTAACTTCTTTTTATGCCACCAGATGCTAATTCTTCTATGTCTTCATTTTAGACATTTAGTCAACAACTGTGTGAGTTTTAAAAATAGTTGCTAAATGTTTGAGCTGTATATAAGGAACCTGAGATGTGCAAACCAAAAATAATATTTAGTAACGTGTATACAGGAAGACTTGGAACATACAGTGTAGCTGAGAGAGGCATGCACAGCAATGTATTTTTATTATTGATTGTATATTGCAGGAGTGCCCATACTTTATAATTTGTAATGTACTGTTACCCTGCACTGGTAAAAAAAATTGTTAGTTTCAGAAAGACTACTTTAGTTTATATAAATGAGCTGCTGTGTAGCCATGGGGGCAGCCATTCAAGCACAGGATACACAGTAGATAACAGATAAGTACTACTATAGTTTATATAAATAAGCTGCTGTGTAGCCATGGGGGCAGCCATATAAAAGGAGAAAAGACTCAGGTTTACATAGTAGATAACAGATAAGTACTGTAGCTTGTTTATATAAACTATAGTAGTACTTATCTGTTATCTACTGTGTATCCTGTGCTTGAATGGCTGCCCCCCTGGCTACACAGCAGCTTGTTTATATAAACTATAGTAGTACTTATCTGTTATCTACTGTGTATCCTGTGCTTGAATGGCTGTCCCTATGGCTACACAGCAGCTTGTTTATATAAACTATAGTAGTACTTATCTGTTATCTACTGTGTATCCTGTACTTGAATGGCTGTCCCCATGGCTACACAGCAGCTTGTTTATATAAACTATAGTAGTACTTATCTGTTATCTACTGTGTATCCTGTGCTTGAATGGCTGCCCCCATGGCTACACAGCAACTTGTTTACATAAACTATAGTAGTTTTTCTGAAGCAAATACACGAGTTGTACCAGTGCAGGGCAACAGTACATCTGAATTTAATTATTTTAAAACACTTTAATTTTTTGGTGTTGCTGTTCCTTTAACAAAATAAAAATCTGAATGAAAAGCATGATCAAACTTTTGGCGACTACTGGTATAATAGATATGCACCACCTGCAGGTTATTAAAAAAATATTTTTTTGTAAAATGCCTTCCTGCTGGCAAGAATACGAATCGCCCGTGGGATGGCATACGGGATGGCATACGAATTGCTTCAGATTTCCGAATTCACTCGAAGTAGCCTCATGAGGAAACTTTAAAATAAGGTTTAAAATGACTAATTCTAAGCAACTTTTTCGTTGACCTTAATGTTTTATTTCATAGCTAGTGTTTGAATTATTTTGGTTCTTCTGACTCTTTCAAGCGGGGGGTCACTGACCCCATCTAAAAACAAATGCCATGGTAATGGTCCCTAAGGGGAAGATCAAAGTGACACATGGGATTTGCCACTTTTGATTCACTTTATCGATGGTGGGAAAGCATTTACAGGAGATTAGTTGCCCACAGAAAAGGAGATTTTTTTGTGGGCAATTATTCCATCAGCCTTCAAGCTGCAATTTTTTTCAGTTATTGTTCATGATTATGAACCAGGTATCCTGATATTCCCCATAGTAAGTAGTCCAGGATATCTCAGATTTGTGCTTTCCCAGCAGACACATATACGCCTCACTGTGTTTAACCCGAAAGGGAAGGAAGTTCAAAGAGTTTCCAGTATTACATCTATCAGTCTTATATACTACAAACTGGAACCTCTTATTGTTTTCCTCTTGCTTTGTTTATTCTGTCTTTTGTGAAACTGTTTGTGGCTCAGCCTGTAGTCTTCCTGCAGGGAAATGTGGAACATGGATGTGGAGAGGAAGCTAGAGGTTCTTAGGATTAAATAGGATTGGAATTAAGTAAGTAAAAAAACAAAAAAAATAGGCGCTGATCTGTCAAAGGGAAACCGGCATTTCGAAGTGGAGATTGTATGATAGTTAATGGCCACTAAGCAGCTTGTAATTAGACCCTAAATACAAAGTTTTGTGCAGCGCTCCCTCATTATCCCAGCACACATATTTGGTCAGGGAAAATTATTTGTTACAGGCAGAAATCCACAAATCAATTGGAAGACATAGGGGCAGATTCATTAAGGGTCGAATTTCGAAGTTAAAATTACTTCGAAATTCGACCCTCGAATTGAAATCCTTCGACTTCGAATATCGAAGTCGAAGGATTTAGCACTAATCGTTCGTTCAATCGAACGAAGGATTTTTCGTTTGATCGAACGATTCGAACGATTTTAATCAAACGATCGAAGGAAAATCCTTCGATCAAAAAAAGCTTGGCAAGCCTATGGGGACCTTCCCCATAGGCTAACATTGACTTCGGAAAGTTTTATCTGCCGAAGTAGGGGGTCGAAGTTTTTTTTAAAGGGCAAGTACTTCGACTATCGAATGGTCGAATAGTCGAACGATTTTTACTTCGAATCGTTCGATTTCATTCGACTTCGATCGAATTCGAACGAATTTAACCTATTCGATGGTCGAAGTACCCAAAAAAAACTCCGAAATTCGAAGTTTTTTTCATTCGAATTCTTCACTCGAAGTTAGTGAATCTGCCCCTCAGTGTCAGTCTTTACTTGCATTAATGTATTTTTAACACAAGGTGGTGCTGTAATTTTGCAGAAATATATAAAGAGACACTTTCAGAAAAATAAATAAATAAATAAAAAAATACAAAAACCGTTTTATATGTAAATGCCAAAGGAATGAATACCATGTACTTAGAAGCTATGAGAGATCTGGAAATAACACTTCACATAAATTACTATGGCTAAATGCCATTTACTTTAGACAGTATTTTTGGAATGAAAACGATTGTTATAAAACAAGGTTGGATGGTTTCTTAACTTTGTCTCTGAGCAATTGGGATATACCTATTATAATCTGAATGACAAATGGTAGAAATGCTTTGGTCCTATTTATACTCAATCATTATCCATTTAAAGGGCATGTAAAGGCAAAAAAATAAAATCCCATTTTTACTTTCTTTAATGAAAAAGAAATTCTCCAATATACTTTAATTAAAAAATGTGTACCGTTTTTATAAGAAACCTGACTGTATGCAGTGAAATTCTCCCTTCATTTACTGCTGTGGATAGGAATTGTCAGATGGTCCCTAACTGCTGAGCAGGGAAACAATCATACTTAGAACAGCAGGGGGAGCCCCCGTCTTACTTCCCAGCCATGCAGAACTCAAGCAGCTTTGTTTATGACGATCCCTAAGCAGCCCAGACCACACTGAGCATGTGCACAGTCTTTGTCTTGCAAAGATGTATAACAAAGTTACAAGATGGTGACCCCCTGTGGCCAACTTTGAAAGCATAAATCATTTGTTTGATTAGGCTTGTGGTGCAGTAAGTTCATGTCTATGTTTAGTGTACAAAATACAGCATTTCTAGCCTTATTCTATTTTAGACTTTACATGCCCTTTAAGGAGGGTTGCTAGGGCAGCTATGGCTGTTAACTAAAACATGGAACTGGTTGAATCACTAATACCACATCTTACCTCTGTGTGAGGTCATCAACTCTATAAACTGTTCTAAATGATACATCTCTTATCTTTGTTCCTAATGATAGACACTTGTGTGGGTCCATTTTTGCCAACCCATATCCCAAGTCCAAACCGCTCACCCACATTCTTTACCATGCCAACGTAAACCTGCACCCCACATAAGCAGCACAGAACATGAAAGTGACATCACCATACCTGGAAGTGATGTCATGTGACAACTTTACTATTTTTTTTCTAAAAAGGGCTGCTTACCATTTAACTAATCTAATTCTCAAGGGTACCCGCTCGCATGTTTGGGACATTAAAGATATTCCGAATGAGTTTTGACCGCTTGCAGGTGTTTCACCAGCAGATTTCTTCCAGTGAGCACCACGGAGCGATCGTCTTCCTTCTTCTTCATTTTTCGCATTTCCCGGGGCAGACGCAAGCTCAGAAGAACGAAATAGCCAGCTTTTTCATTAAAGTTTGGCTTTTTACTCTACTGCGCATGTGCAGCCGTGAGAAAGTCAAAGAAAGCTGGAAGAGGATCACTCCATGGTGATCACTGGAAGAGCCCCAGGCCGGTGCAGTTTTCTGCTGATAGGAGCACCAGTCTGGGAGTCAGGTAAGTTAATAAAATAACTTGGGGGTGCCTAACTTTTGGCAGCCCAAGTGTAATGTGTTTTCCTTTAAAGCCAACACACTGTGAAAGTGAATAGCATTTATTTCTATTACTACACACATGGGGCAGCATTGGGCGGCTCTTGGAATTTCTCTGTTGGTAGGAAAACTGGCAGCTTTGGGTGGTGGGGTAGCAGTTCCAGGCAGTTAGGTGTGTTTAGCACCAAATTCTCAGAGAGCAGAGGCACTTGCAAAACAGAGAAAGAGAGGGTACAGGGCAGAACAGATAACCACAGCAGCACACCCAACTCCAGATATTATGCACACAAAAAGGGATGACAAAAAGTAAAATGGCATCCATCCTTCACTGCAGTTCATGTCTAGTATGATCATGTCCCAAAGGCTGACTGTGGATTTCTTGAAGGATTATCAAACCCATTGTTATATATTAGATACTGTAAAACAAAGATCATGCTAAACAAAGAGAAAAGCAGGTATGGTATTTCTCCCCCCAAAGATAACACTCTCTTTTTTCACTTAGTACTGACGCATGGACACTGCCTTGATGGGGTGCGTCAGCTTATGCATACCTTGTACAAACTTTGTAACGAAAAGTGTCTCTTTTTTACTAGATGTTACAGTTAAGTTGTGCAAAAATAGGTTTTCCCAGGGGGCTATATTGGTGGCAGGGGCCTATAGAATATTAAAATAATACATTGGTGGCCAGGGGATTAAAAACAAAAAACAAAACACAAATTGGAATTCAGTAGAATTGAACTCATGGCTTCAGGACTTTAACTTCGCCTCCTTTCGTGACTTTGGGTGTTTTCGGCGCTTCAGGACTTAAATTTTAGCTGTTTTTGTGACTTATTGTCTTTTCACCGCTTCAGGACTTCAATTTCGGCTGTTTTCGTGACTTCAGGTCTTTTTGCCACTTTGGGTTTGGCTATTTTCGTAGCTTCAGGACTTTTCGCCGCTTCAGGACTTCAATTTCGGCTGTTTTCGTGACTTTGGGTCTTTTTGCCACTTTGGCTTTGGCTATTTTCGTAGCTTCGGGTCTTTTCGCCGCTTCAGGACTTCAATTTCATCTGTTTTCGTGACTTCAGGTCTTTTTGCCACTTTGGCTTTGGCTATTTTCGTAGCTTCAGGTCTTTTCGCCACTTCAGGACTTCAATTTCGGCTGTTTTCGTGACTTCGGGTCTTTTCGCCACTTCGGCTATTTTTGTAGCTTCAGGTCTTTTCGCCGCTTCAAGACTTCAATTTCAGCTGTTTTCGTGACTTCGGGTCTTTACGCCACTTTGGGACTTCAGTTTTGGTTATTTTCATAGTTTCAGGTTTTTTTGCCGCTTCGGGAATTCGGCTTTGGCTGTTTTCATGGCTTCAGGTCCTTCAGCTGTTCTGCTTGTCGCCACTTCCGTATTTTGGCTGTTTGGGACTTTGAAAATGGGCGCACAGCTTTGGTTCTCTCAAGGGGGCCCCGGCTCTTTAAAAAGTGCAGCACTGCCAGGCCCCCCTTCATGCCCGGGCCACTTGTTCCCCCTGTCCCCCCCTTGATGGCTGCCCTGTCTTTATATATATATATATATGGAATAATGTACCCTTTGTTGCAAAATACAAGGATATTATAAGTCACCAGGGAGTTCCATGACCATAAAAAAACACGAGGCCAAGGCCGGTCATAGAACTCCTAGGCGACCTTTAATTTCCCCATATTTTACAATAAGGCATGCATTATTTATTACACAAGTTTCAGTGAGTGATATGACCGAAATTATATCACAAAGCACTTATTATAACTGATGACTTCACCAAGCATTGTTTTTAAAGATATAATTTACAGAATTATCATGGCTCTTGGATACTATAACAGGTTTTTATAAAATGTATTTTAAGAGGAAAAGGTAGTAGCCCCTATAGACACGAAACGCGTTAGGTCTCCATGTCCTAATAAAAATTTTTTACTTTTTACTTTTTATATCTGTTTCTTTATTTTTGGAAACCCTCACATTTTTTGGATACAGTGTTCTTGGAAAAGGTAGTAGCACCTAGTAAAATAGGAGTATATTTTCAGTTTTGTTCCCCATAGGCCCAGGGCCGTATTTACCATATAAGCACTCAAGGGCCTGTGGCTTAGGGTGGCAGCTTTAAAGGGGTTGTTCACCTTTTAAATTAACTTTAAGTATGATTAAGATTTTGATATCCTGAGACAATTTGCAATTGGTTTTAGTTTTTAATTATTTGTGGTTTGTGTGAGTTATTTAGCTTTTTATTCAGCAGCTCTCCATTTTGCAGTAGGGTCCAAATTCCCCTAGCAACCATGCATTGATTAGAATAAATGACTGGAATATGAATAGGAGAGACCTGAATAGAAAGATCAGTAATAAAAAGTAACATTAACAATAAATTTGTAGCCTTACAGAGCATTTGTTTTTAGATGGGATCAGTGACCCCCATTTGAAAGCTGGAAAGAGTCAGAAGAAAAAAAAATTCACTAACTATAAAAATAAATAAATAATGAAGACCAATTGAAAAGCTGCATAGAATTAGCCATTCTATAACTTACTAGAAGTCAGCTGAAAGGTGAACCACCCCTTTAAATGGCAGCCCTCGGATGCCTATATGGTAAATAATAATAATAATTTTGTAATTAAAATTCTTTATTTGACTAAATTCCTTTCTATCCTACCGAAATCCCTAAAAATAGAAAAGTCTTACATATGTTTAGTAACGGGAAATATTTATTCCCCAAGCTAAAAAATAGCTATTTATTTCAGGTATTTGCTAGAGGCTAGAAATAAAAAATGGAGATCATGTGCAAGTGGTAAATAGATAAAGGCAGTATATTAGGTCTTAGTGGTAATTGTATAGATGCAGCATGTGAGGCGCATAGAGTCTGTAGTAAGTGTAGTAAATGTGGAAAGTGGGCAATATGTAAGATATCATTTGCACATATAGAGGTGGCAGTATGTGTGGAGTGTTGAGAAACTGGTCAGTATTTAAAGTTTAAGTGGTACATGTATAAAAATTGTTAGAGTGGGTGTAATGGAATGTCATCAGATCAGACGAAGATCAGATTTAAGGTGGCCATAGACACACCAATATTATTGTACGAAAGATCTTTTGTATGATAATTGGTGCATGTGGGGTGGGAGACAAGGCAACTGATATCGGTAAAAAGCCTTGGATATCGGATGTCTCATTGATCGGACGGGGCTGAACATTTTTATTGGCCATTTTTGAAGGTGCCCCAACAACGTAATGTTAACATTAGTAGAGTGGATGAAAGATCTTTCGTAGGACTAATGGTCGTGGGAAAGATTGTAATTGTAGCATGTATGGCCACCTTTAGATTATAAATGGATTGAGCAGGGTCGGACTGGGCCCTCTCCCTTAATCTGCCGAGAACCATGAAAAAAGTGTGCGGTGAGGTATGCGCTGGCGTTTGTGCCGGTGTTCGTGCATGTGTGGTGCACACTTGCGTTCGCGCTGCACGTGGGGGGTCCTGGAAGTGTAGAACCCAGTGGGCCCCCGTGTGGGCAACCTAATTGGAATAAGGGCTGTTTTTTGTTATAGATTGGTTAACCTGTTAAACTGGTTAGTTGGCAATTATCTTGGCATCCACCAGTAGTGATGGGCGAATCTGTCGCGTTTCGCTTCGCCGAATAATTCGCGAATTTCCAGCGAAATTCGCGAAACGGCGAAAAATTCGCGAAACGAGTCGCGCGGCCCGATTTTGTCGCGCGTCAAAATATTTTGTCGCGGACGCAAGTATGTGTTTTAACGCGCGACGTTATTTTTGACGCGCAGTGCAATTTGATGAAGCCCATCTTCTATGGGTGTTTTGTTTGTATAACCTTTTTTCATCTTTGGGCCTACAAATAAAAATTTTCCCCTTAGTTTCAAGCTTTGTAGTCTGTGATGATAAATGAACATGGTATCTTTTGCTTTGTGTCTGAATGTGCTGAATTGGATTGGACTCCATGGGAAGACCAATACACATGCGTGTTTCACTTAGTATACTGCTACACACATGCCCTGCATTGTTAGAGGACTCCTATCTTGAAAAAATGGCTCCCATTTTGCAAGTTTCTTAAACTTTTAACGTTTGTGGATTTTTTCACATTACCTCTGGTCAACTGGTAATGGTATCTACTACTACTCTATATCTCTGTTTAACCAAAAAGTACCATCTGTACTTCATATATCTAATAGTAGATTACTAACACAAGTACAACTAATAAATCTGAACAGATAGTATCTGGATGCTTTGTATCTCAGATAAAAATGAATAAACCATATGTTTATGTGAATGAACCTTATATTTACATCATGTAATTGTAATGATTCTGAAATACTATGTAATGTAATTTTAATGACTCCGATTAAGAATAGTCATCGTTGTGTTATTAGAATCCAAACAATTCCAAGTACCATGTGAGTATTAGTTTAGTCAAATGAAAAATGAACTCAAAATATAGAGATATAAAAAATTTTTTTTAATTCACAACATATAGCACAACTGGTGCTGTAACAAATAATAAATAAATTAAAGTGGAGGAGGAGGAGGAGGAGCAACAACCCTCTGCAGGTTGTCAACAATTTCCCTAACCTCTCCCAGCTCCTGCCGCATGGCATTTACTTGATGAACTAGGGTGACCAGGAGCTCAGTCTGGTCGTAGTAGGCATGCTCTGTCTGAGTGCCTACACTGAGCCCCTGGTCGTCCGCTGGTGGTGCCGCCTGGTGAGGTGGTGGTGCCACATGGTGAGGTGGTGGTGCCGCCTGGTGAGGTGGTGGTGCCGCCTGGTGAGGTGGTGGTGCCGCCTGGTGAGGTGGTGGTGCCGCCTGGACAGGTGGTGGAGGCGGTGCTGCCTCATCAGGTGGAGGCGGTGCTGCCTCATCAGGTGCAGGCGGTGCTGCCTGGTCAGGTGGTGGTGGTGGTGGTATTTCCCCATCATCAGGATCATCTTGGATCCATTCAGCTGGCAATGAATAAATTTCAGTTTGAGTAACACAGCAATTGCATTTGTACAGTATAAATTATACAGGATAAGGTGTCATGTTGTAACTACAGGAAAATTAACTTTATTGTAGTTAAGAAGGGAAACCTATTTTTTCCGTTTAAATAAATCTACCTTTATGTGAAGTAAAATTCTTATTAGCCTTGTCACAGGCCTAAACAAATACACATTTGCTCCAAAATACCAAAATAAATAGGAATCAAGTGCAGGGCAAGATTTACATAGTAGGCACCCCTAGGCCCACTGCCATTCGTCGCCCCTGTCCCCTCCCCTTTATTCGGGCAAATTTTTATCATCTGGACAGGAGCAATGGGGATTGCTGCATGGGAAACTATTGTATCTCCTGTGCATCCCCAGTTTTTCTGAACCAATATGGGTGTGGATCAAGTGCAGGGCAAGATTTACATAGTAGGCACCCCTAGGCCCACTGCCATTCGTCGCCCCTGTCCCCTCCCCTTTATTCGGGCAAATTTTTATCATCTGGACAGGAGCAATGGGGATTGCTGCATGGGAAACTATTGTATCTCCTGTGCATCCCCAGTTTTTCTGAACCAATATGGGTGTGGTTGGGCAGCATGCCGCCACCCTAAAATCCTCCAGCCCTAGGCCCGGGCCTTGGTGGCCTTTCCACAGATCCGAGCCTGATCAAGTGGCTTTATTGTAGTTAAGAAGGGAAACCTATTTATTATGTTTAAATAAATCTACCTTTAAGTGAAGTAAAATTCTTATTAGCCTTGTCACAGGCTTAAACAAATACACATTTGCTCCAAAATACCAAAATAAATAGGAATCAAGTGCAGGGCAAGATTTACATAGTAGGCACCCCTAGGCCCACTGCCATTCGTCGCCCCTGTCCCCTCCCCTTTATTCGGGCAAATTTTTATCATCTGGACAGGAGCAATGGGGATTGCTGCATGGGAAACTATTGTATCTCCTGTGCATCCCCAGTTTTTCTGAACCAATATGGGTGTGGTTGGGCAGCATGCCGCCACCCTAAAATCCTCCAGCCCTAGGCCCGGGCCTTGGTGGCCTTTCCACAGATCCGAGCCTGATCAAGTGGCTTTATTGTAGTTAAGAAGGGAAACCTATTTATTATGTTTAAATAAATCTACCTTTATGTGAAGTAAAATTCTTATTAGCCTTGTCACAGGCCTAAACAATTACACATTTGCTCCAAAATACCAAAATAAATAGGAATCAAGTGGCTTTATTGTAGTTAAGAAGGGAAACTCATGTATTGCATTTAAATAAATCTATTATAATCTGTTTAAATAATCTCCATTTGACAGCTCATTTACTTGTTATCCAACTTGTCTGCAATTATGTCAGTCAGTCAAAGTCAACTGTTCCAATCCTAATTACAGTATTCACTTAAATACATTTTTGCTGTAAAATAGCAAATCATTATAAGATGTTTTCTTTTTAAATAACTCTACCTTCCACTTCCACGCGCAGCTCATCAACAAATGCGCTGTGGCGTCTTTTGAGATCGCTCCAGATCCTCTGGAGCTCCCTCAGACTTAAGCGCAGGCGGTACTCCCTCCGCAGCCTGCGCCTCAGCCGTTCCATTATGCTCCTCCGGAGCGCCTGGATTCCTCTCACTCCAGGAGGGATATTGTCGTATCCCTCCTGGTGCAGGTACCTGACGAAGTACCGCAGCTGGTCTCGGTTCATCATGCCAGGTCCTGCCATTTTCAAACTGCACTCCTAAAAATGTAAGCACGGGCGGGGCTATTTATAGTGGCGACGCCCATTTTTGACGCGCGCATGACGCGCGTCACATGACGCGTGCGCGCACACGGCGCGCGTCACAAGACGCGCGCGCGCGCATGCGCAAACACAGTTTTGATATGGCGCGCGACGAACCTCGTCGCGCGGCGACGAACCTCGTCGCGCGGCGACGAACCTCGTCGCGACGGCGACGAAATTGATAAATTGACTACTGTAACACTCAAATACATTGATTTTTTAAAATAAATTATGATATTAAGTCACACTATATTTGGCAATTAGGCACTATTAGAAGTAACATTATTCCCCTAGCAATCATACATTGATTTAAATAAGAGACTGGAATATGAATAGGAGAGGCCTAAATGTAAAAAAGTAGCAATGACTAACAATACATTTGTAGCCTGACATAGTATTTGCTTTTTAGTTGGGGTCAACTCATTGACCCACGTTTAAAAGCTGCAAAGAGTCAGAACTTAGAAGAAAAAGGCAAATAAGTAAAACCAAATTAAAAGTTGCTTAGAATTTGCCATACTATTGCATACTAAAAGTTACCTTAAAGGTGAACCACCCCTTTAAGGGCTTTGCACTGGATCTATGAATACGTTGTGTAAAGTGTTTGGAAACAAAGGATGGCGTGTGTTCTCTTTGAAGGTTATGGACAGCAAACTGGGACAAGACTGCTTGTGAAGTTGAAAGTTGCAAAATAGCAGATGCAGCTGAAAGTGGGATGTAAGATGGACATCATCTAGGAATGAAATTCCTTTTTCCATTAAGCAAACTGTGTTGTCTCGTTTATTTAACTCAAGGACAAAAGCATTCATAGAGGACAAATTCAATCTAAATTATTACTTACAGCATGAATTTAAGTAGAGTTTATGGCTATGTTTGTGTCACCCAGGGTTGCCAGGTTGGTTGGTTTCCAGTCAAATTTACTGGGCTGATGTTTGGGGCCTGTTTGGGCCTCTGTGTAATTTGAATGCAAGGGCTTATTTTGACTCCCAGACCAGACATGGCTTTGGGACTACCATTAAAACATTTCCCTTACTTTTGTACACAGTGATGAATGTATATATGTCATGTTTTGCTTTGGAATCAATGGGAAGAGCAATTCACACCTATGTTCCACTCAGTTACTGCTACACACACATGCCCTCCCTGTATACATTTTTTAGAGCACTCCTATCATTTCAAAAGAAAGAATAATGACTGAGGCAAAGGACTTTTGGCCGCAGTCGTTTCAGGGGTAATAATAGTGTGAATACATTTGACAACCAAGCAGCAAGCATTGTTGTAATCAATTGTATTAGAGCCAGAAGAATTAAATGAGGCAGGCCTCAACCCCCAGAAGAAATTAGCCAAACAATGGGGCTGTATTCGAAGAAACATTTTTATAAGCCATGATAGGCCTCAACCACCAGAAGAAAGTAGCCAACTTAGCTGCAAAATTACAAGCAACCTATTTAGAAGCCATGATAGGCCTCAACCCCCAGAAAAAATTAGCCAACAATATGGCAGTATTCGAAAAAACATTTTTAGAAGCCATGTTAGGCCTTAACCACCAGAAGAAATTAGCCAACTTAGCGGCAAAATTACAAGCAACCTATTTAGAAACCATGTTAGGCCTCAACCCCCAGAAGAAATTAGCCAACAATATGGCAGTATTCGAAGAAACATTTTTAGAGGCCATGATAGGCCTCGACCCCCAGAAGAAATTAGCCAACAATATGGCAGTATTCGAAGAAACATTTTTAGAGGCCATGATAGGCCTCGACCCCCAGAAGAAATTAGCCAACAATATGGCAGTATTCGAAGAAACATTTTTAGAGGCCATGATAGGCCTCGACCCCCAGAAGAAATCAGCCAACAATATGGCAGTATTCGAAGAAATATTTTTAGAAGCCATGATAGGCCTCAACCCCCAGAAGAAATTAGCCAAACAATGTGGCAGCATTCGAAGAAACATTTTTAGAAACCATGTTAGGCCTCAACCCCCAGAAGAAATTAGCCAAACAATGTGGCAGTATTCGAAGAAACATTTTTAGAAGCCATGATAGGCCTCAACCACCAGAAAAAATTTAGCCAACAATATGGCAGTATTCGAAGAAACATTTTTAGAAGCCATGATAGGCCTCAACCCCCAGAAGAAATTAGCCAAACAATGTGGCAGCATTCGAAGAAACATTTTTAGAAGCCATGATAGGCCTCAACCCCCAGAAGAAATTAGCCACTTAGCGGCAAAATTACAAGCAACCTATTTAGAAACCATGTTAGGCCTCAACCCCCAGAAGAAATTAGCCAAACAATGTGGCAGTATTCGAAGAAACATTTTTAGAAGCCATGATAGGCCTCAACCCCCAGAAGAAATTAGCCACTTAGCGGCAAAATTACAAGCAACCTATTTAGAAACCATGTTAGGCCTCAACCCCCAGAAGAAATTAGCCAAACAATGTGGCAGTATTCGAAGAAACATTTATAGAAGCCATGATAGGCCTCAACCCCCAGAAGAAATTAGCCAAACAATGTGGCAGCATTCAAAGAAACATTTTTAGAAGCCATGATAGGCCTCAACCCCCAGAAAAAATTAGCCAACAATGTGGCAGTATTCGAAGAAACATTTTTAGAAGCCATGATAGGCCTCAACCCCCAGAAGAAATTAGCCACTTAGCGGCAAAATTACAAGCAACCTATTTAGAAACCATGTTAGGCCTCAACCCCCAGAAGAAATTAGCCAACAATATGGCAGTATTCGAAGAAACATTTTTAGAGGCCATGATAGGCCTCGACCCCCAGAAGAAATTAGCCAACAATATGGCAGTATTCGAAGAAACATTTTTAGAGGCCATGATAGGCCTCGACCCCCAGAAGAAATTAGCCAACAATATGGCAGTATTCGAAGAAACATTTTTAGAGGCCATGATAGGCCTCGACCCCCAGAAGAAATCAGCCAACAATATGGCAGTATTCGAAGAAATATTTTTAGAAGCCATGATAGGCCTCAACCCCCAGAAGAAATTAGCCAAACAATGTGGCAGCATTCGAAGAAACATTTTTAGAAACCATGTTAGGCCTCAACCCCCAGAAGAAATTAGCCAAACAATGTGGCAGTATTCGAAGAAACATTTTTAGAAGCCATGATAGGCCTCAACCACCAGAAAAAATTTAGCCAACAATATGGCAGTATTCGAAGAAACATTTTTAGAAGCCATGATAGGCCTCAACCCCCAGAAGAAATTAGCCAAACAATGTGGCAGCATTCGAAGAAACATTTTTAGAAGCCATGATAGGCCTCAACCCCCAGAAGAAATTAGCCACTTAGCGGCAAAATTACAAGCAACCTATTTAGAAACCATGTTAGGCCTCAACCCCCAGAAGAAATTAGCCAAACAATGTGGCAGTATTCGAAGAAACATTTTTAGAAGCCATGATAGGCCTCAACCCCCAGAAGAAATTAGCCACTTAGCGGCAAAATTACAAGCAACCTATTTAGAAACCATGTTAGGCCTCAACCCCCAGAAGAAATTAGCCAAACAATGTGGCAGTATTCGAAGAAACATTTATAGAAGCCATGATAGGCCTCAACCCCCAGAAGAAATTAGCCAAACAATGTGGCAGCATTCAAAGAAACATTTTTAGAAGCCATGATAGGCCTCAACCCCCAGAAAAAATTAGCCAACAATGTGGCAGTATTCGAAGAAACATTTTTAGAAGCCATGATAGGCCTCAACCCCCAGAAGAAATTAGCCACTTAGCGGCAAAATTACAAGCAACCTATTTAGAAACCATGTTAGGCCTCAACCCCCAGAAGAAATTAGCCAAACAATGTGGCAGTATTCGAAGAAACATTTTTAGAAGCCATGATAGGCCTCAACTACAAAAAAAATTGCCGACAATGCAGCAGTAGTGTCAGCCACAGCAGTAGGAGCCTTGATAGACACCCACCAGAGTTTTGCCAAATAATGAGGCATTAGTAGCATCAGCAGCGGCAGTCATGTTGTAACTTTCAATCAACTCTATATTAGAGCCAGAAGAATTAAATGAGGCAGGCCCCAAACAGAAGACGTTTGCCAAATAATGAGGCATTAGTAGCAACAGCAGCAGCAACAACAGTCATGCTGTAACTTTCAATCAACTCTATATTAGAGCCAGAAGAATTAAATGAGGCAGGCCCCAAACAGAAGACGTTTGCCAAATAATGAGGCATTAGTAGCAACAGCAGCGGCAGTCATGTTGTAACTTTTAATCAACTCTATATTAGAGCCAGAAGAATTAAATGAGGCAGGCCCCAAACAGAAGACGTTTGCCAAATAATGAGGCATTAGTAGCAACAGCAGCAGCAACAACAGTCATGTTGTAACTTTCAATCAACTCTATATTAGAGCCAGAAGAATTAAATGAGGCAGGCCCCAAACAGAAGACGTTTGCCAAATAATGAGGCAGTAGTAGCAACAGCAGCGGCAACAGCAGTCATGTTGTAACTTTCAATCAACGCTATATTAGAGCCAGAAGAATTAAATGAGGCAGGCCCCAAACAGAAGACGTTTGCCAAATAATGAGGCATTAGTAGCAACAGCAGCAGCAACAACAGTCATGTTGTAAATTTCAATCAACTCTATATTAGAGCCAGAAGAATTAAATGAGGCAGGCCCCAAACAGAAGACGTTTGCCAAATAATGAGGCAGTAGTAGCAACAGCAGCGGCAACAACAGTCATGTTGTAACTTTCAATCAACGCTATATTAGAGCCAGAAGAATTAAATGAGGCAGGCCCCAAACAGAAGACGTTTGCCAAATAATGAGGCATTAGTAGCAACAGCAGCAGCAACAACAGTCATGCTGTAACTTTTAATCAACTCTATATTAGAGCCAGAAGAATTAAATGAGGCAGGCCCCAAACAGAAGACGTTTGCCAAATAATGAGGCAGTAGTAGCAACAGCAGCGGCAACAACAGTCATGTTGTAACTTTTAATCAACTCTATATTAGAGCCAGAAGAATTAAATGAGGCAGGCCTCAAACAGAGAAGACTTTTGCCAAATAACGAGGCATTAGCAGCAACAGCAGAGTCAGCAACAGTCATGTTGCGACTTTTAATCAACTCTATATTAGAGCCAGAAGAATTAAATGAGGCAGGCCCCAAACAGAGAAGACTTTTGCCAAATAACGAGGCATTAATAGCAACAGCAGTGGCAGCAACAGTCATTTTGTAACTTGTAACTTTTAATCAACTTAATATTAGAGCCAGAAGAATTAAATGAGGCAGGCCCCAAACAGAAGACATTAGCCGCAAAATTGTAAGAAAAATATTTAGAAGCCATGTTAGGCCTCAACCCCCAGAAGAAATTAGCCAACTTAGCGGCAAAATTATAAGCAACATATTTAGAAGCCATGTTAGGCCTCAACCAGAAGAAATTAGCCAACAATGTGGCAGTATTCGAAGAAACATTTTTAGAAGCCATGTTAGGCCTCAACCAGAAGAAATTAGCCAACTTAGCGGCAAAATTATAAGCAACATATTTAGAAGCCATGTTAGGCCTCAACCAGAAGAAATTAGCCAACATTGTGGCAGTATTTGAGAAAACATTTTTAGAAGCCATGTTAGGCCTCAACCAGAAGAAATTAGCCAACTTAGCGGCAAAATTATAAGCAACATATTTAGAAGCCATGTTAGGCCTCAACGAGAAGAAATTAGCCAACATTGTGGCAGTATTTGAGAAAACATTTTTAGAAGCCATGTTAGGCCTCAACCAGAAGAAATTAGCCAACTTAGCGGCAAAATTATAAGCAACATATTTAGAAGCCATGTTAGGCCTCAACGAGAAGAAATTAGCCAACATTGTGGCAGTATTTGAGAAAACATTTTTAGAAGCCATGTTAGGCCTCAACCAGAAGAATTTAGCCAACTTAGCGGCAAAATTATAAGCAACATATTTAGAAGCCATGTTAGGCCTCAACCAGAAGAAATTAGCCAACAATGTGGCAGTATTCGAAGAAACATTTTTAGAAGCCATGTTAGGCCTCAACCAGAAGAAATTAGCCAACTTAGCGGCAAAATTATAAGCAACATATTTAGAAGCCATGTTAGGCCTCAACCAGAAGAAATTAGCCAACAATGTGGCAGTATTCGAAGAAACATATTTAGAGGCCATGTTAGGCCTCAACTACTAAAAAAATTTGCCGACAATGCAGCAGTAGTATCTACGATAGCAGTAGGAGCTTTGATAGGCCCCCACCATAAAAAAATTGCCGACAATGCAGCACAGCAGCAGTACTACTAGGGCTAGTAGCAGGCTACAGCAGCAGCAGCAGCAGCAGCAAGGGCAGCAGGTGCAGACAGATGGGGAATGGGCAATACTACTGAGGAGGAGAGTATGGGCAGCAATGGAGAGAGGAGGATAAATCTGTGGAGGAGAAGGAGGAGAGGAGGCTAGTCTCTGCTGTCTGCAATGGGCACTTGGATATCCCCGCTTATCCATGCCTCATTCATTTTAATGAATGTCAGCTTATCCACGCTGCCAGTGGATAGCCGTGTCCGCTTCTCAGTGACCACCCCACCTGCGGCACTGAAGACACGCTCTGACAGGACACTGGCAGGGGGGCAAGCCAGCACCTCCAGAGCGTACTGTGCCAGTTCTGGCCACTGGTCGAGCCTCGAGACCCAATAATGCATGGGGTCATCGTCAGGGCGAATGGCATCCTGCACGCTGACTGACCCCATGTAGTCAGCCACCATATGCTCCACCCGCTGCTGGTGGTGGCTTTGGGTGCTGACTGGGCCTGCTGCTGGCCGTTGAGGCTCGAAAAAGCTCTTCCACACACCCATGAGATCTCCGCCCTTGCTGCTGCTGCTGCTGCTGCTAGGCCCCTGTCTCTGCTGGGTGTGTGGAGTAGTGGAGGCCTGAGAAGTGTCAGACTGGGGGAAGGCCTCCACTAATTTAGAGCACAGAGCCTTCCTCAATTGACCCATCCTCCTCTCTCTCTGGCTGGGTACAAGGAACTCCCCCACCTTTCCCTTGTACCGTGGGTCAAGCAAAGTAGCCACCCAATAATCCTCCCGGTCTTTGATAGAACAGACCCGGGGATCGCTTCGGAGGCAAGTCTGCATATGGGCAGCCATGTAAAAGAGGTGCCCCCGACCAACCTCTTCTTGACTGCCCTCCAGATGCAGCAGGTCATCTGGCTCGACCTGCCCCTGCTCTGTACCCTCCCAGCCGCGGACAATAGCTGGGGTGGTTGGGTGGCATGTGCCCTGCTCCCCATGCTGCACAGGCACCCAGTCCTCCTCTCCCTCATCCTCCTCATCAGGCACCATCTCCTCCTCAGCCCCCTCTGCCTGCCTACGGGGCCTACTCTCCTCCTCCTCCTCCTCAGGCATGTCACCCTCCTCTAGCAGCCCATCCAACGTGCGCTTGAGGAGGAACACCAGGGGTATGACATCGCTAAGACACGCATTGTCCCTGCTAACAAAGCGTGTCGCCTGCTCAAAGGGGGCAAGTACTTGGCAGAGCTGCCTCATTTGCTGCCACTGCTCTGCACTAAAGTACCCCAAATCCGCCCCCTGAGTACCCCTGGCACTGTGCTCCAGCAGGTAATTGCTGACCGCCCAGCGCTGCTCTACGAGGCGCTCCACCATGTGCAGGGTGGAATTCCAGCGCGTCGGCAGGTCACAGATGAGCCGGTGGGGTGGCAGACTATGCTGCCGCTGCATCCGTGCCAAAGACGCGCTGGCGGTGGGGGACCTGCGAAAATGGGCACATACCCTACGTACCTTCTCCAGCATGTCACCCAACCCTTGGTAGCTCTTGAGGAAGCGCTGCACCACAAGGTTGAGGACATGTGCAAAGCAAGGCATGTGGGTCAGGTGCCCTAGGCGGATGGCGGCCAGCAGGTTGCGACCGTTGTCGCAAACAATATTACCTGCTTGGAGCTGGCGGGGAGTGAACCACCTCTGCACCTGAGTCTGGAAGGCAGCCATGAGCTCAGGTGCAGTATGACTCCTCTCGCCCAGGGAGAGGAGTTGCAGCACAGCCTGACATCGCCTGTGCTGCACTGAAGCGTAGCTGCGGGGACGCTTCAGGGGTGGCTCACCCATAGTGGAGGAGGAGGAGGAAGTGGACATGTGGGGTTTGCCCTGTACCCCACGGGGAGGCACCTGTAGCCTGAGGGGAGCGCCCCGGCTTGCACCCTCCCCAGCACTCATGAGGGTGACCCAGTGCGCAGTGTAGGTTATGTACCTCCCCTGCCCATGCCTGCTGGTCCACGTGTCAGTGGTGCAGTGCACCCTGCCGCCAACAGCATGATCCAGCGACAGGGACACATTCTCAACCACATGCTGGTGGATGGCAGGGACAGCCTTCCTGGCAAAATAATGGCGGCTGGGGATCCGCCAGTTAGGGGCAGCGCAAGCCATCAGCTGTCGGAAGGGGGCTGCTTCGACTAGCTGATAGGGCAGCAGCTGCACTGCCAGAAGCTTTGCCAGGCAGCCATTAAGCCTCTGCACTTGGGGGTGGCTGGGGGAGAGAGGCGTCTTGCGGCTGAGGAACTGGGGGAGGGAAACCTGGCGGGACAGGGGCCGCATTGAGGAGGAGGAGGCTGCAGAAGAGGCTGAGCTACACAGTGGCTGCCTCCGACTGTGAGCCCCAGAATCCTCTTCACCTGCTGCAGGGTCTGGGGAGCTAGCACCTCTTCCCTGAGGAATGGGAGGAGGTGGACAGGAAGCACCACTGCCACCCGGTGCCCTGCCACTTTGGTGCTGCTCCCACGTCATCCTGTGATGACGTTTCATATGGGAACTTAAAGCTGATGTTCCCATATGTGACCCTGCCTGCCCCCTTCGAACCTTCTGCCGGCAGAGCTGGCACACTGCTATTGCCTGGTCCTCTGCCTGGCACGTGAAAAAAAGCCCACACTGCTGAAGTGCGGGCCACTGCCTTGCCTGCTGTGGAGGGTTGAGGATGGTCCCCACCCGTACGCACATAGGCTTTGGACCTAGGCGCAGTGCTGCCCTGTTGCCTGCCCCCCCTAGCAGTGGTCGGTGGAGCCGGCTCATCATCCTCATCAACAACAAACAGTTCCCCCCCTGAACTGCTGCTGTTATCCTCTGGAGCCGGCTCCCAGGGTCTGTCCCTGTCATCGTCCTCCCCCAGACCAGACCCTGCCTCATACATGGCATCAATACCCACATCCAGCATGCTGGTGTCTGACCCCACACCAGCAACTTGCTGCCCTGCCATAAGGGGACCCTGCCCAATATCCCCTATTGATGTGGGCTGTGACATGACCACCTCCTCCTCTTCATCAGACATGAATGCCCCCCCCATTCCTGCCTGATCATCAAAAAAATCCAGGGTGTCTGGGCCCAAGTCCACCTCAGGATCAAATAAGAGGGATGGGGTGTCATCCCACACTGAGCTAGCAGGTGATGCCACCTCCTGCCGCTCACTGGTGCCTGCTGCAGATGAGGTAGCCTGGGTCAGCCAGTCTACCACTGCCTCTGCCTGCTGCGACCGTATGGGTCGCGAAGCAGTGGCAAAAAAATCGGGCACAGTCCTACGTGGACCAGTTGCCCCGCTGCTGCGACCCACAGCCACCTGCTGCTGTGGCATTTGCTGCTGCTGTTGTTGCGGCTGCTGCTGCTGTTGTTGCAGCTGCTGCTGTTGTTGTTGCAGCTGCTGCTGTGATGGCAGCTGCTTTGATGGCAGCTTGTGCTGCGACTGATTTACAGTGCCCAGACTGGGCATGGCACATGGCTGTTGTGGGGTTGGATGCCCACGGCCAGCACCACGGCCTCTTCCTCGGCCACCCCTCCCTATCCCACCCTTCTTCCCACCACCACCACCACCCATCCCTAACCCACCCTTCTTCCCACCACCACCACCACCCATCCCCCCTCTCCCACGGCCCGTCATATTGGGCAACAAAACTTAAAAAAAAAATATATATATAAGGGGGGGGTTTGGATATTTCGGGGAAGGAAAGGAGAAAAAAATAAAGCCCTCAACTAAATCCCCTCAGCAGAAGTGTGCACCCACAAGGAGTACACACACCAGCACAGACAAAGACAAAGACAGTTAGCCCTAAAAAGGGCTATTGGGTGGTGAGCAGGCAAGCAGAAGAGGGAAAACAGTAAACTGAAATCCACAACCTCCACTTGCACTGACTCAGAAAAAAAAAAAGCTCTCTACACAAACTCCACTAGCTAAATCACACACAAATCTCTCACTATCCTGCTCTCTCTACCTCTACCAGAAACGCCACGAGTAATGGCCGCCTCTGCAGCTCCTTATATAGCCAGTGGGTTGGCTCAGGGATGGCTCACATCTTATTGGCTGCTGTGGGTGATGTTTAGTTTGTCGCGCGTCTTTTTGTTTTGACGCGCATTAGCGGCGTCGCGGCTCGTCGCGCGACGAAAATTTCGACGCGCGGCGAAACGAGTCGCGAGGCGAATTTTTGCCGCAATTTCGCGAAAAATTCGCCCGCGGCGAAACGCAGAAATTCGCCGCGAATTTAACCATGGCGAATTTATTCGCCCATCCCTATCCACCAGTTGTCTATACTGACAATTACCTTCTCTCTGTAAAATAGCCTACTAATCCATCTCATCAGGTGCAGACATGTTTTATTTCTGTCACTGTAACTAATTGGAAATTAGTGCCCTTGAGGCTCTTCATTACATTTGCTTCCTCATTATTGCTTCAAAAATAAATTATGATGTGTGATGTCTTATGTAATGGTGCATAATTATGTTGTATAAAATCCAAGAGCCATTAAAGTGTATCGTCTGGTTCGGTATAATGCTGACAGTCTAGACTTTTATATAGTATATTCGTTCATTGGTTATTTGAGATAAAACAATAGCAAACGAAAACAAAAATCTCTCTGTTGATAGTTTCTAGCGTTGTATTTAACCCTTTAAGTGCCAGCAGAATTTCACATTTTGGTTACGCGAAATGCCAGCCGTTTTTGAAACATTTTGTGCTCTCTCACTTTAGGGGCATTTTCTGAGGGGAAACCTATAGTTTACCTAGGAAAACTATACATTGTTTTTTTCGGTAGAAACTGGGCTTTCTAAATCTGCCTGAGTTTTCATGTATTTACACCAGTGCAAAAAAATTTATAGTGCCAAATACCAAAAAAAAATGAAAAATTACCATTTTTCATCGTATATCAATTTATACCAGAAAAATATTTCATTTTACGGATGAAAATCCAACTGATTTGGAAAGCCTTATGTCTCTCGAACGTGCCAATACCAGATATGTATAGTTTTAGGGAGATTTAGGATTTCTGTACAGCAAAAACTCCCGGCAGTATATTACCAAATTTTGAAAGCACTAAGGCAGAAAACGGCATGCTTTAGGTTCCAAGGCAAAAAATCCTGAAACCGTAGGTTTACCCCAGAAAACCATACATTTTTGAAAAGTACACATTCTGCCGATTACAAAATGGGTAACTATGTCTCTCTACTCCCAACTACCAAACATAAAAGCTTGTCTGAACATAGCGGTTTTTCAACAAAAAATTCAAAATTCTGAAAAATCATTTCAAAGGTTTTATTTTGCTGCTCCGCATATCCCAAACTATATTAGGTACCAAGAAAAAGCACCTGAAATATGATTGCCAGGGGTCCACTGAACAATTTGATACCCATTATGCATAGGTTTACCAAAGTATCTGGCATTTAGAGACACCAATATGTAGTTAGCACATCCAAATTGTTCAGGACTTTACTTCAGCTACTGAGAAATCAACACATTGACTGCATTTTTTGTGGGGTAAAAACACAGAAATATATGTTTACCCCCCAAACCCATATATTTTTGGAAAGTACACATTCTACTGAATCTAAAATGGGTACCCATGCCTTTCTGCTCCAAACTACTGAGTCGCAAGGCTTTCCCAAAGTTGTCGGTTTTGGTGAAATATCTGAAAATTGCCTCAAAGCTTCAACTTCCCAGCACCATATCACCCATGTGTCATTACGTACTAAGAAAAAGCACCCTAAATATGATTGCCAGGGTTCCTCTGAACATTTTGGTGGCCATTGTTCATAAGTTTACCAAAGTATCTGGCATTTAGAGTCCCCAAAATGAAGTTAGCGCATACAAACAGTCCCGTGGGTAACTTCAGCTAATGAAAAATCAACACATTGACTGCATTTTTGTGGGGTAAAAACACAGAAATATATGTTTACCCCCCAAACCCATACATTTTTGGAAAGTACACATTCTACCGAATCTAAAATGGGTACCCATGCCTTATTGCTCCAAACTACTGAGTCGCAAGGCTTTCCCAAAGTTGTCGGTTTTGGTGAAATATCTGAAAATTGCTTCAAAGCTTCAACTTCCCAGCACCATATCACCCATGTGTCATTACGTACTAAGAAAAAGCACCCTAAATATGATTGCCAGGGTTCCTCCGAACAGTTTGGTGGCCATTGTTCATAGGTTTACCAAAGTATCTGGCATTTAGAGGCCCCAAAATGAAGTTAGTGCATACAAACAGTCCCGTGGGTAACTTCAGCTAATGAAAAATCAACACATTGACTGCATTTTTGTGGGGTAAAAACACAGAAATATATGTTTACCCCCCAAACCCATACATTTTTGGAAAGTACACATTCTACCGAATCTAAAATGGGTACCCATGCCTTATTGCTCCAAACTACTGAGTCGCAAGGCTTTCCCAAAGTTGTCGGTTTTGGTGAAATATCTGAAAATTGCCTCAAAGCTTCAACTTCCCAGCACCATATCACCCATGTGTCATTACGTACTAAGAAAAAGCACCCTAAATATGATTGCCAGGGTTCCTCCGAACAGTTTGGTGGCCATTGTTCATAGGTTTACCAAAGTATCTGGCATTTAGAGGCCCCAAAATGAAGTTAGCGCATACAAACAGTCCCGTGGGTAACTTCAGCTAATGAAAAATCAACACATTGACTGCATTTTTGTGGGGTAAAAACACAGAAATATATGTTTACCCCCCAAACCCATACATTTTTGGAAAGTACACATTCTACCGAATCTAAAATGGGTACCCATGCCTTATTGCTCCAAACTACTGAGTCGCAAGGCTTTCCCAAAGTTGTCGGTTTTGGTGAAATATCTGAAAATTGCCTCAAAGCTTCAACTTCCCAGCACCATATCACCCATGTGTCATTACGTACTAAGAAAAAGCACCCTAAATATGATTGCCAGGGTTCCTCCGAACAGTTTGGTGGCCATTGTTCATAGGTTTACCAAAGTATCTGGCATTTAGAGGCCCCAAAATGAAGTTAGCGCATACAAACAGTCCCGTGGGTAACTTCAGCTAATGAAAAATCAACACATTGACTGCATTTTTGTGGGGTAAAAACACAGAAATATATGTTTACCCCCCAAACCCATACATTTTTGGAAAGTACACATTCTACCGAATCTAAAATGGGTACCCATGCCTTATTGCTCCAAACTACTGAGTCGCAAGGCTTTCCCAAAGTTGTCGGTTTTGGTGAAATATCTGAAAATTGCCTCAAAGCTTCAACTTCCCAGCACCATATCACCCATGTGTCATTACGTACTAAGAAAAAGCACCCTAAATATGATTGCCAGGGTTCCTCCGAACAGTTTGGTGGCCATTGTTCATAGGTTTACCAAAGTATCTGGCATTTAGAGGCCCCAAAATGAAGTTAGCGCATACAAACAGTCCCGTGGGTAACTTCAGCTAATGAAAAATCAACACATTGACTGCATTTTTGTGGGGTAAAAACACAGAAATATATGTTTACCCCCCAAACCCATACATTTTTGGAAAGTACACATTCTACCGAATCTAAAATGGGTACCCATGCCTTATTGCTCCAAACTACTGAGTCGCAAGGCTTTCCCAAAGTTGTCGGTTTTGGTGAAATATCTGAAAATTGCCTCAAAGCTTCAACTTCCCAGCACCATATCACCCATGTGTCATTACGTACTAAGAAAAAGCACCCTAAATATGATTGCCAGGGTTCCTCCGAACAGTTTGGTGGCCATTGTTCATAGGTTTACCAAAGTATCTGGCATTTAGAGGCCCCAAAATGAAGTTAGCGCATACAAACAGTCCCGTGGGTAACTTCAGCTAATGAAAAATCAACACATTGACTGCATTTTTGTGGGGTAAAAACACAGAAATATATGTTTACCCCCCAAACCCATACATTTTTGGAAAGTACACATTCTACCGAATCTAAAATGGGTACCCATGCCTTATTGCTCCAAACTACTGAGTCGCAAGGCTTTCCCAAAGTTGTCGGTTTTGGTGAAATATCTGAAAATTGCCTCAAAGCTTCAACTTCCCAGCACCATATCACCCATGTGTCATTACGTACTAAGAAAAAGCACCCTAAATATGATTGCCAGGGTTCCTCCGAACAGTTTGGTGGCCATTGTTCATAGGTTTACCAAAGTATCTGGCATTTAGAGGCCCCAAAATGAAGTTAGCGCATACAAACAGTCCCGTGGGTAACTTCAGCTAATGAAAAATCAACACATTGACTGCATTTTTGTGGGGTAAAAACACAGAAATATATGTTTACCCCCCAAACCCATACATTTTTGGAAAGTACACATTCTACCGAATCTAAAATGGGTACCCATGCCTTATTGCTCCAAACTACTGAGTCGCAAGGCTTTCCCAAAGTTGTCGGTTTTGGTGAAATATCTGAAAATTGCCTCAAAGCTTCAACTTCCCAGCACCATATCACCCATGTGTCATTACGTACTAAGAAAAAGCACCCTAAATATGATTGCCAGGGTTCCTCCGAACAGTTTGGTGGCCATTGTTCATAGGTTTACCAAAGTATCTGGCATTTAGAGGCCCCAAAATGAAGTTAGCGCATACAAACAGTCCCGTGGGTAACTTCAGCTAATGAAAAATCAACACATTGACTGCATTTTTGTGGGGTAAAAACACAGAAATATATGTTTACCCCCCAAACCCATACATTTTTGGAAAGTACACATTCTACCGAATCTAAAATGGGTACCCATGCCTTATTGCTCCAAACTACTGAGTCGCAAGGCTTTCCCAAAGTTGTCGGTTTTGGTGAAATATCTGAAAATTGCCTCAAAGCTTCAACTTCCCAGCACCATATCACCCATGTGTTATTATGTACTAAGAAAAAGCACCCTAAATATGATTGCCAGGGTTCCTCTGAACAGTTTGGTGGCCATTGTTCATAGGTTTACCTAAGTATCTGGCATTTAGAGGCCCCAAAATGAAGTTAGCGCATACAAACAGTCCCGTGGGTAACTTCAGCTAATGAAAAATCAACACATTGACTGCATTTTTGTGGGGTAAAAACACAGAAATATATGTTTACCCCCCCAAACCCATACATTTTTGGAAAGTACACATTCTACCAAATCTAAAATGGGTACCCATGCCTTATTGCTCCAAACTACTGAGTCGCAAGGCTTTCCCAAAGTTGTCGGTTTTGGTGAAATATCTGGAAATTGCCTCAAAGCTTCAACTTTCCAGCATCGTATTGTCCATGTATCATTACCAGCATAAAGCATCCTAAATATAAACATATGGGTCTACTAAACAGTTTGATGCCCAATGTGCATAGATATACCAAACTATGTGGCGCACAGAGACCCCCAAATGACAATATGTATAGACATTTTCACGGCTGACGCGCTGGCTGCTGCAATATAACCACCCGGTGTGTGTATTATGCGACATTAGACCACCTAACAGTACAGAGACCCCAGAAAACCATATATTTTCAGAACGTAAACATTCTGACGAATCCAATATGGGTAAATAAGTGTTTCTACTGCAAACTGCCAAACTGCAAAGCAATGCTGAACATAACGGTTTTTATCAAATTTCGGAAAATCGTCACAAAGCTTCAATTTTACCCCATTATATGCCACACATTTCGTAACGTATCAGCATAAAACATCCTAAATATGAACGCCAGGGGTCTACTGAACACTTTGATGCCCAATATGCATAGATATACCAAACTATGTGGCGCACAGAGACCCCCAAATGACAATAGTGTATATACATTTTCACGGCTGACGCGCTGGCTGCTGCAGTATGAGCACCTGGTGTGTGTATTATGCGACATTAGACCCCCCTTACAGTACAGAGACCCCAGAAAACCATATATTTTCAGAAAGTACACATTCTGGCGAATCCAATATGGGTAAATAAGTGTTTCTACTGCAAACTGCCAAACTGCAAAGCAATGCTGAACATAACGGTTTTTATCAAATTTCTGAAAATCGTCACAAAGCTTGAATTTTACCCCATTATATGCCCCACATTTCGTAACGTATCAGCATAAAACATCCTAAATATGAACGCCAGGGGTCTACTGAACACTTTGATGCCCAATATGCATAGATATACCAAACTATGTGGCGCACAGAGACCCCCAAATGACAATAGTGTATATACATTTTCACGGCTGACGCGCTGGCTGCTGCAATATGAGCACCTGGTGTGTGTATTATGCGACATTAGACCTCCCTAACAGTACAGAGACCCCAGAAAACCATATATTTTCAGAAAGTACACATTCTGACGAATCCAATATGGGTAAATAAGTGTTTCTACTGCAAACTGCAAAGCAATGCTGAACATAACGGTTTTTATCAAATTTCTGAAAATCGTCACAAAGCTTGAATTTTACCCCATTATATGCCCCACATTTCGTAACGTATCAGCATAAAACATCCTAAATATGAACGCCAGGGGTCTACTGAACACTTTGATGCCCAATATGCATAGATATACCAAACTATGTGGCGCACAGAGACCCCCAAATGACAATAGTGTATATACATTTTCACGGCTGACGCGCTGGCTGCTGCAGTATGAGCACCTGGTGTGTGTATTATGCGACATTAGACCCCCCTAACAGTACAGAGACCCCAGAAAACCATATATTTTCAGAAAGTACACATTCTGACGAATACAATATGGGTAAATAAGTGTTTCTACTGCAAACTGCCAAACTGCAAAGCAATGCTGAACATAACGGTTTTTATCAAATTTCGGAAAATCGTCACAAAGCTTCAATTTTACCCCATTATATGCCACACATTTCGTAACGTATCAGCATAAAACATCCTAAATATGAACGCCAGGGGTCTACTGAACACTTTGATGCCCAATATGCATAGATATCCCAAACTATGTGGCGCACAGAGACCCCCAAATGACAATAGTGTATATACATTTTCACGGCTGACGCGCTGGCTGCTGCAATATGAGCACCTGGTGTGTGTATTATGCGACATTAGACCCCCCTAACAGTACAGAGACCCCAGAAAACCATATATTTTCAGAAAGTACACATTCTGACGAATCCAATATGGGTAAATAAGTGTTTCTACTGCAAACTGCCAAACTGCAAAGCAATGCTGAACATAACGGTTTTTATCAAATTTCGGAAAATCGTCACAAAGCTTGAATTTTACCCCATTATATGCCACACATTTCGTAACGTATCAGCATAAAACATCCTAAATATGAACGCCAGGGGTCTACTGAACACTTTGATGCCCAATATGCATAGATATACCAAACTATGTGGCGCACAGAGACCCCCAAATGACAATAGTGTATATACATTTTCACGGCTGACGCGCTGGCTGCTGCAATATGAGCACCTGGTGTGTGTATTATGCGACATTAGACCCCCCTAACAGAACAGAGACCCCAGAAAACCATATAT
Organism: Xenopus petersii; assembly: GCA_038501925.1. Classification (NCBI taxonomy): domain Eukaryota; kingdom Metazoa; phylum Chordata; class Amphibia; order Anura; family Pipidae; genus Xenopus; species Xenopus petersii. The sequence continues at coordinate 20,404,262 of CM076687.1, read as the reverse complement.
TTTCAGAAAGTACACATTCTGTCGAATCCAATATGGGTAAATAAGTGTTTCTACTGCAAACTGCCAAACTGCAAAGCAATGCTGAACATAACGGTTTTTATCAAATTTCTGAAAATCGTCACAAAGCTTGAATTTTACCCCATTATATGCCCCACATTTCGTAACGTATCAGCATAAAACATCCTAAATATGAACGCCAGGGGTCTACTGAACACGTTGATGCCCAATATGCATAGATATACCAAACTATGTGGCGCACAGAGACCCCCAAATGACAATAGTGTATATACATTTTCACGGCTGACGCGCTGGCTGCTGCAATATGAGCACCTGGTGTGTGTATTATGCGACATTAGACCCCCCTAACAGTACAGAGACCCCAGAAAACCATATATTTTCAGAAAGTACACATTCTGACGAATCCAATATGGGTAAATAAGTGTTTCTACTGCAAACTGCCAAACTGCAAAGCAATGCTGAACATAACGGTTTTTATCAAATTTCGGAAAATCGTCACAAAGCTTGAATTTTACCCCATTATATGCCCCACATTTCGTAACGTATCAGCATAAAACATCCTAAATATGAACGCCAGGGGTCTACTGAACACTTTGATGCCCAATATGCATAGATATACCAAACTATGTGGCGCACAGAGACCCCCAAATGACAATAGTGTACAGACATTTTCATGGCTGACGCGCTGGCTGCTGTAATATGAGCACCTGGTGTGTGTATTATGCGACATTAGACCCCCCTAACAGTACAGAGACCCCAGAAAACCATATATTTTCAGAAAGTACACATTCTGACGAATCCAATATGGGTAAATAAGTGTTTCTACTGCAAACTGCCAAACTGCAAAGCAATGCTGAACATAACGGTTTTTATCAAATTTCTGAAAATCGTCACAAAGCTTGAATTCTACCCCATTATATGCCCCACATTTCGTAACGTATCAGCATAAAACATCCTAAATATGAATGCCAGGGGTCTACTGAACACTTTGATGCCCAATATGCATAGATATACCAAACTATGTGGCGCACAGAGACCCCCAAATGACAATAGTGTATATACATTTTCACGGCTGACGCGCTGGCTGCTGCAATATGAACACCTGGTGTGTGTATTATGCGACATTAGACCCCCCTAACAGTACAGAGACCCCAGAAAACCATATATTTTCAGAAAGTACACATTTTGACGAATCCAATATGGGTAAATAAGTGTTTCTACTGCAAACTGCCAAACTGCAAAGCAATGCTGAACGTAACGGTTTTTATCAAATTTTTGAAAATCGTCACAAAGCTTGAATTCTACCGCATTATATGCCCCACATTTCATAACGTATCAGCATAAAACATCCTAAATATGAACACCAGGGGTCTACTGAACACTTTGATGCCCAATATGCATAGATATACCAAACTATGTGGCGCACAGAGACCCCCAAATGGATATATAGTAGATAAAATTTACAAGGTAAAACAAAATAAGGCAGTAAAGAGTGAAATGCAAAAAAATCCAATAAAACCACAAAAATCAATGTTTTTTTTCCAGACTAGTGTTATCGGCCGTCAGAATCACAGTTTGAATATTTTAGCTGGGCCAAACAGGTTATACGGCTAGAAACAAGTGAACACAACATACGCAGAGCTGAAAATGCAATAAAATGGCTAAAAATTCAATAAAATGGCTAAAAATGCACCAAAATACCCCAAATTGCAATATAATCACCGAAATAACATAAAAAAGATATTGCACAGTACGGTTAGCGAATACGCTATTCGTAATGGCAATAAAACATTTTTTTCAGCCAAAAAAAGAGACGATGCGATAAGAAAAAAAAAAAAAGCCACAATGCCATGTATGTGCGTGTGCGTGTGTACAAATGGTAAATTACATGTTATGTGCGCGTGTGTGCGTGTGCACATGTGTGTAAGTGCAGTGAGTGTAAGTGACCCCCCCAATCCCCAAAAATGTATGTGTAAGTGTGTGTAAGTGTGAATCTAAGTGTGTATTACTGTAATAAGTGTGTGTTGGTGTGTTTGTGTGTGTAATTGTTGCACTAACCTGAAAAAATCGCTGGAGACTGTTGCAGGCGATCAGGAAGACTCCCTGGAAGACCTCTGCGTCGTGGTTCCTGTCTCTGTGCTGTGGGGGCGGAGATCGACGATCCGGTGCAGGCTGCAGCAGCAGGACACATAAGTAGCACGTGCCTGCTGCTGTTTTTGGGCCCCTGGGCGATCGCGCCCCAGGGGCCACTCGATCCCCTGCTCTGCTCGTTGCCTAGGGGCAGGGGATCAAGCAGGAACGGAGCGAGCGGCTCTAACAGCCGCTCCTCCGCTTCTGAACCCGGAAGTGCTGCAGAACGTAGAATCTACGTTCTGTGGCATTTCAAGTACCTTTGCCACAGAACGTAGATTCTACGTTCTGTGGCACTTAAAGGGTTAAACGTTTAGCTTGATGCATGTGTTATGGGAATATAGCTAAAGGTTTTTTTCAGATAAGATGTCAAACCCAATCTATAACTATTTTTATATAAATCTTCTTGTATTATAACCTTTCCCTACCTATCCCCTATATAATATAATATAATACCCTGCTTATTTCTCTCTTATTGATTGTATACCTGCAGGCTGCTGGAGGTTATTCAATTTACTCACCTGTATTTAGGGATGCACCGAATTCACTATTTTGGATTTGAACCCCCGAATCCATCGTGAAAGATTCGGGCAAATACCGAAATGAATCCTAATTTGCATATGCAAATGAAGGGTGGTAAGGGTAAAACATTTTTTACTTCCTTGTTTTGTGACAAAAAGTCATGTGATTTGCCTCCTGTCCCTAATTTGCATATGCAAATTAGGATTCCGATTCGGTTCGGCTGAGCAGAAGGATTCGGCCGAATCCAGCTGAAAAAGGCAGAATCCTGACCGAATCTCGATCGGTGCATCCCTACCTGTAATATCTGGTTATTTCATTAGTATAAAGAATTCCATATTTCAGAGTGGTGCTGACAGTCTCGGTTCCCCCAAAGAACAAAGAAAGAGTGGTTTCAAACTCTCCTAAAAATTATAATTTCTAGTAACTGTACATGTATTACTGTATATTAGTGATGGGCGAATTTGGGGCATTTCGTCGAAACGGTGCCGGCGTCCATTTTTTTGACGCCGGCGTCTGTTTTTTTACGATGTGGTTAAAGCAAAACAACTGAGGGTTTTCTATTTATCCCCATTGGAGAAGACAAATCCTACAAAATGTGAGGGTTTATAATAGGATCTGTTATACAGAAATCTCATGAATGCGTCTATATTGTTTACCAGGCTAATCTGTTTTAACATAGGGTTCTTCTCTATTGACTGAGTTATAAAACAAATAATAAACGTGTACAACCGGCTCTACTCCTTGCACTTTAAATGACTGATCAAATAATAATTTGCATGGAACCATATATCTCCAAGCAATGCAATAGGCTTTAAAGTAAAGTTGAACTGTAGCTCACCCAAAGGAAAAGATGAATATCCGCTTCTATCGCACTCACTAAGGACGGCAGTTGGCTTGGGTGCCGTGCCCCGAACCTGTAGTTTGAGGTGAGGTTACAAAACCAAACAAAATGAGCACATACTCCTGGACCCAGCAGATAAAGTAAAAACAACCTTTATTCCATATTAATAAAAGTTACACATCCTAACACGTTTTGTATCCGCAGATACGTAAACATAGGTACCTATGATTACATATCGGCAGATACGAAACGTGTTAGGACGTGTAATTAATATGGAATAAACTTTGTTTTTACTTTATCAGCTGGGTCCAGGAGTATGTGCTCGTTGAGTTATCAAACAATATTGCACTTAACCAGGACTGCCATCAGAAATCAGAGGGCCCCATACGACAACATTTCCTGGGCCCCCTGGGCTGCACCCACCGCAAGCCCCACCTACAGGTCCGCCCTCCCCACCCCACAGTAAAAAAAAAACAAGAAAAATATTGGTGGCTAGGGTTCCCACATGTTAATAAAAAATAAAAAGATATTGGTGGTCAGGGCCCCCCATAAAAATATATTGGTGGCTAGGACCCAACATGAGAAAAAAAAATTGGTGGCCAGGCCCCCCCCACACATTATAAGAAAATTGGTGGTCAGGGCCCCTTAAACGTCCATGCCTTCCCGAAGTCAGCAGCTCTCAGAACACAGGGGGGCCCGGCTAATCAAGTAAGTGTGGCGTGGCCGGGGTCCCCCTTACCCTCGGGGCCCCATACAACTCTCCCCCCTGTCCCCCCCTGATGGCTGCCCTGCACCTAACTAGCATTAATCTACTGTAAAGCAAGGTTATTTTTTACATTTAGGGGCAGATTTACTAAGCTTGAGTGAATAGTTCGAATCCAAAAATATTCGAATTTCGAAGTAACTTTTTGGGTACTTCGACCTTCAAATTGGTCAAATTCAATCAAATTGAATGATTCGAACGATTCGAAGTAAAAATCTTTCAACCATTTGACCATTCGATAATCGAAGTACTGTCTCTTTTAAAAAATCCTTTGACTCAATACTTGACTCAATAAAAGCTACCGAATTGAATGTTAGCCTATGGGGACATTGTAGGTTTTGGGCACTTTTTATGATTGAATAAAAATCATTCGATCGATTGCTTAAAATCATTCGAATAGTTAGATTGCGCTAAAATCCTTCAAATTTGATATTCGAAGCATTTTACTTTGAGGGTTTTTTAACCCTCGAAATTCGACCCTTGATAAATCTGCCCCACAATGTTCTTTAGTCGCATTGTTGAGAATAACCCAGGTCTCAAACATTTTGCATACAAGATCCCATACCTGTATCTTAATATAGTTGACTATAATAATTTCTGATATTCTGTTTCTTTGTGTTAAAAAAAAATCACATAATCTGATTTTCTAATTTACGTATTTATAAATGATCCCAGTTTGAGGAATGTCTTTGCAAAGGATTGCTGGTTTGCATTATAAGGAAATCCAGAAATTCACCACTTTATGGTGAGTTAACAGGGCAAGAAGAAGAATTATAACTGATTTGTGCAGATTTATTAGCTACCGACAAGCATTTATAGATGACTTTGTGCACCAAGAAATGTCAACTAAGATACAGATATAGAGAACCAATTGTTTGTTACATGTCATTTCTAAACAAGCCTTGGCCTATGCATTACATAACAACCTTAATGAATTCAAGGGTTAATATCGTCTGTCTTTTTTAAAATACATTTACTGTGATTTCCGTGTCTCTTCTCGTGTTACAAGAAATCATTGTAGTGTTATTCACAAGGATATTTATTTTCAAAACCAATATTTTGATCTGCGGATTTAGATAATACAGTATTTGCAGCTTGGATTACCGACTCTTTGTGCCTAGGAGGTTTAAAGAAAGTTTTTTTTTTGCCGTGCAGAGGCGAGAGATCACACTTATTGTTCTTTATGCAGAATTCTGTTTTATAACTGCCTTATCCTTTTCAACACACTTCATTGTAAGATTGTGGGTCACTAAAGGGCCATAGTAATGGATTAGTGGACTGAATAAGGAGGAAGCAGAATTTCAGATGTACTTTTTATTTATATTTACATTTTCATTTTCTGAACTGGATGTGCACGCAGTAAAATTTACAACATTGTGGTTTAAGTTTTGTTTTAATTTCTCCTTTCTCTTCCTATAGTTACGAATCTTTACATAGTAACCCTTTTTAGCGCCATGCTTTTTCACATAACTAAGTACACAAAGTAACATAGTAACAACTTGAAAAAATACATACGTCAACATTTGAACTCTATTTTAACCTGCCTAACTATTAGTTGATCCAGAGGAAGGCAAAAAAAACCCATCTGAAGCCTCTCCAATTTGCCTCAGAGGGGGAAAAAAATTCCTTCCTGACTCCAAAATGGCAATGGGACTAGTCCCTGGATCAACTTGTACTATGAGCTATCTCCCATAACCCTGTATTCCCTCACTTGCTAAACACCATCCAACCCCTTCTTAAAGCTATCTAATGTATCAGCCTGTACCACTGATTCAGGGAGACAATTCCACATCTTCACAGCTCTCACTGTAAAAAACCCCTTCCAAATATTTAGGCAGAGCCTCTTTTCTTCTAATCGGAATGGGTGACCTCGTGTCAGCTGGAAAGACCTACTGGTAAATAAAGCATTAGAGAGATTAGTATATGATCCCCTTATATATTTATACACATAGTTTTCATATAACCCCTTAAAGAAGAAAGAAAGCTACGGAGGCATTTTATTGCCAATAGCTTAGCTGCAATAGTGCAAGTTAGAATTCTATATTTATTCTGTAGAATGTTTTAACGTACCTGAGTAAAAAGCTCTAGAAGCTCTTTGTTTGTTCAGATAGCAGCTGTAGTATTAGCTTGGTGTGACATCACTTCCTGCCTGAGTCTCTCCCTGCTCACTTATAGCTCTGTACTCAAATTACAGCAGAGAAGGGAGGGTGGGGGGGGGAAGAGGAGCAAACTGAGCATGCTCATGCCCAGGGCAAAGGGTTAAACTGAAGGCAGGAAGTAGATACAGAAGCCCATGAGTACACAATAGAAGGAAAGAAATTCGGTGTTTCTTTTGACAGAGAACTAAGAGCAGCATTACTTTGAGAGTTTACTGGTATATTTAGGTGGATCTTTTTGATAAAGCTTACTTAGTTTTAACCTTTCCTTCTCCAGCGGAAACAACCTCAATTTGGCCAGTCTTTCCTCATAGCTAAGACTTTATACACATTTTACCAGCTTAGTTGCCCTTCTCTGGACCCTCTCTAATTCTCAAAGATAAAGAAATTGTGAAAATTACTTTATTATTATTATTATTATTATTATTATTATTATTATTATTAATAACATGTACATATTTAGCGCCAACATATTTTGCAGTGCTGTAAAGTAAGTGTGTTTATACAGTAAGTGTGTTTATATTCACATGACTAAGTCACATGAATTACATACATAGAACATATGGGCCTACAGACATCACAACCAATACCGGTACAAAAGGTGAGGAAGGCCCTGTGCAACAAGAGCTTACATGGATGATATAATCAGACAGTGGCTGGTTAGCTTCAGCTAAATGCACATCTTGGCAGGTGTTGCAAAAGTGTCTCCGTTGAGTGGACACTTATGGAGTGGGGAAACAGTAACATATCATTCCCTTTTGTAAAGCCGTGGACCACTTCAAATTCTCCCCTTTCACTGAAATGATCAGCTTGTTCCACTAGTGCCTCCTTAACAGCTTTGTATCCATAGAGGACAACATTGGGCTTTGGTCATAGGTAGATTCGCCAGGGCGCCGCTAATTCACTAAAATCCGAAGTTGTGCTTAGGGAGGCGAAAGGTAGCAAAGTTGCGCTAGCGTTAATTCGTTAAGCAAAGGGAAGTTACTATAGCGATGCCTAATTTGCATACAGCGCCAAGTTAAAGTACAATATATGTATATGTAGCAGCAAATACATTACACTACACAAGCCTGGGAAAGCTTCATATAATAAAATAGAGTTGTTATTTTGCCCTATAGATGTGCCCACTGTATAGTTTAGGTGCCATATGTTAGGAAATGAAGGGGGGAAGGAGGGTACCCCCCAAAAAATTACGATCTTTTTCAGCCTATCACCCTTAAAAAAGGAAAAAATGTCAGCAATCCCTATCTCCTCTATTGCACTTTGCCTGGTCTGAGGTGGCTAAGGCAAGTCTGGCGCAAGAGGTAACGTTCAGTAAAATGCGCAAGTTAGTGAATTAGCTTAGTTATGTCTCTTCGCCATATCGCAACTTCGCCTGGCGTAAGGGGGCGAAGTAGCGCTAGAGCAGGTCCACTTCGCTAGCGAATTTACGCCAGCACCCGTTAGTAAACTGGCAAAGTAACGAAATGACATCACGCTGGCGAATTTGCGCTTTAGTGAATTTGCCCCCAAGACTGGACAGCTATTTGTCCAATGCAAAAGAAAATGGTGCTCTGCTCTCTCGGTGCTCTGCTCTCATTTACAAAATCCTTCTACATTGGTACCACACACCGGCCAAATTGCATTCTTTCTTTCCCCGACCATTCACCACTCTGCTGGAGAGGCTGCGGGGAAATTGTCTCTCATATATTTTGGACTTGTCCTGTTATCCTGTTATGGCAACTGTGGGAAGGCTGGAGCCCCCCCACCCTCAAGATGATAGTGGTAACTCCAGAGTCCCAATGGGTGAATATATGCATGATAGGTACAGTAGTTGGGATGGCCGCTAAGAGCACCTATGTGGCAGGAGCGGCTTTGGAAGCATACATCTTTAACAATTGGAGTCAAATGCAAAAGGACTGTGTCTATTTTTATGTGACTGCCACTATGGCTGGCTGGCTGTAGAGCAGGAGTGCCCATACTTTACTAATGCGAGGTCTACTTTTTAATAGGGATGCACCGAATCCAGGATTCGGTTCGGGATTCGGCCAGGATTCTGCCTTTTTCAGCAGGATTCGGATTCTGCCGAATCCTTCTGTCCAGCCGAACCGAATCCAAATCCTAATTTGCATATGCAAATTAGGGGCGGGAGGGAAATTGCATGACTTTTTGTCAGAAAACAAGGAAGTAAAAAATGTTTTCCCCTTCCCACCCCTAATTTGCATATGCAAATTAGGGCTCGGATTCGGTTCGCTATTCAGCCGAATCTTTCACGAAGGATTCGGGGGTTCGGCCAAATCCAAAAAAGTGGATTCGGTGCATCCTTACTTTTTAATGACGATGTCCCATTATGATCTGCATCCATAAAACATTGTTAGCATTCTGTTCCATGGAAAATCTTACTTAACTATTAGATTGTGAGAAAGTGTATATTGCTATATATTTATATTTATTTCTTATGTAACCTTAACATAATAAATATGCGAATGAAAAGAATAAAACAGGAGGGAGATTTGGACAAGCTTTTTGTTGACAGTTGTCTACTGGTAGACCCTGATCTAACTTTTGGGCCCTGCTGCTCTAGGGCCTTAAAGGAGTGTTTCACCTTTAAGTTGACATTTAGTACATTATAGAATGACCATTTCTAAGAAGCATTTTAGTTGGTCTTTAATATTTATTTTCTGTGGATTTTCAATTATTTGCCTTCTTCTTCTGACTCTCTTAAGCTTACAAATGGGGGTCACTGACCCCATCTAAAAACAGATGCTCTGTAAGGCTACACATCTATTTGTATTGCTGCTTTTTATTACTCATCTTTCTATTCAGGCCTCTCCTATTCATATTCCAGTCTCTTATTCAAATAAGTGTAAATTATCCTAGATTGCTGAAATTGCAAACTGAAGAGCTGCCGAATAAAAAGCTTAATAACTCACAAAAAATAAAACATGAAAATTAAGTCAGAATCTCACTCCCTACATCATATCAAAAGTTAACTTAAAGCTAAATAACTAGCTATGGGCGAATTTCTCACGAAAAATCGCAAAATCGGAAAGTTCCCGAAAAAATCGTGAAATTTGAAGGATTTCACTCAAAAATAGTGAAATTTTAAGGTTTTCACTCAAAAATCATGAAATGTGAAGGTTTTCACAAAAAAATCTTGAAAATCTGACATTTCATTTTAAAATTGTGAAATTTGAAGGTTTTCACTCAAAAATCATGAAATTTGAAGGTTTTCACAAAAAATCATGACATTTTGAAGATTTCACTTAAAAATCATGAAATTTGAAGGTTTTCACTAAAAAATCTTGAAAATCGGACGTTTCACTCAAAAATCGTGAAATTTGAAGGTTTTCACTCAAATCGTGAAATTTGAAGGTTTTCACAAAAAAATAGTGAAAATCAGAAATTTTCACGAAAAAAATCGTGAAAATCGGAAATTGATGTCGGTGAATTTTTACAGGAGATTTGCAAATTTATTTTCTGGCGGTGAAACGCGGAAATTCGCCGCAAATTCGTGCCATGCGAATTTATTCGCCCATCACTATAAACAACTCCTTTAATATATTTTCCCATACTGAGCATAAATGCAGCAACATCTGCACTGATATGTCAAGGATTAAACATTTGTATTTCTTCATCAGATGAGAAAGAAAACCACTTAGTGGCAGGCAAAGTATAACATACAATTTTTTAGAAAAAAAACAAGAGCAATGACATGCAAATCCCTCTGTGACAAATCTTAAAATACACAGCTTCACGTTGTACACCCGGGAATTCTCCTGACAGCCTGGTATTTTAACATCGTGTTGCAATTGCTCTCTGCCCAAACCTTAAGTTCTGCTAATTACGTTTCAGAAATACTCAGAATAGAGGGCTGTTATATAATAAATGCAGTTATGGCATCTTTGAATAAAATCCATTTATATTTTAATCACCTATTTGTTTCATCCTAGTGTATTCTAGGTAGCAGTGGGGTAGGAGGCATTTAATGGTTAAATAAACATAACTGAACATACTTAAGATGTTTATTCCACATCCATAATAAAACTAAGCTCTCTTCTATGGTGATACGACCACCACATTATCCCACTCAACACTATACAATATGTTAAGAAATACTGATTTAATTTTTCTGACTTGTAGCCAAAATGGACGGCATTTTGGGACTCTCAGCAGCTGGATCGGGGGCTCTCAGAGTCAAAGATGAGCGTCTCCCTGATTCTAAATGAGGTGCCCACTATTACTAAAGTGGGTGTAACACTAGAAGCGTAACTAGAGGGGGCGCAGGACGCGCAGCCGGGCCCCCACCCCCTCCGTACACCCGGAAACTGTGCGGTAATATGCACCGCACGGCGGCGCGTGGACTGTGCGGACTGCCGGGGAGCCCTGAGGGGGGGCCCTGGCCCGCTCGCACCCCCTGCTCCCCCGGTAGTTCCGCCACTGTGTAACACATTGCTTCCAATCCAAACACTTTAGATGCCACCCACAAAATAAATATCAAATAGTAATTTTACACCACATCTAAGTTTCAGCAAAATACAGTCCATGAAATGCAGGATTCACAGTCTGCACTATAATACACACATGCTGTTCTCCTCCCTGCTTGTAAAGTACATTTCTAACCAGACACTAGAAAAAGAACTAGAGGATAGTGTTCTTTTGGATACTTGGCTGTACTGTATCAGAGTTTAGAAAAATGAAAGATGTTTTCTCATCTGTGTATTATTTTTCAGCAGCTTGAAATCAGCTAAATGTTTTGAATGCAGTAGCATGAACAATACTTTTCATTTGTTCACCTTAACATTGCCATTATCCTTTGTGAATGAAGTAGGTTCTCTTCTTCTGAAACAGGTATTTTTGTGCTGATTGGCAAATTTATTCACCAGGCGCAAATTCGTGGCAAATTCCTGTGATTCGTGAAAATCGCCGCAAAAATTTGCCGGCGTAAAAAAAAAATGGACGTCGGTGTCTGTTTTTTTGGACACTGGCGCAATTTCACCAAAAACGGACACCGGTGTCAAAAAACAGACGCTGGCGCAGTTTCGCAAATTTTGCGAAATTCGTCCATCACTAGTGCTGATTTAAGTCTCCTTCTTCTGTAGAGGGACAGCCTTAAGCTGGCCATAGACGTGCAGATATACCTGCAATATTGGACGAACAATCGGACGTCCCAATCTCCTGACCTGCCACTAACCTTTCAGATCAAATAAAGTAGTAAAAGAACAGATCAGACGATGTTCTGCCCCTTAACAGCAATCGTACGAAAGTTATGTCCGACCAAAGCTGGTGACAGTCTCCCACTGATATCGTCAGATCGGAAATACGTGCAGAGATATAATCGGTAACCGAAATTTTCTAACCTGTCTGATCGACCGATTCCCACCGAATGAAAAATGTTGGGACACTCCAAACACAGCCTGAAAATCATTAGAAACAAAGATTCATATGATCATATCTGCACGTCTATGGGCAGCTTTAGGGTAGTAGTGATGATCATGAAATTTTTTGCTGAGTTTCGCCGAAAAAATAAGGCCCATAGGGTAAAACAAATTGTCGCGCGACATAAAAAAATTTGACGCCCATAGGCTTCAATGCATTTTGGCCATTTTGCGGATTTTGGGCGAAGCAAGACTGGTCAGATTTGCCCATCACTAGTAAAGAGCACCTTGTGCAAAATAGTGGTGGGGGTACCCCATAACAATTTTAAAAAGCATTGTATAGAGTCTGCCAAGTTCTACAATATGTTCAATTTTTCTTCTATAACCTGGAAACAGTTTAAAGGGGTGGTTCACCTCTAAATAAACGTTTACTATTTTATAGAATGGCCAATTCTAAGTAACTTTTCAATAGGTCTTCTTTATTTATTTTTTTATAGTATTTTTAGTTATTTGCCTTTTACTTTGGATTCTTTTCAGCTTTCAAACCAGGGTCACTGACCCCATCTAAAACAAATGCTCTGTAAAGCTCTAACTTTATTGTTATTGCTACTTTTTATTACTCATCTTTCTGTCCAGTCCCTCTCCTATTCATATTCCAGTCTCTTATTCAAATCAGTGCATGGTTGCCAGGCTAATTTGGACCCTAGCAACCCGACTGCTGAAACTGCAAACTGGAGAGCTGCTGAATAAAAAGCTAAATAACTCAGAAACCACAAATAATAAAAAATGAAAACCAATTGCAAATTGTCTCAGAATATCAAGCTCTACGTCATACTAAAAGTTTATTTGAAGGTGAACAACCCCTTTGATGCAGGCTACAATAACTAACCTTCCTTTCTTGCTTATGGTGCCCTTTGCAGTCACACAGGCGCAACAACCCGAAGGTACTTCTTTTAGACAATATGAAATCGTCAAAGCATATCAGCTGCATTTTACTAGAAGCTAATCTGTATTCCAGAACCTTTTACAGTTCTTCTAAAATGTAGCAGGTCCAAATATCAACTCATATCTGCTATTTGTTTTCTTTAAAATGGAATTTAGGCAGCTCCAATCTGTTTCAACTTGGGATAGGCTTTTTTTAAAAAAATATCTTTCCAGATGTGTGATACGCAGTGATGGGACTGTTTTGCTTTGCTGAAAAATTTGCAAATTTCCTGTGAAATTTGTGAAACGGTGAAAAATTCGCGAAACGCAAATTCTCATCAATTCTGACGCTCGCATCAAATTTGACCCCAGTGTTAAAGTCAATGGGCGTCTGAATAATGTTGAAGCTCGGTGGTTTTATCGAGAGCAACTTTTCCAAAAAAAGCTGTGTTGGAAGGACCCCCCATAAAAGTATTTTTTCTAAAAAATTGGTGACAAGGACCACCCATAAGTTAAAAAAAAACTATTGGCACCAGGGCCCCCATAAAAATGATTTTGAAAAAACATTGGCGCCAGGACCCCCCTTACAAGTTGTAAAAACATTGGGGCCCCAGAGAATATTTAATTAAAAAAACATTGGTGGCAGGGGTTTATAGAGGTTTAAAATAATACATTGGTGGCTAGGGGGTTAAAAAAAAAAAAAACACACATTGGTGTTCAGTAAACCTGAACTTGTGGCTTCAGGACTTCAACTTCGGCTTTTTTCAAGACTTCGGGACATTGGCTGTTTGAGACTTTGGCTTTTAAGCTCTTCGGCGTTTCAGGAAGAGGCAGCGCGGCTTTGGCGCTGTCAAGGGGGGCCCGGCTATTTCTAAAAGTGCAGCACAGCCATGCCCCCTTTAAGCCCGGTATAGATGTGCCCCCTGTGCCCCCCTGATGGCAACCCTGCTTTTTTGTAATACATATTTAAATCATTTGTAACTCTCACTTGGGGGAATACAATGTGATGTTTGAGTTAAACTATGTTTCAAAAAGGAACCACCACCTAAACTCAAAGGTAACAGACACAAATTTGTTCCTACCATTTAAACATTTATAAATGAATAAGCATGTGTGAAATGTGGGTGTGACCACATAAATGACAAGGTAAGCCACATTTTAAGGGTGTGCCTAACCAAAAGCCATTAAAAATAAGTGCACACACCTTTAATTGTTTTCCCCTCAGATTCTTTAACCTGACTCCAGCTAGGGTGAGAATAGATCGATACTCACATTATACAATGTAATGTATGTTAAACAATCTTAAAGGGATACTGTCATGGGAAAACATGTTTTTTTCAAAACGTATCAGTTAAGTCACATGATTGGGGCAGCTGGGGAACTGACAATATGTCTAACCCCATGTCAGATTTCAAAATTGAACATAAAAAAATCTGTTTGCTCTTTTGAGAATTGGATTTCAGTGCAGAATTGTGCTGGAGCGGCACTATTAACTGATACGGCTTTTATATACTCACCCAATCGCTTACTACGCTCCTCTACTGAACTGCTACTCAACTCTTCTCTCATTACCTCCTCACATGCTCGCATTCAAGAGTTTGCAAGGGCTGCATCCCTCCTCTGGAACTCTCTCCCACGGTCTGTCCGACTTTCTAGCAAACTTTCTGCTTTCAAGAAATCTCTGAAAACGCACTTCTTTCGAGTAGCCTACCCTCACTCTGCTTAACTACCAAACGCAATACCACATACAGTACCACATTTCTCACCCACTTAATTGGATCTTGCCCACTCCCACACCTTGTGTATTACTCCCTTCCCTTTAGAGTGTAAGCTCTTTCTGCATAGGGCCTTCCTTACCTTTTGTACCGGTATTGATTGTGATGTACAGTATGTAACTCCATATGTTCTATGTATATAATTCATGTGATTTAGTTGTATAATCACATTTACTTTACAGTGCTACGCAATATGTTGGCGCTATATAAATACATGTTAATAATAATAAATAATAATATGTCTAGCCCCATGTCAGATTTCAAAATTGAATATAAAAAAATGGATTTCAGTGCAGAATTCAGCTGGAGATGCACTATTAACTGTTTTCCCATGTCAGGATCCCTTTAATATGCATTATAGGAACAGCTACAAAAATGCCCTCCATTTTGAACAAAACAGGGCGTTGTGTCGATACACTGCTGTGTTATGATGGTTAGCTCTGTCCTACACTCACTTTCTTTTGATGAAATCATCAAATTACATCTTTACCAAGGCTCAAACCCTTTTTATTGAGCACTACATGGAACCAAGGAGTTGACCGCAATTATATCCTTGAATGTATTAATACAGGAGAATATAGAAGATATTTCAGTCAATATAAATTATGCAGAAGATTTTAGTCAATATGAATTATGTGGTCAGTCCTCATTGTGCCATGTTTTATAAACTAACAGATAGTTGGTAGTGAAACAGCTTTCCCTTTAGTTTGGGAACAGACAGGGCCAAAATCAGCTGAGCGTCAATTTTTGACGCGAGTGACAATTTTTATATGCACGACTATTTTGTCCAAATGCAGTTATATGGGCGTCCGAATAATTTTGACGCACAATTTTTATGCTCACGTCAATTTTGATACGCAACAATTTTTTTGGTCGCAGCGGATTTGTCGCCAGCGAATTTGTGAAAATACTTCGAACATTCGAACATTCGATAATCAAAGTACTGTCTCTTTAAAAAAACTTCGTCTTCAATACTTCGCCAAATTAAACCTGCCGAAGTGCTATGTTAGCCTATGGGACCTTCTACAGCATTTTTCTACGTTTTTAGAAGTCTAAGTAAAATCGTTCGATTGTATGTTAAAATCGTTTGAATTGTTCGATCGAACGATTTTACTTCAACCTCAGATTCGATGAAAAAAGTTCAAATTCGATATTCAAAGTATTTTAATTCGATGGTCGAATTTCGAAGTATTTTTTACTTCGAAATTCGACCCTTGATAAATCTGCCCCTTAATGTTTGAATGAATTTCTTGTAGACTTAAGGCACGAAGAACCAAATTACGGAAAGATCCGTTATCCGGAAAACCCCAGGTCCCGAGCATTCTGGATAACAGGTCCCAGACCTGTAATATAAATTATAACAATACAAATGTAATCTAGGCCCAAAATCAAACAGCTTTCCAGCCAATGGGATTTCTGATTCCTAAAAATATAACATGTAAAATTTCAGCTTAGAGGTCAGCTTCAGAGAAATGCTAATACTTCAAACTGTCACAGAGTATCAATAGCTGAATCATAATAATATATTCCCATTTCAGTAGATCGTAACTGAGATTGTAAATGACACGTCCATCAAGTTCGGCTTCTTTGCCCAAATAAAACCTGCCAAACTGCTGAATCAGCTAATCCAATGGGAAGGGCAACTTTATAAAGACAATTCTCCCTAGATCAATTCTGTACTAAGCATAAAAGGTTTGGTTGTTGTGATTACAAATGTTACCAAGACAATTACTACAGTAAACAACTGGATTGTGCTCTACCACAGGTGACACAATAATTAGGGGCAGATTTATCAAGGGACAAAGTGAATTCTAGGGAATTTTCGAAGTAAAAAAATTTGAAGTTTTTTTTTGGATACTTCGAACATTGAATAGGATACTACGCCTTCAAATTCGATTCGAATCGTTAGAATATTCGACCATTCGATAATCGAAGTACTGTCTCTTTAAAAAAACTTCAACTTCAATACTTCGCCAAATTAAATCTGCCGAAGTGCTATGTTAGCCTATGGCGATATTTCCATTACTTCCATTTGAAGGATTTAATCAAACGATTCTACTTCAACCGCAAAAGGCCAAATTCGATTTAAAAAAACCTCGACTACGTGAGCAGGATCAAATGAGGTGGGGTTCTTACACTTTTTAGTGTCATACTGGGCAGAACAGATCAAGGGCATGATATTTAGACCCTAGAAAAAACACACAGGTGGGATTAATTGTCAAGGTCCGAATATCCGAACCTCAAATAATTTGTAGTTTTCGGAGGAAAAATAACCACTAAGAATTTTTCGAGTCTGATGGTCTAAAAACTCTGAATCCAAAACCCAAGCATCTAAAAGCTCTCGAGGTCCTTTATAAGTCAATGGGGAAGGTCCCAGTGTCTGCGCTGATATCCGTACCGATATCCAATAAGTTTGTGGTTTCTGCGCATAAAACTCAGACAAAAACTTTGCTCAAACCTCTGAACAATTCGCAGTTTTCAGGGAAAGCTCTGAAGTTTGCCCTACCCTATTTTTTAGGGCTTTTTTCTTAATAAATAAGGTCCTATTGGGCAATCGGAGTTGCTCGGATTTCTAACTTAGAAGTACTGAGATAAACTCGGACCTTGATAAATAACCCCCAGGATGTACTAATTGTTCATTAGGGTATTTTAATGGAACTTGTGAAAAGAAATATTTCTTATATTTTCTATCACTAACCATTTAGGGGTTATTTACTAAACTCTGAATGCAAAAATCATGAAAAATTCATGATTTTTTTTTTTTTTTATAAAATCTGACTTTTTTTCAGAATTTATTAAACCCCAAGGATGGAAAAGTCAGAATCAGAAAATCCTGTCCAGGTTGCATATAAGTCAATGGGAGAAGTCCCAATGATTTTTTAATGTGCGCTGGGTTTAGCGCAATACCCTGTAGTTTTTGGAATTTTCGGATGAAAAATTGTGAAAATCTGAAAAAAAATCAGAAAAATCTCGAAAATCGGATTTTTTTCCCGCAAAGTAAATTTTCAGGAAAATGTAATAATAAATAAGCGTAAAAAAACAGATCGGATTTGATCAGAGTTTGTAGCAGCTACCTGCACCTGCAGCTACATCTATATTTACAAGGATAGTTCAACTTTTCAATTTACTATAAATGTTTTTTTTATATAGTTTAAGCAAAATCAGCATGAGTAATAGACTTGTTGGGGATTATTTTCAGGAA
Source organism: Xenopus petersii (assembly GCA_038501925.1). Taxonomy (NCBI): domain Eukaryota; kingdom Metazoa; phylum Chordata; class Amphibia; order Anura; family Pipidae; genus Xenopus; species Xenopus petersii. The sequence goes on along the minus strand of CM076687.1, from coordinate 20,386,574 downwards.
GGGGAAAAACACAATTTTTGAGATTTATTAAACCCTAATGGTGTTAAAAGTCCGAATAAAAATAGTACTGTAACCTGCCAAGTTCATGTAGAAGTCAATGGCCGATGTCCCGTTGACATTTTGAAGATATCCGGATCTGCGCTGGGTTTCGTTCAATAATACAAAGATTTTGTGGATTTGGGCATCAAATCCGAAAAAGTTGCAGTTTTCAGTGACAAATCCAAAAAATTCATATGATTTGGATTTTTTTATGATTTTATTTATTGAAAAATAGGGGGCAAAGTCTGTGCGGATTTGGTCAGAGAAAATTTCAGATTTTTATACACAACCCCCTTAATGTCAATTTATGAAGCTTTAACTGTTGGCAACAAATCTCCAATTGTGCCATCACCCTTAGGGCAAATTGGACTAAAGAACAGCTGAAAAAAATATTAGATAATTCAAAAACTCCAAAAAAAAAAAAAAAAAACAAGATCAAATTGTTTTAAAATATCACTGTCTACATCATAATTTAAAACTGAATTACCCTTTATTATAGTTATATCTTTTATACATATGAGTTGTTCACCTTTATATTAACTTTTAGTGTGATGTAGAGAGTGATAATTTGCAATTGTTTTTCATTTTTTATTTTTTGTTTTCGGTTTCAGCGGTTTGCAGTTTCAGCAGTCTTGTTGCTGGGGACCTATCCAACAAACATGTAGGGGCAGATTTATCAAGGGTCGAATTTCGAAGTAAAAAATACTCGAAATTCGACCATCGAATTAAAATACTTCGACTTCGAATATTGAAGTCGATGGATTTTTCACCAAATTTGGCCATCGAACGATTGAAGTAAAATTGATTAAATTGTTTGCATCGAACGATTCGGACGATTTTAGCGTACAATCGAACGATTTTACTTCCATGTGTAAAGACTTAGAAAAATGCATTAGAAGGTCCCCATAGGCTAACATAGCACTTTGGCAGGTTTAATTTGGCGAACTATTGAAGTCAAAGTTTTTTTAAAGAGACAGTACTTCGATTATTCAAATATTCTAACTATTTTACTTTGAATCGAATTCGAAGTAAATTCAAAGTCTTAGGGGCAAATTCACTAAGATGCGAAGTTGCGACAGGCGCAACTTCGCCGCACTTTGCCGCACTTCGCCACACTTCGCCAGGCGTATTTTCGCCAGCGCTCCGCAAATTCACTAAAATCTGAAGTTGCGCACAGGGGTAGCGTTAGTTTACGAAGTTGCGCTAGCGTTAATTCGCCAGGTGAAGCGAAGTTTCGCTAGCGATGGTTAATTTGCATACGGCGCGAAATTCAAATTTCAGTGGAGGAACACGTATCTGCACTACAAATGCCTAGAAAACCTTCAAATCAGCAAATAAAATTTTTATTTTGCCCTACACATGTGCCCACTGTCTAGGTAAGTTGCCATGAGTCAGGAAATGTAGGGGGGAGGAAGGGGAGCCCCAAAAAAATTTCGATCTTTTTCAGCCTATCACCCATCATGTAGAAAACACGCCAGCGTTTTTTGGGACTTGGAAAAAATTTTTACTTTTTTGGAAACAATCCCTATCTACTCTATTGTGCTTCGCCAGGTCTGAGGTGGCGAAGGAAGTCTAGCGTAAAAGGTAGCGTTCAGTACACTGTGCAAGTTAGTGAATTTGCGTAGTTACATCGCTAGCGAAAATTCGCCTGGCGTAAGGATGCGAAGTAACACTAGCGAAAATATGCCAGCGTTCGTTAGTGAATTTGCGCAGTAGCGAAAATGCCAAACGCTAGCAAATTAACGCTAGCGTTCGGCGCTTCGGCACTTAGTGAATTTGCGCCACAGTATCCTATTCAATGGTTGAAGTATCCAAAAAATTACTTAGAATTTCGATTTTTTTTTTACTTAGAAAATTCCCTTGAATTCACTTCGTCCCTTGAAAAATCTGCCCCGTACTATTTCATAATAGTTGAACAATGTGTTGCCAATGAGAACTCTCTCACTAAGGTGTAGTGCCAATCTGTTCAGGGAGTGGCTTTGTTAGTTCTAAAACAAACTGTTCTGTTCTTAAGTGTTTCAAAGAGATTAAAAGAATATGCTAAATACCCCAAATTAATTAGATTAACATGCATAAAGTGTGACTAAGTGTTTTGCTCAGAGTGATTAAACGTTGTTGTTTAATGTAAGTAGTTTCAGGTGAGGCTGGTTGTATCCCTAAATTGTACACCTTTGGTATAATATAGCCCCGAATATAGCCCCGAAACTCAATATCCTGAGATACAGTATGGAGGACACTCATGGGTAGGGATGTAGCGAACGTCGGAAAAAAAGTTCGCGAACATATTCGCGAACTTGCGCAAAAATGCGAGCGGTTCGCGAACGGTTCGCGAACCCCATAGACTTCAATGGGAAGGCGAACTTTAACATCTAAAAAAGACATTTCTGGCCAGAAAAATGATTTTAAAGTTGTTTAAAGGGTGCAACGACCTGGACAGTGGCATGCCAGAGGGGGATCAAGGGCAAAAATGTATCTGAAAAATCTGCCTGTGTGTGCTTGGAAGAGATAGTGTAGGGGGAGAGCTGTTAGTGATTTCAGGGACAGATGATAGTAAGTTTGCTGGCTAGTAATCTGCTTGATACTGCTCTGTATTGGAGGGACAGAAGTCTGCAGGGATTTGAGGGACATTTTAGCTTAGGTAGCTTTGCTGGCTAGTAATCTACTGTTCTCTTTAAACAACTGCCATACATTGACCTTGTAGGCATTGTTTGCCCAGTTTTTTTGGACGCAGCCACTGAAGCACAGTTGCCAGAAAAAATATGCCATATAAATGCTGAAAATAGTCATTTTTCGCCATACGTTGACCTTGTAGACATTGTTTGCCCAGTTTTTTTGGACGCAGCCACTGAAGCACAGTTGCCAGAAAAAATATGCCATATAAATGCTGAAAATAGTAATTTTTCGCCATACGTTGACCTTGTAGACATTGTTTGCCCAGTTTTTTTGGACGCAGCCACTGAAGCACAGAGGCCAGAAAAAATTAAACCAGTAGGGTTTGCACCCTAGTTTGTAACGGTGGCGGAGGGAGGAGGACGCTAAAGGACAGCTGTGTGTGGAGTCATGAGGCTTGAAGAGAAGGACAGCTGCATAGAAGTCAGAACAAGTCTTCCGGCGTGCAGTAACCCTCCGAGATCCACCCCTCATTCATTTTAATAAAGGTCAGGTAATCGACACTTTTGTGACCTAGGCGAGTTCTCTTCTCAGTTACAATCCCTCCTGCTGCACTGAAGGTCCTTTCTGAGAGCACACTTGAGGCTGGGCAAGACAAGAGGTTCATGGCAAATTGTGACAGCTCTGGCCACAGATCAAGCCTGCGCACCCAGTAGTCCAGGGGTTCATCGCTCCTCAGAGTGTCGATATCTGCAGTTAATGCCAGGTAGTCCGCTACCTGCCGGTCGAGGCGTTCTTTGAGGGTGGATCCAGAAGGGTTGTGGCGCTGCCTTGGACAGAAAAACATTTGCATGTCTGATGTTACAGACCGGCCAAAGGGCTTTGTCCTTGCAGGTGTGCTCGTGGCAGGATTACTGGCACCTCTGCCCCTGGAATGTTGATGAGTTCCTGAAGTGACATCACCCTTAAAAGCATTGTACAACATGTTTTGCAGGCTGGTTTGTAAATGCCGCATCTTTTCGGACTTGTGGTATGTTGGTAACATTTCTGCCACTTTATGCTTGTACCGAGGGTCTAGTAGCGTTGCGACCCAGTACAGGTCCTTCTCCTTAAGCCTCTTGATACGGGGGTCCTTCAACAGGCATGACAGCATGAAAGACCCCATTCTCACAAGGTTGGATGCAGAGCTATCCATCTCCGCTTCCTCATTATCAAGGACTGCATCATCCACGGTCTCCTCCCCCCAGCCACGTACAAGACCAGGGGTCCCCAAAAGGTCACCACTAGCCCCCTGGGAAGCCTGCTCCTGTTGGTCCTCCTCCTCCTCCTCCACAAAGCCACCTTCCTCCTCTGACTCCACTTCTGGCACCTCTCCCTGCGTTGCAGCAGGTGCCTGGGTTCGTTCTGGTGATTCCGACCATAAATCGTGCGCTTCCAGCTCCTCGTCACGCTGGTCTACAGCCTCATCTGTCACTCGTCGCACGGCACGCTCCAGGAAGAAAGCGAAGGGTATTAGGTCGCTGATGGTGCCTTCGGTGCGACTGACCATATTTGTCACCTCTTCAAAAGGTCGCATGAGCCTGCAGGCATCGCGCATAAGCACCCAGTAACGGGGGAAAAAAATCCCCAGCTCTGCAGATCCAGTCCTACCACCCAGTTCAAAAAGGTACTCGTTGACGGCCCTTTGTTGTTGCAGCAGACGTTCCAACATAAGGAGCGTTGAATTCCAGCGAGTCTGGCTGTCAGAAATCAAACGCCTGACTGGCATGTTGTAGCGCTGCTGAATGTCAGCAAGGCGTGCCATGGCTGTGTAGGAACGTCTGAAATGGGCCGACACCTTTCTGGACTGGGTGAGAACGTCCTGGAATCCTGGGTACTTGGAGACAAAACGTTGGACTATTAAATTTAACACATGTGCCATGCAGGGCACATGTGTTAAATTTCCCAGTCTCAACGCTGCCAACAGATTGCTTCCATTGTCACACACCACTTTTCCGATCTGCAGTTGGTGTGGGGTCAGCCACTGATCGGCCTGTGACTGCAGAGATGACAGGAGTACAGATCCGGTATGGTTTTTGCTTTCCAGGCACGTCATCCCCAAGACAGCGTGACAACGGCGTACCTGGCACGTCGAATAGCCTAGGGGGAGCTGGGGGTGCACAGGTGTGGAGGAGGAGAAGGAGGACCCAGCAGCAGAGTAAGAAGAAGAAGAGGAAGAAGACGAGGTAGAGAGCGATGGAGGAGTAGAGGTGGTGGCAGAACCGCGTGCAATCCGTGGCGGTGACACCAACTCCACTGTTGTTGTTGTTGTTGAGCTACCCATTCCCTGCTTCCCATTCCCAGCCATTACCAAGTTCACCCAGTGGGCAGTGTAGGTGACATACCTGCCCTGACCATGCTTGGAGGACCATGCGTCAGTAGTCATATGGACCTTTGGCCCAACACTAAGTGACAGAGATGCGGTAACTTGGCTCTGCACATGTTGGTACAGGTGTGGTATTCCCTTTTTAGAAAAAAAATTGCGGCTGGGTACCTTCCACTGCGGTGTCCCAATTGCTACAAATTTGCGGAAGGCCTCAGAGTCCACCAGCTGGTATGGTAAAAGCTGGCGGGCTAAGAGTGCAGACAAGCCAGCTGTCAGACGCCGGGCAAGGGGGTGACAGTCAGACATTGGCTTCTTACGCTCAAACATGGCCTTCACAGAAACTTGGCTGGTGGCAGATGACTGGGAATGGGAACAGGTGGTCAAGGTGGAAGGCGGAGTGGAGGGTGGTTCAGATGGGTCAAGGAGAGCAGAGGTAGAGCAGTAAGATGCTGGACCAGAAGGAGTGTGGCTTTTAGTTTGCCTGTTGCCTTTGAGGTGTTGCTCCCAAAGTGCTTTGTGCTTGCCGCTCATGTGCCTTCGCATAGAAGTTGTACCTATGTGGCTGTTGGGCTTACCAAGGCTCAGTTTCTGACTGCACTCATTGCAAATTACAATGCTTTTGTCAGAGGCACACACATTAAAAAAATCCCACACTGCTGACTTTTTGGAAGTGTGCGATCTGGCGGTAACAGTAGAAGTTGGCGGCATTGGCGGCAATGGCGGGTGCGTTGGCTGGCTGAACACAGGTGCCGATACATGTTGTTGCCCTACTGATCCCTGCGGGCTGTCCTCCCTGCTTCTTCTAAGTCTTATTCTCCTACTGCCTCTCTGACTCTCCGTCTCTCCATCTGAACTACCCTCCTCTTGCTCTCTTCTACTAGGCACCCACAAAACATCAATCTCCTCATCATCATTCTCCTCAGATGCATCAATTTCTTCTGACACATCACAGAAGGAAGCAGCAGCGGGGACCTCCTCCTCATCACTCATCATTATGTCCATCTCTGTCGTGTTCTCTGCCAGAATTAAATTTGGTGTAACGTCCTCATCTCCTTCATCTTCTTCTGCCAATAATGGTTGCGCATTACTCAGTTCAAGAAACTCATGGGAAAATAACTCCTCTGACTCCAGTGAAGAAGGGGCACCGGTGGTGGAGGAAGTGTTACGTGGGGTGGCCATAGCAGTGGAGGATGAGGAGGATGTTGTGGTAAAGTTAGAAACGGTAGAGGATGGGGTGTGCTGTGTAAGCCAGTCAACTACCTCTTCAGCATTTTGGGAGTTCAGGGTCATTGGCTTTTTAAAACTGGGCAATTTGCTAGGGCCACAGGATTGCATAGCAGCACGGCCCCTAGCACGGCCTCTGCGTGGCGGCCTGCCTTTGCCTGGCATTATTTTTAAAAAAACAACAACAACAAAAACTCAGTTGGTTTTCCTGGAAACGATAATACACACAGCTAGATGGCGGTTTGAAGAAAACACTGTGCAAATAATGCCTACAAGGTCAACGTATACACAGCGGTGGATACGGATTACGTAAAATATAAGAATGCTGCTTGAAAAAAAGTAACTCAAGTGGTTTTTCTAGAGACGATAATATTATCAATATTTAGACAAAATGTGAACAAGCTCACACAGCTAGATGGCGGTTTGAAGAAAACACTGTGCAAATAATGCCTACAAGGTCAACGTATACACAGCGGTGGATACGGATTACGTAAAATATAAGAATGCTGCTTGAAAAAAAGTAACTCAAGTGGTTTTTCTAGAGACGATAATATTATCAATATTTAGACAAAATGTGAACAAGCTCACACAGCTAGATGGCGGTTTGAAGAAAACACTGTGCAAATAATGCCTACAAGGTCAACGTATACACAGCGGTGGATACGGATTACGTAAAATATAAGAATGCTGCTTGAAAAAAAGTAACTCAAGTGGTTTTTCTAGAGACGATAATATTATCAATATTTAGACAAAATGTGAACAAGCTCACACAGCTAGATGGCGGTTTGAAGAAAACACTGTGCAAATAATGCCTACAAGGTCAACGTATACACAGCGGTGGATACGGATTACGTAAAATATAAGAATGCTGCTTGAAAAAACGTAACTCAAGTGGTTTTTCTAGAGACGATAATATTATCAATATTTAGACAAAATGTGAACAAGCTCACACAGCTAGATGGCGGTTTGAAGAAAACACTGTGCAAATAATGCCTACAAGGTCAACGTATACACAGCGGTGGATACGGATTACGTAAAATATAAGAATGCTGCTTGAAAAAACGTAACTCAAGTGGTTTTTCTAGAGACGATAATATTATCAATATTTAGACAAAATGTGAACAAGCTCACACAGCTAGATGGCGGTTTGAAGAAAACACTGTGCAAATAATGCCCACAAGATCAACGTATACACTACTACAGCGGTGGATACGGATTACGTAAAATATATTATGGCTGCTTGAAAAAAGTCACTCCGGTGTTTTTTCTGGAGACGGTAATATTATGGATATTTAGACAGAATGTGAACAAGGTCACACAGCTAGATGGCTGTTGGTTGAATAACACACTGGGCAAAAAATGCCTACAGGGCAAATAATGCCTAAAAGGTCAACTTATACACTACTACAGCGATGGATACGGATTACGTAAAATTTATTATGGCTGCTTGAAAAAAGTCACTCCGGTGTTTTTTCTGGAGACGGTAATATTATGGATATTTAGACAGAATGTGAACAAGGTCACACAGCTAGATGGCTGTTGGTTGAATAACACACTGGGCAAAAAATGCCTACAGGGCAAATAATGCCTAAAAGGTCAACTTATACACTACTACAGCGATGGATACGGATTACGTAAAATTTATTATGGCTGCTTGAAAAAAGTCACTCCGGTGTTTTTTCTGGAGACGGTAATATTATGGATATTTAGACAGAATGTGAACAAGGTCACACAGCTAGATGGCTGTTGGTTGAATAACACACTGGGCAAAAAATGCCTACAGGGCAAATAATGCCTAAAAGGTCAACTTATACACTACTACAGCGATAGTAAAATAAAAAAAAGTAAAATAAAAAAAAAATGAATATTAAAAAAAAAAAATTACAGTTGGTGCTGCTGAACTACTAGGAGCAGCAGATTAGCACACCAGTCCCACTCCCCAACACTGCTAGACTAATAGCACTGGGCTCTTATAGTAGTAGTAGTAGTAGTAGTAGTAGTAGTAGTAGTAGTAGTAAAACAACAAAAAAATAAATAAAAGCAGTCCTTACAAGGACTACTGTTATTGCAGCAGTCAGCAGATGAGATCAGAAGCAGGACAGCTGCCCACTGCAGCTACATACAGAGCACTGCAGTAGAAGGTAGATTACTAGCCAGCAAAGCTACCTAAGCTTAAATGTCCCTCAAACCCCTGCAGACTTCTGTCCCTCCAATAACAGAGCAGTATCAACACGATTACTAGCCAGCAAACTTTCAACTGTCCCTGAAATCACTAACAGGCAGCAGCTCTCTCCCTACACTATCTCTTCAGCACACACAGGCAGAGTGAAAAAAACGCTGCAGGGCTTCGGTTTTTATAGGGAAGGGGAGTGGTCCAGGGGAGAGCTTCCTGATTGGCTGCCATGTACCTGCTGGTCTGGGGTGAGAGGGCAAAAAAAAGCGCCAACAATGGCGAACCCAAAATGGCGAACGTCGCGCGACGTTCGCGAACTTCCGGCGAGCGCGAACACCCGATGTTCGCGCGAACAAGTTCGCCGGCGAACAGTTCGCGCCATCTCTACTCATGGGGACAGTCATCAAATCTCAGAATCTCAATAAATAACAACGTTGGCATCTTGCGTCTGTCATCCATGCATGGGCATCTATTTCTTCCAATCACTTTTTCTATTTCTTCTTGAGCTTTCTCTAAAGGCAAAAAAAGGTGGTTTTCTTTAAAAAGGTATTGTGGAGCATGACATTTTTGTTTTTAGGAGCTGCAAAACTGGTAAATGAGCAACTCAATAACAAGTATTAATGGAAGAGAGACTTGTACTGAAAGCACTGGCCACTTTCTTTTTTGTTTGATGTTTACTTCAGAAGAGCTAGCGTCTACCTATGGCTGCTTCAGTAAAATGAGAAAGCTGTATCTCAAGGTAGATCCCACTGTCTCTGTTCCAGCAAAAAACACATTTACGGTGGTCTTCAGCATCCTCTAATAATTAAAATGTCAGTGTTTTTTTCCCCTAGAATATATAAAATTTAGATATGTGCATGAGTTTGATCAAAAGGGATACATTTAAGACTAATCCATGATTGAGATGGATATATATATATTTCCATATACTGTATATACACAGAATATATATATATATATATATATATATATATATATATATATATATATATATATCATGTACATACCATACACACCATTCTTGTTCTTTTCACCATTAATTCAGCAAACATACAGCCTATTATATACATCAATGGTTTGGTTCATGGTCTACAACCTTTTTCACCATACAAACATACGTCAATAAAGATACAAAATTTAAACCCTCATTGTCCCACCTATTATGTGACATCATATCCCCTCAAAGCTCCTAATGTTACCCTTTTGCCAAGGCAACTAACCATCTGAAAGCAAAGACAAAGTGAAGGTCTGAAATCATAGTACAAAACCATGACTGATACAAACTTCCCTACAGGATAGAATCCGGATGAGAGTTGCGCCCTGGGCGCCAAATGATGGCGATTTTTCGTTAGCATTACTTCGGCAGTGCAAGCATTTTTGCTAGTGATCTTGCGCTTAGGTCAATTTGCATAGGGCAGGTAATTTAAAGTTGTATGGACGTCTTTATTATAAATGCTTGTGCAAATGCTTGAAGTTACCACTTTTTCTTACAAAGGAAGCTTAATAAAGACAAGAATAATTAATGGTTGCTATGGGTGATTAGACACCAGACACCAAAATTCTTCTCTACCTTTTTTGAAATGCCTCACACATTAGTTTACTAAAAATGATCACAGGAAATTATACATTTTTCATCCAGGTTATTTCATGTAAGGGGTCATTTGCTTTAATCCCAGATGCAGAAGCACTTGAGCCTTTGCAACTTGTACCCGATTGGAAATGCGGGATACTGGGTTATGTGTGGGCATTATTCTTGTTCTAAACCTTAATAGAATATAGATATATATAATATAATATATATCTCTAAGATCAGCGGTTAACAATTTGTCGAAAAAAAAAAATCCATAGCATTCTACAATTGCCCTATAAATAAATAGGGTTTAAAAAATTTTTTAGTTTACTTCCATAATTGTTCATTTGGAAAACAAACACACTGATTTGGCTGACTAGACTTTATCTGCTAACAACAGCAGATAGGCCTTGTTAGCTATTAAACACCAAGCAGCTTGTTTATTTATGAAAGACAAAGGGCTTTTTCTGGATGGATTTATATTTTGATTCCAGCTCTTAAACGGGACATTGGAAAGGGCCCAGAGACTGGCCAAGTTGGGGATGTTCACACTGGAGAAGAGGCGCTTAAGGGGTGATATGATAACTACTGTATGTAGAACAATATATGGGGATCATATAATAATCTCTGGAACACTTTATTTACTGGTAGGCCCTCCCTTCACCCTCGAGCGACAGCACCCCACTTCCGGGTTCCCTTTATAGACCTGCGCTACCTTACCTGCTGATGATGTCACAAAAGGGGAGGGGTGAGCAGGCACGTGGCTATAAAACTGGAAGCCAGAAGTTGGAAGAAGTTACACGGTGGCAAATAGGGGTGCAAGGTCGGCACAAACCTGATCAGCCCTTAGGTAAACCCGTGGGCCCTGTGGGTATTGGGCCGGCCCACACATCACTAGTGGGCACCCATTCCAATTAGAAGAAAGGAGGATCCGGCTAAATAATCAGATGGGTGTTTTTTTACAGTGGGAACTGTGAAGATGTGGAATTGTCTCCCTGAATCAGTGGTACAAACTGATACATTAGATAGCTTTAAGAAGGGGTTGGATGGTGTTTAGCAAGTGAGGGAATACAGGGTTATGGAAGATAGCTCATAGGGACTGGTCCAATTTCCATCTTGGAGTCAGAAAGCAAATTTTCCCACTTCTGAGTAGGGTTGCCACCTTTTATAAAAAATTTTTACCGGCTGCTGGGGGGTGGGGCCTCAAAGGGGCGGGACGTGACATCAAAAGGGCGGGTGTGGCGTCAAAAGGGGTGGGCCCACACCACGGACACCACGGACGCTAGAAGAGGCAAAAGAAAAGGTAAGTTGCAGGGTATTGGGGGCGATTGGGGGCAGGCCGAGGGCTCCTTTTCATCGTATTACAAATTTACCAGCAGCTACATTGCCGGTAAATTTGTAATACCGGCCCCGGCCTTGGCAGGTATTTTACTGGCTAGGCCAGTAAAATACCGGCCGGGTGGCAACCCTACTTCTGAGGCAAATTGGAGAGGCTTCAAATGAGGTGTTTGCCTTCCTCTGGATCAACTAGCAGTTAGGTAGTTTATATATAGACTTAAAAGGTTGAACTTGATGGAAGTGTGTCTATTTTCAACCTAACTTACTGTGTTACTATAACGGCAGATAAAAACAAACTGTACAAATGAGAAACATGGCCAAGTTGCCATTGAAAACACATCATGGCTACAGATGAAATCCCATATAATGTTTAGGAGATAACAAGTGGGATATTTTCTTGCCATAAATTACCCTTTAGAAAAGCTGTGCCTGTGCCATTTTCAGCAGTATAAAGCCAAGCAACTGAGGACTCAATGGACAAAAAATTAAGAATTTATTATGTGGTTCTATCATTAGGCTGATGGCAAACAGGAAGTTTTCTCCACTGGTGTTAAAGAGCCAGTCCACTGCCTTCTGCTACCTGCATGTGCAGACAGTCATGGCAAATAACAATGGATAGTGCAGAAATATTGAAGTATGCATGTGCTATTAGTCTTCGGGTGGTTTAGGGCAAGAGGCAATAGTGTTCTATTAATAAAATGAATTAAAGAGATGGAATAACAAAGGTATGTAAGTCAAAGAAAGCAGGAAACTCAGAAGCGAAACAGAATTGTTTATGACCAAAGTAGGAATATTGGAAGGACAAAGAACTTAAAGGCCTTGTTGGTGAGCTGCTCAATTTTAAATAGAAATGAAGATACTAGAAGTGTGGAGCATGTGAACTATATATGGTAAGGTGGTCTTGTCTTAAAATGTTGGTGTCAATCTTTGAATGTAAACCCAGACGCAACAATCACAAATGAACTGGTTGATCTTTTAGATCTCTTCCACATATGTAATATAAATATGTACATTGCACAGGTGCAGTGAGCCATAGTATCCAATAAGATGTTTTCTATAAAACAGATGATTATGAAAGGATTGCTTAGGGGCAGATTTATCAAGGGTCGAATTGAGAATTCTAATTTTTGGATTTCAAGTTTATTTAAGTGGAATTCGACTAAGAGTTTAAAAAAAAAAATCAAACTCTGAATTTCAAAATTTATCATGTACTGTCCCTTTAAGAATTCATCTAAACCTGCCAAATTGGTGTTTTAGCCTATGGGGGACCTCCTACAATCAATATGGAGTCATTTGGTGGACTTTTGAAAATCAAAATTTTTATTTATTTATTTTAAAAAACTTGAATCTAATTTTATTCCAATTCGAGTTTGCTAGTCGATCCTATTCACCATACATTTTTAAATGTTTTAAATAAATTTTGATTGGTCGTTTTTTTTTTTCGAATTTCGAATATGGGAGTTTAAAAAACTTGAATCTTATGTTATTCCAATTCGATTCGAGTTTGCTAGTCGATCCTATTCACCATACATTTTAAAATGTTTTAAATAAATTTTGATTGGTCATTTTTTTTCAAATTGCGAATATGGGAGTTTATGGAGTTTTTAAAAAACCGAACCTTGATAAATCTGCTCCTAAATGTGCCTTAATGAACTTCAGGCTTTTATTCAGTCAGAGCTGTTTCTTGCTTGTTGTGACCAAAATAACATACTTCCACATTTTTGTAACTAAATATTTTTTATTGGATAGGATTTATATTATATGATGAATAATATAACTACAAGGTCAGAGTATATAATAAATGATGATTGGGGTTATGTAATAAAAGGCACTAAGTTTGCCATGGGGCAGTAACCCATAGCAACCAATCAGCAGGTAGCATTTACTAGTCACCTGTTTAAATGTAAGAGTCTTATTGGCTGTCATGGGTTAATGCTCCTGGGCAAACTTAGTGCCTTATATTACATATGGGGGTATAAGTTTAGCAGGCTGTACAAAGCTAAGAAAGAACAATGAAAAAGCCCTGAAATTGTCCTTTATAAAATAAAATACAAATAAATAGTATAATTTCAGAAAGAAGTAATAATTAATTTGTATACTGCTTCACATTAGCAGCAATTGCACCTCCACATTTTTTTTGGACGTTGTATGTCACTATTACTGTGCATGCAAAGGCATAATGGAAAGTTTCCTATTTCTTGTAAGCTTTAGAGATGGCCATACTCCTGTTCATAAAGGGCTTCCATCTTGACTCCTCCAAAAGGAGTCTGCAGCTTATTGGCCCATGTATGGAGCCCTTCTAATGGCCAGCCTGATCAATATCATGCAAAATCCTGCAAGGAGCACATTGGAGCACAGGCAACGCCTCACTTGATAAATTTCCTTAGACACAGTAGGATCTGTTCATTGACCTGGGGGCCAAATGATTGGATCATCCCAGTTTGGATGATCGGCCATATTTGGTCAAATCTGGAAAAGATCTGCTCACTTGGTGATCAAACAAGTGTATGGCCAGCTTTACACAGAAAATGTCTGCTACAATGTAAATACTGTTGCTGAATATCTAAAGAAGTGTTTGGTGTATTTTATAATAAGAATTAAGGGGCCGATTCACGAAATTCGGGTGAAGGGTTCGAATAAAAAAAAATTCGAATTTCGAAGTTTTTTTGGGCTACTTCGACCATCGAATTGGTTAAATTCGATCGAATTCGAACGATTCGAACGATTAGAAGTAAAAATCGTTCGACTATACGACCATTCGATAGTCGAAGTACTGTCCCTTTAAGAAAAACTTCGACCCCCTACTTCGGCAGCTAAAAGCTACCGAAGTCAATGTTAGCCTATGGGGAAGGTCCCCATAGGCCTGCCTGTGATTTTTTTGATCGAAGGATTTTCGTTCGATCGTTTGATTAAAATCCTTCGAATCGTTCGATTCGAAGGATTTAATCGTTCGATCGAACGAAAAATCCTTCGATCGATCGATCGCAGGATTTGCGCTAAATCCTTCGAATTCGATATTCGAATTCGAAGGATTTAAATTCCCAGTCGAATATCGAGGGTTAATTAACCCTCGATATTCGACCCTTCGTGAATCGGCCCCTTAATGTTTAATAAAATTACTTAAACATATATAGAGCTATGTTGGTTGTATGATCGCTATGTTGTAGTGCTATGTTGTCTACTAAATTGAAGGAGTAAAGCTATACATTGTGTATCTACTAAAAACATAGATTGTAGTACTAAACCACCATATAGTAGAACCCACTCCACATGACACACTTTTGGTATGTTAGTGACACTAAAGAAATATAAAGCAAGTGCTTGACTATTGCACCCATTCCTGTATCAATCCACATTAACACATTAACAAATACAGGTATGGCATCTGTTATCTGGAAACTTGTTATCCAGAAAGCTCAGAATTACAGAAAGGCTGTTTCCCATAGACTCCATTAGAATCAAATAATCCAGATTTTAAAAATATTTGTCTTTTTCGTTGTAATAATAAAACAAGACCTTGTACTTGATCCAAATGAAGATATAGTTAATCCATATTGAAAACAAGACCAGCCTGTCGGCTTTATTTAATGTTTACATTATTTTCTAGTAGACTTAGGGGCAGATTTATCAAGGGTCGAATTTCGAAGTTGAAAATATTTTGAAATTCGACCATCGAATTTAAATACTTCGATTTCGAATATTGAAGTCGTAGTTTGTTTTTCAGCGAATTTGGGTATCCTGCGGCCGAAGTAAAATCGTTCGATTGAACGATTCGAAGGATTTCAGCGATCGATCTAACGATTTTACTTCGATTTCCAAAAACGTAGAAAAATGCTCTAGAAGGTCCCCATATGCTAACATAGCACTTCGGCAGGTTTAATTTGGCGAAGTATTGAAATCAAAGTTTTTTAAAAAAGACAGTACTTCGATTATGGAATGGTCGAATATTCCAACGATTTTACTTCGAATCAAAGTCGTAGTAGCCTATTCGATGTTCAAAGTATCCAAAAAATTAGTTCAAATTTCGAATTTTTTTACTTCGAAAATTCCCTCAAATTCACTTTGACCCTTGATAAATCTGCCCCTTAAGGTATGAAGATCCAAATTATGGAAAGATCCGTTATCCAGAAACCCCAGGTCCCGAGCATTCAGGATAACAGGTACCACATATAACATATAAATGTTAATTAGTCTTTTTTGTTTTTTATTAAAGTGTTTTTTTATCAAAGGACCAGTAACACAAAAAAATGTATTTCTACCTAATGAAAAAAAACCACCCAGGCAGACACCAACTTTAAATTTGCAAAGTCTTTATTAAGAAATTACTTACTGATTCTCTGCTTGCGCTCCTCTGACAAGTGACAGGGTGACGATCCATCGTGGGGCGCTCGATTTCTCCTCCCTGGCTATCTCCTATAGAAGGAAATAGAGTGCCGCACAATGGATCGTTGCCCTGTCACCATTTCTGAAGAGGAGCGCAAGCAGAGAATCGGCAAGTAATTTCTTAATAAACTTTGAGAATTAAAAGTTAAAACTGTCTTTGTGTTTTTTCTTCCATTAAGTAAAAAACAATTTAAAAAAAAAAAAAAAAATGTATGTTACTGGTCTTTTAAGATCTAGAAGGTATACTAGCATGATCACCCATTTTTTTGATAGCCTTCAGTACCAACTACTGTAAGTTAGAGAGACACAAATTAAACTGAATCCAATACATTAGCGAGGAATGAGGCAGAGCTTGTACGGATGAGGAACATTCCCAAAGCCACTCAACTCAGGTGTAAGGTCCAAGTCATCCGTGTCTACTGGAGACCTCAGTGTAAACTTCTGTAGAATGGTTGAAATAAACAGAAAGAGCTCCATCCGAGCCAGACCCTCCCCGGCGCATATTCTCTTCCCTGTAAGGGTAACAAAAAAAACAGTGTAACATTTTTATGAGTTTTTTCTTATGTGACTTCCGCCAGAACAATGTAAAATAATGGCGTCAAATCTGACGTTCGCATGGCATGAGATTACACACACCTTCTCCATTTATTTAACACAGTTTATTGGCGAATTACGTTTTACATAGCATAATAAACATGCCCGTCAGCTTTGACAACAACACAATTTTAGCTCCACTAGACTAATTGAAACGAACTGCTGATTTGATGCTACGGGTTGTTGCACAAGTGCACCTTGTCACCTGTGATATTAAGGTAATTACATTACTGTGGTTCACCCTGTCTATGACACCCATGTCCTTACCACCTCTGAATGTAAAATTTGCTGCTTGGTAGACACTTCACTTGCAATAATGCAGACATGATTGTTTTTGATTACTGTAGTTCTTCTAGAGAATATTGTGATCTTAGTTATCTGTGTGCACTGACCTTAAAACCTTTGTGGGACATTCACTAAGATTCGTTGTTGCGCCAGCGTCCGCTTCCCCGCACTTCGCCAGGCGTATTTTTGCCAGCGCTACCCAAATTCACTAAAATCCAAAGTTGCGCTCAGGGGAAGCGTAAGGTTGCGAAGTTGCGCTAGCGTTAATTCGCCAAACAAATCAAAGTTATCGCTAGCGATGGTTAATTTGCATACAGCGCCAAATTGAAGTTACAATGGAGGTATATGTAGCAACACTACAAATGCCTGGGAAACCTTCAAAACAGGAAATAAAATGTTTATTTTGCCCTAGACATGAGCCCACTGTATAGTTAAGTTGCCATGAGTTAGGAAATGTAGGGGGGAAGGAGGGTAGCCCCAAAAATTTTTTTGATCTTTTTCAGCCTATCACCCATAAAAATTATGGGACTTAGAAAATGTTTTAACTTTTTTTGAAGCAATCCCTATCTACTCTATTGCACTTCGCCTGGTCTGAGGTGGCGAAGGAAGTCTAGCGTAAAAGGTAGCGTTCAGTACAATGCGCTTGTTAGTGAATTTGCGTAGTTACGCCCATTGCGCAAAATTCACCAGGCGTAAGGGTGCGAAGTAACACTAGCGAATTTATGCCAGCGTCCGTTAGTGAATCGGCAAATTATCGAAAATGCTCTACTCTGGCGCATTCACGCTAGCATTAGGCGCTTCGTCGATTAGTGAATTTGCCCTCATGTGACAAAATCTTTTTTTTTTTTTGTCGCCAGGCGACAAAATCTCCCCGAATCTCCTCATGTGGCCTTAACCTTATGTGGCAAATACATTGGTAAGCAGTCGGCTTTTTCACGTTAAAAGACTGGTTAAGCAAATCTGTAATACAATTTCCATCATTTTACAATAATGTACATACCTGAGGAAAAAGGCATGAATCCATCGTTCTTACAAAACTTTCCATTTTCATCTATGAAATGCCCAGGATTGAATAAATCAGGGTATTTAAACTGCTTTGGGTCATGCAGAACAGAGCTGAGCATTGGATATACTGTGGTACCCTAAAAATGAATTAGAAGACTTTTTACATGAATTGGAAGAAATATGATATTGCCCAAATAAAACTCATTTAAATTAAAGGGGAACTCCAGCTCACAGAGGCCTACATAACACAGAAACCCCTTAAATAGGGATGTAGCGAACAGTTCGCCGGCGAACTAGTTCGCGCGAACTTCGACTGTTCGCGTCCGCCGAATGTTCGCGAACGTCGCGCGACGTTCGCCAATACGAGTTCGCGTTCGATTCGAACAAAAATCGTTCGACCATTCGACCATTCGATTCCTTCGGCCGCTAAAATCGAAGGATTTTCGTTCGAATCGAACGATCTAAGCCATTGGATCGAATGAAATCATTCGATCGAATGGCTTCGATCGTTCGATTCGAACGAAAATCCTTCGATCGAACGATTACAATCCTTCGATCGTTCGAATCGAACGATTTTCGGATGTTCGAAGTTCGCGAACTGTTTGCGAACTGTCCGCATTTTTTGGCGGTGTTCGCGAACGGCGTTCGCGAACACATCGGCGGCGGTTCGCTACATCCCTACCCTTAAATACCCACCACAGTTACCTGTTTCTTCAAAAAGTAGGAATAAATGCCATTGTCTATGCTGAAATCCAGCTGTTTATCAGTTCTTCTCTTTCTGCATCATTTGAAATCCTGGCAGGGAAGGAGGGACTAAACACTGATGTTACAAATTGTAACAACTTCTCCACAGCTTACAGACAGCATGCAGGGACTACATAACCCACAATGCATTGCACTGTTATGTTCTATTCCTTATTAAAATCACATGTGCAGGGAATTGTGGGGATGCAGGCTAAGGACAGATGGCTGCTGATACAAAGTAACAGTAGTCAGCCAGCTCAGCAAAGTAGTCAGAGAGATCAGCAGGAGAGCAGGGGGCTAGGCTTAGGGAACTGCCAGAAACCATTAAAAATCATAAAAAGTCTGCATATTTTTTAATTGATGTATATTGCAAAGTTGCCTGAAATTATGTTTACTTTCTAAAAGCTTAAGTTATGTTTTTGTGGAGTTCCCCTTTACGTTAAAGTGTATCATGCTGGCCAAAACATACCTGAAATCTCTAATAAAGTAAAGACAAAAGGACTCATTTTTGAACACTAAAGGGCTGATTTATTAATGCTTGAGTCTCCCATTCCTAAAGTCAGGCGAGGTTTCTGCATCCAAATACATCTGCTTGCTGTCGATTGAGGTTTTTTTTGTGGTTTTAGGAACTGAAGGCCACAGCATTAATACATCTGCCCCTAAGTACATCAGTGTAATGACCAGCAGCAACTAATTCAAATTGTGTTTGATCATTCTACTGTAAATTAAACTTCAGCACCTGATTTAGTAAATAAATCTAAATATTTTTATTTCAAATATTTTATATTAAAATTAAAAAAGTTATACACTAAACTTTTTAGAAGGCCAAAAGTACAAAGGGGTGCAACTCTGTGACCCTTTGTGCACATTCAGGCATCATTTCTGGCCTGGGCATGGCTAAATCCCAATTTAATTTCACAATAGCTACTCAACCAACATTAAATTAGAATGTATAAATATATAATGCATATATTTAAATCTGTGGGTCAGAATAATTGCCTAAACAAATTGTTGTTAGTAGTGATGGGCGAATTGGTCCTGTTTCGCTTCGCCATGAATTAGGTGAATTTCCCGCAAAATTTGTGAAACTGGCGGAAAATTCAGAAAACATTGATTTTGAAGCTGGCGACCATTCGCCATTAAAGTAAATGGGTGTACGTTTAAATGGGAAAAAGCGTTGACGCTGGCGTCAAAACCAGCAAATTTGCCGTGAGTTGACGCCTGGCGAATAAATTCGCCCATCACTAATTTGTTCTGCCAGTATATTCAATAAATTATTAATCTTTTGTTAATTAAAATAGTACTGATGTTATAACACATATGTGTCTGAAAGTTTTGACTGGCGGTCACTGAATTCTCACCTTTGGAATGCAATAACCCTGAAACTTAACGTTGCATGTCAGTTTGTGGGGAATTCCCATGGGTATAATGTCAATGAATCTCTGGATCTCATGTATAACAGCATCTGTGTATGGCATGCGGGAACGGTCCTCGATACATGGAGCCCGATTCCTGCCAATGACGCTATCGATCTCTTTATGGATTCGCTCTATGGGAAAAGTTTAAGGTTCATCATTCCAATCCATTTTTGGCTAAATGCAACATTGAAAAATTACAAATCACAGCAACAAACATTTCCTAAACCTCTTTACTTCCAGCTCTGCTTTTAGCCTCTCAGTGGGCTGGTGATTTGTTTTGACTGTACTCATAAGAACAGGAAGTAGAATGCGACTTGGCTTTTGGTGTAAGATACATAAAAAAATTCCATATTTCATAAAATATAACAATAGGCAAAGCAATAGGCATAACATTTGTTCAGCACAAGCTCTGTGTATTGAATGATTGTTGAATAAGTGGATTTACTGAGTGTATAATAGGTTTATTTAATTTTTAATTCATTTCCTTGGGACAATTTTTTCTCTGTCAAGTATTCTGCATGCCTCACCCTCAGTCTGTGTACTAACAGGTACTCAAGCTTTTCAAGTCTGGGTGCCTTCCATTTGTTTTTCTTTGTATGTAGAGCAGAGCTAGCCTTTTGGGTTCCCTTCAGTATTGTGTTATGCCCCACTGTATACCAAAGGGTAGAAGTCAAAATGCTGTAGGAACCTAGAATAGAGGTGGGCTCCATTGTGGGAGATACATTTTCTACCACCATTGCACACATGGCTATTGTACAATATATATATTATATATATATATACATATATATATATATATATATATATATATATATATATATATATACACAATATACATTAATATATATGTTTCATGTTTGCATGTTTCATGCCTCATAACGTCCCTTGCTTGGAAGCAAGATTTCTCCTCATTGAAACACTTAGGGGGTTATTTACTAAACTCCGAATGCAAAAATCACGAACAATTTGTGATTTTTTTAAACAAAATCGGGCTTTTAAAAAAAAATCATGAATTTTTCAGGATTTATTAAATAAAGGATGGAAAAGTCAGAAAATCCGGCATCTCAGACCTGTCGAGGTTGCATATAAGTCAATGGGAATAGTCCCAATGATTTTTTGATGTGCACTGGGTTTCGTGCAATACCCTGAAGTTTTCGGGCAAAAATCTGAGTTTTTGGGTCAAAAATCTGAAAAAAACGTGAAAATCGGATGAAAAATCCGAAAAAAATTGTGAAAATGAGATTTTTTCCCACAAAGCTATTTTTCGGAAAATTTTATAATAAATAAGCATAAAAACCCAAGCGGAATCGATCGGAGTTTGCAGCAGAAAATATTGAGATAAATTCGGACTTTGATAAATAACCCCCTTAGAGATGGACATCTCTAAAATAATATATATTATAAATGAATCTCAAACAAGCCCGTACATCTCCATATACCTTCAATATCTGGGTGCTTGAGCAGAATTAGCAGGCCATATCGCAGTGTTGTGCTGACAGTTTCTGTTCCAGCACCAAACAGATCAAAAGTGGTATTAACAGCACCCACCATGTGAAACTCAGTCTGGGGCACATCCTTTTCCTAAAGCAAAAGAGAAAAAAAAACTAACTGGTTTTGTCATCATCCAAAATAAAAATGTCATTTATATTACTGTATTGAATTTCCAAGTGTGTCTGTTGGAATGTAAACAATTACAAAACCTGTTTTTTTATGATGAGATATTTAAGAAACCTAACATTTACAACAAAAGAACCCATATTCTAGTTGGGCAGACTGCCATTTTTTGGTCCCAAAATTGACCAGTAATCTGCCAGCTAGATCTGTGGTGGTCTAATTGGTAGCCACTGTTGGCCAGTGTATAGCTAGCTGAACAAATATCCTTTTAATTTACAAGTGATACCTATCTCATCGCTAGTTTCACATGCATTCTCCTTTCCTAGATCATATGAACCTACCTGTTGCATTTTTATGAGGAAACAGTCAATAAAATCTCTAGGAGAACTAGGGTCAAGAGTCTCTTGGTGCATTTTGATCCTCTTCAGAATAAACTCCTGAAGACCATCAACATTTTTGAAAATTGTGTTGTGGGGCCCCGGTAGCTTACCCATGACTTTTGGAAATATATTGTACAACTGAAAGAAAAAAAGTTAGAGCTTCTTTAAACAATACTAAAAGAAATAAATCAGATTAACTATTTTAATAAACCAAAACTTTTGAATCAACCAATATTTAATTAATTCATTCATTGTATCTATCTTCTCCCCAAAGTGTAAAATAATTCATTAGACCTGGTTTTTACTCATTTACCAATGACAGTGCTTGCCCTTTAAGTTATGGGTTCTGTGTCCTTTATACACTTAGGGGCATATTTATCAAGGGTCGAATTTCAAATTTGAAAAACTACCAACAGACCAACTGAAATTAAGTCAAAGTTTTTTTGGTCAGTTTCCGATCAAATAGGTCCGTATTCGGCTGAAGTAATAGTGCATTAGATCGAATTGGATTCGAAGTTTTTCCCAAAAAAACTTTAATTTTTCAAGTCCAAACAATTGACTCAAAATAGGTTCTAGGTGGTCCCCCATTCGGCAGATTTTAAATGGTGAATGGTCGACGCTGAACTTTTAAAGAGACAATACATTTTTCAAAATTGAATCGAATTTGGACTGTTCCCTAGTAGAAGTACATAAAAAATAGCTTGAAATTTGAATTTTTTTGAATTTGAAAATTCACCTCGACCTTTGATAAATCTGCCTCTCCCAGTCCAGACCAAGCCACCTGCAGCACAGACTAAAGGTGCCAAGTACTCTCAGCAGTTTACACTGACATACAGCAGGGATCAGGGGTTCCAGTTGGCCAGTTAGATCCTGACAATGGCTGTGCCATGTTGGACTAATAATTTATGGACATTAATTTATCAATTTATATTTATATCAATTTATATCAAGGGTTGTGATTGGGGAAATAAATATTCTTTATCTTAAGTTTTTCCCCCCTCCAGTTCTTTCTTCTAAAATTGACCCTAAAACCTGAAAAGCAAAGCTTATTAATTTTTAATATCTAGAGAAAATAAGCAATCAATGAATATAAAAATAACATGTAATAACAAATCACTAACAAAAGAGAAATGCTTACCTGTCCCCAAATAGAACTGAAGCCTCTGAAAGTTTGATTTATGAGATTTAGGAGTCTAAGGTATTCTGTATCTTCATATTCAAACCTGTCTCCAAATACAATGGAGCAGATTACATTGGAAACAGCTTTGCTAAAATAAAATGTTGGATCCACAGGCTTGCCTAGGTTAAAGACAGATTAACTAGATTAACATATTAGATTAGTAATCAACATCGGTTTTACATGAATATATTTATGGGTAATTTTCTCTTCATTTGTTAATCTCATAACTGGTTATAATAACCAGGTACCAGAACATGTTCTAAGAGTTATGGTACACAGGCATTTCTGCCATCAAAGTCCTTTCAGAAATAAATATTGTAATATAAAAAGTCATTGATGTTGAGTTGACAGCTAGTGACATACAGTATTAGTTGATATTTTTGAGAAAATTAGCTATTTAACAGAACTAAGTTAATTGTTTAATTGTTTTAATTAATTGATGTCTAAGGGGCACATTTACTTAGCTCGAGTGAAGGATTAGAATAAAAAATACCTCAAATTTCGAAGTATTTTTATGGCTACTTCGACCATCGAATTGGCTACTGCGACCTTCGACTACCACTTATGGTCCCCATAGACGCGACGATTCTTCTTGCTGAACGACCGATTTTAGGGAAGCCCGACCGATCCTTCGAAATTATCGTGCGGTTAGTGGTATTCGAACGATCGTACATCTTACGATTTTTCGGCCGACATCTGTCGGGAAATTGATCGGCCAGGTCAAAAAATCTTTGTCGGTCCCAGTGCAATCTCTCTATGTTTGCAGGGCCAAGCAGGCAGCTCCCCTTTGTTTTCCTGGTAAATTGGTCTTTTTAGTTGATGGTAGATTCGTACGATCGTACGATCGTTCTGAGAAGATCGTGGTCTCACGATCAGGATCTGATCTTTTAAAAATCTCAACATCTATGGCCAACTTTAGAATCGAATGATTTGAACTAAAAATCATTTGACTATTCGATAGTCGAAGTACTGTCTCTTTAAAAAAACTTTCGACCACCTTCTTCACCACCTAAAACCTACAGAGCACCAATGTTAGCCTATGGGTCCCCATAGGCTGTCCTAGCTTTTTTGGATCGAAGGAAAATCCTTCGATCGATGGATTAAAATCCTTCGAATCATTTGATTCTAAGGACTTAAACGATTTTTTCTTTAATCGTTCAATCGAAGGAAATGAGGTAAATCCTTTCGACTTTGTTATTCGAAGTCGAAGGATTTTACTTTGACGGTCAAATATCAAGGGTTAATTAACCCTCGATATTCGCCAATAGTAAATGTGCCCCTAAATCAAAATATCTAGTCCCCACAGGTTTATTTTTGACAGTGATTCCTCAATATAATAAATAGCACACTTGCAGAATTATGATATGACTTTCACTTTTGCAGCGTGAAGCATGATGTAGGTGGTTGCAACAACAGCAGCTTATGCATAAAAGTTGCACACGCTGGGTAATAGTCTCTTCTTGTGTACAAGCACAGCCAAGAAAATAAGGGACTTTCTTTAAGTGATCTTTAGACAGAATGGCATAGGCATCTGATATGCCCAAAAAGGCATGAGGACCATGGTGGACCATGACTGACCATGGCAGTTTGTTACATAACTAAATAAATAATTTTTCTAAAAGCTTTCTCTTCTGTAAGTATAGTTTTTTTTTTGCTAAGTTATGAGATTCACTTTAATAATTCAACTGCAGTCTTTTCTGATAAAGTGTCCGTTTTACATTCTACATACAATAACGAACGTATCAAAATGTTATGTATTGTGGAAATCTCCACCTTTGGTGTTTTTGAATTCTTTTGTAAGGAAATGCGCCTCCTCTTGGATTCTTTCCTCTATGCTTCTCTTTCCCATCCCAAAATTCCTCAGGGTCATCAGGGAAAATCTTCTTAGCTGTTTCCAGCGTTCTCCATTACTAGCAACAACCCCTAAAAGAAATGAGTAATTAAGTGCAAAGCTGCAGAACATATTGTAGAGTGGAACACAAGTGGAACTAAACACTTGCATGGGTAGAATGCCCCACTGCAGAGTGATATACAGCATATATGGAAGGGGGCAATGGAAAGCTCAGGCATTATCTATGTTTTAAAATGGTAGCAAATTAAAATTTTTGCTGCCAAAGTTTTAATTTTGCCTTTTTTGACTTTAAGGGACCTATTCATTAAACTTAAAATTGTTCTGGTTGAGTTTTTAATGTGGAAAAACTTGAATGTTTAGAGGAGAATTTCCCCCCCGAGATTTATTATGCTCCAAAGCTACTAAAAGTCAGAATCTGAAAATACTCCAGCAGATGTCAATGGCAGATGGTCCCTTTAACAATTGGAACATTTTATTTGCCTTCATGATTTTTGAATCGGGCTGTTTGACGCTGGTTTTCTTTCGATACATTACAATTTTTCGTTTGATAATCCGAAGAATTTCGGATTTCAGAGTCTCATGATTCGAAATTGTTGCAAGATTTTGTCGCACATGGACAATTTCTGATCCGAATTGTTATTACATTAAGCCAGATCGTGGATGGGAGTTTGGTCAAATTATTATTATTATTATTATTAATGGGAAAAAAAATCAAGTTTTAATAAAAAGCCCCCTTATTGTGTGTATGCCTTTTTCCCACAGATATATTTTCCAATATTAGCCCTCACAGAAAACAGCTATTGGAAATTAAATCTATCACACATACTTTTCTAGGTCACCTGAGTAATACATCCATATTTAGATGGGACTCCACATGTGATTTCTGTGTATCCTCCATTAAGCCAAAGGGACTTGCCCCAGTTCCATAGGCAATCAGCATACAGAGAATTTATATCAAAAGATTTTGATATAAATTCTCTGCACCTGAGTAATACAGACAACTACTAATTGAGGTCAATAAAAGAAGCCAACCTGACCCCTTATTAGTCTTTATATGGGGCCTTTCAAATGGTCTGCCCAACAGATACAGTATCCGAATGAAACATTTTCTCTTCTCATTCTGTTCTTTTGTTTTCTTTCTCTGCAACTTTCTTTTAATAAAGGACCAGAAACATAAACATTTTTTTTAAACAAATTTGTTTGTATACTACAAAAAACCCAGCAACACATATTAAACTTAAAATCGCAAAGTCTTTATTTAGAAAAAACTTACCAAGTCTCTCCGCTTGCGCTCCTTTTCAGAAAAGACATTGTGCGGCTCTCCTTTTCTCCTCCCTGGCTATCTCCTTTAAGGAAGACAGGGAGAAGAAATCGAGCGCCGCACAATGGATCACCCGATCGTCTTTTCTGAAGAGGAGCTTAACTGGAGTTATTTCTAAATAAAGACTTTTAAAGTTTAATATGTGTTGGTAGTTTTTTTTCGTAGTATACAAACAGTAACGTAGCTAGAGGGGGGCAGGCCCTGGTGCGTGTACGGCCTGCATTTCAGTGGAGCGCGGGCTGCCGGGGGTCCTGAGGGGGTGCAGGCCCTGGCCCACTCGCACCCCCTGCTCCACCGGT
The DNA here is from genome assembly GCA_038501925.1 of Xenopus petersii. NCBI lineage: Eukaryota > Metazoa > Chordata > Amphibia > Anura > Pipidae > Xenopus > Xenopus petersii. Next base: position 20,360,180 of record CM076687.1, on the reverse strand, counting down.
AGTTCCGCCACTGTATACAAACACATTTTTTTAATTTTTTTTGATGTTACTGATCCTTTAATAGGACAGAAAAGTTCAATCAATCATATATTTTTCCATTTCACTGTATTAGATATCCTACCCTTGAAAAACCAATAAAACTTGTCAGATTTAAAAAAAAAAAAAAAAAAAGTCTAGAAACCCATCTGGTAGTTTTATAAAATACCATTGGCCCAGCACATCTATGGACCAATTGGGCAAACGTCTACTCTTTTGGTGACGTAGCTAAGAAATGTATATCTGCACGAGGTCTTGATGGACATATTGAAGTCCTTTACAGCATCTAAGCTTCTAAGCTCTTTAAAGTCTATTGTGTGTAATTATTTGTTGAAAAACTAAAAATCGCTCTTAAACTGTCATACCATGACCTCCCTGGGATATCTTGTCCAGTAGCGGCATATACCCACGAGCGCCAAATTCATCTCCGTTTTCATTGAGAGCCTCTTTTATAATGTCACAGCTGCACAAAACCACCACTGGCTCCATGCCCAAATGGATGGTGTACACTGGGCCATACTTCTTACTCAGCTACAGAAGTAGAAGGAAAATATTATAATAATAATTAGTTATTTGTAATAAACAAATATGTAGCATGCCATTCATATTCACATTTTCCCATTCTCAGTCAATTATTCATATTTAACCTTTCTTTATTGTGACCACGCATAAGATTTATCCAAAACTTTCTTCCTATCGATGGATGTAACACATGCAAATGGAAAAATGGAAAATACAGAGCTTCACAATGTATATTGGGCATAATATAAAATGTTATTTATGGTAGTTTTATTTTGATATTAAAATGTACATTTTTAAATTTGAAAACATAATTGAGATTTGTAATAAATCCATCTACTCTCTACCCTCTGAGACTGAGAGACTCCCCCTCCTTCCTGAAATGTAATTATTGGCATTTTTTTTGTTGCATTGCATGAAGAATATAAACTCATACGACACTTTCTATTAACCTTCTATTTCACAAACCCATTGTCCTTCATGGCAGGGATTTTAGATATTCTTCCAGGATCACAGCCGCCGTTTCTCAAGATTGAGGGTTGATTATTTTTTTTGTGCTTCATTAGTTCTTTTGAGTCACTGATAAACATTTACTACGCTTCTGCGGCTTGAAATGCCGTTTTTGCTAGATTAACAATTAGGGGCACATTTACTAAGGGTCGAATATCGAGGGTTAATTAACCCTCGTTATTGGACCCTCGAAGTAAAATCCTTCGACTTCGAATATTGAAGTCGAAGGATTTACCGCAGATACTTCGATCAAACGATCGAAGGAAAAATCATTCGTTCGAACAATTAAATCCTTCGAATCTAATGATTCGAAGGATTTTAATCTATCGATCGAAGGATTTTCCTTCGATCAAAAAAAACTTAGAAACCTTATGGGGAAGGTCCCCATAGGCTAACATTGAAGCTCGGTAGGTTTAAAGTGGCGAAGTAGGTAGTCAAAGTTTTTTTTAAAGAGACAGTACTTCGACTATCGAATGGTCGAATAGTCAAACCATTTTTAGTTTGAATCGTTCGGATCGAAGTTGAAGTCGTAGTCGAAGGTCGTAGTAGCCTATTCGATGGTCGAAGTACCCCAAAAAAACTTCGAAATTCAACGTTTTTTTACTTCGAATCCTTCACTCGAGCTTAGTAAATGTGCCCCTTAGAGTGAAACAAATAAGGAGGCTTGCTTGATGTAATGTAAAGATATTAATTCTACTGAAGTCTTGCAGATGAAAATTAAAAAAAAAAACCTGGATTTTTCTACGAACAATCCTACTTGCAAGACAAAAGTTTTCATGGTAATAAGTTTCAAATGACCATTCATTGTGTATATAAGATCTATACATATATGGTCAGTCTTACAAACAATTTAAATACAGAACAACTTTACTTGTGTAGGAAAATAGCCAACAAGGTGCTTTTGAGTGCCATGTTTTTAAGAGTAAAAATGATTGTAGTGTTTGTAGTCAGCAAAACCAACGAAAAAGTAAGATCTAGTAAACTTGTTGTACTGTATGAGTCTGAAACGTGTAAGCGGCATGCTTCAATGGCATCTTTACCTCAATAAGGGATTTGAAGATCTCTTTGCCTTTCAGCTGCAGAAAGTTGCCCAGGAAAGGTATGGGTATGGGTCCTGGGGGCAGCTTGCCCTTGCCCTGGCGCCGTGTAACTTGTATCGTATTTAGGAGCAGGAAAAGTACGCAGATTACCAACAGCACGGCAGTTGCTCCCAGGATCTCCATGCTGGTTATCGTTTCCTGCAGCCACTACTTCAGTTATTTTTGCTTCTGGTATTTATACAGCCCTGCTAAAAGGCAGAATTTGGAAAGCTGCCCACAGGTTACCTAAGAGCTGTCCTCCCTTTGTCTATCTAGAACATTCCTTATGTAATTCTTCAAGGAGGTTAATCTCATAGGTGTGACACTTTCACCTGTGAGTGTGTAAATATATTTGTCCTGCCATGTGCCCCCTGTTGCCCTAAGTCTCTCATTACGTTTCTGCTTTGGAGGCGAGATTTTTTTGCAGAGCTTGTTCCACTGAATAAACAAGAATGCCATGTACAGTACATTATTCAGAGGTGGCTGGAGTTATCCTGTGGTTCATTTTTCCAGGCTTCCATAAATGTATTGGATTTTCACGGCAGCGGGAATTCAGGATGCTTTGTCTCCCACAGTTTTTAGGAGCAGGGGGTGATGGCAAGTTGCCTAAAACTGCTTCACCATAGTTTTCATATATGTTGCAAATTAAGATTAAGAGGAATTGACCATAAGTACATGAATATATATGGTAATAATTGTAGCATAAGTACAGGTGCTGGAGTTATAAGGAGTACAAATTTGGGCTAAAGGAACATTGTTGTTATCCAAGATGTCAGCTTTTCCTATGCATTAGTGATGAGCGAATTTGTCCCGGTTGGCTTCGCCGAAAAGTCCAAGAATTTGCGGTGAAAATTTGGCGAAACCCATTGAAGTAAATGGGCGTCAAAATAATTTTTACTTTCGACTCCTGCGTCACTTTTTATGCGCACGCCTAATTATATATGGTAATAATTGTAGCATAAGTACAGGTGCTGGAGTTATAAGGAGTACAAATTTGGGCTAAAGGAACATCGTTGTTATCCGAGATGTCAGCTTTTCTTATGCATTAGTGATGGGCGAATGTGTCCTGGGTTTGCTTCGCCGAAAAGTTCACGAATTCACGGTGAAAATTTGGCGAAACACATTGAAGTAAATAAACATCAAAATAATTTTTATTTTCGACTCCTGCGTCAATTTTTATGCGCATGCCTATTTTGTTCAAATGCATTAAAGTCAATGGGCGTCCAAATAATTTTGACGCGCAACAATTTTAGATGCACGCCTAAATTTTTTTGACGCAGCAGATTTTTTGCAGCAGTTTCGCAAATTTATTTGCTGGCGGCGAAACTTGGAAATTCACCGCAAAATCGTGCCTGCCGAATTTATTCGCCCATCACTACAAGTCATGACTATCACACAAGGTAGGGGCATAGCAAGGGATTCCCATGTCCTTTCCATACAGTATTCAGCGGTACTATTGTGCTGCATAAATAAATAAGCTCTCGTTTGTTTGTCCATAAATTTATCAGGGTGAACTTTTATCCCATTAGCTTGATAACCAGGGAAGGGTGCATGATTTGATCACTGCCAGAAAACTCTGCTGCCCTTTGGTGCTTGGACAGTGTGTTCTGAGTATTAGTTAACAGACTCAGCTGTTCTTGCCAACTTCTGTTATAGCCAGGGCAATGGAGTTTGCAGGGTCAGCCGGTGTTATAGCACTTACATAGCAGTAAGCCGTGCCTCAGTAGTAGTGATGGGTGAATACATTTGCCTGGCACAAAATTCCCGCGTTTCGCCTCCAGCAAATAAATTCGTCGATTTCCGATTTTCACTATTTTTTGTGAAAATGTCAGATTTTTACTATTTTTTTGTGAAAACTTCAAATTTCATGATTTTTGAGTGAAATCCTTCAAATTTCATGATTTTTTTGTGAAAACTTTAAAATTTCAAGATTTTTGAGTCGAATCCTTCAAATTTCACGATTTTTAAGTGAAAACCTTCAAATTTCAAGATTTTTGAGTGAAATCCTTCAAATTTCACGATTTTTGAGTGAAATCCTTCAAATTTCAAGATTTTTGTGTGAAAACCTTCAAATTTCACGTTTTTTGAGTGAAATACTTAAAATTTCACGATTTTTTTGTGAAAACCTTCAAATTTCACGATTTTTTCGGGAACTTTCTGATTTCACGATTTTTCACTAATTTTTCGATGTCTCGCGAATTTTCGATGAAGCAAAACGGGACACATTCGCCCATCACTACTCAGTAGGACCTACTTATACTCGTTAAATTGTTGGGTAAAACACAAAATCTCCATTTCTATTGTGATCATATAAGTTCGAACAGGGTCCTTTGTTTATAGATAGGGTATTCAAAAATATTGTGTTTTTTTTGGAAGATATAAATGAATGGGCACCAGGAATTTTAGAACAGGTACATTTATTTATGTAGCAACTGAAGGGCAACAAGTAAACAATGCTGTTAAAGTAATAGAATATTGCTACAATAAATGGAGTCATTCGGCAAATTGGTCATAAAACAATAGCTAGTAATTTAGTCTTGTTTTAAACAAATGAATATGAGCAATACTCTATGGTCTCACCCTATTAAGTCAAACACTGACACCACCAAGGTGATATTAGCCAGACAAAAATAATGTATAACTTACATCTTTCAGAAAATAAAGTACCCTAATTTTACGTTTTCCTGCATTTTACATTTTTTATTTGTGGTCCCACCAATTTATAATGCATTTCAATGGGTGCATTTCCCTGATTTTCAGTAATGTTTTCCCTGATTTTATATCAAAATTTTGCCCTGATGTTCCCAAAAACTGCTTTTTTTCCTCTATGAATGTTATTATTTGTGAATAAACAGATGTATATTTTGCCATTATTCTGCCTGTAAATGGTCAATTGCAATTAGTCTGCCCCTTATACAGTCGTGCACCAATCACATATTGCTTTAGGTTGTGTATGTGACTGACAGAGAGACTTTGCACACGCCCCCCATAGTGTAACATTAACGCTGCAATACTTAACCCTTGTTATTAAAACAGTAAATATTGTATCTCAAAGTAAAATGGACTCCTGTTGTTATATCCTTTCAGTACTTTAACACATTTCCCTGATTTTACATTTTCCCAGATTTGACATATAGTTATGGGCGAATTTATTCGACAGGCGCGAATTCGCCGGCGTCCAAAAAAACGGACGCCGGCGTAAAAAACGGGCTTTGGCATCAAAAATGGGCGTCGGTGTCAAAAAATGGGTGTCGGCGTCAAAAAACGGACGCTGGCGTCAAAAACAGCGCCGTTTTGCAAAATTTTCACCATTTCGCTAATTTTTCGGCGAAACGGCGCAAATTCGTCCATCACTATTGACATAACATGCAGATACAGTGTTTGAACTGGGAAAGGATACTGTCCTGCCACCTTTACCTTATTAGCTGGATAAACAGATAATGTTTCAGTAACTGCCAGCGGCCTCTGTTGCCCTGTTATTTAAACAACGGTCAAAGTGTTACTAGTCATAGATTTTCTTTTCAAACAAGGACTAAAAAAAGTTCACAGGGTCAGCCCATGTTATGAGAGTCACACCAATACAATGCAAAGGGGTTAGTTACATATACATACTGTTAAAACGAGTGTTAGCGGTTGTACTTAATGCCGATCTAATGCCATGTCACATGTTTACTGTTTCCTAATGCAGAAGTATCAATCCAATTGGCCCTGTTGAAGAGAGGAAAGCAAGTTGGGGGGGGGATTTATATGAGATTGAGCTAACATATCATTTCGTTTAAAAATGGCAACAGATTATGTCCCCCAGAATAGAAGGAAGAAACCAATGGTGTGGTATTCCCACTTAAAAAGAAACAGTAACACCGAAAAATGAAAGTGTTTTAAAGTAATGAAAATATAATTCACTACTGCTCTTCACTAGTAAAATGGATGTGTTTGCTTCAGAAACTCTACTATAGTTTATATAAACAAGCTGCTGTGTATCCTGTGCTTGAATGGCTGCCCCCATGGCATACCTCCCATCATTTTGGAAGTAAAAAGAGGGACAAAAATTATTTTTCCGCAGCAATTTTTGACCACACCCCTTTCTGTGGCCACACCCCCTAATTACCATGTTTGTTTTACAAAATTTGGCAGGTTATGAAAGTTTGAAAATATTTCTCCTTATCTAAACTGTTTTTGTGTCTCAAAATTGTTACAAAGTATCTTATTTGCACCTGTTAGGTGTTCTGGGCTCTCTGCTAAAAGCCAATTAAGTGAGAAACTTTGTTTCTTTTTCTGGCTGTTCAGTGCAGAGAAAAGAGAGACTTTCCAGTACAAATGAGGGACTGCGGGTTGAGCTGTCAAAAGAGGGACTGTCCCTCCGAAAAAGGGACAGTTGGGAGGTATGCCATGGTTACACAGCAGCTTGTTTATATAAACTATAGTAGTACTTATTTGTTATCTACTGTGTATCCTGTGCTTGAATGGCTGCCCCCATGGCTAAACAGCAGCTTGTTTATATAAACTATAGTAGTACTTATCTGTTATCTACTGTGTATCCTGTGCTTGAATAGCTGCCCCCATGGTTACACAGCAGCTTGTTTATATAAACTATAGTAGTACTTATCTGTTATCTACTGTGTATCCTGTGCTTGAATAGCTGCCCCCATGGTTACACAGCAGCTTGTTTATATAAACTATAGTAGTACTTATCTGTTATCTACTGTGTATCCTGTGCTTGAATGGCTGCCCCCATGGCTACACAGCAGCTTGTTTATATAAACTATAGTAGTACTTAGTTGTTATCTACTGTGTATCCTGTGCTTGAATGGCTGCCCCCATTGCTACACAGCAGCTTGTTTATATAAACTATAGTAGTACTTATCTGTTATCTACTGTGTATCCTGTGCTTGAATGGCTGCCCCCATGGCTAAACAGCAGCTTGTTTATATAAACTATAGTAGTACTTATCTGTTATCTACTGTGTATCCTGTGCTTGAATAGCTGCCCCCATGGTTACACAGCAGCTTGTTTATATAAACTATAGTAGTACTTATCTGTTATCTACTGTGTATCCTGTGCTTGAATGGCTGCCCCCATGGCTACACAGCAGCTTGTTTATATAAACTATAGTAGTACTTAGTTGTTATCTACTGTGTATCCTGTGCTTGAATGGCTGCCCCCATTGCTACACAGCAGCTTGTTTATATAAACTATAGTAGTACTTATCTGTTATCTACTGTGTATCCTGTGCTTGAATGGCTGCCCCCATGGCTAAACAGCAGCTTGTTTATATAAACTATAGTAGTACTTATCTGTTATCTACTGTGTATCCTGTGCTTGAATAGCTGCCCCCATGGTTACACAGCAGCTTGTTTATATAAACTATAGTAGTACTTATCTGTTATCTACTATGTATCCTGTGCTTGAATGGCTGCCCCCATGGCTACACATCAGCTTTTTTATATAAACTATAGTAGTGTTTCTGAAGCAAATACACCAGTTTTACCAGTACAGGGCAACAGTACATTATATTTCCATTACTTTAAAACACTTTCATTTTTTTGTGTTACTTTTCCTTTAGGAAGTTTCAAAGTACTATAAAATACTGTGCCAGCACAAACACTGATAATGTGATTAAGGTCAGCACCTCCATTACAACAGAGAGGGAGAGAGACAACCTCAAACTTGTCTGGTTCGACTGCAGAAGTGTTCCTGACTCATAACAAGGGGAATGTAGTAAAAGCAACATTAATAAATGCACTGTATATCTCCACTAATACACAGGACATTTTCTTTGTTGAAGCAGCAGCTATATGGTGCTGGAACCTGCACTTCTTAAAAATAATAGTGGTACGAAATTAGCTACAGAAAGGGAGCATATAAGGTCTGATACTGGCACAGAATTCTTGGCAAAGAGTTTCCAGTCACTGCTCAGTACAAAGGGCATAAGACACATCAGCACCGTACTCACCCCATAACAATAGGACTGCTGAAAGAAACTCTATTTGAGATGTATATTTATTGAGAGCATATTGTTTAAATTACACTGCAAATAATTCACTCTATAATATAAAATGTAATTCCTGAACCAGCAAGTGTATTTTTTAGTTGTAATATTGGTGTGTAGGTGCCATCTCAGGTCATTTTGCCTGGTCATGTGATTTCAGAAAGAGCCAGCACTTTAGGATGGAACTGCTTTCTGGCAGGCTGTTGTTTCTCCTACTCAATGTAACTGAATGTGTCACAGTGGGACCTGGATTTTAGATCTACCAGGCAGCTGTTATCTTGTGTAGGGAGCTGCTATCTGGTTACCTTCCCATTGTTCTGTTGTTAGGCTGCTGGGGGGAAAGGGAGGGGGTGATATCACTCCAACTTGCATTACAGCAGTAAAGAGTGACTGAAGTTTATCAGAGCACAAATCACATGACTGGGGGCAGCTGGGAAACTGACAATATGTCTAGCCCAGTGTCAGATTTGAAAATTAAATATAAAAAAAATCTGTTTGCTCCTTTCAGAAATGCATTTCAGTGCGGAATTCTGCTGGAGCAGCACTATTAACTATTAACATTTTTTTCCATGACAGTTTCCTGGGAGTGCTGTCCAGAACTCTGATGTGATTGTGACCTGTGGAGTAAAAGTGGGGCTTGCACCTGTGCATCAAAAAAATTGATCATGAAGCTTACTTCCATATGGCAATGCTGAAAGATAAATCAATGGAAATTTACATCAAAGATACTTGTAAAATTAGTCGTGTCAGACTGTAAACCAAGATCTGTTACAATACTTACAAGAACCGAATGAACAACAATGAACTATAACTAACCATATGACGAGATACTTGAAAGGTACTATTTATTTGTTTTAATCTAAATAAGAATGGTCCACATATCCATATCGAATATCATTTTTTGATCTGTGCTCAATGAAGATAAGATAACCCTTGAGAATTGTTCCATAAACAAGTAAAAGTAACTAGCAGATGTTATGACTGAGCCTATAGTATGGTATGGTATTCATTTATGCTAAACGAGTCCTTCTATAATACGAGAGCAACATGTGTATCAGTGTGTATGTTGACATGCTGATGTAATTCTCTGTTTCCTAATGCAGAAGTATTGATAACATTTGTTCCTGGAAAGTATGTTGTCTGTGTGCAGTTTAACCTTGTCTAAAAAGAGGAAACGTATATAATATTGAGCTAATATACCATTCCGTTCATCCCTTTTATTATTCTATGCCCTTTAACAGGCCAGCCAGTCCAGGGGGCTGCCTGTGCTCTGCAACTTGAAATGGATTAAAAATTGAGTACAGGTATAGGATCCCTTATCCGGAAACCCGATATAAGGCGGGGGCTCCCCCTGCTGTTCATAAGTATGATTGTTTCCCTACTCAGCAGTTAGGGACCGTCTGACAATTCCTATCCACAGCAGTAAATGAAGGGAGAATTTCACTGCATACAGTCAGGTATCTTATAAAACAGTACACATTTTTTAATTAAAGTATATTGGAGATTGGTTTCTTTTTCATTAAAGAAAGTAAAAATGGGATTTTATTTTTTTGCCTTTACATGCCCTTTAAGCTTCCTACGACTGATTTTAGGGAAGTCCGACCAATCCTTCGAAATTATCGTGCGGTTAGTGGGATTTGAATGATCGTACATCTTACGATTTTTCGGCCGACATCTGTCAGGAAATTGATCGGCCAGGTCAAAAAATCTTTATCGGTCCCAGTGCAATCTATCTATGTTTGCCGGGCTAAGCAGGCAGCTCCCCTTTGTTTTCCTGGCAAATTGGTCTTTTAGTTGATGGTCTATTCGTACGATCGTTCCGAGTAAATCGTGGTCTCACGATGACGATCGGATCTTTTAAATATCTCAACATCTATGGCCAGCTTTATTGGAAGCAAAACCAGCCTATTGGGTTTATTTAATGTTTAAATTAATTTCTAGTAGACTTAAGGCATGAAGACCCAAATTATGGAAAGATCCATTATCCGGAAAACCCCAGGTGCCGAGCATTCTGGATAACAGGTCCCAAAACTGTACAAGATGCTGAATGAAGCTTCCACAGTCGCAGAGCCGTTCTTGTCCTCACTATCTGCCATAGGACAGCGGTAAGTAGCCCTGTTATCACCTGCATCTGCTACTGCTCCCCAAGGCAATAAGCCTCATATGCCTCATGCCGCACATGAATGCAGTGTTGGGGTCGTGATTTCAAGCAGAAAAGCAGTGTGCAAAGTGCAAAAAAATAGTGGACTGTGCCCCACTTTTGCATACTGCTTTTGGTAAGTGACCCGTATGCAGGGTCCCCTGCCACAACTGTAGTTCCTCCGCCTCCCCTGCACCTCGCCGCATGTACACACCAGTGGCGCCAAGTAGATTAGTGCAGGGAGCGAGTCTGCGCTGGTGGGGCCCACAAGAGCCGGGGCCCACCAGGTTGTATCCTGGTGTCCCAACGGCCCAGTCCGACCCTGCCTCTATGACTTTTTGTCATAGACATAAACAACATATAACAATAACTCAGTCTCTATCATGTTCTTAAAAAACAAGATAATAAAGGAGAACTAAACCCTAAAAATGAATGTGGCTAAAAATGCCATATTTTATATAATGAACTTATTGCACCAGCCTAAAGTTTCAGCTTGTCAATAGCAGCAATGTTCCAGGACTGCAAACTTGTCACAGGGGGTCACCATCTTGGAAAGTGTCAGTGGGCTCTGAGCAGCTGTTGAGAAGCTAAGCTTAGGGGTCGTCACTAATTATCCAGCAGAAAATGAGGTTGATCTGTAATATAAGCTGATGCTACAGGGCTGATTATTAAATTATGATGCTAGTTGCACTGGTTTCTGTGCTGCCATGTAGTAATTATCTGTATTAATTACTAATCAGCCTTATATTGTGACATTTCTATTCTATGTGTACTGTATATTGTGAGTGGGTCCCTAAGCTCAGTAAGTGACAGCAGCACAGAGCATGTGCAGTGAATCAGCAGAAAAGAAGATGGGGAGCTACTGGGGCATCTTTGGAGACACCGATCTTTACTGCTAAAGGGCTGTGGTTGCCTTGGGCTGGTACAGAAGCCCAAAACATAATGTACAACATTAATAGCTACTTCTTTAGTTAGGCTCAAGTTCTCCTTTAAGTTCAACTTTTTAACCCATTAAATTAAGGCTCTGTCTATTTGTATGAATGTAAGGTGGAACTATTCTCCTTACTGTTAACGCTGTAGATTTTTCTTATCCTTATTATAGTCATATATAAAACAAAGACAAACACTCTGCTTTCTTGTCTAGGACTCTCCAAGCATTTCCTCAGGTGGTGTGCATCCTATAACAACCTACTAGGACAAGATGGTGGCATAGGCCAAAAAGTTTAGTCTGTTGTTCATGAACCTGGCCCACCTTCTTTTCCACCAATCTCTACTGAGGAGTTAGTCACCGTGTCCATTGTATGTGTAGTGGGTAAAGGTTTTGCCAGCCTTTATTTCATGTAGTTCCCCACATACCCCCTGACATTAAACACGGGTGAAAACCCTTGAGCAGATACGTGTGCTGGAGTACTTTGTTTGCACTGATTGGTGGAGGCGCCGTCCTCCTATACCCCAAGCACCTTATGTAGGAATCGAGAGGCCAGGTGTGCACTTGCAATTATTTGCTAATTTAACATCTACTGTCCCTTTAAGAATTCACATTCTATTCGCCATCTAAAAACTGCCGAATTGGTGTTTTAGCCTATGTTTAGACCTCCTACAATCAATGTGGAGGAGTTTGGTGGACTTTTGAAAAAACTCAGATCGAATTCGATCTTTGCAGTTCGATCCTATTTACCCAAATTTAAAACATTTAAATTTTTAAATAAATGTGGTGTTTTTTTTTTTAGAATTTTGAGTTTATTAGAGTTTATGGGAGTTTTTAGAAACTCCCATAAACTCGAAATTCAACCCTTGGGGGCATATTTATCAAGGGTCGAATCTCAAATTGAAAAAACTTTGAAATTCCAATTTCAAAAAGACCAACCACAATTAAGTCGAAGTTTTTTGTTTGAATAGGTCCATTTTCAAGCAAATAGGTCCGTATTCGAATTGTACAAATCGAAGGAATAGCGCCTTCGATCGAATTCGATTCAAAGTTTTTTCCCAAAAAAATGTTGATTTTTCAAAGTCCACCAATTGACTCCAAATATGTTCTGGTTGTAGGAGGTCCCCCATAGGCTTAAACAGCAATTCAGCAGGTTTTAGATGGCGAATGGTCGAAGTCTAATTTTTAAAAAGACAGTACATGATAAATTCAAATTTTTGAATTTTTGGATTATTCCATAGCCGAAGTACAGAAAAGATTGCTCGAAATTTGATTTTTTTTCATTCGAAAATTCACTTCGATCTTTAAGGACCTTTAAGTGGCAGATTTATCAAAGGTCAAGGTGAATTTTCGAATGAAAAAAATGAATTAATTAATTTTTTGTGTACTTCGACTAGGGAATAGTCGTCCAAATTCGATTTGAATTTGAAAAAAATTAAAAAATTTGAATATGGAAATTTATCATTTACCGTCTCTTTAAAAATTCGACTTCGACCATTCGCCATCTAAAATCTGCCAAATTGCTGTTTTAGCCTATGGGGGATCTCCTAGAACCTATTTGGAGTCAATTGGTGGACTTTGAAAAATCAAAGTTTTTTGGGGGACTTTGCAAAATAGAAATTTTTTTTGAAAATACTTAGAATCGAATTCGATCGAATACGATCTTACTTTGATTCGAATGATTCTAATACAATAAATCTGCCCGCTAAAGTTATCTCAAAGGTGAACAACCCCTTTAAGAAAAAAAGGCAACAAAATATTTTTGGCTGCATTTTTTCTCGGGGGAAAAAAAAAAACCACATGCTAGCCTGTCCTGTTTATTTTCAATGAATATCTCTAATGTTTTAATAAACTGGGAAAGTAAATAAATAAAATTGTTAGAGAACATTCCCATTGACTTCGTTACAACCTCACCAGCTTTTAGTTGCTGAGATTTTTCTGGTGACATTTCATGCTTTTTTCCTTTAATACATTCCGACTATTGACAGTTTCTGCCTTTTTCTCAAATCGAGAAAAAAATGCCCACTTGATTTTTTGATAAATCAGCCCCTTGATGTTTTAAGTAGGAACATGGAGTTGCTGTAAATGTGATGTACTCAGATTTTGTGAAGGCGTTTGGTACACTCCCAAGTACAATGTTTGTTAGTGGAGCATTGCTGACTTCTGCTGGACTCTTCCAGTTACATGAAATGATGATTAAAAGGTAAAATCAGCACAAGGAGATTGGTTGAACTGTACCAGGGAAGGCAGTTCAATTGAGGATAAGCATCTTTAAAGGGCATGTAAAGGCAAAAAAAATCAAATCCAATTTACTTTCTTTAATGAAAAATAAATCTATCTCCAATTTACTTTAATTAAAAAATGTGTACAGTTTTTATAAGAAACCTGACTGTATGCAGTGAAATTCTCCCTTCATTTACTGCTGTGGATTGGAATTGTCAGATGGTCCCTAACTGCTGAGCAGGGAAACAATCATACTTATGAACAGCAGGGGGAGCCCCCGCCTTACTTCCCAGCCATGCAGAACTCAAGCAGCTTTGTTTCTGACAATCCCTAAGCAGCCCAGACCACACTGAGCATGTGCACAGTCTTAGTCTTGCAAAGATGTTTAACAATGTTACAAGATGGTGACCCCCTGTGGCCAACTTTGAAAGCATAAATTATTTCTTTGATTAGGCTTGTGGTGCAGTAAGCTCATGTTTATGTTTAGTATACAAAATACAGCATTTCTAGCCTTATTCTATTTTAGACTTTACTTTCCCTTTAATCAATACAATAAAATGACTGGAAAATGTAATAAAGGTTTTGTTTGACCCCTTTTTTAATCACCGACCTCAAGTAATGATTTTACCATCTCTCCCCTTTTGATCTGCAGGACATTTCCAAAGAAAGGGATGAGAGTGGGTCCTGTAGCAAGGTTCTGTTTTCTATTTTATTCCAGGTAGAAAAGATTAACATGCAGGAGATCAGCAGACACAGTTGCAGTGTCCATAACCAAAAAAACAAGAAAGGTGACATCCCGCTATAGTTGGCCACAGTACAACTGAAACCCAATATTAGTGTTCATGTTTGGGGAGGCAGTTGCATGTGTGCAGGGCCGCCATCAGGGGGGGGACAGAGGGGACAAGCATACCGGGCATAAAGGGCCCGAGCCGTACGTCCTCCCTCTGCGTTGCCGAATGCGGAAGTGCCGAAAAGCCGAAGCGCGAAAACACCCGAAGTCACTGAAAAAGCCGAAGTCCTGAAGAGCAGAAAAGGCCCGAAGTCACGAAAACATCCGAAGCCCTGAAGCGGCGCAAAGACCCGAAGTCATGAAAGGAGGCGAAGTTGAAGTACTGAAGTCATGAGTTCAATTCTACTGAACACCAGTTTGTGTATTTTTGTTTTTTAATCCCCTGGCTACCAAGGTATTATTTTAATATTCTATAGGCCCCTGCCACCAATCTTTTTGTAAAACATTTTTTTTGGGGGCCCCAATTTTTTTTAACTTGTAAGGGGCCCCTTGCCACCAATGTTTTTTAATTTTTTTTTTTAATTTTTGGGGGCCACAATTTTTTTTAACTTGTAAGGGGGCCCCTGACACTTTTTTTTTTTCAAAAAACTTTTTTTATTTTTTTTTGGGGGCCCCAATTTGTTTTTAACTTATAAGGGGGCCCCTGCCACCAATGTTTTTTTTTTTTTTTTTTTTAAAAAACAGTTATTTAAAAAAAATCTTTTACATTTTTTTTTAACTTGTAACCTGCCACTTTTTTTTCCAAAAACTTTTTTTTAAAACATTTTTTTGGGGGCCCCAATTTTTTTTAACTTGTAAGGGGGCCCCTACCACTTTTTTTTTTTTTCAAAAAACTTTTTTTTAAAAAAATTTTTTTGGGGCCACAATTTGATTTTAACGTATAAGGGGGCCCCTGCCACCAATGTTTTTTTTCAGTTTTTTTTACATTTTTTTGTTGGGGCCCCAAGTTTTTTTTAACTTATAAGTGCCACCAATGTTTTTTTTACAAAAAACTTTTTTTTTTAAATTTTTTTTTTGGGGGCCCTGACCATCAATAGCTTTTTATAACTTATGTGTGGGTTACTTTTTTAGCGCTGATGTCTGTGTGGTCTTTTAACTGCGATGTGGAGTGGGTGGCATATGGGGTGGAGCTTGGTCGTCAGTGTGGGCGGGGCCCAGGGGGCCCCAAAAATGTTGTTGTACGGGGCCCCGTGATTTCTAATGGCGGCCCTGCATGTGTGTAACTTAAACACTCTCATTGTAACAGATCTAGTTAACATTAGAAATGAAAACACCATTTTTTCCCTTTAATGGGTAGAGGTCAGCCTCAGCTTTATTGAACCACGTTTAGTCAAAATAGATAACTGTCCTTGCCATGTAACATAGGTTATCCCAAATGCCAGGCACCGCAGTCGCTGTAGCAATGTAAAGAGAAACCTTTTTAACAAAAAAAGACCAAACTCAATTACCCTCCAGCAGCTGTGACAAAATCCCTCCAAATAGTAGTACAAATAGCACAATTTGAAATATTCAAGTAAGTTCCTCGAAACACTTAAGTAACAAAATACCATATAATATAAAAATGCAGCGGGCAGGGGGTGTTGTGGGATGATCGGCCACCATTATGGGAGATCAGACATGCTGCCAAGTTATGCCGAAAGAGGAGGGTAAGCAACTTCCAGTTAAATACCAGTTAGGGTTGCCACCTTTTCCCAAAAAGAATTCCGGCTGGTGGGGGCGGGTACAAAAAGGGTGTGTGGCGTGGCGTCAAAGGGGTGGGGTTATGCTGAAAAAGGGGCGGGGCCACGGCGTGGCCAGGACAAGAACCGAAGGACAAGGTAAGTTTTACAAGGGATTGGGGGCTGACCGAGGGGGTCTTTTTAAGGGTATTACAAATTTACCGGCAGCTACATTGCCGGTAAATTTGTAATACCGGCCCCGGCCTTGGCAGGTGTTTTACCTGCCAGGTGGCAACCCTAATACCAGTGCCAGTACCCAATCCTACACCCCCATGTCATTAGCCCCAGGGTTCCCTCTGCTCCCAGGACTTCCCCACAATCCCAGGCACCGTTCATTAGCCACTTTGATGTCAGAAAAAACCTGTGGCTGCAGAATTGTAGCTGCAGTAACCTCTAAAATGACACAGTCTCTATAACATTCATCTAGCAATGTCAAAGTGAATAAGGAGGAAGAACAGCATTTTTAGTTTGTTGAAAATGTGCTCCCTTCTGACCCATGGAATATACCTCACTCTGGGTAATAATTCAAAAGGCACACAAATGCACATAGCTCTGACTGCTTATGTATGCAACCCTAGAGGCTTACAGGGCTCGATGAATGACCTAATGAACCTAGCGCTGCAATTTATATTGGCATTATTGGACCTTTGCTCTGGCCCACTGTAAATTTAGAATTAACTAGAAATGTGTTTGGGTAGTTGCGCCACCAGGACAATACGTATTTGTAAATCTCTGCTATATTTAGAGGTTTAATGGTTATATACAAAACAGCTGGACAGTCCCATGCTAACCCTATATACTGTCATCATTTTCAGGATGCATAATGCAATCCCATCCTCCTAATCATGTCAGCAAAAAAATTCAGCTGTAGCCCTAAAACATGTTGCTTTATTATCAATTCCTTTAGAAGGACCTCATCTGGGACATCTCTGCAAAAAACAAAAAAGAACTCCCACCTCCCACCTAATTCTGCCATCTATTTGCTTTGTAGAGGTTGTGGAGCCTGTGTATACTGTCTAAACCCACCTAACATTTTTAGAAGGGACACCCACCCTAGGGTCCAACAACATTTACCTAGGCTACAACTTCCAGCAACAGTAAAAGGAATCATTTGGACCAATTAATAAAGAATTAATGACACCAACTAGTATCTATCTATCTATCTATCTATCTATCTATCTATCTATCTATCTATCTATCATCTATCATGTATCTATCTTGTTTTATTATTTTGTGTGTGTGTGTATATTGTGGAACATATTTAGCTGGTTATAAGTATGGTTGTACTGCATGGATTTAAAATTAACTACTTTTTTATCAGTTACTGCACAAGCCAAATTAACTTCCTGTTGCCACACACCATTAATGGAACATCTAGTACAAAGTGCTGCCATGTGCTTAGCTGCTACATAACTGTGCACCCATTGCCCTGCACCCAACAACTCCTGTGCACCATAACCAGCTGTAGAAGTCAGAAGAGTTAAAATTAGAATCAAGGTAGCTAGTGAGCAGTCTGATGGTCTGATAAGGATAGTAGAATTATTAGTAAAACTGGGTGTACCTGGCAGAGTAGGGACCCAAGTGAACAGACCATGAGATGGAGGTATTCCCACAGAGGTTCAACTTGTAGGGTCTGTCATTAGTACCTGATTTGATCAAGCACTGCTAGAATCCGTATTCATGATTTACTGCTGAATAATTGTACTACACAGAGATGTATTACATGGTGGCCGGGGGATTAAAAAAGAAAGTACAACACAAACTGGTGTTCAGTAGAATTGAACTCAAGGCTTCAGGACTTCAACTTTGCCTCCTTTCGTGACTTCGGGTCTTTTTGCCGCTTCAGGACTTCGGCTTCGTCTGTTTTCGTGACTTAGGGTATTTTCGCTGCTTCGGAACTTCGGCTGTTTGGCTTTTCGGCACATCCGCATTCTACAACCTGAGAAATGGCCGCACGGCTCGGGTGCTCGTAAGGGGGTCCCGGCTCTTTCAAAAATGCAGCACTGCCGGGCCCCCCTTCAGGCCCGGGCCCGGGACACTTGTCCCCCCTGTCCCACCCTGATGGCAGCCCCGTCTTTAGGGTAAATACATATATACACTGGAGCTCTGAAGGCAAAAAAAATTATTTATTGAATTTTTCATGACTTTTGAAGATTATACTACAAATGAGATGGCCAAGTTTTTTTTAACTTTTTAATAAAGCACTATTTCTATTCAAGATAATTAGAGTTAATAAGACATTATTTTACGCAATGCCCTTTACATTAGATAGTTACCCAAGTATAGTACATATAAAATGCACACACAGAAACATATGCCCAGATGTCCCATATACAGGTGAATGGAGTCTTGTCATGGGACTGTTATACAAAGAACTATTCCCAAAAATAGCCTGAAAACTCACCATATCCATCAAAATATTGATCTCAAGATGATATTTTCCCACGACCACTGAATTCTTCTACTTGGACATTTAAGGCTTCTTTAATTGACTGGTAATCACACAGGATTATGGGGCCAAAGTAGAGGGTGTATACAGGACCATATTTCTTTCAAAGCTATTGAAATGTGAAGACATTTGATATTTACATTAAACAACCAAAGCATAAATACAGACAATACAACATTTAAATATATTAGTGAACCATTCAGTGAACATATTTTGTTTTCTTAATCAAAAAAAGCAAATATCCCATTACAGTACAGTAATTCAACGTGACATCTGTGGTCACTTTGTGTGTAACTGAAAAGAACAATCTTGGCTCAAATTTACACTAAGAAAAGAGAACAACCAACGTTTGTAAAGACATCTCTAGAAATGTAAATGACATGGAGAGAAGATATAAAAGGTATAGGGTTCACTTATTATACTGGGAAAAGGTGCAAAGTACAAGAAAACAGGTGCAGAGCAAGCCATTTACTCCAATATGTATTATGTGTCCTAATGTGCAACTTCAAAACTCAAAACTTAGTGGCGGGGTCCTGTATGCAGCACTTGCTATATTCAATGGATAACTATAGAAGAAGCAGACCCTGTGGTTGTGGTTTTTTTTTTTTAGAAAACTCCCCTCTCCAGCCATTCTCTTACTTAAAGGAGAACCAAACCCTTAATTATAAAATCCCCTACCCTACATAAACCCCCTCCCTGCTCCCCCAGCCGGTAAATGCACCTAACTCTTTACTTACCCCTCGGTGCAGATTCTGTGCAGCGGAGTTCACGGACGCCATTTTCTCCTCTTCGGTAATCTTCGGGTCTTCTTCCAGCGCTTCAGCAATTTCCGTCACTTTCGTTGCATGTGCAGTTGTCCAGACCAGAAGATTGCTCCAACTGCGCATGCGCTCATACGTCACTCTCTTCCCAAAGATTACCAAAAAGAAGAAGATGGGGCCAGTAAACTCCGCTGCACAGAATCTGCACCGAGGGGCAAGGAAAGAGGTAGGGGCATTTACCGGAGCAACACCTAGGTTGGGGGGAACTGGAAGGGGGTTTATGTAGGATAGGGGAGTAGGGGTTTTTATAATTAAGGGTTTGGTTCTCCTTTAAAGGCCCCTCTGAAGGTTTTATGCAGCGGGCTCAAAACACTGTTGCCTCTTTCTGTATATATGTATAAACGCACAATGCTAGACCCACTAGATTGCTTGTCATGTATATGTTACGTCTAGGCAGAACTAGTGGGCGTAAGGTGCAGGACAGCTGTGTTCTTACTACCTACCTTTGGCAGCAGTAATTTTTCAGTTGGATTATAAAAAAAATAATAATTTCTAGCCATAAAATGAATCATGCATTTTATGATACTGATCACTGAAAAAGTGAAAAAGACTGCACAAACGTCACATCAATTATGTTATCAAATACATTACATTTATTTAAAGGTCAGAAGGATTATCTTTTAGACAACAAACAATTAAAGGGATCCTGTCATCGGTTGGGTTTTTACTATTGAGTGTTGTTCTTAGATCTACCAGGCAGCTGTTATCTTGTGTTAGGGAGCTGTTATCTGGTTACCTCCCCATTGTTCTTTTGTTTGGCTGCTGGGGGGTAAAGGGAGGGGGTGATATCACTCCAACTTGCAGTACAGCAGTAAAGAGTGATTGAAGTTTATCAGAGCACAAGTCACATGACTTGGGGCAGCTGGGAAATTGACAATATGTCTAGCCCCATGTCAGATTTCAAAATTGAATATAAAAAAATTCTGTTTGCTCTGTTGAGAAAAGGATTTCAGTGCAGAATTCTGCTGGAGCAGCACTATTAACTGATTCATTTTGAATTATTTTTTTTCCCCCATGACAGTATCCCTTTAAGTTCAATACATTTACCATTTTATGGGAACATTAATTCACAATTGGTGAATTCTGTCATCATAACGACACAGTAACCCCACTGCAAAAATAAATCCTAATCCTGCTAGAAGTAGACCCGCAGACCCCCAGTTACACTCTTCTACTTTGTATTTATATTTTATTGACACACAACATGGATGGTTTTATTAAAATCCATGCAACCTGCCTGTATAAGTTTAGTAGGAAACCAGAAAAGTTATAGAAACTGCATGCAATCATGGGCCCCCCACTGCAAGTTTATGGGGACCAGCCCCCTACAAGTTACAAAAACATAGGTGGTCAGGGACCTCCCTACAGGGTTAAAAGAATCATTTGTGGCCAGAGCCCCCTATAAAAGTTTTAAAAAATAAAAAACATTGGTGGCCAGGGTTTAAAAAAAATAAAAATAAAGATCATTGGTAGTCAGTGGAACTGAGCTTTAAAATTTGGAGGACAGTCTTCTTCTTCCTCAGCAAAAGCAGCTTCATCGTTCTCCTTGGTGACTTCCGCTTCCATCCCTAGCTTCAGCTCCCTACAGCGGCTTCAGCTCTCTTCTTTAAATTTTTCTTCAGCTCCCTTCAGTGAGTTTGGCAGCTTCCCAGGCCCCACTTAAATCTTGAAATCCATCAGGTTTGGACAACTGTGCCCCCTAATGATGGCCCTGTATATTGCACCTTTCGACATAGACTCCTGTGGGAACCCTGTAGAAGAGCAAGCTCCACTGGAGTCTCAGGAGTTCTATTTATACAGTCTGTTCAGATGCAACTAATCAAACCCCACCCACCTCAAACTGAGGGAAAACTAACCTCAAAGTAAAGCAGGTTGCAGGGGCGCTCCACCAATGAGGCGAGTTGAGACACTCGCCTCAGGCGGCAGCGCCCCCCTGGTTACCAGGGGCGGCAAAAATGCCGCTCCTGGTAACTAAGAGCCGAATTTCCGGTTTTCAACCCGGAAATT
Organism: Xenopus petersii; assembly: GCA_038501925.1. NCBI lineage: Eukaryota > Metazoa > Chordata > Amphibia > Anura > Pipidae > Xenopus > Xenopus petersii. Next base: position 20,338,971 of record CM076687.1, on the reverse strand, counting down.
CGGCTCTTCTAGTGCAGAGAGCGCAATTGCGCTCTCTGCACTAGCGTCGTGCAGCGCCCCGACCCCCTCCTGTGCAGAAAATGTGAGCGCCGTGAGGAGGGGTCGGGGCGGCAACGGAAGGCCGCCTCAGGCGGCATAAAGGCGCGGATCGGCGCTGGCAGGTTGTGACAAACTTGCTGTAAGTACAATAGCACACAACATTTTGCTATTTAGCACCCATGACAAGAAAAACAACCACAGTACTTAAATATACAAACCTTACTTTAAAATAACAGTTAATAACAAATACTTTCTGTTTATTTGTTTGCTTTTAGTTGCTTCTTCCTGTCAGCAGCCTTGTAGTAAGCATCTCAGCTTATGGTTTCTCTTAAAGTCGACATGTTGTGTAAAATATAAGAATGTACCAGTGCGTTACACTCATTTGGATTTAGAAGAATTGTGCTTAAAAACTAGTAGTGTTTCAGGCTGATTTATTGAATATTTCTGCAAAAACCCTCCCTTCTCTTCCACTTCCTGCTCCCTGAATTCCCAGGCTGTTCAGGGGAGCCAACGACACTCAGCTCACTGCACTGTAGGACAGGAACCAATCAAAAGCTAGCAGGACCTGATAACATTAAAGATAATTTAAATTTTTAGCACTATGTAAAAGCACCACCATATATTACTTATAATTTTCCTACAAAATCTTTTCATTTATACTATATGTCTCCTTTAATAACAGGGACAGACTGATTCAACTATATTTTGTCCTTAGAGCATATTACACTCCTGGTGAGATACATCAGATATTCCCAGAGACTTCCCCTGAATTTCCCAGATGTCACTCTAAAAATGGCATGTTATTGCACATATTGCGAGCCATTTGCGAATATTTTTGTGCAATGCGAATATGCAAAAAATGGAAAGATGGGCACAGCAATGCGATATTTTAGCATTCAGGAAAAAAACACAGGCAATACAACCATTCGCGAATAAAAAACGCACTGCACAGACTTTATAAATGACCCCCGCTGCTTCCTACTTATGCACAGTGGTTGTCTGAAGTTATTCATCTATGCACATTAGAAAACTTAATATATAACGCTAGAGGCTCCAACATGAAATCTAAAGTCTTCATAGAACGAGTTTTGCTGTATTCCTCAAATAACAAGTATTTTGAGGAAGGGGAATAACAGAAAATTTATATAGTGTAGTCTATTAAACACATTTACTAATGGTCGAATATCGAGGGTTAATTTACCCTCGATATTCGACCCTCGAAGTTAAATCCTTCGACTTCGAATATCGAAGTCGAAGGATTTAGTGCAGTTCATTCGATCGAAGGAATAATCGCTCGATCAAACAATTAAATCCTTCGAATCGAACGATACAACGATTTTCCTTCGATCCCAAATTGGCTAGAAAGCCTATGGGGACCTTCCCCATAGGCTAACATTGATACTCGGTAGGTTTTAGGTGGCGAAGTAGGTGGTCGAAGTTTTTTTTTAAAGAGACAGTACTTCGACTATCGAATGGTCGAATATTCAAACGATTTTTAGTTTGAATCGTTCAATTCCAAGTCGAAGATCAAAGTAGCCAATTTGATGGTCGAAGTAGCCAAAAAAACCCTTCGAAATTCAAAGTATTTTTTATTCTAATCCTTCACTCGAACTTAGTAAATGTGCCCCTTAAGGTTCCCACCCTTAGTGATATTCACAACATGTGTGCCTTATTATATAACACCTTTCACGTGACACTTTGTGCATACGGATCACCTTCCGTGGACTGTATTAAAAGAGAATTCACAAACACCAGTGTTGCTTTTTACCCTTGGGTGCGCGATTAAAATCTATATACACAATCCGTGTATAGACTTTTAACTCTTCCGTGACCCCAATAAGTAGGGCTTCCCAGGGATTTTTAACGGGGGGTAACGCCCAGGATACTATCTATCATAAACTGTGCATATACTGTGCACCAAAGGCACCTAACTTTCTGGCAAGTCCACCAAATATGTGTTATAGTGCCAAGCAGTTAGGATCATAGGAAAGAACCAAATTCGCTATATGCGCTGGGAGCCTGGGACTAGGTTCCATCTCGTAAGAATTTTGTCAAGCTTGAAAAATAATTTCAATAAAACGCCTCTTGTTTTTGGTTTTGAAGCAATGCAATGTCAGTAGTATGATGCATGTTAATACCCTGTGTTTTCAAAAGGCTTTCACTATATTTAGTGAATGCAGAGAACTTTTCTGCTCATTTTAGCACTTCTCACCAATTTCAACCCTTTAAAAGAGACGTCCCAATATCTTGCACTACTGAAATCTGAAAAAATGAAAGCAGGCTGTTAGAAAGTTTGGATTTATTAGTCTGAATGATATGTTTATATATGTGCTATAAAATCAGAATCGCGATTAGAAGTAGTCCCATTTCATGTGCTAAACCACAAATACATCTTTATAATGAGGCAAGGTAAATTTTTTGAAGCACTTGTGCTCATAGGTCAAGCGTTTCTGTTACCAGCTCCAAAAACTGTCCAAAAAAGGTGACACTTTAATCTTCATTAAAGGGATACTGTCATGGGAAAAAACATTGTTTTCAAAATGAATCAGTTAATAGTGCTGCGCCAGCAGAATTCTGTGCTGTAAACCATTCTCAAAAGAGCAAACAGATTTTTTTATATTCGATTTTGAAATCTGACATGGGGCTAGACATATTGTCAATTTCCCAGCTGCCCCAAGTCATGTGACTTGTGCTCTGATAAACTTCAATCACTCTTTACTGCTGTACTGCAAGTTGGAGTGATATCACCCCCTCCCTTTTTCCCCCCAGCAGCCAAACAAAAGAACAATGGGAAGGTAACCAGATAGCAGCTCCCTAACACAAGATAACAGCTCCCTGGTAGATCTAAGAACAACACTCAATAGTAAAAACCCATGTCCCACTGAGACTCCTTCAGTTACATTGAGAAGGAAAAACAGTAGCCTGCCAGAAAGCATTTTTCTCCTAAAGTGCAGGCACAAGTCACATGACCAGGGGCAGCTGGGAAATTGACAAAATGTCTAGCCCCATGTCTGATTTCAAAATTGAATATAAAAAAAATCTGTTTGCTCTTTTGAGAAATTGATTTCAGTGCAGAATTCCGCTGGAGTAGCACTATTAACTGATGCGTTTTGAAAAAAACATGTTTTCACAAATAGAAAATAGGAAGAAATTGAAAAAAAGCTTTTATTTCTGGTGAACTAAATGAACTGAAAAAAGGTGTTGGAAGGTGACTATATAGTTTACTTTACCATTGTCTTGTGTAGTAATAAATGGTACCATTTGTAAACCTAGTTTTTTTAACAGCTGGACACTGTCAGGAATTCAGATTCATATATGTGTATAATCAGAATTTGCTATGAATTTCAGACAGCAGTTCTATAATGAGTTTCCTAATAATTCCATAATGCTGCCGGGGGTTGGGTTGAGTTTATATGAGGGGGTAGTGAGATTTTCTTTACCTAATTTTGATTCTCTTTTACTCTTAAGGGATCTGTTTCCATTCAGCAACAAGAGCAGATACTCAAGTTAAGCACTGATGTTGGTGGTCAGGCCTGGTTGGCAATTTTCCAGTTTTTCAGTTGTTTGGCTATTTAAGCAAAGACTTCCTTTATTTTGGAACAAAATACATTTCATATGCTCTCGGTAGAGTCCCGTTTTTATTTGGTTCAGGAGTTATGTCTATGTCTTGATTTGCAGTGTCTGACTTCAGGTTAAATGCTTGCAGAATAGTTGTAAGGAAGATAAATATTTCCATACGTGCCAAGCCTTCTCCAAGGCAACTCCTCTTTCCTGTTTGATGCAAAAAAAAAAAAAAAAGTTAGGATTTTTTTATGGTACTAAGAAGAGCTTCCGAACAACACTTGGGGAAAAGCAGTTAATGTAACACAAAATAAAGGAACTAATACAAACATTTATACTTCTGTTGATATTAAGATAATTTTTTTTCAGTTCAGCCTGTAAAATAGCCTTTCTGCATCTCGTGTAGCTTCTGCATGTCATCAAGAGACCTTTTGGAACTTTTAGAAAACCTTGAGAAATACTGCACCTCTGTAGAACCAATGTATATGCAAAAGTATGGCATCAAGATGTAGAAACATAGCAGAAAATGCCAATGCTTTAGTCTGCAATTCACCTTGTATTGTTGCTAATATTATTTGTGAATTGCAGACTAAGGCACTGCTCTTTTCTGCTTCTTTTCTATATCTTGATGTGGAAGAACTATCATACTGTGGAGATGTTTTGAAACTGCAGGAAAAGAATCATCTTGGGTTTTACTTAGTGATGGGGGAATTTATTCAAAGAAGAAATTTGCCAAACACAAAAGGCTAGTGTAGCGCGGAAATCCCCTTGCACGTTTATTTAGTCATATGATGTAACGTTTCTGGGGAGTGCCCCTTCCTACACTAGCCTTTTGTGTTTGGCAAATTTCTTCTTTGATACAATTGGGAGAGGTGCTGACCCCCTCCAGCCAACACAAGGCAATTACAGACAGGAGAGAATCAAGGGGAAATAGGAAGTTTTTTGCAGGGTGAATTTATCCACCAGGTGGGAATTCCCACGATTCACTGCCGGCGAATAAATTTGCAAAACCGCTGTGAAAATTTGCCAGCATCAAAAACGGACACCGGCATAAAAAACAAAGCGCCTGCGCAGCGAATTTTGCGGGAAATTCGCAAATTTTTTCGCGAAACACGCCAAATTCACCCATCACTAGTTTTACTCTAATTAAAGGAACAGTGACATCAAAAAATGAAAGTGCTTTGAAGTAATACAAATATAATGCAGTGTTGCTCTGCACAGGTAAAACTGGTGTGTTTGCTTCAGAAACACTACAATTGTTAATATAAATAAGCTGCTGTGTAGCAATGGAGGCAACCATTCAAAGGAGAAAAGGCTCAGGTTACACTATATATATATATAGAGTTTCTGAAGCAAACACACCAGTTGCATCAGTGCAGGGCAACACTACATGATATTTTCATTACTTTAAAACGCTTTCATTTTTTGGTGTCACTGTTCCTTTAAAGACAAATGTATATATACAAAAGTATGGAATCCTTTATCCAGAAACCTGTTATCCAGGAAGCTTTAAATCGTGGGAAGGCAATCTCCCATAGACTTAATTTTAAAGATAAAAACTATAAAAAAAAAAACCTTACTTTATTCATGTATACAGGTATGGGATTCGTAATCCTGAAACCCATTCCAGAAAGCTCAGAATTATGGGAAGGCCATCTCCCATAAACTCTGTTTTATATAAAATTGTAATTTTTTATACATGATTTCTTTTTTATCTCGGTAATAATAAAACAGTACCTTGTACTTGATCTAAACTAAGATATAATTAATCCTTTTTGGAGGCAAAACAAATATATTGGGTGTATTTAATGTTTAAATGATTTTTTAGTAGACGTAAGGTATAAAGATCAAAATTACAGAAGTATCCGCTATACGGAAAACCCCATGTCCCGAGCTGGATAACAAATCCCAAACCTGGAGCCTGGGTGCAATCCATGTTGTGGTTTAGATGCAAATCGTTGGTAGAGATCGCACTCCCAGGTCTTATGATGAAAAGCTAATACTTTATCGTAAGACCTGTGAGTGTGATTTCTACCAACGATTTCCTTTTTACTGTAATAATATAACAGTACCTTGTGCATGAGGATAACCAAGCTGCATGAAACCAATACACTTAACAACAGACGTAAGGTATGTTGATCAGAAAGACAGGTTATCTGGAAATCCCAAGGCCCCAAGCATACTGGTTAATAGTTCCCTGTCTCTGTATATTTGTATCTATAGTACATTTCATCATAAATAGAGCATAACTAAGCATGCTCTTCTTACCAATAGAAAATGGCAGAAAGGCATCATTCTTCTTGAAACGTCCATTATCATCTAAAAAGTGTGCGGGGTCAAACTGTTTTGGGTCTCTAAAATATTTGGGGTCCTTTAGCACAGATGTCATTAATGGAAATATTAGAGTATCCTGTAAAAACGAATATTAACATTAACATTCAGGAGCCACAAACGTAACATTAGTATGACTTTTATTATTACAGCTTATGCATTCTCTCTTAAAGTAACTCCAAATAATTAGTAAAATGTTTTGGGAATGACATTATAATGTACTGCTGCTTGGCACTGGTAAAAGTTTTGTGTTTGCTTCAGAAAAACAACTATAGTTTATATAAACAAGCTACTATGTAGCCAGGAGGACAGCCATTCAAAGATGAAAAAAAGAGGAAAGGCACAGGATACATAGCCGATAACAGATAAGCTCTGTAGTATACAATGAAAGTCTTCTGAACTTATCTGTTTTCTACTGTGTATCCTGTGCTTTAATGGCTGCCCCATGGCTACACAGCAGCTTTTTTTTATATAAACTATAGTTGTGCTTCTGAAGCAAGCACAAAACATTTACCAGTTCCAGGCAGTAGTACATTGTAATGTTATCCGTGTAAAACCCTTGAATTTTTTGATGTTGCTGTTCCTTTAAGAAGTGACAAAATGCTCCAAATTCACTCATCACTAGTCTTGAGCACAGTGACATCTACAGGCCATTTGTATAAACACCACATATTCCCCCTATAGTAGGAAAGCATTTGGACAACTATAATATTGTCCACGGACAATATAGCCATCTACTAAGGACAGTTTGTGTCTAATCCTGTAGTAAGGTTGAAGATCAGGACTGAGTTTCTTCTCAGCATTTGGCCATTTTCTTTGTAAGATGTCCCGTAGTTTTACTTAAATTAGTCATGTGAGGCAAGCTTGCTTAAAATCAGCAGCTGTAACTGTAGATGATAGTAAATCAGTCAACAACTTCTATGTCCTCATCCAGTGTATCAGAAGCTGCAGGTAAAGGTAAATGTAACAAACAATCAGCAGTAAAATTTTTCAAACCTGGTTTGTATTGCATTTTGTAGTTGAAATTCAGTAGCCTTGTTGACCATCTAGCTATACGTATTCCAGCTCTTTCTAGTCCCTTTGTTGTAAGCAGTGTAGTTTAAGGGCTATGATCAGTGCATAAGGTAAATTCTCTACCCATAGGTAGGTTCTCCATTTTTATGTTGCCCAAACACATGCTAGAGCTTCTTTTTCAACCGTTAAATACTTACGCTCTGCCTCTGTAATGCAAACAGTTTTCTCTGTATGATCAGCATGGATCAGTATGAGAAATGCACCAACGCCAAAGTCTGAAGCATCTGTAATAACCATAGTGGGTAGTGCAGGATCAAATAAAGCTAGCACTGGACTGTTCACAATTAGCGGTTTCACTATTTCAAAGCTATGTTGAGCAGACTCTGACCACACCAGACCTAAAGTTCCACGTAGTAGTGCTCTAAGTGGCTCCACAACTGAAGCATAGTGGGGAATAGACTTAGAATACCATGAAGTAAGACCTAAGAAAGCTCGTAAGGACTGGAAATCAGATGGAGTAGGTGCTTGTGTAAAGCTGGCCATAGACGCAAAGATCTGATCGTACGAATCGAGGATTCGTACGATTTTCGGAACGTGTGTGGAGAGTCCCGACATTTTTCGTCCGGCGGAGATCGGTCGTTTGGTCGATCGGACAGGTTAGAAAATTTCTGTCGGCTGCCAATAATATCTCTGCATGTATTGGTCTCGGATCTTTGCATCTATGGCCAGCTTAAGTGTTGACATGGCCAGGGTCAGGCAGTAATCCATCTTGTGAAATTATATGACCCAGAAATGACAGCTGAGATTGTTTGAAGTGGCATTTGGAAAGGTTCAGTTTCAGTCCTGCAGAATCAATGCATTTCAGAACATTTTTTAGGTACTTGTCATGAAGATCCATAGTTGGAGCACAGACAATTATATCATCCAAGTAGCATTCTATACCAGGTATGCCATGGAGTATAGAAGACATCAGTCTTTGAAAACAACTCGGTGCTGAAGCCAGTCCATAAGGTACATGCTTGAACTGAAACAAATCATCTTGGGTAATAAATGCAGTGAGGTCTCTGCTTTCCTCATGCAGTAATACTTGATGATAAGCACTCTGAAGATCTAGAGTAGAAAATAATTTTGCTCCTCAGAGTTCTGAAAATATTTCCTCTATGTGTGGCAAGGTATGATTATCCATAACAACTGCTTTATTAGGTTCACGGAGATCAACACACAATCGAATACCTCCAGTTTTCTTCATTGTTACAACAATTGGTGAAACCCAATTCTGATTTTTCAATCACATCTTGCTCTACCAGTTTCTTTAGTTCCTGTGAGACTACCTTATAGAGTAGGGCAATCGCCTCAATTTCTGGCGTACTGGTTTTACATCTGGTCTCAACTTAACTTTGTGTACAAAGTTCTTTGTACAACCCAGTGAAGTGTTGTTTTATGGTGAAATTTTAGACACTGGTTGTGTGGCAGACACTGGTGCTGTAGTAATGAGACCATCAACTAATTGTAGTTGTAATGCAGCAAAGAGATCCCTTCCAAGTATAGCAGTACCCTTATTCACAATGTAAAAGTCACATTTTGCAATATTTGATTCAAATTGTACACTGGCAAGCAACCAAGCACAGGGATTGGATCCTTTAAGTAACTGACCAGTCTCAGGGCAGGTGCAACAAGCGTATCTTTTGCAAAGTATTTCAAGAAAATATCCTTTGGTAGTATAAAAACAGCTGAACCTGTATCAAGCATCAGGTTAATGGAATGTCCCTTGTCAGCAGAAGCAGTATTTACATTGACATCGCATATAAACTTGTCTGGAATAAATGTACCAGCTTCATCCACACTTAATACTGTAACATTTGTAGTAGTGACTTCATGAACATCTTTAGCAGAACTATGGCAGATCTAGGCAAAATGTCCTACCTTTTTGCATTTGCGGCACCATTTAGCTTTTGCAGGACATGTAACATGATTTGCAGTGTGTTGTGTTGAACCGCAGTGAAAGAAGCATTTTCTATTTGTATTTGCTGCACGGTTTTGCAGTGTAGGTGAATCCCTTTCCTTAGCACTGTATTTTGCCTGTGACTGTGAATTTTTAGGCCACAGTGTTGAATTCATAATCTGTACATTCCCAGCAGTTCCCTGACTGAGAGTTTTAGCCTCTGCCACTGCTGTTTCAATTTGGCTAGCAACTGTAATAGCCTTTGCAAGGGTTAAGTCCTGCTCTAGGAGAAGTCTCTGTCTAATGTGAGGTGAGTTTGTTTTTTCCACTATTTGGTCTCTTAGAATTTCATCTGATTCCCAAACTCACAGGTAACAACCAGCTCTCTCAAAGCTGCTACAAATTCTTCTGTGGATTCACTATTACGTTGTCCACGTTGGTGGAATTTATATCTTTCAGCAACCACATTTACTCTTGGCATGAAAAAGTTCTTTATAGCGGTAAGAGCAGTTTCATTAGTATCATCAGGTAATGGTAATGTATAAAATATACGCTGTCCCTCTGCTCCCAGGCAGTGAATAAGTAAAGCACACTTTCAAGCAGCAGAAATCTCCCCATGGTCAGCAGCAATAATGTAATTTTCAGACATACGGATCCAAGCAGTAAAAGGTATGGTAGGCTCACCAGGGTTTGGGAGAAAAGGTGCAGGCTGCTGCAGAGGTAGAAGAGACATCTTGTCTCTATATTTGTTATGTTTTGGTAGCCGAGGATGAGTAGAGTATAACAGTGCTTTATTAGCAGGCTCATGCAGCCATTACACAACACTAAGCAACTCTAACAACACGAGCTGTATAGAAAGTATGCACAGTATAAGTCTTGAGCACAGTGACATCTACAGGCCATTTGTATAAACACCACACCCTGCACTTCAAGAAACATGGTTTAGAACACTACCCAAATAGCTTTGTCCTTAAAGTTATGTCACTACATAAATAAACAAAAAAGAAAGATGTGTTTTTCTGTTTCATAAATATAAGCAGATACAAAATATAAAGGTTAATATGGTGTGGTCTCACTACTAATAGAAAGTGGATAAAAATCAATGAGATAGTAAGGCCTGTTTAACGATAAAAGCAGTAGCAGAAGTATTTGCAAAAAGTAAACTCATAGGCATATGAGTAAGTACTCATTTGGCATGAAAAGGGTTAGGCTATAAATTTCCTAATAAATATCTTTTCACTTCTTTGCAAAATCCTTCTGCTACTGCCTTTATTGTTAAACAGGCCTCGCTATCTTATTGATTTTTCTCCACTTATAGTTATGCCATTTTCTGTTGGGCAGACCACCAGAAATAATATTTTATTTCTAATATTTTATTTAATATTTTTTAAATTAATAAGCGCTGAAGGATATTCTGCAGTTTAAATATTCCTAACAGTCAGAAAAGTGTTGAACTAATGCCACACCTCTCATCCCCTGAATTTACCATTGTCAGTGCAGGGGTGAGGAGGGGATGCATCACTAGTGCAGAGGGCACAATAATGCTTTCTATACGTGAAGAGCTAAATTCCAGGTTTAAAATAATAGATTTTGGTTTAGTTACGCGACAACTTGCTGTACACTGCCACCAAAAGCCAAGGCTGTAACTTTGCTTCATGGCAAGAATGGACCTGTGTGTAAACTCACATAACATTCACTAGAGCCTTAGATACATTTTCATGAATGGCTAAAGAAACTGCATAGAACGCAGTATTTAATTTATAGTATATTCAAAGTTTAGAAATGCATAAACAATTTCACAGTGATTCTTTCAGTTTGTGGACTATTTAACTAATCTTATCTCATTGCTGTATACCTTGGGGATGTTGTATCCTCGAAATATTGTATCGTGGGTGGTTCCATGGGGTACTCCAAGTGGTACAATATCTGCCACTCGCTGAATCTCATGCATAACAGCATTTGTGTAAGGCATCTTCATACGATCTTCATAGAAAGGACACCGATCCTGTCCAATAATATTATCTATCTCCTCCATTGTCTTTCCTGCCAGCCAAAAAGATCTTAATAAGCTGAAGCAATAACTGACCTCTTTTAAATGTAAGTCCATTTTTCCTTTAGACAGACCGTAAGGAATCAGTTATATATATATAAAATGTTTGAAATGTTCATTGTAACATAAAATAAAGACTGTAACTTTATAACAAAGCCAAGACGGCAGCTGTCAATTTTACTGTCTTTCTGGCTTAACCTATTTTATTTCAAGTAGTTGGCCAAATGCCAATCTAAAAATTCATATATTTAAGAAAATGCCTAAAATATAAGATGAATGTAAATTGCAATTGCAAAGAAGCAGGTGATATATTAAGAAACATTTGCACAGAAAATATTGGTAAATATAAAAAAAATGTGAATTGGATGTAAATATTCTTTGTACTGTATATTGGAAAGGATTGACGAGTGTGAGTTAAATGATCACTCCAGGTCTTGTACTGTTTTTCACAATTCACATGTTCTCAATGTTTAAGTTAAGATTCTGGGACTTTTTTCAAGCATTTATATTTACAAAAATACACCACCAACATGATGTGTTGGCGCCCGTGAGCTCCGCTGCGCTGACTCTTCATGTGCGGTCAGTATTTCTACTGACAATTCAGGGGTAAGATTATGCAGGGGGGAGGCAGGGAGGGGGCCAGCGTATGGTGCCAGTGGGGACTTTTGGCTAAAGGGGGGTTTAGTTCTTCTTTAAAAGGTTTCTTAAAGATTATATACCTGAACAGTCCCTAAAGTAGTTAACCATTAAATTCGAAAACTTTTATATGTCTTTGGTATTAATTTTGATTGGTAAAGAATAAGTACTAGGGCCAGAACTAGGTACACACACATCTTAGCCAACATAGTCGGTCAGGTCACCTAGGTGCCCTGGCACTGATAAGTATTGTATTTTCAGGAGTGTTCGATTCTAGCCTGTCTACCAGCAGTAAACTAACAAGAGTTTCTGAGACTGAATAGTATTTCAAGGTTTTTCGAGTCTTGCCTGATGGAGCTGTTCAGACACATTAAATCTAAAAGCCTAAATGAGCTTGTGTTGGACTACATTTTTGTGCATTGACTTTGTTGTTCCAGATTGTGCTGTTTTTCGACAAATGTTCTTCAATTGTGTTATTAGTCTCTATGATGTTTAGAAGAGCCTCTATAGTTTCAGTTGCCTCTAATTTGCTCTTGAATTGGAGATGTATACCCTGAGCTGTAGTTTTAGGAATATATATGAATATAATAGTAAAGTTCAGTAAAAAGAATTTAGTAGAAATCAGTACATCTAAAAATTTTACAGTACCGGTATGGGATCCGCTAATTGGAAACTCGTTATCCAGAAAGCTCTGTCTCACATAGAGTAAATTTTATCCAAAAATATATATTTTTTAAAAATGTCCTTTTTTTCTGTAATAATAAGACAGTGGGGCTCATTTATCAACACTGGGCAAATTTGCCCATGGGCAGTTACCTATAGCAACCAATCAGTGATTAGCTTTTTGAAACCAGCTGCAAGTAGAACAATGAATGCAGCAATCTGATTGGTTGCCACGGGTTACTGCCCATGGGCATATTTGCCCAGTGTTGATAAATGAGCCCCAGTGTCTTGTACTGGATCCAAACTAAGATATAATTCATCCTAATTGGAAGCAAAACAATCCTATTGAATTTATTTAATGTTGAAATTATATTCTAGTAGATTTAAGGTATGAAGATCCAAATTACGGAAAGATCCTTTATCAGAAAAACTCCAGGTCTGGGTAACAGTTTCCATGCCTGTAGTAGGTGCAGAATTCATAATTAATATCAGTGGGTCATGTAGCAACTCATATTATAATTGCATTTTAATGAGGAGTCTGCAGTTTTTTTATATTATAAATTGATTCTTACTTGTAACCTCTGTGTACTTTAGCAACATAAGAAAACTGTATTTCAGAGTTACACTTGTGGTTTCAGTCCCAGCAATAAAAAGGTCAAACACAGTCCCAAGTAGGTTGTCAAGATGAAACTCGGTTTGTGGATTGTTCTTTTCCTGTGAGTTTTAATATAACAGAGAATTTGTTGGTAAAACAAACAACAGCACTTTTCATCTATCTAGATGCTGCCCTATATGATACAGTTCAATCACTTCGGATAGCACATGCTCCTGGCCCTAGGTCATCCTCCCTTATACCAAAAGTATAAGGCCATCTTGCAACTGCCCAAGGGATCAACCAAAGCAATACAATTCCTGACCTTTATACCCTGTACAGCTTTCAATGACCTACTTATAATATGCTGCCTGCCAGCAACCCCCCTCCAAAGTTCAATATCCATTCAGCTGGTCCAAGCAGTTATAGAGGCACAAAGTTTCTATTTCATATTGAATATTATTGACAAGTCCACTTTTCACCTAGCATACTGTGAAGCATCTCATATTTATGCATAGACTGCTAAGGCTCTTAAATTTTATTGAAACTCCACACGTTGTATTTGTTTATACTACCAGAGTCTATAATGGCTACAAGTACTGTATGTCCCCTTTACTATCCATACTAGAACCAAATACAAGCACTTTTAATTTGCTACAGTGCATCTAATTTTAACAGCATTAATTTGATTTGTAAACCAGCTTTGTACACCGAGGTCAAATAGCAGTATTTATTGTATGGTTGTATTCACTATGACAGTTTGGTTACTAGGGTGCAGATTTATCAAGGGTCGAATTTTCAAATTTTATTTTAGTGCAGTTCGACTAGGGAATAGTCCAAATTAGATTTGAGTTTGAAAAAAATTCAAAATGTATCATGTACTGTCCCTTTAAGAATTCAAATTCAACTATTTGCCATCTAAAACTTGCCGAATTGGTGTTTTAGTCTATGAGGGACCTCCCATAGCCTCCTTGAAAAAAAACTTTTTTTTTTGGTGAAAAAACTTGAAACTAAATCGAGTTGAATTTGATTCAAGTTTGCAGGTCGATCCTCTTCACCCCGAATTGAAAAAAATTGGATTATTATAATAAATTATGTCCCTAGGTCTGTGGTACCTTTTAACACTTTCTCTCTGATCAATGAGCTGAAATGATGATTTGGCTATTATTTTACCTTTTCCATCTTTATCAGGAAAGAATCGATGAAGTCCCGTGGGCAGTCACTATTAAGTGTTTCTTGGTGGATTTTCACAGATTCTGCCACAAATGCCTTCAGTTTGTCAAAGTTTCTAAAAATCCTCTGTGGGGGGCCTGGCACTCGGGACAGGGTTTTAGGAAATAGATTGAGAAGCTGCAGAAAAAAAATAAAAAAAATAATAGTAAACATTTTTTATTCATGCATTTGTTTTATAACCCTGCACATTTTATACACAATTTATACTATTTTTACTATAATATAATATATCCAGTTATATATTTTGAGTTAGCTTGAGATGGGTTGGCTTAGATTAACGAGTTTTATTTCTGTCATCAAATGCACCAGCCTGCTTGGTGTACACAATATAATTCTTTAAGCACACACAGCACTTTAATTATTGATATGCAGCTTTGTAGTGAACTAAGAGAATGCTTGACATTCAACATCTTGGACCAACAATGGGGATTTAAATTCCAACAGTCTGAAAATTATTGCATTCCAGCCTCTGTCTTCACCTCCAACCTCACTAGGCATCAGCAATCAAGGAAGCTAGGTTTTTAAAAAAAAAACAGTCGAACAGAAGATGAACTGGGGCACCTCTGATGAAGTGCCAGAATGAGGCATGAAATGCGCCAGGTGATCAGACATGTTATAGTTTAGGAAAAAGTCTCATGATGGATACTTGTGTATGTTTTAATGCAAGCTTGACAATAAAGTTTTTTTGAATTTCACCCGTGGCTTGGGAAATCCCCCATTCATCTTCTGTTCAACTGAGTTCCACTGAATTGGGCTGAGGAGGAGTCCAGTCAATGGGAGACCCCCACACGGTTAATCTACATAACCGCCTGACATGTAAATGCCCTGAAGTACACAGATTTTTTTAAAAATCTGGCTACCTGTTGCTTCCACTTCCCGCATTCTGTGTTCAACCATCTCCCATGGAATGTTTTTTTGCAGCAAATAAATAAGCCTCATTTCTTGGTGTTACTCTGTACAAAATTGTATTTCTGAGATGTGGGGTGTGGGGGTCTCCCATTGACATGACTTGGGGCAGCTGGGAAATTGACAAAATGTCTAGCCCCATGTCAGATTTCAAAATTGAATATAAAAAAAATCTGTTTGCTCTTTAGAGAAATGGATTTCAGTGCAGAATTCTGCTGGAGCAGCACTATTAACTGATTCATTTTGAAAAAATAACTTTTACCCATGACAGTATCCCTTTAAGTTTCACATAGTGAAACAAGACTATTAATCTCAGAAATACAGCAATTTTGTACAGAGTAACACCAAGAAATGAGGCTTTTTATTTGCTGCAAAAAAACATTCCATGGGAGATGCTAGAACACAGAATGCGGGAAGTGGAAGCAACAGGTGTGTTTTGAAAAAAACATGTTTTCCGATGACAGGATCCCTTTAATAAAGCCTGTGCCCAAACAGGCACAGTATAATAACTTCTATTCATGGCCCTTCATTTGTGCTTCAGGGATTCCTATAACTAGGGTTTGCCCTGAAGCAGATGGTAGTTCTATGGCTCCCTTTAACTCAGTTGCTGCATCGTTAAGACATATAAAGTTCCTCAGAGTTGGTTCCAAATATCTATAGTGATAAGTCAATTCAACTGGACTTGCTGTATTTCCTTTTTCCTTGAAGATGTTTCTCAAGTCGTCAGACTAACTTTCTCAATTCAGAATGTAGCCAGAATTAGGGATGCACCGAATCTACTATTTTGGATTCGGCTGAAACCCCAAATCCATTTCGAAAGATTTGGGCGAGTACCAAACCGAACCCTAATTTGCATTTGTAAATTAGGGGTGGGCAAGGAAAAACACTAGACTTCCTTGTTTTGTGACAAAAAGTCACGTGATTTCCCTTCCCACCCCTAATTTGCATATGCAAATTAGGATTCGGATTAGGTTCGGCCGGGCAGAAGGATTCAGCCGAATCGGAATCCTGCTGAAAAAGGCCGAATCCTGGCCAAATCCCGAACCAAATCCTGGATTCGGTGCATCCGTAGCCAGAATGTTTTACATATGTGTTTAAGGTACATGATAGAGGACAAGATGTATTACATAGGAGTCCAGTATTCAAAAAGGACTCCGGGATACTGCTTCCTTCAACTCAAAACAATTTATCGTACAACGTGGAAAATAAATATGCTCTACTTACAATACCCCATGCAGTGGACAAATCAGAAGTGACTTTTTTCAGCAAAGAAATCAAAGTCATAAACTTCTCATCTTTATAGTCAAAGCGTTCTCCAAACACTACTGAACAGATGACATTTGACACAGCCAAGGTTAGCAGGTATGTGGGGTCAATTGGAGAATCTGGAAATACAAATTTTTAATTTAGCATTGCACCCCTTCACATGCAAGTACCTGAATAAATTAGGTTTTCTATAACACCAATTGCACCTAACGATTGGCGCAGTTTCATTGCAATGACTGCCACAAAAGTTCCATGCCCAGAACCGCACTTGAAAATGGACCCTAATTTCTTATATTATTTCCCAGATAAAAATAAGTATCCACATTTTCTACTATCCATATTTTCTATATACATTTACATGCTGCAAAGGCTATATTAATTGTTATAGTCCTTACAAATTGTAGGGACTAGTGATTAGGCGAATTTGTGGTGTTTGACGCTGATATATTTGCAAATTTTCCGCAAAATTCGGGAAACGGTAAAAAATTCACAAGACGGCACCAGCGTCTTGTTTTTGATGTGGCGTCTGTTTTTTAGATGCTGGTGCACATTCGCAGGCGAAAATGCTCCAGCGTCCAAAAAAACGGACGCCGGCATCCATTTTTTTGGCGCATTTTTGCAAGTTTATTCGCGGGCGGGGAAATTCACGCTGCAAATTCACGCCTGGCGAATAAATCCGCCCATCACTAGTTGGGACTAAGAATCCTTCCAATATGTTATCATTAACTTCAAAACTTAATCTCAGACATTTCAGTTGCATTATCACCTATTGGACATTATTGTTGAGGTTTCAAATCCAAGAAACAAAAAAAATCAACTGTTCATACAGGAAAAGAGCAAATCAATTAATTTCTGACCTAACTCTGAAATCTGTTTTTCCAACCTGTGCATCTGAAAGCATCTGAGACCAGGGGATGCCTATATATCAAAATTTAAATGTGTCAATTTTAAAATTGTTTTAAATTCAAATAAACTTAAATTTTGCAACACACAAATGTTTATTTAATAAAAAATGTTGACGCATTGAATTGTATTCTGCTATTGATTTTCAATGGGTCTAGAACAAAATAGTTTTTAAAAATTAAAAAACAAAATGCTTAAATTTCAACTGCCATTGACATCTACATGACTGTATGCGTTAAGATGGTACAATTTTACATTTTTAATTATTTGCGCTTAATGTATTTCGAACATTTGATTTTTGGAAACTCTCATTCAAATTTGTGAGTTTAAATGAAAAAAAAAAACAAAACATTTGAATTCAAATTTGCTGAAAAAATTCAGACGTTGTTAAATCAGCCACATAGTAATCAAAGTTTATTTTCAAAAACTTTGGAATTTAGAACTTATAGGAGAGGATTCCACATTTTAAAAGAACCTTCCCTTACCAGCATGCTGTCTGAGTTCTTCAGCAAGGTACTTTGCCTCCTCCTGTATGCGTTCTTCGATGCTCCTTTTTCCCATCCCAAAGTCCCTTAGACAACTGAGTGAAAAGCGTCGCAGTTGCTTCCACCGTGTCCCGTTGCTGGATATCACTCCTGTGAATATCACAAACAATCATAATCAGTTTTTTAAATGCAGTAAGTATGTGGTAAATAAAAAAGAATTACAGAGGGGGTTATTTTATTATTCATTTTTATCTGTTTGATTTTTTTTATATTCCAATAAAGTGCCTCTCATGGTGACTTTTTAAACTCTTTTATTCATCTCCGCTGTTGCAACAGATCCAATTTTCTCCGCTTACACTTCATATTATTTTTTTATACACACTGTAATACAAGTCTAAATACAGGTATGGGACCTGTTATCCAGAATGCTCGGGACCTGGTGTTTTTCAGATAACGGATCTTTCCATAATTTGGGTCTTCATGCCTTAAGTCTACTAGAAATTCATGTAAACATTAAATAAACCCAATAGGCTGTTTCTGCTTCCAATAAGGATTAATTATATCTTAGTTGGGATCAAGTACAAGCTACTGTTTTATTATTACAGAGAAAAAGGAAATAATTTTTAGAAATTTGGATTATTTGGACAAAATGGAGTCTATGGGAGACAGCCATTCCATAATTCAGAGCTTTCTGGATATCGGGTTTCCGGATAAGGGATCCCATGCCTGTATTTATAATTCTCAATCTGAATTACTCTTATTCCCTATTTCAAATGACTTTGTCTGCCATTCATTTGTATGGAGACCCTTAGTCAGAGGTCTGCTTTAAAAAAAATTCAAGACAGATGGATTAAAAAAAAAAAACTGCAATTCAGTGTATGAATATACATATGATTGTCTTTAACTGCAAAAGGCAAAAGAAGTAGGACAAGATACTGACAATTGTTGCAGAAAGAAAGAAAAGTGGTGGAAAGACATCACTAATGGGTAGTGATGGGGGAATTTGGGCCGTTTCGTGAAAAATTAGTGAAACGGCACTGGCATCTCGTTTTTTACGCCGGCGTCCGTTTTTTTCGACGCTGGCGAAAATGCGCCGGCATCAAAAGAATGGAGGCCAGCGTCCAATTTCTTTTGACGCCGGTGAATTTTTGCAAATCGTGGCAACTTGCCGCGAATTCGCGCCTGGCAAATAAATTCGCCCATCACTACTAATGGGCGCAGGGTATGCGTTGCAATTGTATGCTGGAGTTTGCTGGGGCAAGGACTGGGAATTCTTCAAACAATTATGCCAACAGGGGACATCAATTCAGATCTGATATCAGTATTTTTTAAGCTATACTTATGAGTGTAATAATTTAAATTCTTTAAAGGGCATGTAAAGGCAAAAAAATAAAATCCCATTTTTACTTTCTTTAATGGAAAAAGAAACCTATCTCCAATATACTTTAATTAAAAAATGTGTACGGTTTTTATAAGAAACCTGACTGTATGCAGTGAAATTCTCTCTTCATTTACTGCTGTGGATAGGAATTGTCAGATGGTCCCTAACTGCTGAGCAGGAAAACAATCATACTTATGAACAGCAGGGGGAGCCCCCGCCTTACTTCCCAGCCATGCAGAACTCAAGCAGCTTTGTTTATGACGATCCCTAAGCAGCCCAGACCACACTGAGCATGTCCACAGTCTTTGTCTTGCAGAGACGTTTCACAAAGTTACAAGATGGTGACCTCCTGTAGCCAACTTTGAAAGCATAAATCATTTGTTTGATTAGGCTTGTGGTGCAGTAAGTTTATGTTTAGTAAACGAAATACAGCATTTCTAGCCTTATTTTATTTTAGACTTTACATGCCCTTTAAAAACATACTACCAATGGGAAATACTTTGCCTTCCTCAGCTAAAGAGGTGAGGAGAACGTGGCGGAGGCGTCTCTTTGGGGGAAAAATTGTAATACGCACTAAAGCTGCTATGAGTAGACAGAGCCCTGGTGAAAGTCTGAAAAAAGAAGAGGAAACACTTGCGCTGCTGGTTTTAGCACAACATATGTTTTTAAACTTTGTTAATAGGAATTAAATAACACTTGGTTTTTGGAAAGATGGCTTATGTTGTGAACGGAGCAAATATAACTCTCAAATGAATATTGGTGCATGCACATAAACATACCTTCCATCTGTCCCTCTTTTTGCAGGACAGTAACAATTTTAACTTCCCAACCAGCACTCCTGGATCTTTATACAAATGTCTCACGTTGCTCTTTGATCGCAGTATAAGCTGCACTGAACAGCTAGAAAAAGTTGCAATGTTTTCCAAACTTAATTAGATAATTTTGGCTTTAGGCAGAAGGTCCAGAATACACCTCCTTACATAAAATACTAGTTTTCTCTAAGGATATACAATTTGAGGTTTTCAAGGGATACTTTTTACAGGCAATGGGAGAAAATTGTGGGTTTGTACTGTAGGCTGTTTTTATAATTTACATTTATTCATGGAGACTTCTGCTACTGTTTAAGGGCAGAGGTCCTCTTTAAAACTCTACAATTTCTTTTCAAGACAAATGTTTGTAAAAAAAAAATGCAATAATTCAGTTTATATATTTACCAGTCATATGATTTACTTTTTCAGCAAAAGGCAAGAGAAAACAAAGTAGGGCGAGATATTGAACATTTTTGCAGAAAGAATGAAAGTAAAATGCAGTAAAATATGTGATCAATAAAGTGATTCATTTCCCAAAAGAACAAAAGAGGTAAGTAGGTTTGTTTTATGTGTGGCCACCTACAACAACCAGATGAGTGTTTTACAACAGTTAGTATTTGCTGCCCATTGATTTTTTGATAGGGGTTACTGGCACTGACCAGAGAATAAGTACAGAACTTAAGGTGGCCATAGACGTAACAATTACAATCTTAAGATCTTTCCAAGAAAGATCGTTAGTTTCAATAAACACATGTAGAGGTGAATTGTCAGATATACTGATAGAAACAATAGAATTCTTTCTGTATCTGATGATTCAGCACTAACAATGGCCAATGTTTGGGTGCACCCAATCAAAATTTTCAGTCCAGCCTGAACGATGAGCCGATATTCAAGTCTTCTGCCTTCTGCCTTTAGTCTGCCTTCAGTCTGTTTACTGTAAGGCAACTGAGTTTAGCATCAGAAAAATCAAATGCACTTAAGAGTATATACCACACCTGCCCTCTGTGTCACTGCTTACAGCATGCACATGTTGGTACTAAACATACACAAATAAATTAGAATACAGGGAAAATGGTGTATATTAATACTGCACATTTTTGCTTGCACCCGTTGGCTATGGTGTGTGGCCCTGCACCCTTGGTATTTTTGTTTATGGTCTAGTGGTCTAATTCTAATGAGTGGGGAAATATTATTTGACTGGAGCCACAATCAACTGCTTCCCCCATAAGGTTGTGTATTAAGGTATTTAAAAGAAAAAAAATGGGACTGAAACCCTACCCCATAGTCTTTAAACTTTGGGATGGTGTAGTGCACTAGAGAGGTAAGTTGTCTCATTGTTTGTTACATACCTGGGCAGCTTCAGCTGAATGTAATTAGGTATTCAGCTAGGGGTCGCCCCGTCTCTACCTGAACTTACAGGGTATGGCGCCAGAACTATGTTATGGTTATTCGCTGACACACTGGGGCTCATTTATCAACACTGGGCAAATTTGCCCATGGGCAGTAATAATCAGATTGCTGCATTTGTTGTTCTGCTTGCAGCTGCGTTCAAACAGCTAATCACTGATTGGTTGCTATAGGTAACTGCCCATGGGCAAATTTGCCCAGTGTTGATAAATGAGCCCCACTGAATTGAACTTTTCTGCATTGTGTTATAGTAGTTAGTGCAGAGTCATGTAGTAACCTCTGAGAACCTGCTTCAGTCCTGTGTTATGTACTGAAACATTTCACTTGCTATGGAAAGTATCCATAGATTTTACTGGACCTGTAGTAATTATTGGACCCTGGTATAACCAAGATTTATAATCGGCTGCCTCTGAGTTTTGTAGAGATTCTAGAATCTAGCAGTATTCTAATCTAGATATGGTATTTTGTGTGCTGCAGTGCCTATAAACGTTTGTTAAACAGCATAAGCCTTGTGTTCCTACAGGGCTCTCTGTAGTTTGATTTATGTGGTAGACCAGTCAGAATGTAAGTTATTTTGAGATGGTTCAAAGGTTGGCACAGGCTTAAAAAAGGTCCTTTACAGTGTTCCACTAATCTCTGCATGATTAGGGTCTACCATAATTCTTTGGTAAGGTGCTGTAATTTTTTTTTATAGACCTAAATGCTGGCAGGTTGTAGCTGGTCTCATGACTGCTGCACATCTTCTCTGCCTTGGGAATAGCTTTACTGCCAGGTGCTTGTTCTTGAAGCTATTCTGTATTGTTGTTGGCAGGAGTTGAGGTACCAACAAGCAAAAGGTAGTTAGGGCACGTGTACATTCCCCTGTATTGACCTTGCTAAGGTCATGCTAAACCACGCCAAGTATGATACAATTTTCCCTTATCCAGAGCTAAACATTTTTAAAGGTAATTGAATACGTATTTCAATATATAAACTGAACTGGCAAAAATGCTGTGCGTTGATGATGTTATAAGGCTATTCACAGAGGGTTGGCCACTTTTGAAAACACAGAAATGCCCAATACAATGGATAAAAATAAATTATGAATGTTCAATAAAGAATTTTCTTTCACAGCCTAGCAATATAATTCTCTACAGGGGGAATCTACAGTTTCTTTTGCAGCTACAATGAGGGTAAACACTGACTTGTTTCTTCTCTGCAGTATATGTATAATATGCCAGTACTGAAGTCCCCCCCCACTCCCCAGATGTTCTTCATCTCCCTGGTGTGCCATAGGTAATGTATGTCATGTCAACAAGGAGGGAGCAGCTGCCTGGTGATCAAATGGAGAGATTTCTGGTTTCTGGATCATAGAATAAAGAAGGACAGTTGTCTACAATATTGTAATTAAATAGAGCTAAGAACAGGGGGCCATGAGGGTATTTTATTGGGGCATCTTGGGGTGATGGTAATAGGCATTATTGGCTATGAGTGCACAGTGGCTGGGGCATTATGGGATACATGGCACTGTGAAGGGACATTCTTGACTGTAGACACTTTACTAAGGCTTGTCTGAAAATCTGAACAGTGGACTGTGGGTGTTCAATCCTGTGCATTGGGTCTAAGCTTTTGGGGACAATACAATGTCTATGCAGACTATGCAGTGATTTTACTGGCTCTCCTGTCTAGAGAAGCAATGTATGTGGAAAACAATAAGCTGATGTGGTGATGCTTTGGTGCCTTTGATACAGAGGGGCACGGACACTGTGGGTACAGAGGGTGAAAGAAGCTATGTGCACTATATGTTTCATTCTTAAGATCATGAAAAAGTGTCTTTGCATTTCATTTTATTATGTGCCACGTGTGAGTACTCCTCATACTGTATAATGCAGTTCTTCCAGAAGTTAATATTGCATACAGTATTAAGTGGAGAGTTTTGTAGACCACCTTTTGTGCCACTGTCCATCAAACTTTTTTATATAAATGATGTCATCTTGAGAGTAAACTTACCATAATCTTTAAATAATAGATACCCAAGTGGAGACTTCCCTCTCGCTCCAAAACACTCATTGTTGTCCAGCAGTGCCTCTTTTATACAATCATAACCAGCCAATACCACAGCAGGGTTATTGGGCAAATAGACCGTGAAGACTGGCCCAAGCTTCTCACTCAACTGCAGAAAAAAGCACATTGCATATTTATGAATCAACGCTAAAGCTCTAGTAACACAATTCACCTGTATCTTAGTTATTTATTTGGGGGTAAAAGTGTATTTACTATGATATACCTTTTTGTGATATGTGTGATATATGATTGTGACTTTTCCTATCACAATAAAAGGGGAAGTATACACTTGTATATAACTTTAACAAGTGTATACTTCCCCTTTTATTGAATCGTCAGATATACTGATAGAAACTGAATAAAAAACTTTTTTTTTTGAATAAAAATAAATCCACATTTGCCTATATTTTAACATTATAAAGCTCTAATGGAAATGGTTGTGTTTTCCATAAACTTGTTGCTCCTCACCCTTTGTGAAGAGCATAATTAGTTTGAAGGGAAATAATGAGCTCTGTATAAACTAACCTGCAGCCTTTGAGATAAGGAGTTGCTCATTGCAGAGCACTGGTGCACAAGGTGACTAAGAAGGGTATGCTGCCTGTCTGAGTTCTAGCTTGGCAGGTGGGTCATTTGTTTTACTAGTTTCATCTGTAGCAACAGTGAATTGAAAGACGTAATTCCTAAAGTGTGGTTTCATTTTCTTCTTTCATGCAGGAAAAAAACCCACAAATATTTCTTAATTACAAATAGGATTCGAAAAGATTTACAAAGTTTAACACAGGCCCTATTCAGGGCCGCCATCAGGGGGGAGACAGGGGGGAGAGTTGTAGGGGGCCCCGAGGGTAAGGGGGGCCCGGCCATGCCACACTTACTTGATTAGCCGGGCCCCCCATCTTTCTGAGAGCTGCTGACTTCGGGAAGACATGGACGTTTAAGGGGCCCTGGCCACAAATGTTTTCTTATAATGTGGGGGGGGGCTGGCCACCAATTTTTTTTCTCATGTGGGGTCCTAGCCACCAATATTTTTTAATGGGGGGGGCCCTGGCCACAAATGTTTTTTTATGGGGGGCCCTGACCACCAAAATCTTTTTATTTTTCATTAACATGTGGGAACCCTAGCCACCAATATTTTTTTTGTTTTTTTACTGTGTGGTGGGGGTGGACCTGTGGGGTGGGGCCGACCTGTAGGTGGGGCTTGCAGTGGGCATAGCCCAGGGGGCCCAGTAAATGTTGTCATATGGGGCCCTGTGATTTCTGATGGCGGTCCTGGCCCTATTTATTGAGCCTATATTGAAATCGGTGTATGCCTTCCTCAGGTGCAATCTGATTTTAAAAGGCAGGAGCCAAAGTATTGTGGTGTGTTTCTTTTCCCTTCTGTAAAGTAATCGTTTTGCTTGGCTTGGACGCTAGTGATGTGCGGGTCAGGGTTTCCCTGACCCGCACCAGACCTGAACCCACCCTGCTGCAACCCGCGCCCGCCCACAGGTTAGACGAGCAGACACAAGACTATAAAACCGTAAACCCGTAAGTCAGATGCCACCCAAGAGGAACACTGTGAGTTCGACGCAAACACATCAGCCCGCACATCACTATTGCACGCAGCCTGGGACTTAATGCAACCTATGAATACAAGTGGTGTGCCGAAGATAAAAAAACTTTTGTAAATACCATTATAAGAGCCTGTTGGTATTTAGTTAGTCCATTAAAAGAAATCTGAACTCATTCATTCTCATCACCCTCATTCATTTTAAATTCGCTTATTTTTAAGGTTTACTTATCCTTTAATTTTCCGGCAGACAGCCATCTGTACAGAAGAGCAGTTAGCGCTCCTGCTGTCAAATTACAATATTAGTAGTTATAATCTGCTAATTAATTTAAAAAAATAATGCAAATTTCAAAAGTGTTCAGCAATTTTGTTTTTGTGTGCATTGTTTCCCTTTAACAAAAGTGAATAGTTTTATTGATACACGTATACATATTTATATACAGTATGTACTGTAGATATATTTAAATACAACTCACTGTGTAATGAGCTATACATTTTAAAGGTTGGTACTAACATAGTGAACAAAATATTGAACTGTATACATTTTGGTGCCAATTTATTTTTTGGGTCGGGGTTTTTGACACCAAAAATCCAAAAAAAGTGGTGGGGAAAAAAACAGAGAGTGACTATTTCAGGATTTATTAAGCAACAAAACTGAATATGAAAATATTCCAGTTCAAGCCTTTTAAAATCATGTAGAAGTAAATAGCAGATGTCCCTTTTACAACTGGAAGATCTTTCTTTGATTCATGGTTTTTGTGTGTTTTTGTCAATGGGTTTTGTGCAACAATAAGAAAAAGTCATCGTTAGTGTGTGACAATTTAGTGTGCGCTAAAAGTTTTTTCATGGTTTTTGAGAAAGTGAGTTTACTTGTGGTTTCTATACAAGACATTGGGAGCTGGGCTGTTCTCATTGGACTGTTTGTAATCAATTTGGAATTTGGAATACTCCCCTAAATCAGCACTAAACATAGAGAGAAACCTGCCCCTCAGGTAGGAAGTTGCCACCCACAAATTAGTCCCTCCCTATAAAGACAGCTATCCCTCAACAGTCTGTAGTGTTTTTCCTTCCTCAGGTAGTCATCATCACATTTATTTAATTTGCATTATTGCAAACAGGCTGCAGGAGCCACTCATCCTGATTGTGCTTCCCGGGGGAGGTGATCCCTCCTTTACCACAACACTTTGGGTTCACAGGCATGTTGCGTCCTGGACATGGAGCTGGTGTTTCTTTGGGTTTAGGCGATCTTGGGCCAGCACAGTGCTCCATCCATTGTTTCCCTTCCTTCTTACTGTTGTTATTAGTGGTGCCTCACGTCTAAGGAACTGCAAACATGGTGCACATGACTTGACGATGATCACTTCAAGGGTGGAACTTCTGGGCCACTACCTATTTTCGCTAAGGCTTCCGCTAACCTATGCACACTGCTCCGGGTACCAGCGCCTGCTCGAAGTGGTCCCCAAGCATAAACCCCTGGCTCTGACAGTAAGCCCTATTACATTTTTTGCTACTCCTGTTATGGCATCAGTACATTGTTCTGATGTGACTTATTATTGTATTGATGAGATAAGTTGAACGTGTTAAGTTCCAATCTACTTATGTGCCTGCTATTAATGAATTTGTATCTTGGATGATACAATATGTTATGCAAGCTTGTGAGCCTGTTACACTACAACAGGGAATACTAAGGGACCCATTGCCTAATCCAGGGGTGTCCAAACTTCTGGCTTGCCGGGCCACATTGGAAAAAGAAAAATTGTCTGGGGCCACACATGAAATACACAAACATGTTTGATTTGTAAAAGTAAAGGAAATACACAGAAAAGAACTACTTGAATATGGGACACCTGGATATTAAATAGACTTATTATTATATTATTATTACTAACTGGGCAATGGGCAGAGTCCCTCCTCCTCCTATTTCCTCGGGAACCAAGCGTTTTAAACTGGGCCACATTCATATGCATCCTGGGCCGCATATGGCCCTCGGGCCGCAGTTTGGACACCCCTGGCCTAATCCCTTGATTGCACTTATGATTAGAGATGAGCACAATTTTGTCACCAAGTTTCACTGCAAAAAAGACCCCCATAGACTCCAATGGGTCAAAAAAAAAATTGTCACGTGTCAATTTGTCTCCCATTGGCTTTGATACATTTGGCAAATTTTTGGCAAAGCAAAACGGGTCAGATTTACACATCACTACTTCTAATAGTTTTTGCAATGAGTATATTTTCACTCTGGTTTTAAACTAGCCATTGTTTGGGTCAGTCAACTACAAGGGCTATCATGAACAGTAAGTAATGAAATTCCAGTCTTGGCCCTGGCAGCTGATTTTCTAACAGAAGCCTCTTTGGCAATGGTGGAATTGTTGGCAAAATCTACAGCCTTCTTTACATTGGTCTGCAGGGCCTTATACGTAGTTCGAACCATGGTACAGATGAAGATGAAGATGTACAGATGAAGTTTTGATTTGTATGGCTGTAGCAGATACACTATTGCACAGTAGGAAATGCATTACAAATAAAATATACAGTATCACAGGGTCTGATCTGAAAATATTTTGCCAGAGAAAGCATCCATTTTGGAATTATCTACAAAGCAGGTTTTCAAAAAAAACAGCGCCAAACGCATTAATTGCTGCATTAAAGGAAAACTATACCCCCGAAACAATGTAGGTCTCTATTAAAAGATACTGAGTAAAACAGCTCATGTGTAAAACCCTGCTTCATGTAAATGAACCATTATCATAATAATATACTTTTTTAGTAGTATGTGCCATTGGGTAATCATAAATAGAAAATTGCCATTTTAAAAAATAAGGGCCGCCCCCTGAGATCGTAAGATTCACTGTGCACACATACAAACCACATGTTAGGTCACATGAGCCAATTAACAGGCAGAGTTCTGCCTTTTGCTTCCTCACTTCTTCCTGTTACAGTTAGTGTTGTAGTATTTCTGGTCAGGTGATCTCTGAGGCAGCACAGATAGAGTCACGAAATGGTGGTTCAAGGCAAGAGATGTAAAAGGGCAATATTTATGTAAATATATATTCCAGTTTGGTAAGATTCTTTAATATGTCATTCAATTTGATATAAACTATCTGTTGCTTAAGTATTCATTTTGGGGGTATAGTTTTCCTTTAAGAGCCTTTAGGTGTGAACCTTTTGGCAGACGACCTTTTAATCAAAAGGTTTTCCAAAGCCTTTACAAATCTTAGGTAGTGATGAGCGAAATTTTTTGTCAGGTTTTGCCGCGAAAGACTTCAATGCATTTTGCGAATTTTCGTTGGTTCGTGATTTTTTTAGCAAAATGGTTCAGGTCACTAATCTTAGGCCAAGAATTAGTTGCCTCTCTCCAAAATGGGATTTGCATTTTGTTTTAAAACCACCTCTACATTTGGCCTCTGTTACACTTATTTACTCACTCAAGACTTTTCTTACAGCTATGGCCTCTGTACGGTGCATTGAGGAACTACAAGCTCTTTCCTGTAAGAAACCTTACTTACAAATCCTCCCTAAAGAGATTATTTCAAAGCCTAATCCCTCATTTGTGCCAAAGTTTAACACATCCCACACTATTGGGATAGGAATGGTAAGACTGCTTCAAAAGCTACCCCGGCACAATGGATCGAGCAAACCATAACCATGGCATATCAGTTGACAAATAAGTACCCAAAGGAATTAAAGTTCACTCTACCAGGACACTGGCAGCATCACAAGCAGAAAGTGCAGGGGTCTCTTTGAACCAAATCTGTTGCATAGCTTTGTGGTCAAGTCACTCTACTTTTGATAATGTTGTAATTTTTTCAATACTGCTTTTCTAAACACTACAGACTGTTGGGGGATAGCTGCCTTTATAGTGAGGGACACATTTGTGGATGGCTACTTCCTACCTGAGGTGCAGGGATCTCTCTATGGTTAGTGCTGCCTTTGGCACTGAGGGAAAGGGGATTTACAGTATAAATCCTTTCTTTTGCTAGTAATTGTCAGAAAAAACGCATTGTTAATTTTTTTTTCATTCATACTTTTTAAATTTGGATTTTTAATACATTCATGACTTGTGTTTTTTTAGAGATGGCGTTTAGTCATGGTTTCAAAAACCTCTTAAACCACTAAAATGTGATCTTTAATAAATAGACCTCTTAGTGTGCAGTTAATTATTTTCCCATGAGGGTCCATCCTATTATACAGCCAGGGGCAGATTTACATAGTGGGCGCCCCTAGGCCCACTGCCATTCGTCGCCCCTGTCCCCTGCTCTTTATTCATGCAAATTTTCATCATCTGGACTGGAGCAATGGGGATTGGTGCACAGGAAATTTAAAAAATTATTGTACCTCCAGTGTTATTGAACCAATGTGGGTGTGGTTGGGCAGCATGCCGCCCCCTAAAATCCTGCTGCCCTAGGCCTAGGTGGCCTTTCCACAAATCCGGGCCTGTACAGAGTTGCAGAAAAAAGAGCTGAACTATGAAGGCACTAGGCCATTGCCTACTGGAAACTTGTTCCTTGTCTGACTGGCCTGCACAGAGCCCTGACGAAGGGAGGTGCAAACCCCCCGAAACGTTGTTTTGTACGAGTGGAAATAACGTCTAAAATAAAGGATTATTTGCACAGCAAGAAGTGAAGTGCTTGCCTTTCCTTTGAAATTTTGCTGAATGTGGACATGGCCGCACCAATGCAACTTCGGGTGACTATGGAAAACGCATCGTCGTGTGTGCTTTAGCGCAGGCAACTTTTCATTATAGCCTATGGGAAAACACGCTGAGGCAGTTTGGGGAGATTGTCGCTCAGAAGACAAGGTGATTAGTCGCCAGGCAACAAAATCTCCCCGAATCTCCTTGTGTGGCCTAACCCTAAGGAATAGCACCACCGTATGCAACAACACCGGAAGAGTATAAGTAATACTCCCCATATCTCTTATCTAAACAGAGCCCTGACATCAACCAAACTGCACACGTGTGGAATGAATCAGAAAGCTAACACCAAGCCCAACCTGATCAACATCCTGCCCCCTCAACATTAATCTTCCTATGATTAAAGCTGTAGGAGTCCCAGACTCAATATTGCCTACCAAACAGAATGCAGGTTTGGTAGCCATGTGTTTGTGTGTTTGCTAGAAAATTCATATTTCCCAATTATAGGTGCAGGGTAATAGAGCCTGCACTCGTATTGGGAGTAACAGTAGTTTTTTACCCCTCAATAGAAATTGCCCCTGCCAGCTCTAGGACACCCGTACTAGGAGGGAGCTCCCAGTTGGAACATCCATACTGTGGCACTTGCTTGTGCATAATAGGCAAATGCTGCGATTTGCTCATTATGCACATGCGCTCTGCATGACATGGTTGCTCACACTGGGTGCAGCAGCCGATTTTTTTTCAATCTACTGTTACCCCCCAACCAGAATGTGGGCTCTATTAGCCCGCACTTGACTTGGGGATAATATTTTTGGCTAACAAGTGCCCTTTAAAGGGCATGTAAAGGCAAAAAAATAAAATCCCATTTTTACTTTCTTTAATGAAAAAGAAACCAATCTCCAATATAATTTAATTAAAAAATGTGTACCGTTTTTATAAGAAACCTGGCTGTATGCAGTGAAATTCTCCCTTCATTTACTGCTGTGGATAGGAATTGTCAGATGGTCCCTAATTGCTCTGCAGGGAAACAATCATACTTATGAACAGCAGGGGGAGCCCCACCTTACTTCCCAGCCATGCAGAACTCAAGCAGCTTTGTTTATGACGATCATTTGTTTTATTAGGCTTCTGATGCAGTCAGTTCATGTCTATGTTTAGTATACTAAATACAGCAGTTCTAGCCTTATTCTAGTTAGGCTTTACATGCCCTTTAAGAGCAATTTGAGTTTAAGGCAGCTATACCTCCAGCACAGGTAAGATACTGCAAACAAATATTGTGTAGGGGTCAATGATGTTCTACAGATAAAAGAATTTGTCACATAGAAGCAAAATGCTTAAATCACACTTCCTAAAAATAAATAACATTTTGTATTTTATTTCAGACATGAATGAAAACAAATACATTACTGAGAGACTATGGCATGAGCAGAAGGCAAGTCATACAATAACTCACCTTTATTAGAGATTGTGGGAATTCCTTGGCACTTATCTGCAGCATATTACCCAGCAGTGGTAGAAGGGGTGGTGCAGGAGGCATGTTTTTTTCCCTTAGTCTTCTCCGCCATGTGAAGGAATAAATGAGGAAACTGACAATAACCGTTAGGATTAGGGACCAAGTAATTCCAAGCTCCATTGTTGCAGACAGAATTCTAATTCACTCAGGAAGTCTTGTATATAATGAAAGCAGCCGGTTTACTTGTCGCTTGTAGTGCAATAATCCCGCCCTGCGTGTGACTGGTAACGAGGGTGTGTTTAACCTTTTTACCTAGATAGAAACCACATAAAAGTTGGAGTTACAGACAGCAATACACTAGTCACATGCTTTATAACGGCACACAGACTATACTGTACGTGTAAACAGAGACATGTGACAGCAAGAATGCTTTCTGTCCTGTTTCTCTTATTTCTTTAAATGACATCGCTGATGTCTGACAGAAACTTCCTAATACAAAAGCCTAATATTTCCTCAGATTACATGTCAGGACTGCAATAACCTTTTTCCATGTCTGTTCAAATATTTTTTTTTAGATTGCATCAAAAGCAAATATAAAATACATCCCCGGTCTTTGGATCTTACATATTACACTTCAGACTGCCATTCCATCTGGCATTGTTTTATATGTTGTGTACTCCATCTAGGTATTCGGCCAATGTCAGCAACAAGTGATCATCTTTGCCTGTCACACACCTCCTACACACATTTATAGTGAATTCTCAGTCTTTTCAGACTAACATATTATTGTCAGATTGTGCTGTACCACATTGAGCAAACAGGTTCATTGCATAATTATGGACGCTCTTTAGTTCCTGGTGCTGTGGGCCATACCTACCAACATTTTGGAAATAAAAAGAGGGACACATGTTTTGACCACACCCATTTTTGTGGCCACACCCCCTAATTACCATGTTCGTTTTACAAAATTTGGCAGGTTATGAAAGTTTGAGCATATTTCTGTGTTTTTTTTCCAGTTATTACAGTTTTGCTAATGAAGGTGAATTGCCCTTTAAGCTCTGAGTCTAACTTCTCCCAAGGGACCTTTATTCTTATATTGTTACAATTACTTATTTGCTTATCTCTAAATTATCTCATCTGTAGATGTGACTGTTCTGGGCCCTCTGCCAAAAGCCAATTAAGTTAGAAATGTTGTCATCTTTATATGGCTGTTCAGTGCAGAGAAAAACGGGACTTTCCGGTACAAACGAAAACTGTGATACCGTGTTAGCCAGTAGCAAAAATAACAAATAAAAAAACAAACAAATGCAAAAAGTATTGTAGAAGTGATACCTATATTGTCACGAAAACGAGGGACTGCGGGTTGAGCTGTCAAAAGCGGGTTTGGAGGTATGCAGACCCTCATTGTAAATTAAGGGATTTTGGCTCTCAGGGACTCTAGCAAGGAGGGGCTGAATGCCTGCCTATCCTGTGTGTTAATGAGTTAAATTATCATCCAGGCCCTTGCTTCCACAATTTGGCCTAGCTGAATGGCCATTGTTTTGTTTTTTTTCTCATTTTTGAAGAACTTTAATCTCTGTATATAAATTGGGTTCAGAAGACAGAGACTGTTCAGCCCCCACCACAAACCTTCTACCTCTATCTACTCGCTGAGTAGCATCTTTAGCCTTATGCATTTTACCTCTCAAGTGACTATAATTTGGAAGGCGCACACCCTAATTGATGCTGAAGCGCTAATCCGATGGAGACCATCCATATGAAGCCTCCCTGTGCCTTAAATCCAAAATCAAACATAAGGATTGCACACTCAGTTATAAAAAGGTCAAAATTTATTTCCATCGAAACACTGACATATTAGCAATTGGCCCTATGTGTTTTTGAGCACCAGAGTGGTCCATCAGGGAAAAATCCAACAAAAATCCAAAAAGTACAACAAAGGATAAAAAGGGCAGAATGATTGCGTGCATTTATGTAGTTTAAATACCTTTAAGATCCCCACATTATCTCCCTTCGACTCATCCGCCATACACTCTGCAGCATGCGGAAGAGTAAGTACGTTATTCCTAGTTGGAACGCAAATGTGTTTCATCCACAACAGTGGACGGAAGTGACATGTATGAAACGCATTTGTGTTCCAACTAGCAGTAACGTACTTCCTCTTCTGCATGCTGCAGAGTGAAAGTTTGTTTAATGGTAGGCATTCATGTTATAGTCGCTCTATGAGCGAAAGATAATGGCAGATTACTTTAGTGAGCAGCTTACTGCTCCAACAAGGAGAGTAGTTGGGGTTAGTATACTGGCTGTGAGCCATATCATCTGCTATTGTCCAATAAAGACGTTATCTGTTTGAAGCAATTAACATGGGCTGCTGTTATTTTCAGCCTGATTGATCTGTGCACCAGGAGACACCCAACATCCACCTGAGGGTAAGGTGCTGGTGGGAGATTTGGGGGCCATCCTCTCTGTAGGTAGAGGCAGCCTGGTGGATATAATGCCATAGTGCTGATCTTGAGCAGGGCCAGATTTCCTTTTTTGGCGCCCCTAGACCACCTGGGTCCTAGCGCCCGCCAGGAAAGTGTGCAGCTGCGCACCCCCTGCGAGCACATGTGCTGGCCCTCAGGCCGCCGGGTCCTAGCGCCCATGAACGCGCTCACATTGTGGCTCTCCTGTGGCCGTCTAGATGCAGTTGGGCGGCATGCCGCCCCTCAAAATTTGCCGCCACAAATCCGGGCCTGATCTCAAGTGAGGAACAGCAGAGCATAGTAGAGATCTCTCATGGAATTCTGGCTTTGAATATTGCATTGGAGTGAGGCTTGCAAGGTCTTATTTATTTGATAAAATGTCAATAATTGCTGAGGCCGTTTTACACCATTTCTGGCTCCTGGTGTTTCATTAAGGTATGTAACAATGGGGTTCAGTGGGATGGCTGAAAGCTAAGGATCAGTTGAGGAGTCTCCTTGCCATGCTTCGTCCCGTTTCTCTTATTTCTTTAAATTACATCACTGATGTCTGACATAGAAACCTCCTTGATCCTAATACAAAAGCCTAATATTTCCCTTACATAGCCACGCCCCCTCAAGTTTTACCTTTAGCAGTTGTCTTGGATATGTGGAGGTTTTTTGGAATATGAATTATAGATGGGAAATCCCAAGATCCCATTTGAAATCTGTATATAACAGAGCAAATAAATCAGGGACAATCACAGGAAGCAGAATGATAACAGTAAAGGTGGCCATACACGGGCCGATAAAAGCTGCCGACAGACCGTGTCGGCAGCTTATTGGCCCGTGTATGGGGGCCCCCGACGGGCTTCCCCGATCGAGATCTGGCCGAAAGTCGGCCAGATCTTGATCAGATGGGGTTAAAAATCCCGTCGGAACGCGGCCGCATCTGTTCGTTGATGCGGTCCCGCGATCCGACCGCCCGTTTGTGAGAGCTAGGATCCGATCGTTGGGCCCTAGGGCCCACGATCGGATCTGCCCGATATTGCCCACCTTGAAGGTGGGCATATCGGAGGGAGATCCACTCGTTTGGCGACATCGCCAAACGAGCGGATCTATCCGTGTATGGCCACCTTAAGGCACTGTTAGGCACTGTAGGATAAATGGGCAGGCCATTGTGTTTTCTGTCCTTTTATAGCCCATTATTGTGGCTATTATTTTTAATGGGGACCTACCCCCATACATAAAAGCTGTATAATAAATGAACTTTTCAAATTAAACATGGAACCCATACACATACAGGACATGTCGAGCATGGCATTGGAGTAAGATGTGCAGGGCTAGAGCTCCACTGTGATAGCACTCTGACTCTGAAGCCACCACTGGCACCCCTTACATTCCCAGAATGGGGAAATATGGACCAAAGCAAAAAATCCTGGAGCAGTTTACCAGAAGGAGTGACCAGCTGAATGCAACTCCACCATGGCCTACTGACAAAGATGGCGACCTGGGTCTGCCTTCCTCAGAGGCATTTCAACCATGCACCTGCATCTTCCACACAAATAGAGGAGCTTAAAGTTGACCTGTCACTCCTGCAAGCAGATGTCCATATGATCCGTGACCACGTCAGAGAAATGGAGGTCCGCATCTCAAGCCCCAGTATCGGCCCAGCTATGCAGCCTAACACAACAAGTCAAGCAACAAGTGGAGCTGCTGGAGGATTACAAAAATCAGATCATTCTGAAGGTGACAACACATTCAAATCCAGGGGCGCTCCACCAATGAGGCGAGTTGAGACACTCGCCTCAGGCGGCAGCGCCCCCCTGGTTACCAGGGGCGGCAACGGAAGGCCGTCTCAGGTGGCATAAAGGCGTGGATCGGCGCTGTTCAAATCTATCAAAGCATGGCTCTGGGAGCACTTTAATGCAAACATCTTTTCATAGCACTTTGTGGTCGAGCAGAGTAACTGCCCCACCCACCCACAACCTGGTACCCTGCCAAGACCTTTCCTGTTGCGTCTTTTAAATTATTGGGATAGAGACTCCATACTCAGAGCATCACAGTGCAGAGAGGAGCTACAGCACAATAGTGCTAGATTTATAATGCTTTTTTAGGAGTATTTGACTGCTCTGCAAATAAAAATGGAGCACCTTCATTATGGTTGAAGACTTCAGGACCTTCAATACAAATATGCCCTCCTATACCCTGCTAACCTTAGGATTGTGGAAGGCACCCAATACCACTTCAATACTCCGGAAGAAGCCAGTGAATGTTAGAAAGCAGACTAGGAGCCAGTCCTCCCAGCATCCCCATGTTGATTAAACCTATAACGCCCCGATACAACCAGGCCTATGTTACAGATGAGAATATGATGGACACTTACAGATGAACACAAAGTAGAAGTGCAGTGGTGGGTGAGCAAGTCCTGCTTCTCCACCTGTGATCCCTCCAAAACAAAATCACGTTCATAGCGCAGCAGCCCTGCATGCTATTAAGCAACTTACTTTGAGTCTGGAGAAATTCCACCTTGTATAAGTTCCCAGCAGTATCACTCTCCTCCAAACAAAGATCTGTAGCTTGCTTCCCCTCCTCCCATTTGACTTTCCTCCCAGTGTCTGCAGGGTCCTAGTACTCTCTCCACGCGCAGCACTCAAAACAGCACAAGAATCAGAATACAATAAGAATTTTAATCAATTCAACACAATATGATAAATCCAGACTTACATTTAAGACTCATTGGCATGGCCTAACACGTTTCAGATACAATACACTTCCTCAGAGGCTTCCTGTGTACCTTGAGAGTATAAGCAGAGCCGGGCCAGGACAGCCAGGCGCCCTATGCAATCTGGCCGGCCGAGGTGCCGGCTGAGCGCGTGCATGAGTAAATTGGTGCTCATGCGTGCATGCACGGATTAGTCAAACAGAAAGCAGCGACAGTCTAGGAGAAAGGGGACCGGACATGGGGTAGGTGACAGAGAAGGTACATGCCTGGTGCCCCCCCAGCTTTGTCTGCCTACCCCTAGTTCCAGCCCTGAGTATAAGTGAACCTGTTTTACTTTGTACCCACCTGGTGTTTTGTGCAGCATAGCCATTATGGAGATTTTAAATAATTGGAGAAAGAGAACAATTGATCTTGAAGAGGTGTTTACATTGGAGGGAATCAACCCTATAAATACAGATTGAGAACTAAGAACACAAATGTACCGCCTGGAAAATGTAATGAATAGAGAAGCTAGATTATGGTGGGATACCACTAGCCTGGAGAAATACCGTATATACTCGCGTATAAGCCGAGTTTTTCAGCACCCAAAATGTGCTGAAAAAGTCTACCTCGGCTTATACGCGAGAGATACTAAAAAGTATACCAGTATGTTAAAGTTACTGCTTACCGACGCATGCAGTGACTCCTCCGTGCTGTGTGGGCGTATTAAGGTACTACAGAAAAGCGACGCTTGCACTGTCCGTGCTGATACGGGGGACAGACTGCCGATTACCGCATCATAGAGCACTGGGCGGGACAAGGCATGCGTATTGTTCCCTGCTGTGGATATTGTAAGGTGAGTGACGTGTCATACTCGTGGCCCTTGAGGTGCGCTGCCGAGCCGGGCCCCTGGATGGAGCGACACTGCCACTGCTAGGAGAGGGCTGTGGACGTTGCAGACGTCACACTCTTCTGCAAACAGCTAGCGTCTAAGGAAGGCAGGTAATGTGCTGCTGCTGCTCAAACCGGTCAGACCGGTACAGGAGCGCAGCACACTTGTTGACACTGTTATATCTGCAGCACGCATACTCGCTCCAGTTCCTGCTGTATTTATTCTCTTCCACTTTCTTCTTGGCATTTTGTGAGTACAGAGAGTGGGCCCCCGTACCCCAAGGGATGAGTTAGGACGCCCCCAGAGGATAATTTTGCTGTCCGGCATTTAATGCTCATTCACTTGGGTGAGGGCAGGGGGGGTGGCAGTGAGTGGGAAAGTTCAGGAGGCACCCGCAAGGTGAAAGTAGTCTAGTCCGTGGTGGGCTCTGCACCCTGTCACCAGTCACCATGCCTAGAGCCTTCCTAGTAAATTGAAGGAGTCCCCCACCCGTGACTCAGCTCTGTTATTACATGACTCTGTGGAAACAAATGCACTTACAACCCCCCCCACAGCTGCTTTCTATTATAGAGTAGCACTGGGACGCATATGCTTATAGCTAAATATAGCAGAGGGAACTCTGTATTCGAGCAGGTATTCACATTTATTCAACAGGCTGCAAACTGGCCATGTCCTAAAATGCATTTCTCACCCCTAGGCTTATACGCGAGTCAATTAATTTTTCCAGTTCTCTTAGGTAAATTTAGGTACCTTGGCTTATACTCGGGTCGGCTTATACTCAAGTATATACGGTATTTGCAATTAACACTCATTTCAAGGGGACTTAAAATTGAAATATGACGTCGCTTCAAAAGCATAGACCCTTCATTTAAGGAAAAGTTTGAATTAATTGTATGAAAAATTTCCTTTGAATTGATGAGTCTTATTATCCTTGATCATAAATCTGAGATGTTTAAGATGGAGGAGGAAATTAATAACACAAGAGCATAAATAGAACATTATGAAGAAAGTGAAGACTATAAGAGGCTGGCAGATAGGATTGGGTATAGGTTAGAAAAAGTGGAAGAGGAAATAAAAAGTAAGAAAACCATCGGGAAGTACATTTGTGCAAACCCTGGAGGAAGCATAATTTACTAAGTAGAAGGGAAACAAACACTCCAATTAGAAGGAATAACTTACATAACATCTCAAATGGTAAGGGAGATAAAAAAAGGAGAGGAGAAGGAATACATGTAGTGGGAGTTTAAAGTTTGCAAAGGATAACAGATACTCCCCACTAAGGGACATAGACATATACAAACAGCCCAGAAGAGGGATGAGAAGAATATCCAAGAACTGTCACTATTCAGAAATGTTTTTTTCACAGTGAACTAAACACAGGACCAGATAAAGCCTTAAGGGTGGTAAGAAATACCAATCCACGTACCCCAGGAATAAAGTGGAAAAGGTCAACAGAAAGAGAGGGAAGAGAGGTAAAATCATGAAGAAAAGATTGATCAATAATAATAAAAAAAATGTGGGGGTAAGGGTGGTATAAATTCTATATACTGTATAAACTTAGTATCCACATACTTACCGAACCAGAATCTCCAGTACTGAGAAAAGTTACACTGATAAATACAGTATATGTGTTAAAACAGTGATGTACATAAATACAGTATACGCGTAAATTATGTATGAAGAACTATGTACGTTAATGTACCCCTATGGCTTTAAATCCCTACATTCTCCCTCATTGCTGGGCAGATGCCCATGTAGCTAATTTACATATCCCAGTTATTGGCAAAGAGGTGCTGTGACCACTTCCTGTCACACTTTGGTATAGTGAATGAGAAGGGGAGGGTTTTCCTTTTTCGGCTTCTGGTTGCTGATCCAGCTGGATGTTTCCAGGGAGCCTGGGTACAACAAGGCCCAGTAAACCAGTTTGCACTAAAGGGACCTGAACCTCTAGTGTAGAAGTTGGGGAGCAGGGACCCTGTGAATGAGCCTAGTGAGTGTCAGGAATATAATTGTACTCTCTAGGAGAGTAAGACAGTGAGGGAAGATAGAAGGTGGTCCAACCCATGCAGATCCTTCAGGACATCACACACCCCAGTCTCACAAATGCAGTTCTTGGATAGCCCTATCTCTGATGATGAAGGTAAGGCAGATAGTATTGCCATAACATTTTACAAATGCCATCAGGTGTTTATAGCAGCTAGATTGTTAAATGTGTAACAAGAAGCTTTTACTAGTGGCCACCTTCCTCCAACTACACAGCAGACCCTTATATTACCAATTCCCAAAACTGGGTGCAACATGGAAGATTGTTCTATATTTAGGCCAATTTTACTACTTAACTTGGATACTAAAATATTAGCAAAAATGCTTGCATTAAGACTGGTGCAGGTCATAGAAACATTTATTCACCAGGATCACACTGGTTTTATGCCAGGAAATGCTACCTCTGTCAACATATGCAGGTTATATTGAAAACTTAACCCTCACCTGATATACTGGCGTAATAGCAGCACTTGACATCAGAAAGGCCTTTTATTCCCTCAAATGGGCAGCTATGGAGCATATGGGCTGTGGGCCTCAGTTTTTTTAAACTGCCACATTGTTATACACAGTAAAAACCCCACAGCCAGGATCCAGACTAATGGCAGGATATTCTCTCCCTTTCCACTAACTAGGGGCACGAGACAGGGATGTCCTCTAGCCCCGTACATATTTTCTATTGCAATTGAACCACTTAAAGGATGGCATGCTAATGGCATGAATAAATAATTGATTCACATATCGGAGTGCTGCTGGATTTATTGCTTTACTTCAATGAGAAGAAGTGACCCTGACATACATGGCTGGACTGTTGACACATAAGAGGAAATTATTTCCATATATGCAGATGACAATCATATATTTAAAAGACATGAACCAGTCACTGAATAGGATATTACACATAGTCAGCCTTTTTGGCAGAGCATCTGGACTCATCAACATGCTTATCCCTGCATGGACCTCAGAGCCAGGTTATACCACTTCTCAGGCCCGGACTGACAATCTGTGTCTTCGGGGCATTTGCCTGAGGGGCCACCCAATATTTTGATTAAGTGGGCCGATTCTCACCTGAAACACTGCGCTGATTGCCTCTGAAATTTGTTCAGTGCATCCGGTGGGCTCTAGGACCGCTCCTCTGTCATATCTCCCATCCTGGCTCTGCCCCTCCCACTCCTCTCCTCTGTTCTCTCGCTGCTGCTACTACTGCTGTGTGAGTGTCCCAGCTCAGCATGGAGTACTCAGTGAGGTTAAGGCCCCTGCAGTGGAGGGGTCCTGAAGGGGGGAGGGGCAGTTCTGTAGGGGGGGCAGCCCAGTCCAGTCCTGTAGGGGTGGACTGTGCCACACTGAGTTCAGGAGAGTTATTGTAGGTGAAAAGCCCAAGGAGAAAAGCTCTGACAGAAGTCTGCAGTTTTCTCTGCTAGACTTTCCCATGACTTACTTACTCTTACTGACAATCACAGGGTCTTTACTGAGTCCATATTAACTGAGACTGTCCTGGGCCCCTCTGAGGTGAAGTTATGGGTAGGACAAGTGGCAAATCACCTAATGAGGTACAATGAGTGAGAAGCAAATACGCACTTACACGCAGTTTACAATAGCATATCAACACCTTTAAAGGGGTGGTTCACCTTTGCGATAACTTAGTATGAGTTAGAGAAGGATATTTTGAGACAATTTGCAATTGGTTTAAATTTTTTATTATTTGTGGTTTTTGAGTTATTTAGCTCTTTTTTCAGCAGCTCTTCAATTAGCATTTTAAGGAATCTGGTAACTAGGGTCCAAATTCCCCTAGCAACCATGCATTGATTTGAATAAGAGACTGGAATATGAATAGGAGAGTCTGAATAGAAAGATCAATAATAAAAAATTACAATTGTAGCCTTACAGAGCATTTGTTTTTTTTAGAAGGGGTCAGCAACGCCCATTCGAAAGCTGTATAGAATCAGAAGAAAAAGACAAATAACTATGTATTTATAAAAAATAAATAATGAAGACCAATTGAAAAAATTGCTTAGAATTAGTCATTCTATAACATAATGAAAGTTACCTTAAAGGTGAACCACCCCTTTAATAGCAGTGGAGATATTGGCTCCTCCTGGATAAAGTCTCAGTTTATTTTTGTGTTTTGTGAGGCGGAGTCATTTGAGACATTTCATTTAATTCCATTAGTTAAAAATTACACTAAAGTGCTAATGGTGCTTTACTGTAATATAGGTATATTAGACGTTACTGAGGGATTCTGTGACCATATAAAGACACAAGGCTGCAGGCTGAGTTATACAGGGAACTCTGAGTATCACTCATGTATTATAAGGGATAATGTACCCCCTGCTGTAACTGATAAGGATATTAGAAGTCACTGAGGGGTTGTTCTGTGACCATATAAAGACACAAGGCTGCAGGCTGAGTTATACAGGGAACTCTGAGTATCACTCATGTATTATAAGGGATTAGGGATGTAGCGAACTGTTCGCCGTCCGCCGAATGTTCGCGAACGTCGCGCGACGTTTGCCAATATGAGTTCGCTACATCCCTATAAGGGATAATGTACCCCCTACTGTAAATGATAAGGATATTAGAAGTCACGGAGGGGTTCTGTGACCATATAAAGGCACAAGGCTGCAGAATCTTTAACATATTTTACATGAATTACACTTAAGTGAGAAAGCAGCTCTTTATGCACACAATGTTTTTTTTTTTTTTTTTAATTTTACCCCAATATATGAGTGGATGTGTACAAGATCATCACACTTTAACATGTGGGCTGCATAGATTTTTTTGCCCGGGCTGCTTTTTACCCCCAGTCTGGCCCTGCCAGTTCTCCAGGTAGAACAATTCAAATACTTGGGGATGCTGATTCACCCTGATCTGCCTAAAGCTGGCCATAGATGTTGAGATCAGATCCTGATCGTGAGACCACGATCTTTTCGGAATGATCGTACGAATTTACAATCAACTAAAAAGACCAATTGCCCCTGCAAACATAGATGTATTGCACTGGGACCGACAAAGATTTTTTGACCTGGCCGATCAATTTCCTGACGGCCGAAAAATCGTAAGATGTACGATCGTTCAAATCCCACTAACCGCACGATAATTTTGAAGGATTGGTCAGGCCTTTCCTAATATCGGTCGTTCAGCAAGAGAAATCTTTTCGTCTATGGGGACCTTAAGTACTGTGCCTTAAATGTAAACCCCCTGGTCAGCGATATTAGTCACAAAATTTCGATTTGGGCCCAACTCCCACTTAACCTAATGAGAAGGGGTTAATATGGTAAACAGGATCATATTGCCCAAATTATTAAATATGTTTCAAAATGCACTTCCTGCAATATCCGTGGCACTGTTCTCCATGGGTGAATAAACAACTCTCAGTACTGATTTTCCCCAAGAATTAAAGGAAAACTATACCCCCCAAACAATGTAGGTCTCTATAAAAAGATATTGCATAAAACAGCTCATATGTAAAACCCTGCTTCATGTAAATAAACCGTTTTCATAATAATATACTTTTCTAGTAGTATGTGCCATTTGGGTAATCAAATAGAAAATTGCCATTTTAAAAAATAAGGGCCGTCCCCTGGGATCGTATGATTCACTGTACTCACAAACATACCAACAAACCATACATGTTAGGTCACATGAGCCAATTAACAGACAGAGTTGTGTCTTTTGCTTCCTCACTTCTTCCTGTTACAGTTAGAGTTGTAGTATTTCTGGTCAGGTGATCTCTGAGGCAGCACAGATAGAGTCACAAAATGGTGGTTCAAGGCAAGAGATGTAAAAGGGCAATATTTATGTAAATATATATTCCAGTTTGGTAAGATTCTTTAATATGCCACTTAATATGATATGAACTATCTGTTGCTTAAGTGTTCATTTTGGGGGTATAGTTCTCCTTTAAGGAGAGATGGCCATACCACACTTTTTTACTTAGGCTATGGACACACAGGCTTTTTCAGTAATTTTGCAGGCTGAGAAAAGCAGATCTGCTCAGTGCCTCCACTCCATTGATTTGAATCTGATCAGCCTGTGTGTGGTCGCAAACATGCTGAGGTCAGCCCAATTACTCAGGCTGAAAACAGCCGCTGACAACAGCCTGTGTGTCCATAGCCTTAGCCTCCCAACTTACCCATTTAGCAGGGTGGCTTGGCTTCTCAGCTGAGGATGCCATCAGTATAACAGCAGCTGTGACATACCTCCCAACTGTCCCGTTTTCTGCAGGACAGTCCCAATTTTGACAGCTCAGCCTGTAGTCACGGGTTTCCTTTCTGAAATGTTCCGACTTTCTCTTTGATCTCCTGCACGGACTCGAGAAAAAGGTACAAAGTTCCTGAAACTTAATTAAACTTAAAGTGGCTTTTTGGTATAAAGCCCAGAACAGTCAGCAGCTGTACTTGGGTATGGTAACAATTTAAGATAAGCAAAGAAACTATTGTAACTATTTATAATAAGCAGGTCCCTTGGGAGAACTGAGACTAAAATCTTAGGGCAATTCACTTTCATTAACAAAACTGTTATAACATAAAACATTGCACTAAAACTCCCAGAAATGTGTTCAAACTATCATAACCAGCTAGATTTTGTAAAACGGACTGTACAGGCTGACATTTTTCACTCATCACTAAACTTCCTATAATCTGACAAATCCTACACTTGGTGAGTGTATTATGTCCTTCTTTCTGGCACATGAGATTTAGGAACAATGCAAAGCTTATCTTAAAGGGATCCTGTCATCGGAAAACATGTTTTTTTCAAAAGGCATCAGTTAATAGTGTTACTCCAGCAGAATTCTGCACTGAAATCCATTTCTCAAAAGAGCAAACAGATTTTTTTTTTTATATTCAATTTT
Organism: Xenopus petersii; assembly: GCA_038501925.1. Lineage (NCBI taxonomy): Eukaryota > Metazoa > Chordata > Amphibia > Anura > Pipidae > Xenopus > Xenopus petersii. Next base: position 20,295,152 of record CM076687.1, on the reverse strand, counting down.
GAAATCTGACATGGGGCGAGACATTTTGTCAATTTCCCAGCTGCCCCTGGTCATGTGACTTGTGCCTGCACTTTAGGAGAGAAATGCTTTCTGGCAGGCTGCTGTTTTTCCTTCTCAATGTAACTGAATGTGTCTCAGTGAGACATGGGTTTTTACTATTGCGTGTTGTTCTTAGATCTACCAGGCAGCTGTTATCTTGTGTTAGGGAGCTGTTATCTGGTTACCTTCCCATTGTTCTTTTGTTTGGCTCCTGGGGGGAAAAAGGGAGGGGGGTGATACTCTAACTTGCAGTACAACAGTAAAGAGTGATTGAAGTTTATCAGAGCACAAGTCACATGACTTGGGGCAGCTGGGAAATTGACAATATGTCTAGCCCCATGTCAGATTTCAAAATTGAATATAAAAAAATCTGTTTGCTCTTTTGAGAAACGGATTTCAGTGCAGAATTCTGCTGGAGCAGCACTATTAACTGATTCATTTTGAAAAAAAATTTTTTCCCCATGACAGTGTCCCTTTAACGACAACAAATCTGAGCCTGCCTGGAAGAATAAAGGTGTGACTGTTTTTTTTAATTGTAGCATAGGTAAAGCTTATTTTGTTAACAGAAATGAAAAAGTATTTGGAATTATCTTATAGGGTGACAGACCTTTTTTAACCTAAACAAAATAAAGATTTCTAGAAAGGCTCATATTTCATAACATATGCATTATTTAGACTATCATTATAGCTGGAAAATATACAGTAGATCATTGGTGATGCTAAAGTGCTTGTCTTCATGAGATCATGGTTCAGCTACGAGGGACAACATACATCTTGTAGGGCCACGGTCGTGAAGCATTGGTGTTGGGTTCTGGGGTAATTTTAATATCTCTTATATCCACGGTGGATTTTAAAATGAATTTCTGTAAAATGGCAGTAAGAAATATGAAGAGCTCCATCCGAGCCAGTCCTTCCCCTGCACACATACGTTTCCCTAGAAGATAAAGTTAGAGGATACTATTTTAAATTCAAACATACCAAGGCGATATCACACCAAGATTAACAACAATGCTGACTTTTCCAGCTGTGCATGTAGTTTTCTCCATTTTTTCCTGTATATGCATTTTAAAGAATATTCAATATCTAAGGAGAAGCTCCTAACAATATCCTAACTATATATGGTGCAAAATAAATATACAGTAAATTCTTATAGGGGAACTTTGTGATATATGTGATCATCCCATGTAATGTAACAGTATTCCTCATAAATGTTGTGGTATATTTTTCTGGGATATTTATATGACATCTGCAAAGATTATGGTAATGCTCATAGAACACCTTTAAAAATGCCCAGCAGAGGTATCCAACTCAATAACTGTTCCTACCTGAGGAAAATGGGAGAAAAGCATCATTTTTCTTAAAGAGGCCATTATCATCTAGAAAGTGCCCAGGGTCAAACTGATCTGGATTTTTGAAGTATTTAGGATCCTTAAGCACAGAGGTTAGTACTGGAAATATCAAAGTTCCCTACAGTAGAAAAAGAATATGTTAAAAGTAATGCTTTGCATTTTGAACAACTTTAAAAAAAGACAAAAAAACAGAGATACGGGTATGGGATACATTATCCAGAAAGCTACAAATTATGAGAAGGGCATCTCTCATAGACTCCGTGTTAATCAAATAATTGATTGTATTTTTCTCTGTAATAATAAAACAGTACCTTGTACTTGATCCCAACTAAGATCCTTATTGGAGGTAGAGCACTCCTGTTGGGTTTATTTAATGCTGAAATTATTTTAGAAGACTTAGGGCAGATTTATCAAGAGTCGAATTTCGAATTCATGGGAGTCGAGGGAGGATCGACCCGCAAACTTGAATCAAATTCAAATTTGAATCAAATTTTATTCTCCAACAAAAAAACTCGAATGTCAGGAGGATTGCAGACAACTCTAAATTTATCCCAGGATGTCTTCCATAGGCTAAAACAGAAATTCGGCAGATTTTAAGTGGCGAATAGTCAAATTCGAGTTCTTAAAGAGCGAATGTATGATAAATTTCGTTTTTTTTTTTTTTTTAAACTCAAATCTAATTTTAAAGGGCATGTAAAGTCTAAAATAGAATAAGGCTAGAAATGCTGTATTTTGTATACTAAACATAAACATGAACTTACTGTACCACAAGCCTAATCAAACAAATGATTTATGCTTTCAAAGTTGGCCACAGGGGGTCACCATCTTGTAACTTTGTGAAACATCCCTACAAGACAAAGTCTATGCACATGCTCAGTGTAGTCTGGGCTGCTTAGGGATCGTCATAAACAAAGCTGCTTGAGTTCTGCATGGCTGTGAAGTAAGGCGGGGGCTCCCCCTGCTGTTCATAAGTATAATTGTTTCCCTACTCAGCAGTTAGGGACCATCTGACAATTCCTTTCCACAGCAATAAATGGAGATGGGAGATTTTCACTGCATACAGTCAGGTTTCTTATAAAAACGGTACACATTTTTTAATTAGAGTATATTGGAGATTGGTTTCTTTTTCATTAAAGAAAGTAAAAATGGGATTTTATTTTTTTGCCTTTACATGCCATTTAATAATTCCCTAATAGAATTTGACAGTTTTGGCCGTAAAAACCTTGAAAATTAAATTCGAAATTAGAATTTTCACTTTGACCCTTGATAAATCTGCCTCTTCCAAATGAAGCAATATTTCTTATCCTAGAAAACACCAGGTTATAAGCATTCTGGATAACAGATCCCAGATACCTGTATAATGAAGCTTACTGCACATTTTGCATTCTTCATGTGTCCAACAGGGGTTGCACTTTAGAAAGGAAGATCACTACAGAACAGTCTCATAAGTCTTCTTCAAAGCAGCATAACTGTATCCCTATTAGTAAACCATTTGCATTCGACAGCTATGTGCAAAATGACTGATATAAGACTGGGAGCACATCATAGGTAGATGGTGTCTTGATTGGGCTTAAAAGTGGGATAGGCAAACATGTATGGTGGAATTGGTCCATATGGGGTAGCAGGCAAGGAATGGCTTAATAAAGCAAATGCTAGTGGGACAGGCTATGGAGCAGGTAGAGGGACTGATGTACAGGGCCAAGGGAAGGTCAGCATGCTGAGGCTTGCAGGGGGTACTAGTTAGTGCAGCAGAGAACATAGGCCTTTTTGTTCAGGTCAGCATCGTGCACAGCATCCTACCCACATACCTTTCCTTTAGGTTGGCTTGGGGTGGTGAGCAGAGGTTTGTTTTGGGATATTTTTTATTGTTAAGGTAGAACTAAACCCTTAATTAAAAAAAAAAAACCTACTCCCCTACCCTACATAGTCCCCCTCCCTGCTCTCCCCCAACCTAACTGTTACCCCTGGTAAATGGCCCTAACTCTTTACTTACCCCTCTGTGCAGATTTTGGGCATCGAAGTTCACGGACGCCATTTTCTTGGTAATCTTCTGGTCTTCTTCAGGCACTTCAGCAATTTCTGTGACTTTTGGCTCATGTGCAGTTGTCGCGAAACGGAAGATTGCTCCGACTGCACATTCGGTGATATGCGTCTCTCTTCCTGAAAATTACCAAAGTGAAGAAGATGGCGTCTGTGAACTCCGATGCCCTGTATCTGCACGGAGGGTTAAGTAAAGAGTTAGAGGCATTTACCAGGGGTAACAGATGAGGGGGGAGCAGGGAGGGGGGGTCTGTGTAGGGTAGGGTTTTTTTTTTTTAATTAAGGGTTCTCCTTTAAAGCTTGAAGACAAACAAAAGCCCAAATGCAATGATGGTGTATGGTCTCCTTAAGTGAGGGGTCCCAAGAGGGATATATTTGGTTGCCCGCTCTTACTAGGTGATCCAACTCCAACTATTGCAAAATATGGCAGCATGGCAGGCAGCCCATTGTGGTTCACATGTGTTTTTTATGCTCTCACAGGTTATAAAAATGATTTGTTCTTTGTAAATAAAAGTTGTGGCCTGTTTGATCCTACCTGAATATCTAGTCTCCTAGATGGGACTAACGGGACAAGGGAGTCGTGGTATATAAAAGGTGCATCCAGAAACACAACCACCTTTCAGGGCACATGATCATTCAAGAAGGACAGAGGTGAAGTGGAAAACTGTCCTGTGATCTGACGAATCAAAATCTGAAATTCTTTTTGGAAATCATGGACACCATAACCTCTGGGCTAAACAGGATAAGGTCCATAGGCTTTGTTGTCTGTGTATAGTTCAAAAGCCAGCAACTGTGATTTATATATGTTTGTAGAACTCAGTAAACAAGTCCCTCACCTTGGGAATGTAATATCCTCTAAAGATTGTGTCTTTGCTGGCTGCATGTTCCAATCCAAGTGGAATAATGTCTGCAAATCGTTGAACCTCATGGATTACAGCTTCAGTGTATGGCATCTTGCTCCTGTCCTCGACTGATGGGCAGCGGCCTTGGCCTATCACTTGATCAATCTCCTTATAGACCTTTTCTAAAGAAGACCAAACTTGTTTAAAAATTTACACACAAACGCCCAGTTAAACAATATCATTCTATAAGGATATTCTACCAAATGTGTAAATAGATTGTGTGTGTTTTACAATGTTTATTTAAAAAAATCCTGCAGTGGAGGCCAGTACAATATTTTTGTAACCCGCCCCGCTGGTCGGGCATCTAATCTTACCTCCAGATGCGCTGACCGGCGGGTTCGGGTTGAGGCTCCTCCGAACCCGTCAAGTGGATACGTACCCAGTGCGTCCACATTTTGTTTCTTTACTAGCCTGTGATTTAGGTTGAAGAGACACTCCTTCCCTCCCATCCTCTGTCCTGTGTGTTTCCAGCCTACGCATAACTGTCTTGTCCTGCTGTCTGATCATTCACTTAATATGACTTAAATGCTCAACATAAAGCGATGGATGTGAAGTTTAATACAAAATGTAATACATGTAATAGTAATATTTTCTTTTATTTAAAGTACAACAGTATGCTCCTGTGTCCCACAGCAAATAGGCATCAGTCACAAATGTACCTGCCCAGCTGGACATCATCTATTGTCTATAATGCATTGTTATACACTGTGCAACTCCCTGCCTCTATTAAATTATAAGGTTGTTCAAACAGTGTACATTAGTATTTACTGTTATGAAATTCCAGAACAGCAGCTGTAGGTTTGTTTTCCTGCATATTGACACAGTATATGATCAGGTGCAGGGAGTTGCCAGGGAATAGATGCAGCAGTTCTGGAACAATTTATGTTTAATTGCAGTTAGTTGCAAGGGAATAAATGCAGCTGTTCTGGGGCAATTTCTTACCAGGTGCAGGGAGTTGCAAGGTAAAAATGCAGCTGTTCTGGAACAATTTATGATCAGCTACAGAGATTTGCAAGGGAAAATGCAGCTTTTGTGGACCAGTTTACAGCCAGGTGCAGGGAGTTGCATGGGAATAAATGCAGCTGTTCTGGAACAATTTATGATAATGTGCAGGGAGTTGCAAGTGAAAAATGTAGCTGTTGTTGTGAAACAGTTTATGGTCAGGCACAGCGAGTTGCAAGGAAATAAATGCAGCTGTTCTGTAACATTTATAATCAAGTGAAGGGAGTTGCAAGGGGATCAATTCATCAGGTCTGGAACCATTTATGCTGAATTACAGGGAGTTGCAAGGGAATAAATACAGCTGTTCTGGAACAGTTTACAGCCAGGTGCAGGGAGTTGCAAGGGAATAATTGCAGCTGTTCTGGAATAATTTATGATCACGTGCAGGGAGTTACAAGGGAATAAATGCAGCTGTTCTGGAACAGTTTAAGGTCAGGTGCAGGGAGTTGCAAGTAGGGATGCACAGAATCCTCTATTTTGAATTCGGCCGAACCCCCGAATACCGAACCGAATCCGAACCTTGATTTGCATATGCAAATTAGGGGTGGGAAGGGGAAAACATTTTTTACTTCCTTGTTTTGTGACAAAAAGTCATGCAATTTCCCTCTCCGCCCCTAATTTGCATATGAAAATTAGGATTCGGTTTGGCTGCACAGAAGGATTCGGCCGAATCAGAATCCTGCTGAAAAAGGCCGAATCCTGGATTCGGTGCATCCCTAGTTGCACAGCAATAAATGCAACTGTTCTGGAACAAGTTATGATCAGGTGTAGGGGGTTGCAAGGTAAAAAATGCAGCTTTTATGGAACAATTCAGGTTTAAGTGCAGGGAGTTGCAAAGGAATAAACAGCTGTTTTGGAACAGTTTATGATCAGGTGCAGGGAGTTGCGAGGAAAAGAATACAATACTTTTAGTAGCAGATTAAGTTTTATTTATACAGCAGTTTGCATTTCTTTTTTGTACCAATTATAGCAGGGGAAGTAAGAGGAACAAGCAGTGAAGGGGGGAGAATGAACAGGGCAGAGAGGGGGTTAAATAAACAGGGCAGAGAGGGAGAGAAATGGAAACTGTAGAGTGGGGGATAAATGAACAGGGCAGCGAGGGAGAGAAACAAACACTGCAGGGAAGGGGTTAAATGAACAGGACAGAGAGGGAGAGAGAGAAATGAACACTGCAGGGGGGGATTCAATTAACAGGGCAGGGAGGGAAAGAAACGAACAGTGCAGGGAGGGGGTTAAATGAACAGGGCAGGGAGGGAGAGAAATGAACAGTGCAGGGAGGTGGTTAAATGAACAGGGAAGGGAGGGAGAGATACAAGTAGTGCAGGGAGGGGGTTAAATGATCAGGGCAGAGAGAGCAGGAGGGAAAGGAACAGGAGCAGTTCAAGGAAAGGAAAGGGTGATCTGATGTCTGCAGTTTGTGTGACATCACAAACACGCCCACTCCTCCTAACATAGGCAGAAGGTGCCAGCGGCTCCACAGCCTCATACTGGAAACTTCTGGACAGGAAGTTGCAAAGGGGGAGAGCTGAGCACAGTTTTCAAGTTAATACAGACGTTTTTGACCCAAAAGGTATTTAAATAAAAACTATTACTTCTATATTACATTATTTTACATGGTTTAATGCATCGTGAAATCTATGCTATATGTCCCCTTTAACAAATCTGACTACTGGTCATACGTTTATCGATTGCACCACCCTTGGCTTGCGGTTTGGGGCTCTGATACACAGATATGAGGATTTTGCTGGTGATTCACAAAGAAATAGCTTACCTTGAATTTCTGGGTACTTGAGTAAAATAAGTAAAGCATATCTCAGTGTCAAACTTGTGGTCTCTGTCCCAGCTAAAAACAAATCGATGATGGTTCCAGACAAATTCTCATTGTGAAATTCACTGTTAGGATTCATTTTTTCCTGGGGAAAAGGCAAGAAGACAAATCTGTGCATTTGACTTTGTGGAGTTCATAAATCAGAACAGCTAAATTGTATTGATCTTCATCATAAGCCTCATTTACTTAATTTCAAAAGTGCCATAATTCTCCATGTTTTCATTTTCCACAGTGGAGAGTTTTTCTTTTTGCAGGCAAAAAATTAAGCATACTAACTGTTTAGTGGCAATGTATAGTACAGGACTCCCAAACATCTGAGAGCCAAGCCTAATAGCTGCAAATGGTGCATATACACTAATATACACTAATGTAACAAAAAAAATGATCACAAGATCAATGCAGAGAGCAGCATCAGGAGCAGTGATGGGCAAATTTGTACAGTTTTGCTGAAAAAACTGTGAAAAAAAATGTTCGAAACGCAAATTGTGATGCCTGCAATCAATTCAGACGCTCGCGTCATTTGCGTTAAAGTCAATGGGCGTCCGAATAATGTTGACGCGCAACAGTTTTGACTTAAGCGACTTTTTCGACATGCACCCAAATTTTTTTGACGCCAGTGAATGTTTGCCCTGAATTTTAGCGACAGTTTTGCAAATTTATTTGCTGCCGTTGAAAAGCGGAAATTGGGTCTGGTGAATTTATTCGCCCATCGCTAATCAGGAGATAGATTTAGCCCTGTCAGAGGTAGTTTAGCCCTGTCAGCATTGTCAGTCATGTGAATTGTGCTCTTATAAACTTTGGTCACTCTTTACTGCTGCACTACAAGTTGGGGTGAAATCACTCCCCTCCCCCCAGCAGCCCATCAATAGAACAACGGGAAGTTTACAAGATAACAGTTCTCTGGTAGATATGAGAATAGCACTCAATAGTAAAATTCAAGTCCCACTGTGACTCCTACAGTTACATTGAGTTGGAGAAACAAAAGCCTGTCTGAAAGCAGTTCCATTGTGAAGTGCTGGCTCTTTCTGAAAGCACAGGGACAATGACCTGATATGCTTGCCTATACACTAATATTAAAACTTGAAAAAATAGTAATAACATGTTATACGGTAGAGTGAATTGTTTACAGTGTAAACTGCAATTTAGAAGTAAAGCAACATCATAGAAATCATGACAGAACCCATTTAACTTAAGAAGTAGGGTAGAAATGTTGTACATTATGCTTTGGGCTTCTGTATCAGCCAGAGGCAACCACAGCCCTTTTAGCCATTGTGCCTCCAACGATGTAGTAGCTCCCTATCTTATTTTCTGCTGATTCACTGCACATGCTCTGTGCTGCTGTTAATTTCTTTAGTTTAAGGAGTAATGCACAATACTCTGAATTTATACAATATGAATGTCACAATATAAGGTTGACGTAAATCATTCAGATTATTGGTACATGGCAGCTCAGAAACCAACACAATTAACATCAGAATTTAATTCAGTAAGCTGTGGCATCAGTTTATATGATAGTTTATGCGACAAGTCCTAAAATGCAATACTCAACAGCAGCCCGGGCAAAAAAAATCTAAGCAGCCCACATGTAAACTTGTGATGATCTTGTACACATCCACTCATGTATTGAGGTAACATTAAAAAAAAAAAACATTGTGTGGATAAAGAGCTGCTTTCTCACTTAAGTGTAATTCATGTAAAATATATTAAAGATTCTGCAGCCTTGTGCCTTTATATGGTCACAGAACACCTCAGTGACTTCTAATATCCTTATCATTTACAGTAGGGGATACATTATCCCTTATAATACATGAGTGATACTCAGAATTCCCTGTATAACTCAGCCTGCAGCCTTGTGCGTTTATATGGTCACAGAACCCCTCAGTGACTTCTAATATCCTTATCATTTACGGTAGGGGGTACATTATCCCTTATAATACATGAGTGATACTCTATCCCTATATTATATTACAGTAAAGCAACATTAGCACTATAGTGTAATTTTTAATTAATGGAATTAAATGAAATGTCTCAAATGACCCTGCCTCACAAAACACAAAAATAAACTGAGACTTTATCCAGGAGGAGCCATTATCTCCACTGCTATTAAAGGGGTGGTTCACCTTTAAGGTAACTTTCATTATGTTATAGGATGACTAATTCTAAGCAACTTTTTCAATTGGTCTTCATTATTTATTTTTTATAAATACATAGTTATTTGTCTTTTTTTTCTGATTCTTTACAGCTTTCAAATGGGCGTTGCTGACCCCTTCTAAAAAAAAACAAATGCTCTGTAAGGCTACAATTGTAATTTTTTATTACTGATCCTTCTATTCAGATTCTCCTATTCATATTCCAGTCTCTTATTCAAATCAGTGCATGGTTGCTAGGGGAATTTGGACCCTAGTTACCAGATTCATTAAAATGCTAATTGAAGAGCTGCTGAAAAAAGAGCTAAATAACTCAAAAACCACAAATAATAAAAAATGTAAACCAATTGCAAATTGTCTCAAAATATCCTTCTCTACCTCATACTAAGTTATCGCAAAGGTGAGCCACCCCTTTAAAGGTGTTGCTATGCTATTGTAAACTGCGTGTAAGTGCGTATTTGCTTCTCACTCATTGTACCTCATTAGGTGATTTGCCACTTGTCCTACCCATAACTTCACCTCAGAGGGGCCCAGGACAGTCTCAGTTAATATGGACTCAGTAAAGACCCTGTAATTGTCAGTAAGAGTAAGTAAGTCATCAGAAAGTCTAGCAGAGAAAACTGCAGACTTCTGTCAGGGCCTTTCTCCTTGGCCTTTTCACCTACAATAACTCTCCCCGAACAGGCACATTCCACCCCTACAGGACTGGGCTGCCCCCCCCTTCAGGACAGGACTGGACTGCTCCCCCCATACAGGACTGCCCCCCCTACAGGACTGCCCCCCCTTCAGGACAGGACTGGGCTGCCCCCTTCAGGAACCCCTCCCCCCACTGCAGGGGCCTTAATTACCTCACTGAGTACTTCATGCTGAGCTGGGACACTCACACAGCAGCAGCAGCAGCAGCGTGAGAATAGAGGAGTGGGAGGGGCAGAGCCAGGATGGGAGATATGACGGAGGAGCGGTCCTAGAGCCCACTGGATGCACTGAAAAAACTTCAGAGGCGATGCTGAATCTTTCGCTTGGTGAAGTAAATTCAGTAATACAGTATATAAAATATGCCATTTCTAGTCATATTCATCGTAAGGCTTTTGTTCTCCTAAAGGGAAATGGAACTCCTTGTTGACTTATAATATCCTTATAATTTATGATTACATTATTACCTATATAAGCCATGCATTCCTAAAATACTTGGCAGCAGAAGTGGTGGGAATAGTGCTCATGTCATAGGGTTCTATACTCCTGTACCCAGAATACTGCAAGGTGGGTGCCCTCAGAAAATAATGGGATAGTCATGGCCTCGATGGATACAAATTCCAGTTCCCCTCACATAAGCACTATGTCTAACCTCCCATAATCCCTCTACAAATAGTGACATCCTACTAAACTATGGATCCTAGCATTCTCTGAAAAGGATATCCAGCTTGCCGAACTATATCTTCAGCACCTCTTGAAAGAAATTCACAGCCTGCTAAACTACAACTCCAAAGCACACATTCTCCCATAATTTTCAACACAAACAGTAGCATGGACCTTGTGTTTTGATATGGTCATGGAACTTCTTGGTGACTTAAATAGCCTTATAAATTACAGTAGATGGTACATATATTGCCAGTCAGTATAAAGTCTGGGAACAGCTATATTCATTATAGTTAAAGATCAAACTTCCACAAACACTCACCTCCTCCATTTTTATCAGGAAGCAGTCAATAAAGTCTCTTGGACAGTTTGCATCTAGTGTAGCTTTGTGAGATTTTGTCTCATCCCTCACAAACTCTTTTAGCTTGTTAAAATACATGAAAAGCTTTTGGTGGGGGCCAGGAATGTAGCAAAACATGTTTGGAAAGAAATTGAAAAGCTGTAACAAAAAATTGCAATATTGTTATTTGAGTAATATATAACGGCAGGTGTGTTGGTAAGAAGGAAGATCATAGATGGGTATCTATTTAGGTGGATGGGTAGGTGAAAAAATGGGAAGATTGTTGGGGGAGATGTTTGGTTGGGTAGATGGGAAGGTGGAGGTGTGAGTTAATGAATGGGTAGTTTAGCGAGTAGATAGAATGGTAGATTGTGGGTGGATGAATAGGTGGGTAGATGCATAGGTTGAGTGGCGATGTGGGCAGATGGGTAAATAGGTGGTAGCTGGATAGGTAGATGGGTGTGTGAGTGGGCAATTGAATGGGTAGGTAGATAACTAGATATTGTGAATAGATGGATGGGTTCATGGTTACATAGGTAGACAGGTATCTAAGTTGGTATTGATGGGTGGATAAATGTGTGGCTACATGTGTAGGTGGATGGGTGAGTAGACAAGTGGGTATATGTATAGATGGCTGAATAGATGTGTGGGTGGTTGGTTTGGTGGGTGATCAGGGAGCCACATAAGTGTATGAATTGGAAGTAGTTGGTTTGGTGGCCATGTGGGTAAGTATATTAATAGGTTGATTGCAGTTTTGATGGGGGGTAGTTGGGGGTTGGTGTGATGGGAAGGTGGGTTGATCGGTACTTGGTAGGTAGGTTCATGCATAGGTGGGTGAGTGTATAGGTGGATATGTGAATAGTTGAGTGGGTTGGTGGTGGGACGGTGGGTAGATGGGTAGGCATATGGAAAGATGGGTAGGTGAATAGGTTATAATGGTACATGGGTAGATATTTATATGAGAATATTGGTGTTTAGTTGGGTGGATGAGTGATGGGTGGTTTAATAGGTAGGTGGGTACATGCATAGCTTGGTGGGTGCACAGGTGGGTAGATCATAGTACATCAGTGATAGAAATATATACAGATTGATACATGGATGGTTGAGTAGATAGATTTATAAACAGAGATTCAGGTGGATAAAACAGAGATACAGATGGATAAAGGAATAAAGAGATACTGTACATACCATTCCAAAGAAAGAGTTCAGCAATTGGAAAAACTCTCTAAGGTACATAAGTAGAGTCATAAATTTCCCATCCTCGTAGTCAAATCTCTCCCCAAAAATAATGGAACAGATGATATTGGAGACAGCTAGTCCCAGCAGGTACATTGGGTCAAATGGTTCATCTGCTTTCATTGATGAAAAAAATTAGTCAGTGGTTTGACTTAAAGGGTAAGTAAAATGAGAGTAGAACCTTTCTGAGACATCAGCACAGGAAACATTTGCTCAGCCACACTTTAGCTCATAACAGCATTATATATATACACTATACACTGTATAAGCTTTTATATTTGTTTTCTATTTTTAGTGGTTACTTGCATTTTTAAAATTCTAATGCCAGGTTTTGGCTTAACCCTATGGTTAAAATTTTTTAGGAATTTCACAGAAAGCCATAGATATGGTCACTGATACAAAAAAAAACTAATAAACACAGAACATTTGTGTAAAGTGCAAAGGTTCCTTTGGAAAACTTTGAACAATTACATCTTTTGGCTTTATATCCCCTTTATTATAACTGCAAATGTTTACCACCTTTTTTCTTTAGAAAGGCTTCTTCCAGGCTTTGGGCTTCCTCTTGTATCCTTTCTTCAATGCTTCTCTTCCCCATCCCAAAATTTCTTAGAGTCATAAGAGTAAACCTCCGCATTGTTTTCCACCTCTCTCCGTGGCTCAGAATAACACCTAAAATGTGCAAATACATATTATAAATGAAAGGAACCTTCTTGTGATTAAAGACCCATTACAATGTCATTTATAATGAAACAGTGAAACTGTTCCATGAGACAATCATATTAATTTTCCCTTAAGGGATGTTATTACATATTATAGGTTAAATCTCATGGGTTGTTTGTGCTTGTTTCTACGTGGATATGCTGGCTTTTGTATATTATAAGAATATTAGAAACGTTTAATGAGCAATAGGCCTGTGGCCTATTATACTCTAAGGAGTCTTTTAATATTCATAATATATACTGTATGAGAAGGGAATTTGTAATACACAAACGGGGGAATGTAATAAAAGTCGGTAAAGGAAAAAGTATTCGCAATGCGAAAAGTTATGCCTTTGCGCAAAAAATTTTGCTTTTTAATATAGCTTTTGCGGAAACTGTTTAGCGACTAGGGATGCACCGAATCCAGGATTCGGTTCGGGATTCGGCCAGGATTCGGCCTTTTTCAGCAGGATTCGGCCGAATCCTTCTGCCTGGCCGAACCGAATCCGAATCCTAATTTGCATATGCAAATTAGGGGCGGGAGGGAAATTGCGTGACTTTTTGTCAGAAAACAAGGAAGTAAAAAATGTTTTCCCCTTCCCACCCCTAATTTGCATATGCAATTAGGGTTCGGATTCGGTTCGGTATTCGGCCGAATCTTTCGTGAAGGATTCGGGGGTTCGGCCGAATCCAAAAAGGTGGATTCGGTGCATCCCTATAAGCGACCACTTCCGACAGCGGAAGACCGTTTGCAAATTTTATAGTTTGCGCCAATGTGCAGAAAATGTAATAAAACTTTTACTGAAAAAGTCGTTCTGTTTGCTCCAAAAGATTACGACACCTTCAAGCACTTCTTAAGAGTGCGCAATTAAAATGCGCAATGCAATAACAGTTTACAGAACAATATTACATACGAGATGTGGATTTTAAATCTTATTGGTGCGATTTGTTTTGCTCTTTGCGACTTTACATTCCCCATATACAGTAGGTAAGTGGGATATGCTTTACATGCTTTGTTTTTCTGATGTATGTTAAACCCTTTAGCTGCCAGGTGGTGCAGCTACACTGTTGCTGAGCATTGCTACCATTTATATAAATATGATTTTACCTTTTATTTGAATGGAATATGGAATTTATGGGCTGGCACAATTTTAAAGCCATTTGCAAATGTAACTGCAGCTGAAACCAAAATTTGTTTATCCATTTCTATTCATTTGTTTGAACAACGGAGTGGTAAAAGTCAGTATTCCTCCAGTTCAGTTGGCTTCTGCTACAGTACATTGTTTCTGCAGTTAGAACCAAAAATATAAACAGCCAGACACATATTGCATTCAATAGCAGTTACATTTACAAATAATATGAAAACCACTGAAGATTTGTATATTGGCAATATGGGGCAGATTTACTTAGCTCGAGTGAAGGATTAGAATGAAAAATACTTTGAATTTCGAAGTATTTCTTTGGCTACTTCGACCATCGAATTGGCTACTTCGACCTTCGACTACGACTTCTAATCGAACGATTCGAACTAAAAATCGTTCAACTATTCGACCATTCGATAGTCGAAGTACTGTCTCTTTAAAAAAAACTTCGACCACCTACTTCGCCACCTAAAACCTACTGAGCACTAATGTTAGCCTATGGGGACCTTCCCCATAGGCTATCTAAGTAATTTCTGATCGAAGGAAAATCGTTCGATCGATGGATTAAAATCCTTCGAATCGTTCAATTCGAAGGATTTAATCATTCCTTCGATCGAAGTAATTGCGGTAAATCCTTTGACTTCGATATTCGAAGTCGAAGGATTTTACTTCAATGGTCGAATACCGAGGGTTAATTAACCCTCGATATTCGACCAATAGTAAATGTGCCCCTATGTGTATTGAAAATTTTATATATTCTTTCATAATGAAAAACAGCTTATGGATACAGCATCAGGGAAAAAAACGACAACAAATAAGAAGAAATAGATTGATAATACTCGTTCTCTTACCATAATTTTTAAATAGCATCTGGGAAACCCCTCCATCTCCTCTGTCACTAAAAACATCACTGTGGTCAATTAATGCTTCCTTCACAGCATCGTACCCAGTGAGGATGATTGATCGATGACCACCCAGACGCACGGTGTACACAGGTCCATAGGTTTTACTTAGCTGAACAGAAAACAAAGTCTCAGTATAAGATTTACGCAGTGGCTTAACTATATATCACTGGGCCCCACAGCAAATTATTTTTCAGGCCCCCAAAGTGTCTAGAGGTTTGACCAGTTTTACCAATATTTATTTAAGTTGTATAGGAATTAGGACCTTGTTTGCCAAATTTTTATATCGTAGACGGCACCACTCACGGTTTTTCTTTTCTTTAAAAAGCCTTTATTAAGCCATGGGCTCTGACCCGAACAAATCGGCAACGTTTCAGACAGGGCCCCTATACCTCCTGGGCCCCCCTGCAGCCGCAGGGTCTGCTACCTCTGTAGTTACGCCCCTGGATTATTATAATATTGTTGCCACAACCAGGGTAGGACTGGGCTGGCGGGACTCCTGGAAAAAACACAGTGGGCCCTGGCTCTTGTGGGCCCCGTTGGCCCAGATCATCAAAAGTAAAAGACGCGCATTAAAAAAAAAAAACGCAAATGTGCGTCGAAACGAGCACGCATCGGTTTTACGTGTACATGTTTGCTTCTAAAATATGGTTTGAAACAATGAGCATTCTAACATCCTATAAATGCAGTATATGTGTAATTCAAAGTCAAAGACAGAGCGAACTTTTATATAAATGTCTAGTTTACTGTATCGCAAACTGTACTTCTAAACCCAAACTCACCCGAACAAGGGACGCAGGAACTTCTGTAATGCCGACCTGTAAAAAATTGCCCAGCAGTGGAAATGCCGTTGGTCCAGGGGGCAGATGTTTATGTTTGCTGCTGCCCCTCCATTTGACTAATACATAAAGCAGGAGAATGACACAAAAACTTAGTAGAATCGTCCCAGCAGAATCCATTGCCATGCTAACGTTAATAACATTCAAAAAGCTCTTTCTCTGGGTGTTTTAGTGTGAACCAACCTTTAACACTTTAAGAATGCAGAACACACAACTGAGAGCTGCGGAGGTGTGTCTATATTGGGTGTAGGGTTACATGTACAGATCTTGCATAACAAAAAGTGCCCTAAAGCAAGGCTGACGTTTTAACCCTTTCCCGGCCAGCCGATTTGTCCTAAATGCGAGCATCTACTGCCAAGCAGATATCTTTGCACTCATTACGTTTACTTAGGATTTTTCATAGCTCCCAACATTTTGGAAATAAAAAGAGGGGAAAAAAAAGTTGCCACACTCAGGGGCACATGTAATAGCTCTAATGAAGGAATAGAAGAAAAAATACTTTGAATTTCGAATGTTTTTTTTTTTTGGCTGCTTCAACTACGACTTCGAATCGAACGATTTGAACTAAAAATCATTCGACCATTCGATAGTCGAAGTACTGTCTCTTTAAAAAAAACTTCGCCACCTAAAACCTACCGAACATCAATGTGTTCCTAACAATTTTCTGATCGAAGGAAAATCGTTCAATCGAAGGATTAAAATCCTTTGAATGGTTCGATCCTTTGAGCGTTATTTGCGGTAAATCCTTCGTCTTTGATATTTGAAGTCGAAGGATTTTACTTCGACGGTCGAATATCGAGGGTTAATTAGTCGCCAAACGAGCAGATCTTTGAGTCTATGGCCAGCTTCACTGCCTCAGCAGAACAAAATAAATTGAAAACAGTGGTGCATATAAAACCGATATTACACATTGCTAAAAACTGTGCATGTTGAAATACTTTGATACTTACTATATTATTTTACATGTCTATCTACAGCATATCCTTTTCATAAAGCATGTCCTGTAAACACACAACCTGTCAGCAATAAAACTGCTGAAGTACTAAGTGGTGCATGCATAGAAAGATAAGAACATGTTTGTGAATGTATGTGAAGATAATTTCTTTCCACATTTTTCTCATTTTACAATTAATTTCCACTTTGAAATATAAATGAAGATTTGGAAATTGTGTCTGATGCAATTGTCCTCATGTTCACTGAAATATGTCATAATTACAAATAAGCATGGTGTGATGCTATAACATGGCAAACAATTCTATAGAACGTAAGATATTGCTGAGACAGCAGGTGGGTGGCAAAGAAGGGAGGGGTAGAATATAACACAAAAGTCATGGGGAATGATGAGCCCATATTAGTAGTAAGTTAGTTGCTCTCTTTACTCTGATTCTTTAACCTTACAGCAGGTAAGCACTATTCAGAATTGTGATACTAAAAGTCAGTAGCCAGCTATCGTTACATCAAATGTTAGCTAAATGCAAGGCAAATAGTTCAGTATTTCAGTTAGCACCACTTATTCCTATTGGACTGTAAAATTCAAGCAGCATACTGTAATATACTGTACAAAATTATGTTAATGCAATGATGCATTGCTTTTGCATAAAAAGAATGAGAGTAGATGAATGCTGGTTGTGTTTTAGAGTTATGATGAGATTTTGAATTCAGAATCAGTATTAGTCAGGCCATTGGATTATATCTGAAAATTATAAGTCATCAGAGATTGTAAGACGAGGACACCTCCAAAACAGATGTGTAAGACATAAAAAATCATTTGTATGCATCATTGCTTCAGCAGCGGGGGATAGCAAATATCTTGTAGGGCCAAGGTCGTGAACCATTCGTGTTTGGTTCTGGGGTAATTTTAATGGCTTCTTTGCCCACTGTCGGTTTTAAAATGAATTTCTGAAAAATTTTAGTAAGAAATATGAAGATCTCCATACGAGCCAGGAAACTCCAAGATACTGGGCACAATTCAACAGATATTGATGTGGCTTTTTTTTAATAGACCCCAGACAAACCTATAACCCTTTATCCCTTTGTTTGACCAATCCTTTTAGTTAGTTTACAAATTAGGGCTAACCTAAAGGAGGCCATAGACGCAAAGATCCGCTCATTTGGCAACATCGCCAAACGAGCGGATCTTTCCCCAACATGCCATTAACGAGTAAGGTTATATCTGGGGGAATCTGATTGTTCGGCAGTACGGCCGAACAATCCAATTACGATGCGCAAAGGGCTCCGGCAGGATCGGTCGAGTCAAAATCAGGCCTGACCGATCGACCAAACGACCGATCTCCGCCGGATGAAAGATGTCGGCACTCGCCACACACGATCCGAAAATCGGACGTATCCTCGATTCGTACGATAGGATCTGTGTGTCTATGGCCAGCTTTACTTTCAAAACAAACAGACAGACAAACAAACAACAAGATGGCCTGTTTCCCTCGTTCTCTATCCAATGCCATACTTGGAGCTGGCCTTAAATCAGACTGCAGATGCTATTCTGTAATGCACAGTTAATAGGACTTAATTATGTATCTAAGGCAATGCAATTAAGTATTATATGTTACTTGGTATTGCAGCTTTCTGGTGGTGAGTGCAAGCATAACTTGGATTTGTAGTCTGCTCCCACTGCATGAATAACGGAGACGCACACAATATAAATGATAGTATTTCATGTTTAAAAGGGCTGAATGTTTTTAGCCTTGGTAAATGCTGATACAGGTGCTTAGTATAAAACAGTTCTTTAATAAGTAACCTTATCATGCAGAGCAGAACTGTGCCCAGTATAGGAACTGGTTTGTTTTGCTCTGTTGATGAATAAGTGTGTGCTGTACACTGCAGGAATACATTGAGGGGGTTATTCATTAAAGTTCAAATGCTAAAAATGCGGGGGGAAAATATAGTTTTTTTTACTATAAAAAAGTAGTTGGAAAAAAAAACTTGAATTCTTCGAGATTTATTATACCACGAGGATGCAAAAAGTCTGAATGCGAAAATACTCCATCTTCAACCTGACGAGGTCCTTCAGAAGTCAATGGCAGAGGTCCTATTTGCAATTTGAAAAAAAAGATATTATGGTATGTGCTGGGTTTCGTAGGATAATCCGAACATTTTGAGGGTCGATTCCTCTGATTTCACAAAAAATTTGATTTTTCAGGCGTCAAATCCGCGCGACTATCCAAAAAAGTCTAAATCCGACCCTTGATATATCTGCCCCTTGGGGGCAACCAGTCTGTATAGACTAGCTTTCAACCTGTTCAGTACTATACCTGCCTGCATGGTAGAAATAGACGTAGTGGCAAAAATGGGTGAAATAGTCGAAACAACAACAAGCATCAAGCACCTATGATAGCATAGTTTCCGGGATACTGAAATGGCCATAGATTCATGGTTCTACTGTGAAGAGCACAATATGTCATTGGCCTCACTTGCTGCCACCCAGGTGCTCCCCAACTTCACTCTGTGCAGCGTCTGACTAGGGTCGGACAATTAGCTCAGGGCAGTCACCTCAGCAACCTCCTTGGCCCTCTTATATACTAGACCTGCCCTAGTCTCACCAATAATGTCAGAGGTCAGATGGTTCGGATGTAGGTATATTAATCAGCATGTTGGACAATATAATTTCCTCTTGGCTACAGTATGTGTGCAAAAAAATTTTTGTGCGAACTTTTTATACTTGTGTGTCCATTTTTAAAAGCTGTGAGTGTAATTCGGAAATGTATTTATATAATTTTAGTATTACGAAGGTCACCAAGGGAAACTGCACCTGATGCAATTTTGGCTGATGTGTCAAAACATATTCAGTTGTGCTGGAACTTCAGTGCACATCAGATATAATTGCAAAAAACATTTTCTGGTTCTGATGCTCAGTGATTGGCTGTGGAAACCCTGGCACTACCTCCCCCTTTAGAAGTGATAGCTCAAGAGTTGGCCTGCACCAATATGCGCCCTGTGCTTAATTTAGAACAGAGACAGAGACACAGGGGTGTGATCGCACCTAGGCCCACACCCCCTTGGGGCCCTCCATATGTGATAACTAATCACATATGCAAATTTGCATATGCAAATTAGGGTTCGGATTCGGTTTGGTATTCGGCCAAATCTTTCACAAATGATTCGGGGGTTCGGCCGAATCCAAAATAGTGGATTCGGTGCATCCCTAGTAATTAGAGAGTGTGGCCACAAAAATTTGGCTCATCACTACTATTAACATCTTCAAATACTTCAAGGAACCTCTGCCATTGACTTCTAGGTTTTAGGTGGCGAATATTCAAATTAGAACTGTTTCCAGGGTTGAGGTGTGATAAATCTCACATTCAAATCTGAGTTGGTGCTTTTAAATTTGAAATTCTGAGTTTTGACCAAAGAAGAAATTCGAAAATTCTAATTTACCATTCAAACCTTAGTAAATCTGCCCCCAGCTGTTATGTCAATTAATTTGGGGGTATTTTGTCTTATTTTGCAGTTTATGATGGGAGAAACCATTTAGCTGCCATAACACATATAATTATGCCCGCCTTTTCTTCCTTTGGTTTTAGAAAATAATGTTTTGGCTTAATATATTTCTGTTCCTAATTAAATTCTATTTCTCAATCAAAACAACACTGCTATAATTAAATAAATAAATTGCTAATTTATCTGTATTACCTGACACCTGCTACAATATAATGAATCCTTATGGAAGGCAAAACAATCCTATTGGGTTTATTTATCATTTAAATGATTTTTTTTTTTCTAAAACGTACATCTCTATATACATTAGGGGAAATCTGAGTACAGCTCATCCAACTGGCTGGGGTCATTTACATTCATTTTTTATTTTTATAGTTCTGAGAAAGCATTTGCTTACATTTACTTGTTACCTTCTGGGTAGCCTGGCAAGGTATGGGTTCCTTTAACAGCCTGGTACAAAGTAAACACGACACACTTGCTGAGTTTATAATAAAAGTGAATATGGAACATTCTGTTTTACTAGAACATGTAAATCAGAAGCATGAACAAACACAAACATTATCAGTAAAGAACAAAGTAATACAGTCATTAACCGGTTATTAACCCCTGTGGTGCACCACATATAACTGACGGTTCAGGCCTGCTTGTTGTGTAACTTTACGTTGGTGCGCACTTATCTGTAATCCCTGGTGTTGCATCCATGAATTCCAGTACATTTGTAATCCATATGGTTTTCCCAGGGAGTGCAGTGTCCAATAGTTAGTCCTGGCTCTCCTTTGGATAGAACTGGGCCAGTAACTAAGCCGGGGTGACTTATCCTAATGGGCGCTGGAACCTGGGGTCTAACCTACTCTGCTCAGAGAAGGGGCCTGACTAATGAACCTTCTGGTTCTTATGGAGCAATTCCCTGAGTCCCAAACTGGGCCCTACATCTGCAATAGCTACAGTGAGGCCTATTGGAACAGGAACCTAAGGGGCCTAAATGGAGGGTGAGGTCCTTCCCTGACTGACACTCACTGACACACTAAGTGGAATCTGCAGTTGGTGCAGCTTTCCCTGCACTTTACCAGCTTTACCTCCCAGGGGATCTCTCTCCCCCTGCTGCTGCCAGATCTGTGTCTGCTCTCTCCTTGCCTTCCTGTCTTGTCTTCCTCTTTCCCAGCATTCCTCACACAGTCACATGGCATCAGCCTTACTGTTTCCGGATTACCTAACACTGCCACCTGCAGGCTGGAAGTGACCTTTGCATCATCCTTATTTGCCTGTCTATTACACTGCCCCCTCCTTTGAGAAGATGTGTCCTCACATCTGGATAACTGGACACAATAGTCTGAGTGCCACATGGGTGCCTTTCTCTGTCTCTGTGGCCTGGGTTGTAAAGCAGGAGGATCTGTGAAGTTCTGTGGCCCAGGATCTAAAGTGACATCAGGCATTGGGGTGGCATTTGACAATGGTTCCTCATCAGTTTCAGAATTGGAGTCCTTGGACCCTTCAACATCAGTCAACTGTAGGTCATCTAAGTTGGAAGGATTGGAATCCTCATCAGACAGTGGGATTTGAGATGTGCCCGCTGGTGGTTGGTCAGTTGACAGAGGGCTTGGATTGGGAGGCTGTTCAGCCAACTGAGTCCAAGGACTGAGAAACGGTTTCATGCGTGCATAATGTTGAACAGAACTGTGTTTTCCCTCTGTATCACATACTCTATACAATACATCAGACAGTTTCTGGACAATTTCATATGGACCTTTATACTTTGGTCGAAGTTTAGGACAAACACCTCTTTGCCTGGTTGAGTCTCTTACCCATACTTTTTCTCCTGGTTCATATACATGGGAAGTTATTTTTAAGTCATAGTACTCTTTCTGTATCCCAGTAGCTTTGGCCTGATGATATTTAACCATATTTCTGATGCCTGCCAACCTTTCTGCAACTTCACTTACATAGTTGGTACGGTTGGAAAATTTTTCATCGACATCCCCACCATTGACAAGGTCTACAGGCAAACACACCTCCCTCCCAAACATCACCATGAATGGAGAATATCCTGTGGAGGACTGTACACTGCTACGGTATGCCATCATAACATATGGGAGAATGTCATCCCAATCCCTCTGATGGTCTTGCACAAATGAGGACAACATAGTGAGGAGGGTGCGGTTGAACCGCTCCACAAATCCATCAGACTGTGGGTGATAAGGGGTAGTTCTGGTTTTGTGTATGCCCAATAGAGAACACATGTCTTTAAAGACTTTTGATTCAAAATTCCTACCCTGGTCTGTATGGAGGGTCCTTGGTACTCCATAATGACATATAAAATCCTCCACTAAAATTTTTGTGACAGTTTTAGCTTCCTGGTCAGGGAGAGGGTAACCTTCAGCCCATTTCGAGAAATAATCACTAATCACTAATATGTACTTGTTACCATTGTGGGTTTCTGGTAGAGGTCCCAATATATCAAGAGCAACCCTTTGCATGGGGCGATCTGTTTGGGAAGATACCATTGGTGCCCTAGCAGTTTTCTTTTCAGTCTTACGTGCCCCACATACAGTACATGCTTTACACCATTCCTTTATATCCTTACGCCAGGATGGCCAGAAATATCGGGCAATGACCTTTCCAGTAACCTTATCCACACCCAGGTGCCCACCCATTTTGTCATTATGTAACATCTCTAGAATCACTGGTACAGCTCTGCGTGGGACAACAATTTGGAATTTAGCTTGCCTGGGGTCATCTCCATGTGTTTCTCTTACCAAGAGTCCACTCCTGATTGATAAGTCAGACCAGTGTTTAAGAAAAATTTCTTGATGTGGGGAGCTACTAGCCTCTTTTGGAAGAGAAATTTCTCCTGCCAAAATCCATTCCTTAAGTTTGCAGATGTCATTGTCTAGGTCTTGAGCTGATTTTAGATCCATAGGGATAACATGGACTGGTTGTGTTATGGCGTTCTCTGCTGTAGAATGAGGTTGTGAGTTGCTGTTTGTGATCTCAGAGTATGGTCTGCGAGAAAGAGCATCTGCATTTTGGTGATGACGGCCTGCACGATGCTCAACTACATAGTCAAACATTGAAAGTTGTTCCAACCAACGAGCCAACTGACCTTCTGGTTCATGGAAGTTGTGTAGCCATCTTAGAGAGTTATGGTCAGTCCTTACAATGAACTGTTTTCCGAGCAGGTAATGTCTATAGTAGCGCGTGAATGTAACAACAGCTAGCAATTCTTTACGAGTTGTTGCATACTTCCGTTCAGGTTTTGTCAATGCTCTGCTTGCATAAGCTATTACTCTTTCACGGCCATCCTGCCTTTGCGACAACACAGCACCAATACCTGTGTCACTAGCATCAGTGTCCAATATAAAAGGTAACTGTGGGTCTGGGAAGGCCATAATTGGTGTAGACAGTAAGCGCCGTTTTAATTCCAAAAAAGCAGCATCACAGGCTTTGCTCCATACGAACTTTGCACCTTTCTCAGCCAGTTTGTGCAGGGGGTCCGCAATATGTGCAAATCCTTCAATAAATTTTCGATAGTAAGAGGCCAGTCCCAAGAAACTGCGCAGTTCCTTGATATTTTGTGGAACTGGCCATTGGGCTACAGTGGTGACTTTTTCTGGGTCTGGCTCCACACCTAAGGATGAAATAACATGTCCCAGATACCGGACCTTTTCACAAAATGATTTACACTTAGATGGTTTCACTTTCAGATTAGCTTCCTTTAATTTTTGTAGCACGCAGGACAACCGTTGCAGGTGTTCATCCAATGTTCTGCCAATCACAATAATGTCATCTAGATAAACAAGGCAAGCAGTCCCTTGCAAATCAGCCAGAATAATGTCCATCAATCTTTGAAACGTGCTTGGCGCATTGCAGAGACCGAACGGCATAACGTTAAATTCGAAAAGTCCATGTGTGGTAACAAATGCAGTTTTGTGTCTGTCAGCAGGGTGCACCCCCACTTGCCAGTATCCACTTGTAAGGTCTAGGGTAGAAAACCACCTGGCATTTGACAAAAGATCAAGTGTATCATCAATTCGGGGTAATGGATAAGCATCTTTGACTGTGATATCATTAAGTTTTCTATAGTCCACGCAAAGTCTTACCCCACCATCTTTCTTTGTGACCAGTACAACTGGTGCTGCCCATGGACTAGACGATGGTGACACTAATCCCCTTGCGGCTGTAGTACATCCTAAGTCATTGTCTCCAGAACTGAAAACACATTCGTATTGCATTAAGAGATTAATAGCATTTTGTATCTGGCCAATGTCTAGTCCTCTATTATCAAGTCCAAGTTCTTTTGTTAGTAGGTCAGGTGTCCAGGTGCGATGGTTGCTGTGACCAGAGTTAAAGCTGGTAGTCTGTACCTTTGCCTTTTTAGAAGTGGTTAGAACATTTGAAGAGGCCACAGAAATATCATGGTGTAGAACACCCAACAAGGTTCCGGAATACATGACTTGAGTCTCTGACGTTACATTTGCTACCTGGACAGGTACTTGGCCATGATGAGTACAGGCCAGAGATCGCCCAATGATGAGTTCTGATTTTCCATTACAGAGAGGTTCTAGGAAGACCTCCTTCCCAGAGTATTGTTGGCCTTCCACTTTGCCATGAATGATGACTTCGCTTCTGGGTGGTATAACTGTGTTTTTATCAACCACCACACGTTGAAGCTGAACCTTATCATTTGAAGATATCAGGGAAAACATTCGTCCCATCAGTGTGCAGGATCTGTCAGCTATATTAATGGTTCCAGCATACTGCTGTAAAAAATCAGTACCAGCCAAGGCATCTTGAAGAGCATCTTCTGCAACAACAAATTCAACTGAAAGGTGCAAATTCTGAATTGTCACAATAGTTTTCCATTTACCAATTACATGCATAGTTCCACCATTAGCAACTGTTAGTATGGTATGGCATGTCTGCATTGTTTGAGGGTTTCTGGAGTTAATCTTATCCCAAACACGCTTGTGAATAATGGAAACTTGTGCGCCACAGTCAATTAACAGATGACATGGAACTTCTCCTATATGAACAGGTAAGAAGTAGCTGCATCCTACAGCTTGGAGAGTATCGCTTTCATTAGCACTGTAAGACTTTGGAGATTGCGTGTTCTTTGGTGCCTTACACTCATTTTTGGTATGGCCAAATCTCTCACAGTTCCAGCATTTAATGTTACTTCTATGGTAGCCTCTGTCTAGCCCAGCTACAGGTCTATTAAATGTTTTATTTCCTGATAGACCTTTCAAGTCGGAGACTTCACGACGTAAGTTTTCAATAGCCTCCATGACTTCACAGTTAGAGGGGCTACTGACAGGCTGAGCAGTAGTTGGAGAGCATTTGCGACTTTCTGCTAAGGATCCTGACTCTATTTTTTGCAAATTTTCTAGCTCAATAGCATGTTGTATGGCATCGGATAGTTTTTTTGGCTTAGATAATCTTAGCTGCATGCGTAATTCTTTATGTACTCCATGCTGAAGGAACTGGTCTAGAGCTAGTGAATCATGCATCTCTGGTGTAGCCTGAGGGAAAGCTTTTACTGCCAATTTCTGTAGTTCATATCCAAATGCTGCAACAATTTCTCCTGGTTCTCGCCTTTTATTAAGAAACTTCTGGCGATGCCACTCTATCCCCATGTCAGGATCAAAAACTTGCTTTAAAGCAGCCTTAAGCAGTTGGTAGTTCCCTTTAAGTTCAGCATTAAAGCCTTGATACACTTGTCTGGCTTTCCCTTGTAGCATAAGGTGAAGCACCTGTAGCCGGGCAGTTTCATCCCAGCTTTTGATAGTTGCAGTGAGCTCAAACTGTTCAAGCCAGTCAGTCCACTCCCTAGTAACTCCATCAAATGGATCAGGTCTAAAAATTGGTTTATGGATCTGGCCCCCAGTCCCTGTAGGGCTGACCTGGGCGGGTTGGATTTCAGGTACTAACACTGGGGGGTCAAGGAAGAAACTGGCTTGGTGATTTTCTGCCTCCATTTTATAATACAATGCAAATTGAAAAACAGAAGATTGCACAAGTAAAGCAGAAAACAATTCTGTGTATAGTAACCACGCTGCCACCAATTTGTTAGAATCATATTCTTCATAGTTCTGTAAGAGGTCCAGAAAAAAACCAACAAATAAACTGGTCCATACAGATTTATATCCACATAGTGTTTTGTATATCAGTGGTTGTGGCAAGGTGCATTCCCTGCATTTTCATACACACTATTTATTTACAAACTACCCACATATTAGTTATTTTATTTATAATGGTTGCCATGTTGATAAGGATTAGAGCTCTCCTTGACTGTTTTTTGCTGCTTGTATTAAGTTATTGTGTATATATTAAAATTCCATATTTGTCCCTGTATGTTTGTACTTCTATTATGTAAAAATATGCTTCTATTATTTATTTCTTGTCATTTTGGAGTGGTTAAAATGTACTAAATAATTTGTATTTGCACACCTAGGAAACATACACACTCACACCAACACACACACAGCAGGAGACCTGCCCTTATGACATAAGTTTTCTGTATAAAGTAGAAGTAAAATAGCACACTTACCATATTTTCTGAGATAGCCCTGGTGAACAGACATGGAATACCTGGGCTCAGCCATCAGAGCAGAGAGACAGATGGGACCAGAAAGGTGCAGACGTTGCACTGACCTCTTAATCCTGCAAAGCATCAGAATGAATGTTACCCCTTCACTGCCTGAGTATAGCATCTGAGCTAAATCTCCCCATCAGTACAAAGCATTTTTATAAAATGAAACCAATTTGTTTTAAGTGAATAACACTTTATTACGGTCAGTTTAGTCTAAATAACTGAAAATTTGGTCTTGTGAATGCTGTAAATTGAATATACTCCACTAGGTGGCGGTAATGCACGCTATCTCACACAGCACTGAATTTGAAAATCTGCAGGGAATTTGCAAATGTTTCCAATGTTTGGCTATTACGCACTAGATATTATGCACATACTCACATGCATGCCCCTTACTGTTGCACCATTATGCAGGGGTAAGTTGATTCATGTGTCGAGATATAGTAAACAATATCCTTGGAATATATGACGAAGTGGTTTTGCGAGCCAAGGAATTATGTATCGTAACAAATGTTTGTTTTGTTAGATTATTTCTTTATTTCTTTTTTTGTTTTCCTTATGTTACCAAGAAATGTCATATTTAATACGTAATCTTATATGTCAAACTTTTGTTTTAAACAATATTCTGTGACAACTGTAACATATGTATTACAAAAAAAAATAACAAAAAGATTGGAAAAAACCCATAGTGTGCAGCTTACAGATATAAATGGTGCTCCAGGGTGCAGTTTGCACCTAACTCATGTGCCTATCCCTAAGGCAAGATAATGAGAAGTTTAGGCTGATTTGGGACTCCCTAAAGATGTATTTCAGGCTGATGATGAGTTTTAACAAACCATCCTGTGATCCCAAGACAGATCTTGGTCTATCCATTTTGAAAATGTCATCTGCCAATATAAAAAAGATCAGACACTTGAGTGATATAGATCTGCAGGAGAATTAAAAACAAAAATAAAATAAACTACAAGTATAGGAATAACATATGTCCAGCACAAATAGTATGTTAAACATTGGAATATATTGTTATATATAGTGCTCCACTTATTTTTTCTTTTATATTTGCAGTGATTACAGAACTTCTGTTTTACTTTGGGCTCAGCAAACACATTATATGACCCTTCAAGTACCTTACCGAATGCTGTAATCCCAACCACCCTGCCAAGTTCTGTATTAGGCCCAACAAGAACACCCTATGTAACTGGGATGTTGCGTCGCCTCCCAACCCCTGACGCGCAAGTGAATGAATGTGCAAGCATACACAAACATGCATATATGCACAAAGAAGCGTGCATGAACAGACGTGTCTTCCATTACAGGGGAACAGAGCAGCAGGAGTGAAGAGAGTTGAGACAGGGGACTGGACTAAGGGTAGGCAGAAGAGAAGGTACATGCCTGGCGCCCACCTAGATTTGTGTAGGGATGCACCGAATCCACTATTTTGGATTCGGCCGAACCCCCGAATCCTTCGTGAAAGATTCGGTCAAATACCGAACCGAATCTGGATCCTTATTTGCATATGCAAGTTAGGGGTGGGAAGGGGAAAACATTTTTTACTTCCTTGTTTTGTGACAAAAAGTCAGGCAATTTCCCTCCCTGCCAATAATTTGCATATGCAAATTTGGATTTGGATTCGGTTCGGCCGGGCAGAAAGATTCAGCCGAATCCAAATCCTGCTGAAAAAGGCCGAATCCTGGCCAAATCCCGAACAGAATCCTGGATTTGGGGCATCCCTAGATTTGTGTCCAAGGCACTTTCCTCTTCTGCCTACCCCTAGTTCCACCCTGCGTATACATAATACCTGCTCAGTAAAGGAATTCTCCATTTATTTTATGAACGACTTATTTTGTAGAAAAGGCAAATGTTTTAAATATGAATTTCCTATATCTATCAACCTGTGAGAATATCTCACATATCGGTCCAGTGGTAGTGCGGTGGGGACACACACCGTACTCTCTGCAGGGACCCCACTGCACTCTCAGCGGGGATGTCTGCCACTTCTTCTTTCCTCTTGTGAGAGTGCTGCATCCGACATCATTATGCTTGTGGCAAAATTGGGGCCATGGCCAATAACACACTGCCCAACGTAGGTCTATTTTCAATAGTTCCTGGGTGCAATTTCTAGTGTCTCTGATCTGTTCCTGACCCTGCCTGTTCGTGACCTTGTCTAGTCCCCTGCATGACCTTAGCCCGTGTACTGACTACTCTCTTGGATCCTGCTTTGTACTGCAATATTGGTGTGTCTCACCCGGCCTGTGACCTCGACTACTCTCTCGTCTCTTGAATCTTTACTGCTTCTCCTGATTAGCATTGACCCGGCCTGTTCCTTGACCACACTCCGTGTTTTCCATTCTAGTTACAATGTTCAGATCCCTTACCTGCCCAGAACTCTCAATCTGGCAGCACCTGAATAGCAGAGGGCTAATCCAGAAGCAAAAGGTGCTTTTTCCATCCTGCTAGTCATTAATCTGATACACAGCCAAGATGTCAGTTATCTCCATAGCTTGGGCAAACAGAAGAGACCTAAGGATCAATGCAGTTCTACCTTTCCAGGCAGCTATGTTAAAAAATATAGATATTTTTTAAATTAAAACAAATTGTAAATATTGCTTAAATGACCACATATATTTATTAATAAAACAATATTATAAGGGTGAACATCCTCTTTAATGAGCCCATGTCTAAAAGCAAGGTAAATTATGAAAATCTGATTATCCAATGGTACCTTATGATAAGAAAACAATACATAAAAAACTTTTATTTGAATTTATTTAACATTTTTTTTTACATATGGGGTATTTTCAGTAATATATTTTGTAAAGACCTGCAATGTTTAGGATATAGTTTACCCTTAAGGCTTCCTTTTTGTCAGGGAAACCGAGGGCCACAACCTTTTAAGAGGATCAAGAAGAAAGCTGAACTGGAAACACAGTACGGCTGGCACTAGAGAAATGAAAGAATATGTTTTGCAGCAAACAAAGCAGAAAGGCAAATACTGGCAGTGATGTCCCTCCAGAAGTCTTGGTATCTAGTGTGTTGGTGTGATCCTGATGATATTAGTGCAAATGAGATCTCTTGAGAACACCTGGATCAGAGGTGCTCCATACACTTCTAAAAACATCTAAACATCTATAAACAGAATGTTTATTCAGACTCAGATATATACAATCTTCCCGTGAAATATTTATTCAGGGGCTTTTCTAGGGCTGCTGCTGTCTGAGGCACGAAACCCGCTGCCACATCCGACATTCATGGCACCACTTCTCTTTTCATGGCACCACTTCTCTTTTCATGGCACCACTTCTCTCTTCTTCTATTAAATTGCCATTATGATGCCTTAATGGAAGAAGTAGCGGCAGCACACCAATGGGAAAGGGGTGCACTGTTGCAAATAACATTTCCAATTGGTGTATTAAAAAGAAGTTTAGAAGCATTATTAGCCATCCCTAACAACTGGGACTTTGTGGCCTTCCCACAAATCTGGGCTTGACATTGTTACCTTTTTTTTGCATATGAATAAGAGTTGCATGGATATCAGATGTGTATCCACGTGGCTTAGTAAACATGAAGAAGGATATTGCTGTTACTCTGACAGTCAGATCTAACTTGTCAAGGACTCAGAAGGTGTGGTTACAATTCATAGATATTCAGTGTTAACTAGTGATGGGCAAATTTGCGCCGTTTCGCTTTGCGGAAAAATTTGCAAATTTCCAGCGAAATTCGCAAAATGGCGAAAAATATGCAAAACTGCGCCGGCGTCTCGTTTTTGACGTCGATGCCCATTTGACAATTTTTTTTGACACCGGCAAACTTTCATCAGAGAATTCTCACGGGCGTCCCGCGAATTTATTCGCCGGTGGCGAATCGCGCAAATTCGCCGCAAATTTGCGCCTGGCGAATAAATTCACCCATCACTAGTGTTTTGATCTACTGATTCAGTCCAAATAGATCAGATTACAATAAAGTCAAAAGATTGTTGTATGATCAATCCCTTAGGCTCGTGGCACATGGGATGTATTCTCCACCAGCATTTCAGAAGCCCAATAAAGCAAGCCCGGGACAGGTGGAGCGGAAGGGGCACCTGAGGGGAGAGTAGTGAAATATGAGTGGGGGTGGGGAGCGCCATTATGGGAGTTGTAGTGTAGTTGATTTGACTTCAGAAAGAGTTTCGTGAGTTTTGGCGCATGCGCAGTTGTCGCAAAACTGAGAAGTGCTCCAACTGCGTATGGGCTGCTTTGCCGGTCTCATTCCGAAGATTACTGAAAAGAAGAAGATGGTGTCCGTGAACGCCGCTGGACAGAATCTGCACACGGGTAACACTTTGGCTGGGGCGGAGGAGGGAGGGGGGTCTATGTAAGGTAGGGTTTTTTAACTTTTGGGTTTGCTTCTCCTTTAAATAGGCAAGGAAAAGTGTGGGAACCCGCGTTGCCTGGAGACTACATGGAAACAAACAGCGTCCTTCCTGCCTTGTGGAGATGGGTGGGTGGTATGTCGCAGCATTGGCATAGTAGGTCTGCCCTACTGGATAAAAGAAAAAAGGGCACTGTAAGCTAAAGTGAGGTTGGTGTTGGATAGGCCTGGGGCGAGGCTTAGGGGCAAGGAGGCACAGTAGGTGAGGAAGTAGGTGGTGGAGGCTTAGTCTTAGGCTGGTTTAAGGGTTTTGATTAAGAAGGGTATTTTGAAGTTATTGTAACTATTGTTAATTGTTATATGCAGCCTTCAGTGGCTAGTGGTTTTTACACAGATGTTATTCAGTGTTATAACGTTGGTATGTTGGCCCCCTCCACCATGCACTAACGAGTATGCATGTACGCCTTCAGGTATGCAAACCAGTGCAGAACTGGAAACAAGAGCAGGACTCTGTAGACCGGACTGGGGTAGGCAGCAGTAAAAGGTATGTGCCTGGCACCCCCCAAGCCTTGCGTCCTAGGCACGTGCCTACTCTGCCTACCCCTAGTCCCGACCCTGCTTTTTACCCAAAAATGTGAATTTAGAGTATTTCTGGGGTGTGGCGGTTGAAGCGACATCAAGTCATACTCTAGTCATGGCCAGCAAAGAAGAGCCTGAAACCTGCCAAGGAGCGTGTCATTAGTTTTAATGGAAACCAAGTGTCCTTAGCAGTGACAGGTGGATTTTAGCCGAAAAAATGCTCAAATGCACATTTTCTGGCTGCTGGAGACAGGTGGTTTCTGTTAACACAGTAGCAGGCTCCTCCGTCAGACTTGGGTGCCTTTCTCTTCTATGAAATACACCAGCAGAAAATACATCCCTTATGCTATGAGCCTTAGTTAATACTGCTGAACATCACTGTTCAAACTGACCTAATTTCATTGGTTGTTATTATTATTATTGCTTATTTAAATAGTGCTGTTTGCATAAGAAAAATGTACCTTGCAAAGATATAGCTTACTTACACTATTCCCTAAGTTTCCACAGAAAAAATGTATTTCTATAGAAAAGGAATTTATTGTGGCAAACGTACTGACAACCAGTCAGCAGGAAATATTCACTGGTATATGTGATCTAGACCTGTAGCAAACTTTGAATTAGTTACTGCATTGCTCAGGTCAGCTAAAAAAAACAAACTACAATAATAATATTGATAATAGTATTATTAACATAATAGCATTTCAGCAAAAGGTTTTATATTCTCTCCAAGATTCATACACAGTTCA
This sequence comes from Xenopus petersii, assembly GCA_038501925.1. Classification (NCBI taxonomy): domain Eukaryota; kingdom Metazoa; phylum Chordata; class Amphibia; order Anura; family Pipidae; genus Xenopus; species Xenopus petersii. The sequence continues at coordinate 20,262,622 of CM076687.1, read as the reverse complement.
TGCAAACAAGTTCATGCGAGTACAAAAACCTCATCATTTTCCTGTCTGCTATGTGTATACCTTGCTGTGCCATGTAATGTGCTAGGGTTTGTGTACCAAAACTAGGTCCCACCAACCTTATTCTAGAACAATGACTTGCAGTGTTGTCAGCCCCCCACCCTTCCCCCCATAAACTTGCAGCCATCCCCATGAATAGTTTGGTCTTCACTGCCAGACTTTGTTCTTTTATCCAAACCCTCGTTCTCAGACTCATCCACCGCACTGAGGAATTTCTAGGTCACACATTTTCGGGTCTCTCTCCTTTCTTCTATGTTCTTTTCTTATGCTGCCCTCTGCTGTTCCACTGCAACCCTTTCTTTTGCTCTCCCTCTAGAAGTTACTAAACATCTTTTCCACTCCTATGTGCCAGTTAGCACCATTTCTATTTACTTTGCCTAGTCCAATATTATATTCATTCTCCTTTTTCTGCTTTCTGCTTCTTTCCAAAAATAATCTTTTATTGCTTTTTATAAACTCCTTTATTTAGCTTACACATAGCTTTTCCAGGCACACACTACCAAGAACACATCTCTTTTACACAGACAAGATTTATGTGCAATTTCCTTTTCACCTACTTATCCTCCCTAAAGTCACAGGTCTCTGATTTTTGGCAAGGCCACAAAGGCCCCGGCCTAGGGCGGCAGAAATTCAAGGACTGCATGCCGCCCAGCCACAGTTGCGCATGCACAACTTCGCATATTCAAGAAATGTGTATACGCGCATTCTGCCACACAAAGGGAGGGGGACGCAGGCGGGGAAAGAGACGTGGAGGGGGAAGCAGAAGAGGAACCGGATGGGGAGGGGAGAGAGACGCAAAGGGGGAAGCAGAAGGGGAGTCGGAGGGGAGAGAGGCGCGGAGGGGGAAGCAGAAGGTGAGGCGGACGGGGAGGGGAGAGAAAGGGGAGGGGGAAGGGGAGGGGGAAGGGGAGGGAGACGCAGGGCGGAAGGGGAGAGAGAAGCGGAAGGGGACACGTACGGAGAGGGGGAGATGAGCAGAGAAAGCTTAGGGGCAGCCCATTTGTAAATCCGGGCCTGTAAAGTCATATACAGCAAACTCAACTTTGCCCAATTTGGCCACTCACATTCTGTTCCAAATCAGGTTCATTCTATTGTTTTGCCCCTGGGCCAGCATCAAGTCAGACTGTTGGCCTATGTGTACACATAGATAAGACTTAGCTATGAGGAAAGATTGGCTAAATTGGGGATGTTCACGCTGGAGAAGAGGCGCTTAAGGGGTGATATGATGACTATGTATAAATATATAAGGGGATCATATAATAATCTCTCTAATGCTTTATTTACCAGTAGGTCTTTCCAGCTGACACAAGGTCACCCATTCCGATTAGAAGAAAGGAGATTCCACCTAAATATTCAGAAAGGGTTTTTTACAGTGAGAGCTGTGAAGATGTGGAATTGTCTCCCTGAATCAGTGGTACAGGCTGATACATTAGATAGCTTTAAGAAGGGGTTGGATGGAGTTTAGCAAGAAAGGGAATACAGGGTTATGGAAGATAGCTCATAGTACAAGTTGATCCAGGTCCCATTGCCATTTTGTAGTCAAGAACAAATTTTTCTCCCTCTAAGGCAAATTGGAGAGGTTTCAGGTGGGTTTTTTTGCCTTTCTCTGGATCAACTAGCAGTTAGGCAGGTTAAAATAGAGTTCAAATGTTGACTTATGTCTTTTTCAACTTAACTTACTATGTTACTATGACTGCATCTACTCAATTATTTGCTCCTCATTCAATGGGATTTTCTATCCTGCCAGATATTATCCGGAAGGCCCTATACATTGGCCAATAAACTGCTGACTCGTTCTAGAGGGGCAGTTTTGGCAGGTATTATTGGACCTTTTGTGGCCATCCTAACTTTTAGCACTATGTAACAATTCCCTATATGTACTTTTTTCCCCAACTCCAACCTTTGTCCGTGTGCTTTATTCTTTATTTCATAATGCACAATCATTAAGGTTGATGGGCCACACTTCACTTTGTTGTTCCCAGGCTAAGCCCACCAGTCATCACAGGAGTCTGACATAGAATGAGCATTTCTTTTCAGCAGGAAGTATAGAGAGACAGTTAAGGGCATTTGAACCACTGAAGTTGACCAATGGGGCTATAGTTGACCACATGCTCCTGATACATTTTTATAGCAAACGCAGATTTAAAAACACCTAATTCATTATGTAAGATGTAAGATGTTATCTGTAGTTCATAGTACCATTCTTTTCTACAACTTGTGTTATACACATGGTACAAGAAGCCCCTCAAAATATTTTGTGTTCAGATATTTGAGCTGTGTCTCATACTTTGCACCTGTGTGCATTCATTTTCATTATCTGAGTTGTATGTGTATCTAAAACCTCTTTGATTGGTCAAAAGTGGCTGTCTACTTTTTTTGGGTTCACTTTTGACAAGTTTTCCATCACCCCATCACAGCTAGGTTTAGGACTGTCTGCTTGTAAAGAGAATTAAAAGGCATGTTAATCTTCACCCAAAAATATTATTCAAAATCCTATCACATTAGTCAAGCAAACTGAACTTTAATTACACTTTATAAATTATTTGGATCTTGTTTCCTTCAGTCTGGGAATTCATAATTAAAGCAAGCAGGCAGGAGCCATTTTGTGCGCACTGTTATTAAGGCAAGTCTTGTATCATCTCAGAATCTCGTTGCACCAGAATGGGGGACCTGATGTCCATCCCCATGCCCTGGCTACACAATTAAATGGTGAAGAGAACTGGGGAATGTGAGGAGAGCAGTGACATCTAGGAAGTGCGGAATGGAAATTGAATGTAATTGGCTGCCTAAGGCAAAGAGGAGGGGCAGACAATATTTGATTGACAGCTGAGATTTTTAAATGAGCTTACAACAGCTAGGAATGCTTTAATAAAAATAGAAATTGGTTTTCATGTTTAATTTGAAAAGGACTTTTATTATACAGATTTTTGTTTCGGGGTGACAGGTCCACTTTAAAATACATTTGCGAAAAGTTGCCATTATAATGATGCGTTTTCTTCTAGAATTCTAATATCATTGTAGGTGCAAAGTGCATTGAATGTGACACAATTAAACTGTTACAACTGGTACAACTGCAGCTGCTTTGCCAAAATGCATGCAATTGAGTGTGTGCTTTGTTGCAATTGGACACAGTTGAGCTAAATATTTTCAAAGTCCAGCAGTTGTAATTTTCAGTGTTTCACATGAGTGATGTGTACAACCTATTCTTTTGTTGTAACTGCACTGACGATTGTCAAAGGGTGTATCGGGAACCTTAGAGGCACCGCCTGGTCAGGAGTTGGCAGTAGCTTCATGATTCCCCTGTGTTAATAGGTGCAATATTGCTTGATTTGGAACAGAAGGCAAGCAGGATGGACTGAGCTCAACTATATGGATGTGCACATTTTGACTTAAGTAGCTTAAAGGGGAAGGAAACCTAGTCGGCGCAAACCCCCCACCCCCCCTCCTGTTTGTTGCCCACCCTCCCTCCTCCCCCCTGGCCTACCCGTCCCGTTGGTTAAATGCCCCTAACTTGTTACTTACCCTTCTGCGCAGGTCCAGTCCAGGGAGTTTACAGACGACATCTTCTTCCACGCGATCTTCTTCCTGCTGTGAACGGCGCATGCGCAGTAGGATCATTTCGCCGGTACGATCTACTGCGCATGCCACGCAAGTTGCCACTGCTCTTGTAGTTGTAGATGAGCCCTATATACTCCTAGCCTAATGGCACACATTACTGTTTCTGCACTGCCTTATATTATAAGAAATAATAATAATAATACCCAGTAAACATTCTGTCAGTGGTGTAAATGGAATGGCATAAGATGCACAACTGCACATTTTTTATATCACAATATAAGACTGATTTGTAAATAAATCAGATTATTGGTACATTGCAACCAGCACTATTAGCATCAGAATTTAATAATCAGCCCCATAGCATCAGTTTATATGACAGACAACCCTCATTTTCTGCTGATTTGCAATGACCCCGAAGCTTAGCTTCTTAATGACTGCTCAAAGCACACTGAGCATGTGCGTGTCGTAGACACTCCTAACAAGATCCAAGATGGGAAACTCTTCTGATAAGTTTGAAGGCCTGGATCATTACTACTATAGAGATGCTGAACCTTTAGGCTTGTTCAATAAGTTTAGTTCATGTTAGGGTTTAATTTTATTTTAAACAAAACCCACCCAAAGTCATAGCCATAGCCAAATATTTTTCATCTGATCTTAAAGGGGTGGTTTACGGTAACTTTTAGTATGTTAGAATGGCCAGTTCTAATCAACTTTGCAATTGGTTTTAATTGTTTATTATTTATAGTTTTATCGTTATTTGCCTTTTTCTTCTGACTCTTTGCAGCTTTCAAATGGGCGTCGCTGACCCCTTCTAAAAAGTAAATGCTCTGTGAGGCTACAAATGTATTATTAATCCTACTTTTTATTACTCATCTTTCTATTCAGGCCTCTCCTATTCATATTCCAGTCTCTTATTCAGAGCAATGCGTGGTTGCTAGGGGAATTTGGACCCTAGCCACCAGATTGCTTAAAATGCAAATTGAAGAGCTGCTGAATAAAAAGCTAAATAACTAAAAAAAACCTCAAATATTAAAAAACGAAAACCAATTGCAAATTGTCTCAGAATATCACTCTCTACATCACATTAACAGTTATCTCAAAGGCGAACAAACCTTTTAAAGATTAAAATTGCTTTGTGAATAATTTAATTTATTTTTTTGATCCCCCCCTATGGTAACATATTATCCTTATATTGTTCCTGGAAAAAAAAAAGATTCAAGTTCTACTTTAGGGTAAGGCCAAACTGGGCGTTTTGAGGACCAATCTCCCCAAACGCCTTCCCTCACTCTGCGCTGGCTAAAATACATAAACGCCGCCATTAATCACACGCAGCGATTAATTTTCGGAAGTTGCCAGAAGTTTCCTCATGAGGCAACTTCGGGCGACTTCGGAAAACGAACCACCGCGTATGATTGGCGCTGGTGTTTTTTCATTTTAGCCGGCGCAGAGTGAGGGAATCGCAAAAACGAGGCGATTAGTCGCCAGGCGACCATAACGCCCAGTGTGGCCTTACCCTTAGAAATCTCCCCTACTTCCTGTGGAACGCACTGCATGGGGACTTTTTATGACAAAGTCAGTGGACATTTCCGAGGGTCAGCTTTCTTTGAGGACCAATGTCATGAATCGGGGCCCGTCTCTGGGAAATGGGGACTAATGGGAGCTTATTATATAAGCATAGTAAAGCGCGGTGTACATTTATGGCGGTATATAAATAAATAAATAAATAAATACAATGCAATAATTCAAGTTACTCAGAATAATCTTTCCTACATTTTTCATCCATGGCAATCAGTGGTTTAGTTGATTGGATAGGTTAGAACATTTCTGTTGGATAACAATAATATCTTTTGCATGTATTGCCTATCTGTCGATATCCATGGGTGCCTGTCACTACTATTTCCTGAACATAACTTTTGTATGTCCATTAATGGCCAGAACATCATCTGATCTGCAGCGCCGATTCTGACTAAGGTGCCGCCCCCCCTCACCAACTTACGAGTCGGGAGGGGAGGCAGAAACAATATTGCGGTGAGCGCAATTGCGCTCTCTCGCAATAGTACAGCCGAATTTCAAGTTCAAAAACCGGAAATTCAGCTCTTAAAGGTGCAGGAGCGGCTTTTTGCCGCCCCTGGAATCCTTTCAGGCGCGCCCCTGCTGATCTGTTATTTTTCCTACTTTAACGGAGAAGGAAAGGTTAAAACTAAGTAAGCCTTTTCAGAAAGGTCCATCTAAATACACCAGTAAACCCTCAAAAAAGTGGCTGCAGTTTTAAGGTCCTATCCATGCACATCCCATATCACTATTCCCACTGGGCAGATTTTGGAATGAAAATGCTTCTGTTCAATTTTTGCAGTGTCAGGAGGATGTCACTAATGAAATTGACTACAGGTACAGGTTGAATTGGGCAGTTTGGGAGAGAATTCAGGAGAGAAGTAGAGCGGACTCCATGTGTTAATGTTCCACTGAGGCAAGAACTCATGCGAATGATGTATAACCTCTCTAAAGTGTGTTTTAAAACATTAAAGGCGACCCGTCGCCCAAAAAAATTATTCATAATTCTATTTTATCACATTAGTCAAGCAAAATGAACTTTACACTTTATAAATTATTTGAATCTTGTTTCCTTCAGTCTGGGAATTCATAATTATAGCAAGCAGGCAGGAGCCATTTTGTGGACACTGTTATTAAACAAGCCTTGTATCATCTCAGAATCTTGTTTGTGCACCAGAATGGGGGACCTGATGTCCATCCCCATGTCCTGGCTACACAATTAAATGGTAAAGAGAACAGGGGAATGAGGGGAGAGCAGTGACATCTAGGAAGTGCTGAATGGAAAGTGAAAGTAATTGTCTGCCCCGTCTCTATGCCTAAGGCATTGAGGAGGGGCAGACAATATTTGATTGACAGCTGAGATTTTTTTAAATGAGCTTACAACAGCTATGAATGCTTTAATAAAAAATAGAAATTGGATTTCATGTTTAATTTGAAAAGGACTTTTACTATACAGCTTTTTGTGTCTGGGTGACAGGTCCACTTTAAATAAATGAAGGGTAATAATAATAATACTCTAACAGAAAGTTTTAATGAATGTCTATTAGGGCATTAACAGTTTAGTGTTAACATGCATGTTTTTTATTGAATCTTTTGCTGTGCATCTGATGTTATTGTGTGACAGATGGTCATCATGTGCAAATAATGATTAAAGGAAAGTGTTGTGGTCATATGGGTTGAATGATCAGCATAAATATAATCATACACGCATAAGAATCTACAAAGAAACAATTACATCTTTATATAATGGGCCCATACATATTAAGGAATTCCCCTGGAGCTTTAAGAACAATTTTGGTGCATCCTGGAATGAAATAATGTCCTATGTCTCAACATGTCTCCCCTGCACTGCTTTTGTCTATACAAAATGGTTTATTTCCCATATATGGAAGGGGGGAAGCAAATTTTGGCATCTTGTTTTGTCACTGCACACCATTCAATGTGGATTGGCCTGAGTGCAAGGGCACAAGTAGCGAATAGTCCACTTTCTTCCGGCTGCTTTTTGTACACAGGTAGAGGAAAGCGGATCTGTTTTCATTCGCTCAATCCTGTAACTCCATTAGTATCAGCCTACACCTGTGTAAGAAATTCAGCTGAAGGAAAGCAGACAATATACTACATGTGCCCTTGCTCTAAAGCAGTGGTCCCCAACCAGTAGCTTGTGAGCAACAGGAGCTTATTTTTGAATTCTGGGCTTGGAGGCAAGTTTTGGTTGTATAAAAACTAGGTGCACTGCCTAACAAAGCCTCAATGTAGGTTGAAAATCCACATAGGGGCTACCAAATGGCCAATCACAGCACTTATTTGGCACCCAAGAACATTCTTCCTGCTTGTGTTGCTCCCCATCTCCTTTTACTTCTGAAAGGTTGGGAATCTCTGCTCTAAAGGAAAATGCCATTATCCTTGACTGTCTCAAAAATGTATGAGCTGCACTTTCCTGAACTTCTGTTCTGTCAGAATAGTCAGAGCAAGGTAATATTCCTTCCACAATAGTGAACCATATTGCGCTACTATCTGAATGATTCATACACCACAACCCAGCCTATTATTGTCCAGCTATAAACCCAAATCGGTGAGTAATCTGGTTGCTCTGTTGTCAATTTGGATGAAAGATCTTATGCTAACACACCCCTACAGTTCTTAGCTCCTTTAAAAAGTCTGGATTGTAATGTTCTTGCACAGGGATTCCCATTGTACTAACTATTACCTTTACACTATTTTAGTTCAGACTCTGTAATCTTTCATTGTTCATATCTGCCTTTGACTAAACACCCAGGAATGCAAAAACATATACAATCACTTTGTTATGATAAGAAGGTTTTTTGTGTGTGCCGTAATGTGCAGAAGAGTATAGAATTGCCTACATTCATCTCCCATTGTTTTGCCTATCTCCTTTACTTTTGTCTTGCTTTCTTAAATATCGTCTGCCCATTTCAGCATTTGTTTAGCCTCTCCTCCCTCCCTCTATGGTGGGATGAACTATTGGTATGGAATGCCTTCCCCTCCCTATTGTGCACAGTGCAAGAGAGTGTAAGTGAGTCACACACAGAATCAGAGTTCAGCCTTCTTACTAGCCCTCGACTCTCCCCCAGTCTCTCTCACACACTCACTTATTCTGACTTTTCTTTGCAGAAAGAAATCTTTTTCTCATCTCATGGCCATCAAATCTTAGTTCTATACTGTTGCTTTAACTGGAGGGGAGTTTTCAGGAGTTCTGTACTTTTGGATTACATGGGAAGTTAGTGGTGCTGGTGTTCTCTGTGCCGGGATGGAACACATGCCTGCAGTATTGGTGTTACTGGCAATACTTGGAGCTGCCTTTGGAGAATACGGTGAGTGCAATTCTATTACCTCCCCCAATAATGAGTCCATAGGAAGGCACCTGCTTTACCTTTCTACTGATGAAAAAACAGGACACCTCCTTTTTCTTTTCTTCTACACACAAACACAAGAGACCTCTCTGTCTACTGATTCAAATATATGAACACATCTAACATCTCTGTACTTCTAATACACAGACATCCTTCACTTGCCTTGCTACTCCTCAAATACACAGGTGTCCTGGAACCTATCTCTTCTAATACACAGTCAAAAGGCCACCTTTTCTAAAAAATAACTAAAACAACTCGATTGTCCTGTTTTTCTAGTGGACAGTCTTCCTGGATAAATACGCCCTAATACAATGATACCAGGAGGAAACTTTCTCCTAATTTAGTTTCTTTACTATATATAAATCTATAAAGTTTAAAAAAAAATCTATAAATATATACATTTTCTTTAATATATATGTTTTTTCTGCTGAAGCTACAAGAATATGTTAACCTTAATACACTGACCACAGGACAGGCACTTTTCACATTCCCTGCATATATGGACTTCAACACATCAAGACTCATCTCTCACCTCCTCTAAACCACAGACATCAGGGTACCTGCCTCTCACCTACTCCTCGTACAAACATATGAGGGTACTGACCTCTTACCTTATATAGTGTACAGATATCAAAATGTCTTTCTATAGGTTCCATTATTACACAGATGACAAGGTACATTTTGGTCTCTGTATCCTACTCCTATTACAGATGTATCAGGCACCTTCCTCTCTGTATGTCTGAATGTGTTAGATGAGAGGGATCATGGTCTCTGTAATACATTTTGCCTCTCCTAATATACACAGCAGGGTATACAAATGTCTTACTCTTTTAATAAAAACATCAAGACGCCTATCTCATCCCTCCTCCTCACCTATTTGTTCTTCTAAGAGATAATACTCCCTTATATACAGTTGTTTTCTACTCTAGGGTATTGGCAGACGGGGAGATTAGTCGCCCAGTGACAAATCTCCCCTACTTCGGGCAACTAATCTCCCCAAATGCCATCAACAGGAATACGAAGTGCCGGCGGGATGGCATACATTTCTGAAGTTGCCCGAAGTTGTCTCACGAGGAAATTTCCAGCAACTTCCCGTCATCCCGTTGGCGATTTGTATTCTTGCAGGCGGGGAGGCATTTTGGGGAGATCAGTTGCCTGAAGTAGGGGAGATTTGTCGCTGGGCGACTGCCACTACCCTTATAGTTTTCCAAAAATCCAAAGACATTTGGAATCAGACTCCTCTGTTCCAGAAATCTGCTTGTGTCATCAGCTTTATACACAGATGGCATACCCAGTTCTCCCATTATCTTGCAGACGGGAAGGCATTTTGGGGAGATTAGTTGCCCGAAGTAGGGGAGATTTGTCGATGGGCGACTAATCTCCCCATATGTCACTACCCTTAAAGTTTTCCAAAAATCCAGACTCCTCTGTTCCAGAAATCTGCTTTTGTCATCAGCTTTATACACATGGCATACCCAGTTCTCCCATGTATACTGTATACACTAGAGCCCATAGTTTACATTATCTAGGGAATGGCATGAAAATGGCATAAATTCCAGGAAAACATATAATGTCTGGGGGGAAAAAGACACTGTATTCCTCTATGTTGACCACAAAAAATGGCCACAATTTCGTAAAAATGAAAAAAAAATGAAAAATGTTTTTGAATTTCCTTACAATGTTTAATGAAGGAAGTGCCCGGGCTTTTAGTACCAGTTCTTGGGATACATTGGGCTCAACAAATCATGTAATATATTCCCTTTTCCTTCCCTCTAAACTTCTAGCTCATTGCTCACATCAAAATGTCACGTTACCCATCTTTCTCTGTTTAGGGTGACATTATAATAATGATTCCAGTTGTAATTCTTGGTCATTGCTATTTTGGTATTTGCTGCTGTATCTGCTGATAAATAAGACTTTTAATGAACTAATATGTGTCAGACGGATGCCCTACACAAGCAAGTTATGTGGAAGGAGTTGGAAGTTTGCTGGGTCACTTCCACATTTAATTCTTAAAGGGATACTGTCATGGGGAAAAAACATTTTTTCAAAATGAATCAGTTAATAGTGCTGCTCCAGCAGAATTCTGCACTGAAATCCATTTTTCAACAGATTTCTTTATATTCAATTTTGAAATCTGACATGGGGCAAGACATATTGTCAATTTCCCAGCTGCCCCAAGTCATGTGACTTGTGCTCTGATAAACTTCAATCACTCTTTACTGCTGTACTGCAAGTTGGAGTGATATCACCCCCCTCCCTTTTTTCCCCATAGCAGCCAAACAAAAGAACAATAGGAAGGTGACCAGATAGCAGCTCCCTAACACAAGATAACAGCTGCCTGGTAGATCTAAGAACAACACTCAATAGTAAAGACCCATGTCTCACTGAGACACATTTAGTTACATTAAGAAGGAAAAACAGCAGCCTGCCAGAAAGCATTTCTCTCCTAAAGTGCAGGCACAAGTCACATGACTGGGGGCAGCTGGGAAATTGACAATATGTCTAACCCCATGTCAGATTTCAAAATTGAATATAAAGAAATCTGTTGAAAAATGGATTTCAGTGCAGAATTCTGCTGGAGCAGCACTATTAACTGATGTGTTTAAAAAAAAAACATGTTTTACGATGACAGGATCCCTTTAACTAAAAGTCACAATTTATTTTCATAAATGCTTTGTGTTTTGTAAACAAAGTCTTCTTTGTAATACGTTTACATTACCTATGCAGTATTTAGAGGATTTTTGCTCTTTTTGAATCGTTTGCGACATTCTTTCACAGGTTTAGGGTTTAGCAGGTTTTACATGCCCACTGATAAAGTAAAATCGAAAAGGTCATTTGTGGAGCACAGGAGTACCTTTACTAGGAGACTTTAGGAGAGGAGGTAAAAGTATGTTAGTGGGGGGAGTAGTAAAGGTAAAGTTAAGTTAGAACAGTGTGTTCTAAGGACAAAATCACACATCAGAATGTCACGTTTCCCATCTTTCTCTGTTTAGGGTGACATTATATTATGATTAAAGTTGTGATTTTTCATGGCCATTTTGGTTCCTTGATACTGTATCTGCTTTGATAAATAAGACTGTTACCAGCCTACGTTGTTTACAAAGTGTCAAACGGGTGCACTACACAAGCAAGTTTTTGTGGAAGAAGGAGTAGGAAGATTGCTGGGTCACTTCCACATTCAATTTATAACTAAAATTAACATTTTGCTTTGAGTTGGTTCTCAGAAATGCTTCCTAAGTGTTTTGTAAACAAGGTCTTCTCTGTAATTGATTAAGTATGCTATTTAAAGGGGAAGTAAAGTCTAAAATAGAATAAGGCTAGAAATGCTGTATTTTGTATACTAAATATAAACATGAACTTACTGCACCACAAGCCTAATCAAACAAATAATTTATGCTTTCAAAGTTGGCCACCATCTTGTAACTTTGTTAAACATCTTTGCAAGACCAAGACTGTGCACATGCTCAGTGTGGTGTGGGCTGCTTAGGGATCGTCATAAATTATCAAAACAGCACAAGTCAAATAATATCTGCCAGAAGCCGATACAGCAAGACTGATTAATAATCAGAATATACAGACTGCACTGGGTCCCGTGTTGTCATGTAATCTAATGTGGATTTTATAGTTTTTGTATTGTTTAATACAAACTTTCTCCAACTCCACAGAACCAGTGGCTGCAGCAAAATAATCCTCCAAATAGAATCCCAGTTTATCTGATTAAATCTGGCTCCATGATCTTTATCCCTGCAGTGGGAGTTGGAAGCAGTAAAGGGGATGTAAACTCAAAAATAAAATCCAATACAAATCTCTACACAGTAGGCGACTGCTCTACAGGGAAACAAACAAAGCTGCTTGAGTTCTGCATGGCTGGGAAGTAAGGCGGGGGCTCCCCCTGCTGTTCATAAGTATGATTGTTTTCCTGTAGAGCAGTTAGGGACCGTCTGACAATTCCTATCCACAGCAGTAAATGAAGGGAGAATTTCACTGCATACAGTCAGGTTTCTTATAAAAACACATTTTTTGTATATTGAACATAGGTTTCTTTTTCATTAAAGAAGGTAAAATGGGATTTTATTTTTTTGCCTATATATTCCCTTTAAAGAGGAATTTTGCTCTTTTAGATCCTCATAACATTCTATAACAAGTTTAGGTAAAGGTAATAAGTGGAGCACATGAGTAACTTTACTTGAGGAGTTTATTCAATCAGTAACAATGGGTGAGGGGGCACTGTATAATGTAGGAGAGGAGGTAAAGCTAGTTCAACAGAACACAGTGTGCTATAAGGAAAACATCACAATTCCCAGGTGCAAGCCAGCAGTAGTTTTAGGGGTATATTTATCAAAGACTGAAGTTAATAGTGAAGTTCCGCCACTAGAGTGAAATTCCGCCACTCTCCATTCATTTCTATGGGATTTTTATAGGCGTATTTATCAAAGATTGAACTTTCACTTCACCCATTGATAAATACGCCTTTCAAAATCCCATAGAAATGAATTGAGAGCTGCGGAATTTCACTCTAGTGGCGGAACTTCACTCTTTGATAAATTTACCCCTTAAACTTGAGCTTTCAACATCCTTTGCTAAATAGTCCTGGGATGTTGCTCATTGTGACATATGCTCCAATCTATGATGTTTTCTGTTATATTCACCCTCCCCTGTGGGTGAAACTTTGAAAGGTTGAACTTGATTGATTAGTGTCTTTTTACCCCAAATGACAATATTACAATGTAATTGTATAACCATTGGTTGATGTGTGGGTCCGCAAATGAGCATTGTGAACAATTTCTTTTTTTGATCAGATAGTTACAAGAGACCAAAACATATATATGAATCAGCCAATGAACTAATAAAATCCTCATAATCATGTGGGTGGAGTCATCACCAGCCAACCCTGGAACAAGGTTCTACATATCTACTGTCTATTCAGTGAGATAAGTGTACATTTATAATTTAAATTCTATAACAGGCTGATCTGTCCACAAGCTAATTGGAGGTTTGTTCAAAATTTGAACGCATTTGTGCCGCCAGTTTAATGGTTCAATGGCATTATTTTGACTGGGTGGGCCAGAGGCTCATAGGCCTCTATGAAACATTAGGTAGATGCCCCCCTTTTTTGATTGTCCTCAAACACAGAAGCTTAACTATAGAGGAAGCAATAAATAATGTGACTGCATGGCTCCTCTAAAGAAAAACAATCACAAAAAAACTATACTTTTGAGACATTTATCCCTGTGAAGTACAATGTTTCTTGGATGAGAAATGTATAATAAATTCCTCCTCCTTTTAGATGTAAGCAAGCTGTGTTTAATAGCTTTTTGACTAGAGTAGTTCCTGTTTATTCCCAGGGGAGCAGGAATTCTGGAAATATTTGATTATTTGTTAACTTTGCTGCAGAACTATAGTTAACTTGATTGGGTTAATATTACACTGGTTCTATCTCTATTTTCAGCAAAAACTTCTGTGATTTGATTTCTGAACAAATATGTTTAAAATGTCTATGCTATATAAAATAAATTGTGATGGTACTCCTGTACCGGGCCTGGGCCTAAAGGGGACTGTGCTGCACCAAAGCCGTGCCGCATCTTCAGAAGTCCCGGACTGCCGAAGTCCCGAAGCCTCGAAAAGACCCGAAGCCATGAAAGGAGCCAAAGATGAAATCCCAAAGCAGCGAAAAGACCTGAAGTCACGAAAAGAGTCGAATTTTAAGTTCCGAAGCCATGAAAAGACCCAAAGTCACGAAAAGAGCCGAACTTAAAATCCAGAAGCCGCGAAAAGACCCAAAGTCACGAAAAGAGCTCAAATTGAAGCCGTGAAAAGACACGAAGTCACGAAAGTCCTGAAGCCACAAGTTTAGTTCTACTGAACACCAATGTGTGTTGTTTTCTTTTTTTAAACCACTAGCCACCAATGTATTATTTTAATACTCTCCAAGAGAGTTGTTGTTAAACAAGAACAGGCGAAACTGCAGGTTAACTGCTCAAACTTCTGTGTTTATTGTCAGCACTAGAAGATAAGTATAACTGTTCAAACACAGCAGTTTGAGCAGTCAACCTGCAGTTTTGCCTGTTCTTGTTTAACTACAACTCTGTTGGATATTATTGCTGCACCCACGGCGGAGATGCTAACAAGAATTCGGCTACAGAAATGTTCTGCCTTTAAAGGTAACAGTCATACCCAATTATACATTGGAATTATTTTAATACTCTATAGGCCCCTGCCACCAATGTTTTTTAAAAAACTTTTATGGGGGGCCCTGGTACCAATGTTTTTTTTTAACTTATAGGGGGGCCCTGACCATCAATGGCTTTTTATAACTTTTGTGTGGCGGGGGTTTACCATTTGCAGCGCTGATATCTGTGTACTCTTTCAATTGTGGTGTGGGTGAGCGGGATCTGGGGTGGGGCTTACAGGCTGGGGTGGGCGGAGCTCAGGGCCCCCCAAAAATGTTATTGTACAGGGCCCCCGTGATTTCTAATGGCAGCCTTGTGTACCACCCACCTTGACCTTAATTATTCATATCATTTTTTTAAGAGGGTCTCATTGCAACCTGCTCTTAATTTGCAAATCTGAATAAACCGCATAAACAGGGGGCAGGTGGAGATAAGTTTAGTTGCCTCCCTACTTCTACCCCTTACCAATACAGTGCTGACAAATGCAATTAGAGTTGTATTTCTAGGGGAAGTGGCAGGTTTCATAGTGCAGAGACCTGTGAAAATTTGTAACCAGTAGAACACAATATGTAAAGTGCAAATAAATGGCCTTTATTTGCACTTTACACACCATGTTTTGTAATGTAAATGATCCCTCGTGTATCCTTATATTGAGTGAGAGTGTGAGAAAGACCAGTTTCTACAACAATGCTCTAAATTAGAAGACTGAAACTCACAGTAATAGCATACCGATGGACGGGTCTAAAAATATACACATGTATCAGCCATAGCTAATGCTAAAGATCCTCCTTCCAACCGGAATGTGCAGGAGAGGAGGGCTCTGACATCATTCGTCAATGGTGAAAGCATCACCATTCTGCTAGTGGATAAAGAAAAATGCACAGTAGTGCTAAACACGTACGACTGTTCTTCAAAGTAGCCACACTATTCAGTGATTCGTCATACTAGTGGTTGCAAGAAAAAAGGTATAAACTGCTTGCAACAGCTTAAAAAGGATAATGTAATCTGTGCAGTTTTGTATGGACAAGATGGTTGTAGGTTATGATGATACATCATTTTCACACATATACTATAGGAGTAATTGAGAAAATCACTGTTATGATGAAAACATGGCTTCAAGGGTTCTCTGTTGTTATATTCTACATGCAAGGGACTAATACAGAATCGTTTATTAAGATATGTCGATGACACTTGCGTTAAAATTCGGATACATGAGGGTCCAGCCTTTACTGACCACATAAACTCAGTGGACAAGAACACAAAGTTTAGCAATGATGATGTGAAAATCAACAAACTGTCATTTTTGAACTGTGAAATATACATCAAAGAGCATTTGAATATTGAAGTATGCATGAAACCCACTCATACTCAGTGTCGGACTGGCCCACAGGGATACCAGGAAAACTCCCGGTGGGCCCAGGTGTCAGTGGGCCTCTTGTTTCAAAATATTTGGCCTATTTCATGGTCATTCCCTATTTCTTTATGCTTAATAATGGGAGAATATTGTAAGTAGATATAAAAGACTAGAAGAATAAAGAGGTTGAGTTAGTAGAGGAGGAATAATAGTTTGGAAAGGTCCACTGTCTAAGGTTTTCTGGTGGGCTCATGGTTTTAGGTTTTTCTGGTGGTCCCAAGGTCTAAGGGTTTCTGGTGGGCTCCTGGCATCCCAGTCCGACACTGCTCATACAGTATTTGGTGTTGCTGTTATTCCTATCAAAGGTATACTTGGGGTTATCAGAATCTACACTACTGGGTTGAAACTATAAATGCCTTAACTAAGCGCAAGAAATACAAAGGTCTCAAAGGAGTTTTGAAATCTGTGCCTTTGACCGTGCTCTTGTCAAAACAGCATCAAGGAAAAGCACAAATGCCAGTCCAACACACAAAAGGGAGGCAAAGAGAATTTTCAACAAACTTTACATTTAAACAACATACTAAGGCAGAAACTGACACACACATGACCCAAGGGCTAAGCACAAACAAAATAATATGGTATATGCTGTCTAGTGTAGTGAACAGATTTATACATTGGGAAAACAAAACAACTTGCTCATTAAGCAAATGGTCCAACATAGGGGGCTAAATCCACAGGGCATGAGTCTACAGTCTATCTACAGCTAAAGGAAAAGGGACACTCTTTTGAGGAGAGCAATATGCATATTTTGGGTGAAGGAGATGGTTTGAAAGACATATGAAGAAGGCAATTTATGATAAACTCCAGCAGCCATCCATAATCAGAAGAGGGGCAGTACTGCTTGTCATCATCATACTATACACATTAACATTTTTACCTAAGCAGTAAAGATAAATATAAACTGAGTAAGGTCATTGGTATTGTTTTTGGCCTGACAGCAATTCATGATATTTAACCAGAGGCTTATTACCCAGATATTAGGGGGCCACATGCTGAAATTATTAAGTTCAGTTATAAAGTTGGAAAATATAGGGCTAGAAAAGTCTTTTGCACGCCCTTCCACCCCAATTAACATACAGTTTGCAATTTAGAGTGCACCGTACCTCCCAACATGCCCCAAATCCACTCTGGCAATATCCAGTTTCTCATAGCCACCTTTTGATAATCCCCAACCATTTGAAGGTCCATGAATTGGGGCTGCCCTGCCTAAATAGGGGCAATGTTAGTGAATTAATATGTTGTAACACAAATGTAGCAGTGTTGAGAGAAAACAGTGTTTTGGGGAAGCAAGTTTTATCAATATATGTTCTCCAAAACTGAAAGCAGATCCTGGACTGCCATGTACACGTTGCTATAAGATATCATAAGGTTACTAATTCTAAATGACAGCTTTTCCAGCTCAGCCAGTTAAGCTGATACTTGTTGTGGTTATGTGGGGAAATACATTCCCTGGTACATATATCATCACATCTGCTTTTGTCTAGACTGGTAAGGTGCTAATAGATTTGAGGAAAGTCAAATGTAATTCCAATATTTGATCTGTGTCCATAGTGTTCAAAGTTTAACATCTGGAGAGGTGAAATTATTTAAAGTTTAATTTATAGATTCTGTTCAATATTGTGGTTTGGAGCACTCTGAGTAATATTAGCGTGATTTGTTCAGGAGCAGATCTTGCCAAACAAAAATATTTATTTTTTTACAGTGCAATGAGCAGAAAGCTTGGCAGTGGTGTTGTAACAGTTTGGTCTACACAGGCTTTTTAAAGTGTGCCTTATAAATGAGTACTTTATAGAGATATAAAGAACTGGCTGACAGATTGTGTAAAAAAGAGTAAGTCTTAATGATATGTTTAGACCAGAGCTATAAGTGGTGTGCCACAGGGTTCTGTTTATTGGCTAACATTATTAAATCTATTTTTGAATGGCTTGCAAGTTGCTATTGAAGTGAATGTAATGTATATGTGGCTTACAGAGACTCAGTACTGTATAAAGCAATGGACAGGGGCAGACCCTGTGATTGCAGGGGGGCATGAGTGTAGGGGGGTCCAGTGAGTAGTTTCAATAGATCTTGGTAGAATTGGTCAACTTACCAATATATAGGGGCCCTTAATTGAATTTGCTGTGGGGCCCAGTAACACCTAGTTATGCGGCCGTACGGAGGGGGACGGGGCCCGGCTGCGCATCACGCACCAGGGCCTGCCCCCCTCTAGGATCACTACTGGGTTTATCCCCTAGTTATTTACCCTTTAGAGTAAATCAGTTGAAAGTTAAAGGGATTCTGTCATGATTTTTATGGTGTAGTTTTTATTCCTAACCCAACATGTGTATTTTTTTTAGTTGTAATATTGGTTTGTTGGCAGCAGTGATGTGCTGGTCAGGTAAAACCCGAACCCGCCCTCCCTCCGCCCGCACCCACCCGAGCCTGCCTGGCAGCTTGATCACCACAAGGGTGCTAACCCCCGACATCTCTCCTTGTTGGGGTCAAAAACTGCTCGCTAAAATAATCTGCCAATAATCTTTCGCTCCTACAACGGCTATAACATAAACTCCTACCAGGACCCAGGAAAAGGGACATAGCTGCCTGGGTGAATCAATGGAACTCTTAGGTGTCCAAATACAGGGGAAACAGGGGAGTAAAACATACCTAAACTTCAGTGTTCTCTATATAACAAAATAGATCACACAATCCTTGAAATGACTCAAGACTCAGATTTTTTCATGTAATGGAATGAATATTCTGTATGCTAGATGTTCTTGTTTGTATCATGATTTACAATGATGATGTTATAATGATGATGATTCGCATGGTTTCGGCCGAGGCGAAATAGTGCTCTGCACATCCACATTTGCTGCATGCGCACTTACTTTTCCCCAACTAACTGGCACCAGAGTCCAATTGGAAGGTGATTGCTCTATTGTTTAACTATTGGTCCTTTTCTCTGTCTATCTTAGATTCCCTTCTCCCAATGGCCCCTTTTGCCTTTAATAGTGGCTTCCCCTTCCCCTCCCTGGCCTAGCTGGCTTCTGTTTATTCGGTTCCTGCTAAAGCTTTATTCATGATTGCTATTCTGGTTTTGACTCCTGCCTGCCTTTTGATTCCAATCCTGTCCATGTTTGATACTCTGGTTTTGACTCCTGTCTGCCTTCTGACTCTGATCCCGCATAAGCTTTGTCCGTATTGGCCTCCGACTCTTATTCGTGCTGCCTGTCCCAAACCTTGCCTGGCCATTGACTTTGATTCTGCCTTCTCCTTATCTGTACTGTGAGTATCCCAGACATGTTCAGATTCCCTGTTGATTCTACAGCAGAAAGTCCAACGCCTCAAAAGGGCGTCGGTGAAGACCAGGGTCATCAGGGGTGACCTTGTTCACTGAAAGGTTCTTCCTAGCGGTCTCCTTGGGTTCCTTGTTAACTAGCATTACAATAAGAAAATTAAATCTATTTATGAATATCCCATTTACATATTGAAAGTGACAGAGGAACTCGATTGGCAACTTAGGAAAAAGGAACTAAATTGGAAATGACAGAGTTTACATCTTTATGGGAAGCAGTACTGAGCAAATTTTTTACATTTTCTTCATAGTAAATGATAATCACAAACAAGAAATAAAACATAGCACATTGTAGAAGAGTGATGAGTATCTCAGCCTGCAATGGCATATTCTTCTAGCATGCCAACCAAGTGAGGGACACGTTTGTTCCCTTATTCATAGTCAATTGGACAGTGATGACTTGGGAGTGAGTCAATGGCTTTCACTAACTGCCAGGAAAAGAATATAGAGCCAAAGAAGTCAGACTCCATTCAGTCTGATAGGAGCCAGCAAGCCAAAACCAGAGATTATTAGTTCAGAAGTCCAGTCCTAACAGAGTAAAGCTATTCAAGGACACTGACCTATGGTTGCTGCATCTCTGACCTGACCTATTAGTGGGAATTTCTGTAATGGTGGACAACTTCTTATATAATGTCCTTCAATCAGGAAATAGTATACAATGTTGAGAGAAATATATGTGTTGTAAAAATTCTATATATTTTCATACATTTCTACAAAACTTTATTTGAAATGTATAATTTGGAAAACTGTAATCTACATTGAGGGATATAAAAATGCACTAGATCTGTCCACATGTTGTACAAGTGACAGAGTCTTCTTTTCTGATTTAAGGGCAGGGACACGAGGTCTTCTTCTGGGAGACTTATAGACAATAGTGAAAATTGGCTGTGCTAAGACACTACTTGTGTGTTAGCAGAGGGAATTATAAGTACAGTCTATGGCAGGGTATTTTTTTGCCATTTTGTAACTGCAACTGTTATCTGGGTGCGAATTCTGTCTGTTTGAATCCAGTTTTGATCCTTGCCTGACTATTCTGAACTCTGCCAATCCTGACCCTTGCCTGCCTGACTATTCTGAGCTGTACCGATATTGACCCTTGCCTGTCTGACTATTCTTTGCAAGCTTTCTGTACTGACCCCGGCCTGATTGATCCTGCTTTAACTCCACCTGTACCGACCCCAGCCTGCCTGACTACGCTTTTCGTCTATCCCCTGAACCGTGCCTTCCATCCAAAACCTTTGAAATGCACATGCCCCTTTGCTCGTTCAGAACATCTGCTTTGCTCCTCTCAAGTTAAGACCTGGCAGCATCTGAGTAGCTGAGGGCTCCTCCCGAGTCCCAAAGGCGTCTGCTACAGGCGGAAGATTGAGCCGTGACCAGGGAGCTTAGCACTTGTTCTGAATTTAGGGAGCCAGATGTGAAAGGAAGTTGGATGCCTTATGGCCTGATGCATTTTGGACCACTCCAGTCCTTATTCATAGGCATTATGCAAAAAGCTCACACACTGGAATAAATACAAAATTGATAACATCACATGACAATCACAACCAATGACAAGCTTAGAGCAAATAATGGTGAAGTTTTAACTATATATATGCATATGTGTGCAGGGAATTGTGGGGTTTGGAGAATGCAGGCTGAGGACAGCTGGCTATTGATACAAAGTAACAGTAGTGAGACAGCTCAGCAAAGTAGTCAGACAGATCAGCAGGAGAAAAGGGGGCGAGGCTTAGGGAACTGTCAGAAACCATTAAAAATCATGAAAAGTGTGCATATTTTTAATTGATATGCATTGCAAAGTTGCTTGAAATTATGTTTACTTTTCAAAAAGCTTAAGTTATGTTTTTGTGGAGTTCCCCTTTCACCTTCCCGTGCCTCCTCACATGGCCATGAATGCTGTCACCAGCAGTAATAAGTGGCTTCCATTCATGCTTTATCTCTTTCATGCACATCATCGACAGGTATCATCAAGCAGTTTTGCACCAAATGTTAATAAGTCTGTTGATCTTGTTTGTCTTGTGGGACATTGGCTTCAGTTCTAAGTGCACAGCTGTTGTTTCCCAGAAAGGAAATTAAAATCAGTCACATAACAACCAGGAAACTGATTCCTCATTGCCAGCAAAATTTTCCAAAAAATATACACAATATTATAGTATTGTCAGGGAAATTAAATACAACATACATACATAGATATAGGTTATATTTAGGTTAGATATAGGTTCTATTTTCTTTCAGCCTTTCTTGATTCTGTGTTCGGAAATAATATGCACGCTATTCAATAACATTAAATATCTTCTGTTTGTTGTCTAGATTATCATTTTATGGAAAATCCCTCAAATATCACATCCTCTCTGGGAAAAGACATAGTGCTCAGGTGCAGTGTGAAAGTACAAGAGATTTTTCCTGATGTGGAATGGTTGCATAATGGAGAGCTTTTAGGATTTGCTGATATTAATCAGATCCAGATGCCACTGGATGAAGAAGAAGAATGGCTCGCCATCAGTGAATTGAGGTTAGTGGTGGCATGTCACTACTATGGCACACAAACACCTGAGTGCCTCTCTGCAGAAATGTACAGTACAGGAATTAGATGATGTTCTCTACTTCTATATTACTTGACATTTTAAATAGTGTATAAGTAGTTATATAAGTAATATTTTTAAAGCACGCAATAGTAAAGCCTAGCCTCATGTTTTAACAAAAAATTAAACATGAACAAATGTCCCATTTAATTTGTTCTGGGCTGTGTGCACAAAAAATTTATTTGTGTGCAGGTTAAAATAAGTACAAAATTATGCATTTTTGCACAAGATTCTATATGCATATCATTATTTATTGCTGGAGCAGATTGATCAAGTGTCGAATTTCCAATTTGAAAAACTTTCGAATGCAGAAAGACCAACCGAAATCAAATCGAAGGGGTTTTTTTTTGGCCGAATGGGTGTGTTTTCGATCGAAATCGAAGTAATCAGGCATTCGATTTGTTCGATTCCCAAAAAAACTTACATTTTTCAAAGTCCACCAATTGACTCAGAATAGGTTCTAGGAGGTCCCCTATAGGCTAAAACAGCAATATGGAAGATTTTGGCAGAGACAGTACATGATAAATTTCAAAATTCGAATTTTCGATTTTATTTCAAATTCGAATAGAAATTGGACTATTCCCATTGTCGAAGTACACAAAAATTAGCTCGAAATTCTAATTTTTTTAATTAGAATTTTCACTTCGACCTTTGATAAATCTGCCCCATAATGTTGGTGCTTTATTTATATTTGTTAATAAAAAATAGTATATGTGTCTATCTATATATATATATATATATATCTATATATATATATATATATATATATATATATATAAACAAATACAAGATTCCTCTGCACTCAACCCATTATCAATATATTTAAGACAGAGACATTTTGTGCATACTGCTACTGAAAAATGCCTTACCCTTTAAACAAAACAGGGATTGTTTGTCCATATATTGCAATATATTTAAGCTGGCCAACTACGTCAAAGTCATCCCATATCTGGCCAGTCCTACGCTTAATTTTCATCTGACTCATTAAGAATTCTATGTTTTAATTATACATTTTATAAAAGGGACGAATACGTTTTACCTGCAACTTACTTGCTGCTTTCGAAAGTAAAACACCCAACCTTGGCTGCCCTTTTATTAGACACCAGTGGGATCACCTGACTATAGTTGGAGAGGGTGGGAGCTACAACATGGAGCTGGTCACTGCTCCTGTAGAACTATAACAAACAAGGGAAAGTTGTGCTCACCACTAGTTTTTAAAATCATTAGGCGGGGGTGCAATGAGGGTGTGACCACAAAATACATATAAACAAATACAAGATTCCTCTGCACTCAACCCATTATCAATATATTTAAGACAGAGACATTTTGTGCATACTGCTACTGAAAAATGCCTTACCCTTTAAACAAAACAGGGATTGTTTGTCCATATATTGCAATATATTTAAGCTGGCCAACTACGTCAAAGTCATCCCATATCTGGCCAGTCCTATGCTCAATTTTCAGTAGTTGGCCAGCTTAAATATATTGCAATATATGGACAAACAATCCCTGTTTTGTTTAAAGGGTAAGGCATTTTTCAGTAGCAGTATGCACAAAATGTCTCTGTCTTAAATATATTGATAATGGGTTGAGTGCAGAGGAATCTTGTATTTGTTTATATGTATTTTGTGGTCACACCCTCATTGCACCCCCGCCTAATGATTTTAAAAACTAGTGGTGAGCACAACTTTCCCTTGTTTATATATATATATATATATATTCCTGTGCCATGTTGGAATAAATGCTTATTGTTTTAAACAAAACCCCAGGAGTGTGCTACTACATTCTACTACATTTGTTTGCACATATATCTGTATATATATAATTCAATTATTATGTTCTTAACAGATTTAGCATGAGGGGAGGGCATACTGTGAGTTAGACCTGTCCTTTTGGCATATTTGCTCATCCATGTGTAAAAAACAAAAAGTTTTTTTTGGTAATTATTGCTTTAAGTCTCATTACTTCTGTATATTTATAACCACTGCGATTGAAATATTTTTAGAACTTTTAAAGAAGTCATTTTGTTAAGTCGATAGTTGCTACCTGTACCTTCTCCTTAGAAATAATAAATACCATGTCAAGAAGCCAATCATGGACCCAAAGATGTAAGAGAAATGTTAATGGATATAAGATATAATGGATGTAAACAGATTTTAGGATTCAGGGTGTCAATCACAGACCATGAAATAGCTCAAACATACGAGCTGCTCATTTTGTTTTCTGATTTATATTTTGCAGCATTCCCTCCCTGCAGCTTTCAGACTCAGGGCATTATAGGTGCGCAGTCACTGTTGAAGGAGATGAGATTCTATCTGAAGAAGCTTACTTGGAGCTGGAAGGTTTGTACCTACATATTTCATGTTTAAGTATTGCATATTACATGTTTATTTGTCATTTACACTAGTGTCTATCACTTTGCCTCTCTTAATATCTATAGGTTTGCCAGTTTTTATTGAAGAACCCCAAGATCTACATACTTATCCAGATGTGCCCTTCAACCTCAGCTGTCATGCCCAGGGTCCCCCAGATCCAGTTTATGTTATATGGCTCCAGAATGGGGCCCCCCTCAATTCTCTCAATGATGCATTAGCATTAATGCCTTCTGTTCTAGAAATGAAAGGTAAGAGACAATATTCTGATTTTCAATTATGCCGCATGATTTCTAAACAGAGGTTCAAGTTTAGTGCAAACTGGTCTTGAACTGTACAGAGTGATGTCAGTGACTTCATAATAAGAATTATATATGTGTATAAATGTATATGTCCTTCTGCTTTGAGAATCTGTACACCGCCCATTTTGGAAAGCAGAGGGTTTTCAAGTCCCAGAATCCATCACAACAGATTCGTTTCTGGAAGTTCAAATAGTGTTTATGCACCTTTTTTATATACCCCAATTGAATGAGCTCATGTCGGAAGATGTTTAGTTAAAACCAGGTTGAACTCAGCACAAATGTAGACATAAAAATATGAAAATTTTAGGGAAAAAATATTTTAGATCACTTGCCGATCCTCTCACAGTCTCTCAGTTGCAGTCAGAAAATCTCCAAAAATTATATATGGATCAGTACCTATGGCAACAGAGAGAAAAAAACAAACAAACAAAAAATAGTGCAGTATAGTTAAATATTGCGTCAGCACCCTTGTGTCAGGATCTATTTTTAGATGTAGTTCCCCTTTAAACCTTCCACTCTTAATGGTGATATCCAAGATTCCTTTACATCCAATCTTTTTCCACCACCATATGGCCGAATTGCCTACTTACAAGAGGGTAATGCGATATAATGCCCGTAGTATTAGCAGATCTCCGTTCCCTTCTGGGTCGGCTCACGTGCTCCAATTTGGAAAATACAAACCCAAGATAGTGTAATACCATTTATTTAAAAAAGATTTTTAAAAACAAATTGAACACTCACATTTGTTCGAAGTAAATCACACATATAGGGGGTTATTTACTAAACAAGGAATGCAAAAATCACGAAAAATTCAAATTTTTCGGAATTTACTAAACCCAGAGGATGGAAAAGTCAGAATCTGAAAATCCGGCATTTCAGACCTGTCGAGGCTGCATATAAGTCAATGGGAGAAGTCCCAATGATTTTTTGATGTGCTCTGGGTTTTTGGCAATACCCAGAAGTTTTTTGAGTTTTCGGTCAAAATTCGGAGTTTTCGGGTGAAAAATCCGAAAAAATCGTGAAAATCGGATAAAAGATCCGAAAAGATTGTGAAAATCTGATTTTTCAGGATTTTCTGATTTTTTTCTGATTTTTTTCCTGCAAACAAAATATTAGGGAAAGTCTATTAATAAATAAGGCCAAAAAACTTTTGAGGATTTGGTAGGAGTTTTTTTCAGAAAATATTGAGATAAATTCGGACTTTGATTAATAACCCCCTCCTTTTTCTCCTTGAGGGGACCCTGTCAGCATGTAAATTACCCTTGTGGCTTTTCCTGTGATCCTAGCATGATATCACTTCCTGCCTGATGCGTTTCGCCAAATGGCTTCCTCAATGACAAATGTAGACATCCCTAAACTAGTTGCTTACTCTTCCATCACACACTCATTTGTAATCCCCTGTTTTATATCTTGGTAAAATAGTCCATTGAACTGACTGCAAATTCCATCTCTTCTCAGTGTTCTTTTTGGATATCACAGCAGGGGCTTTTTTTCTGTAATACATTCCCGCTCTATTTTTAGCTGGCATAAGACTTTTTTCCTGTTTTCTGGGGGAAATTAATTTCTACTGACATCTGGCAAAGAAGAAGGATGGGGGCAGGAAATATTGAAAGCTTTCCGTCTTGGCAGAAATCAGGGAACTAGAAACTAGATTTAAAATTGAAGCACATTCTGTACCAAGGGGCTTAGCCAAGCATGGACAGAATATACAGTACATACAATGTACTAGTACTAATATAATATAGTTGTTATGTTGTATTATTTAAATACACATTTTTCAACTAGTAGTGTACTGTAGTGATTATTTTACAGTCGGTTGCATATTTAGAACCGTAAGTGGTGCATTGAATAAGAATTTTAAAGGGATACTGTCATGGGAAAACCATGTTTTTTTCAAAACGCATCAGATAATAGTGTAGCTCCAGTAAACTTCTGCACTGAAATCCATTTCTCAAAAGAGCACACAGACTTTTTTTATATTTAATTTTGAAATCTGACATGAGGCTAGACATATTGTCAGTTTACCAGGTACCCCCAGTCATGTGGCTTGTGCTCGGATAAACTTTAGTCACTCTTTACTGCTGCTCTGCAAGTTATCTTGCAAGTGGAAAGATATAACACCCCTCCCCTAGTAGTGAAACGTCTTCATTGATTACTCAGCAAGTAATCGCACTCCAGTGCCATTGCAACAAGGAAATCGTGTCACTCTTGCGAAGTAATGGTAACCAGAATAACCCCCGTGCCATTATCCATTGCATTATGATAATTTAAGTATGGAATTTTGTGCATGCACTATGGGAATTCTGGTTCCCTGCCTGATGCCACTGACCACAAGGCAGCTGTGTTGTTGTCTCGGTGTCTCTGTCTCTGAGGGATGAGCAAGATGGAGTAAGATCAGTTCCAGATGGAGGTCTCCTCTACACATCTGTTGAGGAAACAGGGTGACTGTGCTTTTATTTAAAGATTTTAGAAACCTGCCAGAGCTCAATGAGGGAAAGGAAAAGGATATGAACCAAAAAAAAGCTTGTTGGCTTGCTAAACACCTGTCTGTTTGTTTATCAGATGTAACCGAGACTGTATAGGTCTGTGTATCATCTTTGTTTATGTGTGTGAATCAGTGCAGAAATGCGTGTGCTTCAATCAGTGCTGTCATTAGTGTGTATGTGTGTAATTTAGTAAGTGTGTGACTCAGTGTTTGGATGAATAAGACAAGTCACCCTATTAGTGGGTTTTAGTTTCTTCTGCATCTTATTATCCCAATTCTACTCAACTTTCTCCTAATTCATTACTCATTGGCTGTATTGCACTCTGCATTGTCTCTTCACTTCTTCTATAGAATCCCTCCTCCCACTGCATTGTCTCACATTCCTCACTCTCTCGTATTTACTCTCTCCCTCTCACGCTCCTCTAGGCCAAAGTCGTATGATTCTAAGATTTTTCCTAAGAGCTAAATTTAAACGAGACATTGGTTTTAAAGCAAAACAGACAATTCTTACCCCATTCGAGTCACAAACAACATGTTGAGCATAGGAAATCTTGCACCGGGTTTAAATGCAGATCTTAATTGAACAGTTTAATAGAATTTACACATTGCACAAACTGAATTATAGGGATGCAATGAATCCAGGATTCGGTTCGGGATTCGTGCAGGATTCGGCCTTTTTCAGCAGGATTTGGATTCGGCTGAATCCTTCTGCCTGGCCGAACCGAATCCTAATTTGCATATGCAAATTAGGGGCAGGGAGGGAAATCACATGACTTTTTGTCACAAAACAAGCAAGTAAAAAAGGTTTTCCCCTTCCCACCCCTAATTTGCATATGCAAATTAGGATTCAGATTCGGTATTCGGACGAATCTTTCACGAAGGATTCGGGGGTCCGGCCAAATCCAAAATGGTGGATTCGGTGCATCCCTACTGAATTCGTTGTTAGGGTTTAATCTGCAGTTTAAAAAAGGTCTAAGCGTATTTAGGATCTGAACCAGTTCATTAAACCCATTTAGCATAATTTATTTTGGGGGGTTTTATCTCTCAAGGCATCATTGGATGAAAATGCAATCCTCTGTGGGACCTTTCACATCACTCTCTTCGATCCCCAGCATCAATTGTGTCTCATATCGCCAATACATATTTCTGTGTGAATCTTCTGTATTCTTCTGAATGAATTGTCCATTTCCCCCTTCACCTGTGCCCAAATTCCCTCTCCTTCCCTAGCAAAAATGACTTCTTACACTTCAGGCCCTAGTTCTGCCCAAATGTCGTTTTCTCATCCAACCTGACTTTTAGGGGCATATTTATTATGCTGTGTAAAAAGAGATTATCTGAAAAAACTGTGTAAAATAAATGAATGGAGAAAGTGTGTGTAATTTTCCGCCATGCGAACGCTAGATCTTACATTGCACTCTAAGAAAAAACATGGAAAAAATGTACGCTCTTTTTTTTATATGGTGAAGCCTTGTGATGTGTGGTATATTATCCTGCCGTTTTTTACGCAGCATAATAAATTTGCACCTTTGTTTCTAACTCAAGCCATACCTATCCAGCGCAATCCACCTGGATCCTCTTTCCCAACCTCTATACTGACAGAAGCCTTTAATCCTGTTCACATCCCAAGGTTAAATCCCCAAGGTCCAGCTAATTTCTCCCTGGACATCCCCACCGTTGCCTGATTATATTCTCCCTCTCTGAATATTTTTCCACAACCAGCATAGCAATCCTCAGTGTCCCACCACATTCTAATTCCCAGCCCGAAATCCTATATCCTTCTCTAGCCCCAACTCTGGATAATCTCCTTCCCCAATCAATGAATAAATCAACATATTTCCTTTACTTGCCAGTTGTATAATGGCAGGGATTTTTGGAGCAGACCTATAAACATTACTAGGGATGCACCGAATCCAGGATTCGGTTTGGGATTCAGCCTTTTTCAGCAGGATTCGGCCGGATCCTTCCTCCTGACCGAACCGAATCCGAACCCTAATTTGCATATGCAAATTGTGGGTGGGGAGGGCAATCACGTGACTTTTTGTCAGAAAACTAGGAAGTAAAAAAAAATTTTTTCCCCTTCCCACCGGTTGCATATACAAATGAGGCTTCGGATTCGGTTCGGTATTCGGCTGAATCTTTCACTAAGGATTCGGGGGTTCAGCCGAATCCAAAATAGTGGATTCAGTGCATCCCTAATTACTGCTGATAAAGCAGCTTTTAATCACAATAAACAATGATGAAAATTGTTAACACACTCACTTGGATGAAAATAAGAAGTAAATATACGACCGAAATGTGACCATTCACAGTCTGCCATATTCATATGTTTACACCAAGCCACCAAGACCATGTAGTAAATATTGTATCTTGTCTTTGCAACTGGCTGTCATGGTGACTTACTCTCAAACTTTCCAATTTAAGCTTTATGAAATTATTACTACAATGTATGAAGCACCTTTTGTGTCTTACTTGAACCTCATTCCTGATTTACTGTTGCAAGCAAAACCCTTCAAATATTGTTCTCTGGATTGGAATAGACTAGTAAGTGACATATATCACATTTTCATTTGTTCTCAACCCCTATCAAACTATTTTGATTACTATAAAACATGAAGCACTTATTTCACTGTATGTTTGACCACCAATAACCACCAGGATCAACCCCATTTAATTTATGTTAAGTGTTGTTTTTTTTTTTTTCAAAATTCTTATTTTATCTTTACCACTCCAGGCCTCAATAAATCTTCCTTGTTCTCCTGTGAAGCTCACAATGCTAAAGGAGTCACTACATCAAGAACTGCAACCATTAAAGGTAATATACAGTTAAATATATGGCAATGCACCTTTTTATATAACAGTTGAGCAAGATCAGTTACATAGAATGTGGAAGAAATAATATAAGGCGGGTGGACTAGTAGCGTTTGCTCTGTTTTGTACCATGTGAGTTGTGTTTAAAAAAAAAACCTCTCTATAATATGATAAGAATAGCTTTAAGAGCCATGGGTAGAGCCATGCCTCCTGAGTCCAGATCTTGCTAAACTCACACCCGTTTTCCAGGTGATAAGCCAGTGTCCCACGTAGAGTTTGCTATACATTAGAGGAAAAATCAGAACCAGTGGGCTTAACCAAGGGATCCCCTCAATGAGCATAATACAGATATAAAAACCCTTTTACTATCACAAACCAATAATGTTCCCCACTAATCATTCCCACCTGTCTTGAAACTGCATGACGCATTCTCCGGAAGAACCATGGAAAAGAATGAGGCTGATTCACTAGTTTAGACCTTCTGTGGTCTGACTCAGTGCCCACTGACTTGGCTGGTATGTGAGAGGGAGGTCACACATTATAGAACCTTGTGTAACTCTTTAATCACCAGGGGGCCTGAAGCACCTTAGTCCTAAATGAATGCATTAGCAACACAATTTAGATATTATTATTTCAGATAATTTAGTGTATAGTGTATTATATTATCTATATTAATCACATCATTAACCCTTTTTAATTATAATGTTTATATAACTTTTAATACTGTCATTAGATTTTCTTTTTAAATTAGGGGGCAGATTTTTCAAGGGTTAAACTGAAAATTTGACTAGTGAGTTATTAAAATTCATTCGATCTTTTCAAAAAATTCTAATACGATTTTCAAGATTTATCATACATTGGCCCTTTAAGAACTGAAATTCGACTATTCGCAGCCTAAAACCTGACAAATTACTGTTTAAGTCAAAGGGAGACGTCCAGGGGTTAATTTGGAGTTGTTTGCAGCCTTCCTGACATTAAAGTTTTTTTGCGAGAAAAAACTCGAATCGAGTTTAAAAAATTCGTGACATTCACCCGAGTTTAAAAATTATATTTTTATAATAAATTTCGATTGGTCCCAGTGTGTATTTTCTTGTTTGACACTGAGGGGCACATTTACTAATGTTCGAATATCGAGGGTTTTATTAACCCTCGATATTCGCCCCTCGAAGTTAAATCCTTCGACTTCGAATATCGAAGTCGAAGGATTTAGCGATATTCGATCAAACAATTCAATTCTTCAATCGAACGATTCGAAAGATTTTAATCCATCGATCGAACGATTTTCCTTCTATCCCAAATTGGCTAGAAAGCCTATGGGGACCTGCCCATAGGCTAACATTGATGCTCGGTAGGTTTCAGGTGGCGAAGTAGGTGGTCGAAGTTTGTTTTAAAGAGACAGTACTTCGACTATCGAATGGTCGAATAGTCGAACGATTTTTAGTTTGAATCGTTCGATTCGAAGTCGAAGTAGCCAATTCGATGGTCGAAGTAGCCAAAAAAATACTTCAAAATTCGAAGTATTTTTTATTCTATTCCTTCACTCGAGCTAAGTAAATACATTACATTATTGTCTCTCCACCTTTATATGTCCTTTTATTAGGACTTTCCCATAAAAACATGGAATTCTTGGGAATGCTCTATCCTGATGAACTCCAGCATGAATAACCATTGCCTTGTCCTATTTGACCCATATCATATGGCCACAGGGTCCATTTTTATTGCATTTAGAGATTGAAATCCAACTCCTGGAATTCTCAACCAAGCAATATATATTCTCCTTTAATATAAAACTATCTCTTTAAAGAATAGGTGGAGGTCTTTCAGTTCCAGCTGTTGTTGAACTTTAATCCCTTCATGACGTAAACTGTATGTTCTACAGCAGCTGGAGAGCAGAACATCCCCACCCATGTCTTAAACTGCTTGTCTGTGCTGAGATACAGTTTCATGCTAAAACATTATGTAAGATATCCCAGTGCTCAATGCTGCCCTATCCTTGGTTATTAAGAAGCATTTTAAGTATATTTTGTCAAATTATCTTACTGTAGTTTCTACAAAATAAGTTCCATTGGAATGGTCTGTTCTTGGAAGGAGAACTTTTGTTGATATCTTGTGACGCCATTACATATTTTCCTGCTTATATCACGACTCAGCTCTCAGCACAATTCTCCTCCCAGATGTTGAAACACACTGGGTTTGGTTCTTATGTGTCTAAGTGCAAAATAGTATAAATCAGTTTAAAGCCCAGCTCTCTCAGGGGCTTTGTAACCAATATCATGCTATCCAAGATCTCATTTTATAATCTTTATTAAAGGAGAAGTAACATTTATTTAGATAACTAAAGTGATTTCATTAATAACGATAACAAAATGATTAGTCCTTGCAGTTGTGCTGGATTAGTATCCTATAGCATTAAAATTTCGATGGTATTCGTTTTTTGTTATTGATTAGCACTATTTTTTGCTACAAGTATTGCAGATATTGTTTTGTGTGTGAATGTGTTCTGATTCCAATCTATGTTGAATTTGACATCACATATCATTTGATCCTAGTATTGGCCCATGGGATGTGAATGGACCAGAGTTGCTGCAGGAATTGACTGTTCGCACTCTACAGGCTATTATTTCTTGTCATATATGATATAGTATGTGCTAGGCTTCAGAATGACATTGTGGCTTCAGTTCTTATCATGAAGGTATCCATGTGGTTGCAATTAGTTGGTGCTGAGAGAAATAAATGAGGAAATGACATTCTGGTGACATATTTAAAACAGTTCATTAAGTAGGGATGCACTATTTTGGAATCGTCCGATTACCGAACTGTATCCGAATCCTAGTTTGCATATTCAAATTAGGGACAGGAAAGGAAAAAGTGGAAAAAAAATATTTTTTTGTGATGAAAATTCACATAATTTCCCTACTCGCCCCTAATTTACATATGCAAATTAGGATTCAGATTCAATTCAGCCAGGCCCAAGGATTCGGCCGAATCCGAATCCTGCTTAAAAAGGCCGAATCCTGGCCGAATCCAGAACCGAATCCTGGATTCGGTGCACCCCTATTATTCAGGGAAGGATTACTCCTTCACACACCATTGCAGAGCTGCACATTAGTAGATTTTTTTTTTAGAAAAAAGGAGGTTAAAGTGAGCTGAAGTAAATTCAAAAAAAGAGATTAAATGAAAAAGACATATTTGAAAGATTGCCAGGAAACCTTGCACAAAAAAACCCAACACACTATCTTTATGTTTTAGAGTCAAAATTTGCTTTGGAGGAGCCCTAGAATAAAAAATTTTCCGGCTGCATTTTGAATATACCCCAGCTAATATTCCTATAGACACTGGAGTCCAGGCTGTTGAAGATTTCATGCAGATGTAGCAGACTACACTACATAACATTTGTATGTAAATTAATTTTCTGCAATATATACCTGATGCAACAAGTTGTCACCATGCATCACATTAGCAGGGGAAGTTCTAGCAGCTACAGTCATGTCCAATTCATTGTAAATTATACGTACAACCCTATTTTGGTACTCTCTCTCTTAGATAACCCTTTACAATCCAGGGCCCTGAATTCTCTTTGCATATATAAGATACTGGGAACTGGGATTTACAGTGCAGTGCCTCCACCTAGTGAGCACGCATCAGGGAAATTCCACTAGGAAAATAAAACACACAGTTTGCAGTAAAACAATTTAGCTTTATATAACTAAGAAATAATAAATGTAAATGCAATCAGCAATGATATAAACATTGCCTGGGGAACCCTATATGGACTACCCGACCCCTAGCACAGTGTTTCAAAGCCACAGTCCCACACTCCACTGGAAAATGCCAATTAGCACTTGGAAATTAGTCCCCTTCCCTCAAGAGCACATATGATCCCAGGTAGCAGTACCTGCCCCTCTCCCTTTGAACTAAGTAGCTGGTCCCAAGTGGCAGGTACACAAGCAAGACCTGTCAACGTTGCCACATGCAGGGGAAACAGGGCTTTCTTTATGTCTGAAGCTCAAATGCTTATTCAAGGCAGAGCACGCTGCAGCCCTCTCTCAGCTTTCCTTGGGCATGCTTACCAGGCAGCACTTGCAACTCACTGTTGTCTCTCTCAGCCTCTCTCTCTCTCTGGCTCTGGCTGACTGCTGCAGCAGGGGCTTTTTTATAAGCTCTCTGTAACCCCTGTGCATTTGGCTTCACAATGGATCCTCCTTGTATGACCCCCTACATACTTCTAATGTAGATATAATGAAGGGCCTCAGGGACAGTATCATGCTGTACTTGCTGAATTATGGGTAGCAGTTTGTGACCTTAAATGCCTGTGAATGCCTTCCCTTCATTCTTCAAGATTGTGCCACTGGTGTTACCCTTAGCCACCAAATATGTATTGCAGGTAGAGTATTATTATATCATAATGATTCTTTTGGAATAGATTTAGAACAAATATAAGGCTGTGATCCCTTATATTTTGTTTTCTGAGACTCTTTCAGTTTTTTAGCCGACCAGGCACCCTAGGCAACCTGGTCGGCTATCCCTGCCTCCCGCATGCGTGCATACATGCATACACGCATAGGGGAGAGCAACAAAGGGGAAGAGTAAGGGTAGGGGATGGAGGGACTGAGGGGCAATTGACAGAGGAGGTAGGCGAGAGCTACAGAGGGGAGCGAATCCGGACTGGGGGTAGGCAGAAGAATCTTGAACCGGCACCTGCCCAACTCCCCTGTTCAAGATTCTTCTGCAGCATTGCGCCCTAGGCAGGTGCCACTTTTGCCTACCCCTAGTTCCGGCCTTGGTTTACACCATACTAGTAATGCCCTTTTATAAAATGAAAAGGAATTGTGAGGATTCATAACTCGTTTCAATTAATCGTAGTTTCATATTTTTTCCATATTTCTTCTCTCAATAAAGTATTGCCAGAAAAACCAAGAGACCTGCAGTTACTGTCCCGGGGCCCTACAGAGCTTGAGATTTCATGGGAGCCTGGAAGAAGCGGAGTCCATCCACAGCATGTTTGCACAGTTCAGGTAAACGTATAAAAACTTAAAATTGTGATTGTGATTCTAGGCCAAGCATGCACCTAAATGTTAATGAAGTGCACTCACATTGGCAGGCAGTGTATTCTAATTCTGCTTGTATGACTGAATTTGTAGTTGATCATCCGACCAAAGTGATCACCTTCCCAGTCAATATCTGACTGTGGCTATTTTAGTTTGGCCAATTAGAAAATCTCATCAGCAGAGGACTGTATCGGGCAATATTGGTGAAATGGGTATGATCAGTAATCCAACCAGCTATAGGGACAAGCAGTAGAATCTGAAATATAAGTCAAAGTCACCAAAATAAGTCAAATATACAATTTTTGGGACATGAGCACAGAGAAATCCTGCATGGCCAGTTTTACTGTCTCTTTAAAGGAGAAGGAAAGCTACCAAGGCAGTTTATTGTCAATAGATTAGCCACAATAGGACAAGCTGTAACACTATATTTATTCTGTAGAATGCTCAACCATACCTGAGTAAACAGCTCTAGAAACTCTCTGTTTGTTTAGGACAGCAGCTGCCATATTGGCTTGGTGTGACATCACTTCCTGCCTGAGTCTCTCCCTG
Source organism: Xenopus petersii (assembly GCA_038501925.1). Lineage (NCBI taxonomy): Eukaryota > Metazoa > Chordata > Amphibia > Anura > Pipidae > Xenopus > Xenopus petersii. The sequence continues at coordinate 20,227,021 of CM076687.1, read as the reverse complement.
CTCACTCATAGCTATGGGCTCAGATTACAGCAGGGCTGGGAGGAGGGAGGGGGAAAAGGGAGGGGGAGAGGGAGAGAGGAGCAAACTGAGCATGCTCAAGCCCTAGCTTTGGAGGTTTAAGCCGAGATAGGAAGCCAGATACAGAAGTCCATATGTACACAATAGAAGGAAAAAAATGTGGTGTTTCTTTTGACAGACGACTCAGAGCAGCATTACTTTGAGGGTTTACTGGTAGGGATGTAGCGAACTGCCGTTTTGGTGTTCGCGAACGCCGTTCGCGAACACCGGCAAAAATTTGAACAGTTCGCGAACTTCGAACACCCGCAAAATCGTTCGATTCGATGATTGAAGGATTTTAATCGTTCGATCGAAGGATTTTCGTTTGAATCAAACGATCGAAGCCATTCGATCGAATGCTTTTCATTCGATCGAATGCTTACAATCGTTCGAACGAATGGAAATCGCTCGATTTTAGCGGTCGAAGGAATCGAATGGTCGAACGATTTTTATTCGAATCGAACGCGAACTCAAATTGGCGAACGTCGCGCGACGTTCGCGAACATTCGGCGGACGCGAACAGTCGAAGTTTGCGCAAACTAGTTCGCCGGCAAACAGTTCGCTACATCCCTATTTACTGGTGTATTTATATAGACCTTTTTGATAAAGCTTACTTAGTTTTAGCCTTTCCTTCTCCTTTAAATAGAGAAATGACTGAATTACTAAACCTTTAGCCTCACTGACTAATTACCAAATAATGAAAGCTGAATTTGATTGTAAATTCTGCAGGAAAGACAGCTTGCTGTTGGTAAGTGGGTGAGCCAGTAGCCATCCTTGAGCACAAGGAATACATGGTGTAAGAAATGGATAGTAAAAGGAATGTGAGGGGGAGCAGGAAAGGGGATAGTTTTGACAAACTCAATAGGAATCTTTAAACAAATGGTACATGCAAAGGCAACCTGTGTGTGTCATATACTTGTTATTGGGTTGCCAGCTCATCCCATAAAAGGGCCATTTAACTTATTACAGTTATGGATTTGGAAAGCATTATGGGGGAATTCACAAAAGTGTCATTCTTCCAAAAGTAAGCTATAAACGGATCTGAAATGTAACAGAAAACGATCAAGTGCCACGTTCTTACACAGCACATATTTTAAACCATCTACATATTTTATCTGCTAGATATCTTTTTGGACAGCAAACATGTGCAATTGTTACATTAATAGCAAAAAGGGACATTCTACTTATCAAACATCGGTAGCATGTGTGTGGTTTGTTGAGCACGACGCACACCAACAGCACTCGGATGCCTAATAAGTGCTGCATTCAGACAGAATCTCTCCTTAAATGCTAGCAAATATTTTAACATATTTCATGACAGTTTGGCACCCAAAGGATATCCTTTCAATGAAGTAACTGCATGAGATTTAACTGCCTCATGAGCTACAGTATGGTAGCCCCAATTCATAAGGAAAACGTAAAATATGGCATTAAATTTCCTGGACATTATTAAACTATGAAAATATACTTTACTGAACATTTATGGAGAAATCAATGATACCCCAACACTAGAAATGCTATGCCAACTCCACTCTGGTTTTATGATTTCCCAAGCAATACAGAAGGTGGAAATACAATTATAAATTACAGGTTTATAATAAACTGGGTAAAGCTTGTTGTTCATTACAATTTTGAAAATAATAGTGCTCACCAGTGGTGCAAATGCAACTGGAGTAAAGTTAGGAGGTGCAAACTTCAGCAAGGCCATCTGATACGTTTGCCTTGTGCCTCTTGAATGACAGGATCAGCCGATATCGCCCACTTATTGAGGAGAGATCCACTCATTTGGCGACATCGCCAAACAAGAGGATCTCTATGTCTATGGCCACCTTAAATGTTACACAAGTAACCAAATAAAAGATGAGCAAGTGAAGCCTCAGTTCCTCTTCATTTCCTGCTGTTCTGATTATCTAAACCAGGGGTGTCCAAACTTTTGGCTCGCCGGGCCACATTGGAAAAAGAAAAATTGTCTGGGGCCACAAATGAAATACACAAACACGTTTGATTTGTAAAAGTAATGGAAATACACAGAAAAGAACTACAATGCCAGTTGGATAACCAGATGGAGCTATACACTGGAATATGGGACACCTGGATATTAAATAGACTTATTATTATATTATTATTACTAACTGGCCAATGGGCAGAGTCCCTCCTCCTCCTATATCCTTTGCAACATGACGTTTCCTCCGGAACCAAGCTGGGCCGCATTCATATGCATCCTGGGCCGCATGTGGCCCTCGGGCCGCAGTTTGGACACCCCTGATCTAAACTATCGGCCCCAACCATATGGAAAGGTGATAATAGTTTTTATGACCCGTTAACCTCTTGATTTTGCCCACATGCAAACATGCATCCAGCATAAAGATATAGGGGCAAATTCACTAAGATTCGTAGTTGCGCCAGCGTCCGCTTCGCCGCACTTCGCCAGGCATATTTTCGCCAGCGCTACGCAAATTCACTAAAATCCGAAGTTTCACTCAGGGGAAGCGTAAGGTTGTGAAGTTGCGCTAGCGTTAATTCGCCAAGCAAAGCGAAGTTACGCTAGCAATGATTAATTTGCATACGGCGCAAAATTGAAGTTACAATGGAGGTATATGTAGCATCACTACACAAGCCTGGGAAACCTTCAAAACAGCAAATAAAATTTTTATTTTGCCCTACACATGTGCCCACTGTATAATTAAGGTGCCATGAGTTAGGAAATGTAGGGGGGAAGGAGGGTAGCCCCAAAAAAAATTACGATCTTTTTCAGCCTATCACCCATAAAAAAGGAAAAAACGCCAGCGTTTTTTGGGACTTAGAAAAATGTTTAACTTTTTTTGAAGCAATCCCTATCTACTCTATTGCACTTCGCCTGGTCTGAGGTGGCGAAGGAAGTCTGGTGTAAAAGGTAGCGTTCAGAAAAATGTGCGCGTCAGTGAATTTGCGTAATTATGTCCGTTGCGCAAATTCGCCTGGCGTAAGGGTGCGAAGTAACACTAGCGATTTTATGCCTGCGTCCTTAGTGAATCGGCGAATTAACGAAAATGCGCTACGCTAGCGAATTAACGCTAACGTTAGGCGCTTCGTCCTTTAGTGAATTTGCCCTATAGAGTGTGCCATTAGTCTACATGTGCCAGAACCATTGTATCTTGTTTTTTTCATGTGCCCTAAGCCTTAAAGGGATAATCTGGCAACACTACACAGAAAAAAAAGATTAAAGCCCTGGAGATAAACATAACAAGATTCTAGGGTGTTACTGAATAAATATCTTATGAAAACAACCAATTTGCTGAGAAGGTCCTATGCTTTTATGCTGAAATGGAGAAATGTTTCTGAGACAATGAGCTCCTTCATTTGCTATAGAACCTGTGCACATCTGTCAGTCTCATCAGAACCTGCACCGGAATCGGCAAAGGAAATGAAGACAAAATACATACTGTTTGTGGGACTTTTGTATCCTAATAGCAAGGTCGCTGGTGTTGTTTCTGCCATGGTATTTTCTGCCGATGGAGGCAAAACTAATGCAGGGTTCAAGGACACATACTCCCATTTGCTTTCTAAGGAAAGAATTGCTGCTCATAAAAGGCAGCATGTTTCTACAACTCAAGTAAATGTTTGTTTTACAGTAGGGCTTAATTTATCTGGTTAGCTTATTATCTTAGATTAAAATACATGACATGTTGTAGTGTTTTGGGTATTTGTTTTCTATCTGATGTTCTCTTATCATCATCTAAAAAGCAAGTGTTCTGACATTTATTACTGCCCCTCAGGGTTGCCACCATTTCACCTTTTTTCCCTATTATTAACTTTGGGATCAGCCATCATTTTTACTGGCCAGGCCGGTAAAATACCGGCCAGGTGGCAACCCTACTGCCCCTATAGGAAACCAAGGCATCCATTGTTTCTTACAGTAGTTAGATCAAAGTTTATCAAACAATGCATTGTCACAATAAATGTAAAGATTTACATATCTTATATAGTGGAGCTGTGTACACTTGTCTCCCCTCTGTGTTGTTTCTGTGCAAGGAGGGGGAGAAGCCCCTATCCTCTATGAATTGACAGGAAAGAAGTAGGAGAGAGAAGCAGCAGAGTACAGTGGCGTAACTACCGGGGGAGCAAAGGGTGCGACTGCACCAGGGTGCGCTCCCCCTCGGGCCTGCCGCAGATTGCGTGACGGCAGTAACGTAACTACAGAGGGGTGGGCCCGGGTACAGATTGTGCAGTCGGGCCCACCGCCCTCAGGAAGCATTTTATTAAGTGCCTAACCACTGAAGAACTGCCGGCGGGTCAGCAGGGGGTGCGGACCCTGGTACAAATGCACCCCCTGCTCCCCCAGTAGTTCCACAGCGGTAAGCAAAATGCTCATCTTTTGCCAAAGGGAGTTCTTCTCAGGACTTTGAAGCAACTGCCACATAAGTGGGGACTCCCCTCAGCAGCTCAGAGATCACCAGCTGTCAATGAAAGAGAAAAGCACTGCGTATCTTTACAGCGCTATATAAATAAATGATGATGATGATGATGATGATGAAGAGAAAAGGTGCTCCAGAATGAGATATAAAGTGACTCACCGAACAGTGAAAGTGGTCCAGGTGCACCAACCCCAGACCCCCAGCTTTAGGGAGTGGTACAGCAATGAATATGGAAGCAGAGCTGACCCGCACTCAAAACAGATCCACAGGACCAAAGGAATTCAGTTAAAAAATAATTTTATTTGTAGAAAAGTTAAAAGTATATTAGCATCTACCCTACGCGTTTCGTGCCCCTCAGGGCACATGAGCCCATGACTAAGTGCCCTGAGGCATCTAATGATTTTTCATCTGAAAATTGTTAGAAAATCAATCGCCCAAGTTAGAAGATTTCCATTGTTCAAATGTTTGCAGGGCCAAGGAGGCAGTTTCCCTGGCTTCAACTAGACGACATCACTAGAAATGGTCTTTTTAGTTGATGGACAAATTGTACATTTGATAAGCTTAGTCTTACGATAACAAAAAGATGTTTTAAAAATCTTAACATCTATGGCCACCATTAGTTGTAGGTAAATGTGGTCTGGAAGACTCTGGGTGACATTACAGAATATATTGTTGATACCAGGGACTCTTGGAGTAATAGCAGAGGCAACTAGCAAGGCTGGAGTTAATGATGAAGACCTTGGTAATAAATCAGGAATCTGCGGCTCTTTAACTGTTGCTGATTTCTGGAATGTGCTTGTAATTTCCAGAATCCCCCTGACAGCCTTTAGCTCAAGGAACCTCTCAATGTATGCAGGTCACTCTCATACTCTCCCAGTCACTCTCCCTTCATCACTATCTCACGTGTTATTAGAGCTGAAGAACTTGGCCTTTGTAATCACTGTCCCTATGCTTATTATCACACTTAGGAATTCTAAAAACTAGAAATGACACCCTGCTCGTGTATATATAGAAACAGAAAGAAGAACCAAATATTGCTGAATGGGATGGATATGCCGCAATTTCGTAATCATCTGAGTTGTTTCAGGATGTGATACCCACTTATGGAAGGCCATAACAAATACCATACTGTCATAGAGTTATAAGAAATGCAAAGATGCAAAATTTAACCAGATAAAAAAATGTAGAAAGGCTGCAAAAGAAAACGGCAACACATTAGCAGGTATTTTGCATGCTCAGGGCTGGATTTACATAGCGGGCACCCCCTACTGCACATGCACAACATTTTCATCACCAGGTTGGGAGCACTGGGGATTGGTGCACGAGAAATTTAAAAAATTATTGTATCTCCTGAGCAGCCCCAGAACTTCAAACCAATGTGGATGTGGTTGGGCTGCATGCTGCCCACTAAAATACTGCCTAGTCCTTGGCCTTGGTGGCCTTTCCACAAATCCAGGCCTATGTATACTATTATACTGCGATTGATTATATTCAGTAGAAGAAATACTAAATGCCCAAAGGCCCAGCCTGCAAATAGACCACGGTATTTACCACCAGATTAAAGCAAGGATTTGGCACATGGCTTCTCTGTGCTATGTTGGCATATTGTATACAAGTTGTGGCACTGGCTTGGTTTAGAAACTGTAAACTTATTGCCCTTTGACTACTATTGCCCTACTGACTAGTAATTCGAATACTGCATGGGGTCTAGGAAAAAGAATAAGGACAAAGGCGAGCAGAATCAGCAATACCGTAGTAAGCTAGATAAAAAATACAAATACTGTAGCTCTGTATATGTTAAATAAATACACAAATTAAATTGTTACGCTTCTGTAAAAGGGTATAGTAACCCAGTAATATGATTTTTGCTCAGAGGCAATCAGGGCCAGTCTAGTTAAAGTAGTGGATCCTGGCAGATGATAAGTAAATATGGTTATACATGTAAAGGACTGCTTATTTAGTTGCTAAACTTAAAGTTTCTCTTTTAAAATAATATGATTTCTATGCAAAAACAAGTAACAACCCCTGTTGTCAGTTATTTACTGTAATCTATTAAAGCCCATGGACATGGTGGTAATATCCCAATCATTTTTTTTTTAACTTACTTGAGAGCCAGCAGTGTTTGGAAACCATATAATAAATAATATTGAAATGCATGCTTTATTCCTGTTATAATGTAAATCCCATAGGTCAAACGCTTTCATAGTTAATGGATTACTTAAAGATCTGACTCACTGTATAGAAAATGACATACCGTACTATTAAATGGTTCAGATGAAAAGCTCTTCTCGCACTCCCTGGCCTACGTGTTGATTGCCCAGTGCATGGTGACGAAGGGGTCGGCACCCTCCAACAGCAAATGGGTAAGAAATCACTGGCACTAAAAGGGCAGGTCTGACCCCGAAACATTGCATTTTCTGCTAATAAACGCAAGGGTTTGTCCCTGCTTGCACCTGCCCTTTGAGTGCCAGTGATTATCCATAATATGAAATGTTACCATCAGTGGTAAACTGTGGGGAACCAGTGGGATTGTGGGTGGAACCTAATGGTCTAAGAGTTTCGGGTGGGGTTCCTGTATATTTTTCTGCCGCTGCAGATTTTTTTTTGTGGTTGGTTCCTCATTCACAATACGTGCGCAATAAGTCTTTGGGGTTTTTAGAGATGACATGAAAATCCATGAACAGCCTTTGATTCATATTTTAGAGATTTCTGTCATTTCTACATACAAGATAAAAGAAGCCACAATCAGAGGCATAATGTGAATTATTTTACAATGGCAAAACTGCAAAATAGTCATTACAATCTTTGTAATTTTTTAAAGGAGATACAGCATAATTAAGCTTCTGCAACTACACATATTGCATGTGCTTCCAGGTTCTATTCTAGATAGCATTTATTTGGTTAATGGATGGGAAATAAATCAAATATGATTTGTCTATATGTGCATAGCTAGATTTAATTACTGTAAGTATTCTACTTTACTGTGTATGGTTATCAAACCCTAGTATGCCATGATAATAAGTATACAAAGTTGATATGCAGACTCAAGGCCCCCATAAACAGGCCAATAAAAGCTGCCGACAAACCGAGTCGGCAGCTTATTGGCCGTGTGTGGGGCCATCTGACGGGCATCCCAGATTGATATCTAGCCGAAAGTCGGGCAGATGCCGACCGGGCAGGTTAAAAAATCCCGTTGGATCGCGGACGCACCTTTTAGTTGATACAATCCCGTGATTCGACCGCTCGTTTCGCCTCCATTCTGATCCGATCATTGGGCCCAAGGGGCCACGCTCGGATCAGCACGTTTTCGCCCACTTCAATGTGGGAATATCGGGGAGAGATCTGCTCATTTGCCGACAACGCCAAACGAGAGGCTCTCTCTTTAGATTACACAGTTTTACAAAAGACTGGATTATTCAGTGGCGTAACTACCGGGGGAGCAGGGGGTGCGATTGGGCCAGGGCGAGGTCCGTTTCCGGCCGTACAGAGGGGGCGGGGCCCAGCTGCACGTCCCGCACCAGGGCCCGCCCCCCTCTAGTTACGTCTCTGGGATTATATTGGATTATATATAGGAGGTGGGCAAATCAAACCCTGCATGTGTGGGGGGAGAATACATTTGGAGAGATCAAGCGGCAACTTAAATGGTGGAAAGGGAAGAACAGACATTTTCAATAAATGTACTTTTGTTTTCTATTTTCTAGGCTTCTCTCCCCCATTCAGGCTTCAGCTCTCACCCCCATCATAAGATTTATAACCAGAACCTAAACGTGCCTCCTTATAGCCATGTGATTGGTAGCCTGACCCCATACACCACATACAATGTCCGTGTTGCCTGCTTGAGCAGTGAGGGTGTGTCCCATTGGACTGACTGGGTTGCCACTGAAACCACAGAAGGAGGTAAGACTGAAATATTGCACTGCCATCTCCCATAAATAACATTTATGCTTAAATTTAAATGTATGATTTAAATTATGTTTAAAATACTGGTTTACTGTAGACGTGTGCACTAAATGAAACTGAATGGAAAAAAATGGTCAAATTATTCCATATATCTTACCTAGGGTTATTTCAACGGTTTCGTTTGCAGGGTTAATTTTAGGCCCAAAAGCAAAAATTCAATATATTCTGCATTACATGAGATCATCTGGGGACATATTCCAAGTTAAAAACAACCACTAAGGAAAGTATTTCATGGCATCATTTATATATTTTCGCTGTTGACTTAAAGTTTCTTTTTAGCTCACATCTTCCCTCTGTCCATAGCTTCTGGTAGCTTGCATTTCAGTTGTTTCATAGAAAGCATCTTAAAAGCAATTAAAAAAAACCAAAAAACGTTCATTAAGGTAAAAGGTACTATGATATAGGAGTGCCGTACCTTGAGAATTGCCATGCTTTTAGAATTGAAGGCCTTTACATACTAAGCAGAAATTAAAGTTATTGCAAAAACGATTTGATTTACACTACATGCTACCTGGCTAATAATTTAGTTAAATACAAGCTAAAGATGGCACTGTCCTTTTGTGTAGCCATTGAGAAACCACAAAAAGCCTATCAAAATATTTACTTTATTATGTGGCCATTTGTCGGTCCAATCTGGCTTTTATTGGGCGACCCATAAAATTTACCTCAAGCAGTTAGTATTTTGGGTAACTGATTTCTAAAGACATGTACCCCTAGCGTGTTATAGGGTTATTAGACTTCAATCTCCACTGGCACATGGCCTTGTCATAGTATATATATAAACTATACTAATAATCGATCATTTATTACAAATGGTCCAATATAATTTATTTAAAAAAATAAAATTGCAGTTTCTGCGTATTTATAAGAGGGATTTAGGGTGGTACAGGATAATTAGCGATATGGAGATTCCTTACTATAGCAAACTCCTTAGTGTAGAACCTCCTTTTCTGTGTCCCCACTTTATCTACAGTTCACACATTTATTTGTCTCCATGTCTCTTCCCTTCACGTCTCAGTAAAATCTATACACCATTCTCTTTTGCTGTCTCGCTCTCTCTCCCTTCCATCTATGCCCCTTTGTTTCCACCATGCTCTCTCTCACTTGGTTCTTTATTCTTCATTTCATTCTTTCAGAGTCTCTTTTCCATGCCAGGCAGTGTATTCGGTGAATACATCTTCCAGACTGCCTCTTTTTTTGTCCCAGACTGCTCTATGGAAGCCTGCAGGTTAATTAATATCCAAGGCTTGAACCTCTTTGCGTGACAGCATTCCCACTGCAGCACAACGTTTGCTGACTCCACTTCAAGCTGTGGCACTGTGTTTATCTGAGTTCAGCATTTGTCCGACAAACCATTCATTTTGCTTAAGCCCCACAATGCATAACAGTAGATCATTTTACACTTTTTTTCTAGATATTGAGAATGTGACAAAAGCAACAGCTATCAGACATTTTCTACTTACTGTAATAAGCCTATGGTCCATATTACCATATTTGTACAATGAGTAGTTGCCCTGGATTCCCAGCTGGTTCAAAAGCCAAAGCAGCTTTTGTTGCTTCAGAATGTCTGGATGATTTGAATAGCGTTAGAATTAGCTCAATTCACTGTAAAATTAAAAATTTACACTGCAAGCCTTCCTCCACTTGGTACCTAAACAACAAAAGATACATTTATATAATCCTGGAGATCCTTTGCTAATTTGCTGAGAGAAATACAGCAAAATAAAAATGTGTTTTTTTTTTTGTAGAGCTTGCCTATTCTGGTTTGTTGTTTTTATTTTCTAAATGCTAAAAGTACAATCTATAATTCAAGTAATATAATAAAAATGGCTTTGATACCATCAGGAATTTTTAAACATATTTTTTTTTTTAAACCAATGGGGTATAAATGTTAGGAATGGCAAAACTATTGGAATAAGTGATTCTAATGTAAACTCTTTTATGCAAATGACAGCAAGTGTCTATCATTTTCTACAGTTCCAGCAGGACCTCCTGAGAATGTTACTGTAACAACAAATGGAACTGTAACAATTGTGATGTGGACAGAACCACAATCGCCCGTTAATGGAATTTTGCGAGGATATAAACTGGCATATAGAATGAAAGAATTGGAAGAGGTAACTATGAAGTATACATATATAACATGTGAAATGCCCCTCTTACCACTTAACAATGGGTATCTTTGGTTTGATTAATATATATACATTGCTGCAGTTTTTTAAAAGAATAGACAGAATGTATTTTCAGTATAAGTTTCAATTCTGAATTGTGTCTGGGTGTGGGGCTTCCCCTTTTGCAAAGAAATTTTAAAAAAGTCCCTAAAATAAGCCGTGTATGAAAGGAAGATTCTAGCAGGTTTTTACTTCTTCTTTACGTCTGTTGTGCATACAGTGTAAGTCATATGTAGTAGTGTTGCACGTATGACAGAGAAGGGACTGTTCTTTTTTTGCAGGTTGTAGTTGATGCAGGTTTGACCTATAAAGAAATACTTGAGACAGATCATCCTGAAGATCTGACTGTAAGGGTGTCTTCATACACAAACGCTGGTGATGGACCCTGGAGTGATCCTGTGACTGTATCTCCTACATATGGTACAGATATTTTTGCATGTTTTCATATACATAAAGCTGAATGCAAACATTTGGGGCACCCTGTGCCACATTATACGATGGGGAAGATTTAACATGAGCTTGAGTGAAAAAAAAAACATAATCACAAAAAATAAGATGGAGGTAAAAAATAAATTAAAGTTGCTTGAAATCTTCAGACTTCCTTCCTTTTACCATACCAAGTGTTTTCATGCAAATGTTTGGCATTTATTTCTTTAATAAATCTCAACTATTTAAGCTTTATAAAAATATTCGCCAATGTATTTGCGTTCACAGAAATGTATAACATGCTATAAAATTTAATAAAAACAATTTACAAAAAAAAAAAGATACAACATATTTACAAACTTTACTGCAAAGTTACATTCTTTTTCACAAACCTCAAAACTAGTGATGGGCGAATTTAAAAACGAGACGCCGGCGCCGTTTCGGGAATTTTTTGCCGTTTCGCGAATTTCGCGCGAAATTCACGAATTTTTCGGCGAAGCGAAACGACGCAAATTCGCCCATCACTACTCAAAACATAGGAACAAAGAAAATAGTAATTATGGCATGTGAAAATGTTGATAAACATTGATCTTGCAAGGTCTGTGACCCTAATTTTCTAATTAGACCTTAATAGTGATTAGGAGTTTTTACCTGTTAGAAATGGCAAAATCACGTGTTCCTAAATGATTGAGGATCTGAAAATGAAGCTAATTGATGTCTACAAAGTGGGGAAAGGCTATAAAAGATTGCAAAACGCTCCCAACTCACAATTTCCACTGTCCATTGTGTCTTCAAAAAATGGCAATTATGGGGAACTGTGGAAGTCAACGCAAGATCTGGAAGACAAAGAAAACTTTCACAGAGAACTGCTAGTATGCTGGTCGCAAAGGCAAAGATCTCTCATATGAATGCAGAGGACCTGCAGGAAGGTTTAGCTGACACAGAAGTGGTGTTTCACTTTTCCATGGTGCAGTGTAGCCTGTGCATGATCTGCATGGTAGACCTGTCCTGCAACTTCATTAATGTCAATGTCAAGTCATGAAAACAGCATCTAGACATGACAGAGGCCTCTTGGAAACAAGTGCTATGGGACTGAGAAAGTCAACATTGAATTCTTTGGTCACAATCACCAAAGGTTTGTTAGAAGAAAGGAAAGAGCAGCTGATGGAAAAATGACTGTATCAACTGTGAAAAATGTGGGTAGAGCCATTATACTTTGGGGCTGTATGACAGCCAGTGACATGGGAAGCATTGTATATACAGTATAGAGGGAAGAATTGACTCCACCAATATGAAAGTGTCAACCAAGAAGCTAAAGATGAAAAGAAGATGGCTCCTACAAGAACATAATCCTAAACATACCTCAAAAGTCACCAGGAGCTACTGCTACAGCAAGCTGAATATTTTGAAATGGCCCTCATAGTCCCCTTAACATCATTGAAATCTGTTGGTAGAGCTTTGCCATGCAAGACAGCCCAAAAGGATTTTTTAACACACTAATTCCTCAACCTTTAGCCTTCAAGCAATACAACACCTATGAACCCCCAAAGTAAGCGAGGGAGACTTACAGTGCAACAATTATATAGAATGACACATGTTTAATTAGATATTTCTTACTACTGTGTTGCTACTTTGTCGTTAACAGTTAAGTTATAATTTGTTTCTGATATATTTGCTTTGTACTTTCAGATACATCGACATCTTTTTCTTCTCCAGGTACGTAGCAGCACATTTTAAAGGGAGTATATGTATCAGAGCCCCTTATTTTATGTTTGTGTATACAAATGTAAATTGAATGAGAAAATCCCAACAAACTAATATCTAATTAGGAAATGTAGACAAACTGGCCACTCATGTAAATGTTGGTGTTTTACACTGCAGTTTGCGTTGTACTAATGGGTCACTAATGAACAAGCTCCTCCTACATTTGTTACAATATCAGGCTCTCTCTTACTGGCCAAATTAACTTAGCAAGCGAAAGCATTTTCTCTGGATTCTGCAAAGTGTAGTAGTCTTTATAGATCTTTTTATGTGCTGTATCTATTCCATCTTATTCAGTGTTTGACTGAGCAGGGAGAGGGAGGAACTCTATAATTCATAGCTGCTTTCCAACACCATGATGCCTTCTTGCATAGTGAGCAATATATATACTTTCTATAGCAGTCATAGCAGTGTTAGGTCTCTTAAAAAATATAATTCTCTATCTTTTTAGTTGTAAAGGCGGATACTGCACCTCTTTTCTCCTGGAATTGGTGGTATGTGGCTTTAGCAGTTGCTATAGCATTTTTCTGTGCTATATGCATTGCCATTTTCCTGGCACACACAAGGAAGAAGGAGACACGCTATGGGTATGGCATTTTGAGCAACAGAAATTTTGAATTTGTTGGTTATATAAAATGATGTCCTGATTAATTAATTAATTAATGTCTGTGCTTTCAGAGAGGCTTTTGAGCCGACTGTGGAACAAGGGGAGCTTGTAGTGCATTATAGAGTAAAGAAATCATACAGCCGGCGCACTACCGAGGCCACATGTAAGTCACATATATATATGTATATATTAACTGGTGACATTCTGAAATATGTCAGCACAATTGGTCATGGTTGTGAAACATCTCCATTAGGCAACATTATTCATGCACAACAACGACACTGCCACTAACCTAGCTTATCAGAATTTTCATGCAATAGTTTAGCTCTAACATGACACAAAACCCTGACCACCTTTAGAACCATGTTGGGCTTATACTTTGAATAAGACAATGAAGAAGACAGGTAGTGTCCTACGGTCTCAGTATTCCAGGCATTTCCCTGCATTGTGTTCATCTTTTGTGGTATGTTACATTGTGTTATGGCCTGGTTGCTAGTTCCAAGGTGCATTCAATTGGGTTACATAGTTGATCCGAATTTCTCCCTGTACCACCTCTAAAATGAACTTTGTATCTTATAGTGGCCCTCCACCCAAACCCAACTTGGAAAATAAAAGAATGAATGCAGCTTGAAGCAATATGCGCTAATTAAAAATTGGTTTTACAGTTATTTGTAAATATTATCGACCCCTTTAAGCACACAGTAAGTTCAGTGCTGTCTCATGGACAGAACCCTTGTGTTGCTAGTTGCCTGAATTATAAAATAACAGGCCACAATGTGAAGCTGTGAGTACTCTGCAAGCAAGTTTCCAATCCTAAAAAGCCCCACGTCTATCAAGTTCAACACTCAAGTTCAATCATATAATTACTGCAGCTTCACTTTCATTACTTGGGATGTATTGCTTTTGGTCCCAAGTCAGCTCTCTGTGCCTGACTATGAAATGCAGTGTGTGGGGAGTGGGAGTAGAATGGAATAACAGAAATAATGCAGAATACAGAAATGCTAATGAAACTAAATGTCCCTGTAATCATGTTCAGTGCTTGTTCTGTTGTCTACCTTCTCTGTCTCTCTGGGCATCCTACAATGACTGAGTAGATCCCCAGAAGTCAGTGTGGAGTTCATACAGGACATTTGTGGGAAAGCAAATTCAAACAATGTGCCTCACCGTGTCCAACAATCAACAAATAATGATCCCTAGGGTGCCCAAGAAAAGGATTACTTCTTTCCTATTCTCCTTTCCGGCCCCACTGCTTCTCAGAAGAGTGAATTAACAGCTGTGTTGGTAGATACCTAGAATGTGGAGGGTAATTGACAGAAAGAAAGCTGGTGACGTATAAATAGAGAATCTGTTCCCTTTCAGTCCACTTGGCTACTAACCAGGAAAATCCTGCTCATGTTCTGTGCTGGACACTTCACTCCAAATTGTTACATATACATAGAGAGCCTCCTCCCTTCCCTGGGCCCCACCAGCCTATTACTGCATCTATTGAAACGTAATTGTAGGGCAGCAGGGACATATTTCTTAGAGCATTGCTGGAACTATGCTTTCTCGTGCCTGAGGGGCGATCGAGGGGTTGGAATGCTTTATTTAAAAAAAGCTGTTTTTGTTCCCATATAAATACACATTCAGCAGTGGAGCAAAACTGTCTCTCTTGTCAACCTGTTGTTTTATGGTAATAGTTTCTAAACCCAGACGGATACAATCTTCCCAAATTATAAACATAGACAGAAGGGGAGGAAAGGCCTAGCTATTTTGTTTTCTTTTTATGACCTGTAATAAAACCCATGCTTAATGCCAGGTCAGTGGTTTTTTTATAGTTATAGTAAAAAAAAAAAAAAAAAAAAAAAATATATATATATATATATATATATATATTATTTCAGTGACATTTAGGTGTAACTGTTACAATATATCTACTGCACCTGCTAAATTCACAGTTCACACCTTTTTTGATTATTCCTCCTCATAGCAAGGTTACCAGCCTGTGGTTATGTTGGCCCATGAATTATCATCAGCCTCTGTATGGAGGCCTCACAATGTGAGGGGGAAATAGTGAATAGTGAAATAGTGAAATTCCCTGCGAAAATTCGGCCGAAAAAATTCGCAGGTGTAAAAAAAAAATTTTTATCGATGCCGGCGAAAATTTTTTCGCTGGCATCAAAAAAATTTTCCGTCAAAACGGGCGCCGGCGTCAAAAACGAGACCCCGGCGCCGTTTCGCGAATTTCGCGCAAATTTTTCGGCGAACCAAAACGTCGCAAATTCGCCCATCACTACTCACAACAGGCAGAGAGAGAAGAGAGAGAGCAAAGACCTGCAGAATGTCCATTGAATGGATTGCTGCCTGTGTTAGGTAGCACTTGATCCATAAGGGGTGAGCTAGGGAGGCACATTGGAGTCCACCCACCTGTAGTGATGAGTGAATCTGTCCCGTTTCGCTTTACAGAAAAATTCGCAAAATGTTTAAATTTTGCAAAACACATCGAAGTCAATATGTGTTTTATGCACGGCAAATTTTTATGCACTCGACAATTCTTTTCACTCCAAATTGCATTAAAGCCAATGGGAGTTTTTTCTTATGGCAATTTTTTTGTCCTAATGCATAAAAAGTCAATGGGTGTTTTTTCTTATGGGTGGTTTTTATCGCAGCAAATTTAAAAAAAAAATTCGCACATGGCCAAATTCGGAATTTGGGTGTGAATCCATGGCTGTCGAATAAATTCGCTCATCACTACCCACCTGCCCACTATTCAAACATGCAAGTTAGTAACCAAACTCTGCAGGTGTTAAAGGCAGGGCTGCTGTACCTCCTGAGCACTTACATCCAAGAAATAAAACATTTTCCCTAAAACCTTAATGTAGGAGTGGCTGGCTGAATCTTGTGTCCACATTGTTATTAATTAAGCCATATGGCCTTGTTTTTTTATGCCCGAGACATGAAGGATTAACTGTAAAGATAAACGGTGGTGCTTTAAAATGCAGAAAGACGTAATAAAAAAAGGTTCTCGTCTATTTTCCCACCAGTAAACCGACTGGGTATCAGCAATGATCTGAAAGAGAAGTTACGTGATGTTATGGTAGATCGGCACAAGCTGGCACTTGGCAAGACTCTTGGGGAAGGTAGGTGCTCATTTCAATAGCTCAGTGTGGTGAGTGTGAAATTTAATGATTTGAGGGTGTGTATAGGTTATCAGGGAGTAATATATCAATGACTTATTTAAAAATAAAAGCAATCACATCTTGGAAGATGACGTTTGACTTCTGTTCACACAGTGCCCTACCTTGGAAGTTGAATGACAATAGAAAGGCCTGCTATGATTAAGTTATTTTGTCTCTGAATTTATCTGAAATATTCAAAACTGTTGTCTGGCAAAAAAAAAAACAGCTTTCTGATCAATAGGACAGCCACATGCTTGCTAAAAAATTACTGATTTCAAAAGATGAGAAGCTAATAAATTTGATGGATTTCCTCTTAGTAACACTGCTCTCTGTGACAAGTGAGACTAAATATGAAGTGTGAATGCCCTCCAGTTAACAGAACTGATGAATGAAACCATTAGTGAGACAGCTTCTGGTGTTTCTGCAGTCCCTGTGTGGGAACTTCTGTTCTCTGTATTATCCTACACAATCTGGAAAAGCAATCGGGAAACAATCTGAGGGCTAATGACTTCCTCTCACTTCCTGATGGAACACTGCAGCCAGAGCTGTCTTTTTCTACTGCGGGGCACTCGCAATTGCACAGGCACCAAAACCTAGCAGCTATCTTATGATACTAAGTATTTTACAATTTGGAGACAGGGTGAAAAGTACAACAAGATAGCTCAATCTGCACTATGCACTTTCCTTTCCATGTTTGTTGAACTGCTGCAGGTCTCTGCACTTTGTTTTGTAACAGAGACCGGTGGCCACCCATTTTAATATAAGTCACCTGTATAATTACAGCATTGAATTCATGAGGGCTGGGCAGAGGGAGGCACATAGGTGTCCCCTCTCCCATCCCCCAATGGAAAAGTTACAAAGCACTAGTGGGCACAGTCTGCATTGCAGCCCTGTACTTGTCTCCTGCCCTGTATGCTCTGTGCCATATTGGTTGAGCTCCAAATTTGTCTTGATAAGGGCCCTCCTTCGTGACCCAATGGACAAGGTGCTCCAGAATTAGATATATAGTCACTCACCAAATAGTAAAAGTGGTCCGGGTGCTCCAGCCCCAGACCCCCAGCTTTAGGGAGCTGTACAGCAAAATATTGGAAAGCGGAGCTGACCGGCACTCAAAACGGATCCACAGGACCAGAGATGTTCAGTTAAAAAATTATTTTATTGATAGAAAAGTTAAAAATATAACTGTATCTCTATCCACCTTACGCGTTTCCCACCCCTCAGGGTACTTAGTCATGGGCTCCGTTTGAGTGCCGGTCAGCTCCGCTTTCAATGTTTTGCCAAAAATAGTATGACTTCAGTAACCAGGAGTCTCCTTGTATCAGTCATGCCCAAATTACCAAGCAATTGCATACAGAATTGCTTGTTGGCTATTTCAAACAGTTTCACCTCTGATCTAGGTGTAGGTCCTCTGATCTAAAGGTGGCCATAAACTTTAAGATTTTTAAAAGATCTTTTTCGTTATTATAAGACCAAGCTTATCTTGAAATGATCATTTAAATGTACGATTTGTCCATCAATAGGGATGGGCGAATTTTTTCGCCTAGTTTCGCCGAAAAAATGACGCCCGTAGATTTGTATGGTGTTGTGCGTCAAAATAAAAAGACACGCGTCAAAATTTTTTTGACGCCCATAGACTTTAATGGGCGTCGGCGTCATTTCGCCAGCGGCAAATTTTTGGTAAAACGAAACGGGTCAAATTCGCCCATCCCTATCCATCAACTAAAAAGACCATTTCAAGAGAGATCATCTAGTTGAAGCCAGGAAAACTGTGGCTAGCTGCCTATAAACAATTGGAATATGGATAAATTTCACTATGAACAATGAAAATTTTCTTACCTGACGATTGATTTTTTGACCAATGTCAGATGAAAAATCATTAGATGCATGGACGTTTGGTGGCCATTAAACTCACCATAATTTGATGAATTTATTGGATCGCACTAAAATTGGTTGTTAGGGAGAGAAAAATCTTAACCTCTATGGTCACCTTAACGCTAGGTCTCTGAAACCCTGTCACTGGAGCCTTTGTCTTTACACAAGTCATTCTCACTTTAACTCTAACATGGCAAATAATATAAAGTGCTCTGATGTTTTTTTACCTGTATTCCCTAGGGGAGTTTGGCTCAGTCATGGAAGGTCAGTTAAACCAAGATGACTACATCCTTAAAGTGGCTGTGAAAACAATGAAAAGTATGTATATCCAAACTATTACCCCTATTAACTTGTCACCTTGTAATAAAAGTGAAACATTTTTATTCCCTTTATATTCTCTCTTTCTGTGTTACTTTCATAATATTGCATACTATGTGGAATGTGCATTGGGGCTGTGTCTCCATTACTTATTGTGCAAGCAGGAACTCATTTACTCCCCGATATGCCCACCTTGAAGGTGGATGATATTGGGCTGATCGGATCATAATGCAAGCAATACAGGCGGTTGGATCGCGGGACCACAGCAACCAACAGATGCGGTCTGGGATCCAATGGGATTTTTAACCCTGACGATCTACATCTGGCCGCCTCTCGGCCAGATATCGATCGGGGAAGCCCAACACAAGGCCCCACACACAGGCCAATACGCTTATATGATTACTTGTTTTGCCTCTAAAGCGTGTTAAGAAAAAGCTTATAAGCAAATAGCCTACATGTTTCTTAAAAGTACAGCCCATCCTTTTTTTTTTCGTCTCTTGCATTTTTCGGTTGATGAACCCTACCCCTAGCAGGCTTCCTCTAGGTCTTATGGCCTCAGTTTCACAACTTTGAGTCTAGATTATGATCTGCTGTAAATGTTGCAGAAGTTGTTCACTGGCAAAGGTGATTGGCATAAGGTCCAATTTTTACACTTTTTTTCCATCTAAGTTGTACATTTCTCCAAATTTCCAAACTGTTTAGAAACTGTGATTCCATTTTCTCTTTGTTTCTCCCCAGTTGCTATCTGCACTCGTACTGAAATGGAAGATTTTCTGAGTGAAGCTGTCTGTATGAAAGAATTTGACCATCCAAATGTCATGAGACTTATAGGTAAATCTGTTTTACAGTTTTCTTCATTAATCCAGCAGTAGATAAACTTAAGGTAGGCAAAGGCTTAGTAGGCATACATGCAGACATCTGCTCGTTTGGCGAGGTCACGTATCTCTTTCTGATAACGGTCGATATCGGGCTGATCAATCAGATCACAATGACAAGAATACAGGTGGTTGGGCAGGGGACCACACCATAAACCGATGTGGTCCTCGATTATTAAACTTGTCAGATCAACATCTTCATGTTTTTCAGCCAGAGATCAATTGGGGGAAGCCCATGGGAAGGCCCCATACTCTGCCCAATAAGCTGCTGACTTAGTCTGTCCTCAGCTTATATCGGTTCGTGTGTGTGTAGCTTTAGGCATTTACAATACTGCAAAACTGATGTGCCCTCTTAGCAAGGCTATGCTTGTAGTATTTTTGTGGGGTACCTTACACACTGTGCACTCTGGTGTTACTGTTTATATTAGATTCCAGGCGCCACTGAGGATTTTTTTCACAAGGGGGGCCCGACATTGGGCTGATTATTAGGTTCTGATTCTTTCTGGCTGGTTTCTGAACTGCCACATAATGATAATAGATTACTAATTGGCATTCTATTGGACTTTTATATTCCATATATACTAAATATTGTGAGTTGATACCTAAGTCCAGGTAACTGACAGGAGCACAAAGCATGTGTTGTCAGATCAGGAGCTATTGGGGCAGCTTTTGAAATATAGATCTTCCACAGGGGCATAACTATAGAGGAAGCAGACCCTGCGGTTGCAGGGGGCCCAGGAGTCTAGGGGGCCCAGTGAGACCCTAATTAATTAGCAATTTTAATATATCTTGGTAAAATAGGCCAACTTATAAATATTTTGGGGCCCTAAATTGAATTTGCTATGGGGCCCAGTAACAACTAGTTACGCCACTGATCTTCCATGCTTACAAAGCGCTAGGGTAGCTTTGGGCTGGTATAGAAGCATAGAACATAATGTCAAGCATGTGTAGCCTAATTCTTTGTTAAAATAAAACTATCCAGCCCAAATGTATACTTAAGCAACAGATGCTCATGTTAGCTAACATATGATTTGTTTGTGTGGACTGTGAATCATAGCATCCCAAGGGACAGCCCTAATTTTTGGCAATTTTCTATTTAGAGCAGTGATCCCCAACCAGTAGCTCGCGAACAACATGTTGCTCTCCAACCCCTTGAATGTTGCTCTCTGTGTCCTCAGAGCAGATGCTTATTTTTGAATTCCAGGCTTGGAAGCAAGTTTTAATTGAATAAAAATTAAGTATAGTGCCAAGTAGAGCCTCTTGTAGGCTTCCAGTCCACATAGGGGCAACCAAATGGCCAATCACAGCCCTTATTTGGCACCCCAAGGGACTATTTTATGCTTGTGTTGCTCTCCATCTCTTTTTACATTTGAATGTGGCTCACGGGTAAAAAAAGTTTGGGGACCCCTGATTTAGAATTACCCAGTGGCTCATACTACTAAACACTTAATAATATTATGAAAGTTTATTTACATGAAGCAGGTTTTTACATATGAGCTGTTGTATGCAATATCTTTTTATAGAGATCTACATTATTTGGGGTATAGTTTTCCATTAAGCATGCAACCTTTCTGAGTTTTAAAGTGATAGGCTGCTGAAGAATAGGCACCTTTGTGATAGGTATAGCTATCTATAGCCACCACAGTACATTAGGCAGGCTAATGTATTGGGACATGACTGGAAATTTTTCACTTGAGACAGCACTTGTTCAGGTGCAGCAAAGAGCTGACTGCAGAAAAAGTCACGTGCACTTCCTATTTCTAACTGGAACTTTGGCTCTTATTACTGCTTTAGTGCACAATGTTGTCGCTATAAGTCTGCACCTTTTACCAGCCCACAGATTATTCAGACAACCTCCCTGAGCTGGGCAGCTGAACAGTTGGGCTAAATAGCGGTACTACATGGCTATTTAGAGGGAGGTTGGTACTTAGTATTTGGTTCTACTGATTTTTAATAGGAAAAAAGGAACCAAAAACCTTTCAGTCATGATCAAAACAAGGTGCTTCATTCATTGCAGTATTGTGTTATGGAATTGTCCCCCAAATTTGGAAGATATACTTGTGGCCCGTTGTTTGAGATAGCTGGGCTCATTTCAACTCCCAGTTCACAGGAGTGAAATTAATTTGTTTTGTTTGCCTTGCTACACAGAAATGGGAGCACAATGTTAACCAATGTATTAATTATTAGATGATCATATTTAAAGGGATTCTGTTATGATTTTTATGTAGTTTTTATTTCTAAATTACACTGTTTACACTGCACATAATTTACTCTACCATATACAATTTCATTCCTGAACCAGCAAGTGTATTTTTTTAGTTGTAATATTGGTGTGTAGGTGCATCTCAGGTCATTTTGCCTGGTCATGTGCTTTCAGAAAGAGTCAGCACTTTAGGATGGAACTGCTTTCTGGCAGGCTGTTGTTTCTCTGTTTAATGTAACGGAATGTGTCATAGTGGGACCTGGATTTTACTATTGAGTGCTGTTCTTAGATCTACCAGGCAGCTGTTATCTTGTGTTAGGGAGCTGCGATCTGGTTACCTTCCCATTGTTCTGTTGTTAGGCTGCTGGGGGGGGGAGGGTGATATCACTCCAACTTGCAGTACAGCAGTAAAAAATGACTGAAGTTTATCAGAGCACATGACTGGGGCATCTGGAAAACTGACAATATGTCTAGCCCCATGTCAGATTTCAAAATTGAATATAAAAAAATCAGTTTACTCTTTTGAGAAATGGATTTCAGTGCAAATTTTCTGCTGGAGCAGCACTATTAACTGATGCATTTTGAAAAAAACATTTAATTCAATGTATTGTATGTGTCAGCTCTATTGTTTGTGTTGATGCGAACAGTTATACTGGTCATTCACATTTATTTTGAAATACCATAACCTTACAGGAAAATAATGTAATGTCATAGGACTTTGTGGCACCCTGTCCCGCATGAAATTGTTTAGACTGCAAAATCACAAACCATGAAAACCAATCCTTGTTTTTGTGAACTTGTTGTGAACTTGACTATTCAGTTTCTTCATTCTCTGGTTCTGCCCTGCCACCTACTGGCAAAATCACTGAGATAATAGTATTTTTCTTTATGTACTTCTTGTATTTGAGTTTTAAATATTGTTCTTTTGGCTGTTCTTAAGAGTTTAGACTGGATGCTGGCTAAATATTGGTTACTGGATAACTGATTAGTATTTTTCATTCATTCTGTTTTTTTTTGCATTTGAGACTTAACACCAAAACCTATTTACACTTAAAGGACATGTAAAGGCAAAAAAACAAAATCCCATTTTTACTTTCTTTAATGAAAAAGAAACGTATCTCCAATTTACTTTGATTAAAAAATGTGTACCGTTTTTATAATTAAACTGACTGCATGCAGTGAAATTCTCCCTTCATTTACTGCTGTGGATAGGAATTGTCAGACGGTCCCTAACTGCTGAGTAGGGAAACAATCATACTTATGAACAGCAGGGGGAGCCCCCGTCTTACTTCCCAGCCATGCAGAACTCAAGCAGCTTTGTTTATGAAAATCCCTAAGCAGCCCAGACCACACTGAGCATGTGCATAGTCTTGGTCTTGCAAAGATGATTAACAAAGTTACAAGATGGTGACCCCCTGTGGCCAACTTTGAAAGCATAAATCATTTGTTTGATTAGGCTTGTGGTGCAGTAAGTTCATCTTTATGTTTAGTATATAAAATACAGCATTTCTAGCCTTATTCTATTTTAGACTTTACTTTCCCTTTAAATGTGTTTTAACTTTTAAATACTCCTTCATTTAATATAAATAAAAATACATTTATACAAAGGTCCTAGCACAAGAGTAGTAGTAGCTTTCCAATAATGACAACTAGATGTTTATAGTTGACATTTTTGCAAGCTTGCAGCACAGAAATGTTAAACAGTCACACATTAATTTTCACACATTTGTGTAGATTGGAGCCAAAAACATGATAAGACTTTGCAGTGAAAGGTCAGGTCTTACATCTATCTTACCATTTCCAAAAATACTCATCTATTTGAATAATAAGAGCAAAGCACAGTTTTTCAGGTTGAGGCCCATGGACCTAGGGATTTTAATAATGCCCTGTTTTAAGGGACCTGTCACTAGTTATGTGCGGGCCGGCCTGAAACCGGGGGGGGACCCGCGGGTTTACCCGATTTTGTCCGGGTTGAGCTCCTCTCCTGTCCTCCCCCGCTTGCGAGTCGCGACCTAGCACTTCTGGCTTCCGGTGCCAAAATTTATAGACTTGCGGCTGCCCCACCAAATTTGTGATGTCACTGCGGGGCGGGTCTATGTAGAGGGGTAGCAGCGGGCTGGGCCGGGTGCAGATTGGGAGGGGGCTGGTTAGGGTTGGGTGTGGGTCAAGAAATTCTCGGCTCACACATCACTACCTGTCACCCTAAGAAATAATTCTAAATCCTTTTCTATTGTATTTAGGGTTGCCACATTTTCCCCCAAAAGAAATCCGGGGGAGGTAGGGCAGTGATGCAAGGGGGGGGGCAGGACCGTGACACAGCAGGGGTGGGGCAGTGACAGGGACAGGACTATGATGTCGGGGGTGGGGATAAGACGTGGTGATCAACGATCACTGCATCAATCTCTGGAAATCCTGCCTAGTTTTCCTAATTTGGAAGACCGGGCAGCCAGTTTTGACCCGAACAGCCCTTCAAAAAACAGGCTGTCTGGGTTAAAACCGGACAGGTGGCAACCCTAATTGTATTAGGTAAACTTTACTTACACTATATCAATCATTAGAATCTTGTTTACTTAAGTCTTGGAATTCACAATCATAGCAAGGAGGCAGGGGCAATTTTGTGAACACAGTTATTAATTCAAGCGTTGAATCATCCCAAAATTTTGTTTATACCCCTGAATGGGAGATCTGGTACCCATCCCCATGCACTGACTACACAATTAGACGGAGAGGAGGGAGGGGGATTGTGGGGAGTGCAGCCACACGTAGGATGTGCCAGCCAAAATGCAGGCAGACAATATATGATTGACAGCTGAGATTTTTAAATACGTATAACAGCTATGGATATCTTCATTAAAAAATGAATTTGGGTTCCATATTTAATTTGAAAAGAATGTTATTAATACCGCTTCTCATAACTGTGTGACAGGTCTGTTGTAATTGCCTTGTCTATTTTGTGATAAAATTATGTCGTTCTTTCACAAGTTTGACTCACTGTTTATTTGCTGTTTCTGTCTTTGATTCCTCATGATGGTTCTATGTGCTTCTTATCATCCAGGCGTTTGTCTGCAGAATACTGAAAATGAAGGCTATCCATCACCCGTGGTCATTTTGCCCTTTATGAAGCATGGAGACTTACATAGCTTCCTCCTTTACTCGCGACTGGGCGATACACCTCTGGTAAGTATGAAATGCTAGATATCTGACCACCAGTAGATGATCCTGGGTCTTTTTGCACCAACATCTGTACACTTTTTTATATTCTGCATTAATTATCCTCCACTGGGTTACTTATTAGCCTTCATATACAGAGAATGATTCTAATATGCCCTGAAGGTTAACCTGTTATTTGAATGATCCTTGTAAATTAGCAGAGCTGTTGAACTTGTGAAAATAAGTAGAATTTCTGAATGTTTCTGGAAGTTTGGAACACAAAATTGTGCTCATAAACCATTTACCAAATGCACAAACCAGCAATAATCTTTAATATACTGTAAAACCTAATTTTAATGTCTGGTGACTTTTGTTCCATGCCTGTAGTTCCTACCCACGCAAACACTGGTGAAGTTCATGACAGATATTGCAAATGGTATGGCCTACCTGAGCAGCAAGAACTTCATTCACAGAGACCTCGCAGCCAGGAACTGCATGTGAGATAAACATTCCCCCTCTCCTTCCTACTTTCCTCATTCATTCTTCTCCATTCTCTACTTTTTCTCTCAACATTTCTGCTACCACCTATCTTTTATATCACAAGCTCTTTATAACACTATACATTTCCTTACAGGCTGAATGAGAACATGAACGTCTCTGTGGCAGATTTTGGCCTCTCCAAAAAAATCTACAACGGGGACTATTACAGGCAAGGCCGTATTGCAAAAATGCCTGTTAAATGGATCGCAATTGAGAGCCTAGCAGATAGAGTCTATACAACAAAAAGCGATGTGGTAAGCAATGATTTAACCGCAGTTTTGGGGAAAGTAACTCAGTGGTAGATGCACAGTACATGGGTTAACTCTATAAGAAAGTTAAAAATGCTGCCATGCCCAATGAAAGCTGTATGTCTGCAGCTAGACCTGAATCACCAAAAACACCTACAAAGACTGAAAACAGCCTATGCCAAACAATACCCGCTCAACAGTGGGCAGTGCAATGTCCTGTATCTTTATTGCTGCCTACAGCTAGAATTGTATATACTGTCAGATGAGTTATAAAAGCACACAGTGATGACAATTAAAATATATGTATGAAGGATAAGTGTGATGGACTTGGTCACATTTGCTTCAATTATACAAAAAAGAGGGGATGGATCAATTGAAATTCCCTGGCTAATAATTTATTAGTAATGTGTGAAAGTGAATCCATTTCCAAAACAAGGGTTTTTGGGGACAAGCTTATGATTACAAAATTGATGTTCATAACTATTATATCCTAATTAGTATATGCCAGTCCTGTTTCCTCCCACATGCAAAACTTGTGGTTAAGTGGCCCCTGGTAAAAGTGATCATGGTGGATTGAACGCTGTAGTAGGCAAGGACTGATGGGAATGATGTACAATATAATGTCTGTCAAGTGCTGCAGAATATTATAGCACCATGCAAATAAAGAATACTTATTAATTACGGTGTTATGACAAGGCATGTATTTTTTACATTTTTTTTTTTACAACAACAGTGGTCTTTTGGGGTAACTATGTGGGAGATTGCAACCCGAGGTCAGACACCATATCCTGGTGTAGAGAATAGTGAAATATACGACTACCTGCAGCAGGGAAACCGTCTGAAGCAACCTCCAGATTGTCTAGATGGATTGTGAGTATACGAGTTCATAGTTCCTCTGTAAAAAATATTACTTACACATTTGGCAAAGGGTTAATGAAGAATAAATACCTCATTTGTATGCCTGATTTTTAAAGTAGCTTTAAGTAATTAATTGTATTTAATCCAATAGAATATTAAATAAATTTTTATTTCTGTCAAATTACAATATATATATACACTCACTTCATAGATCGACCGCACACCGCTCACAAAAAAAGGGGACCCAGGTGCTTCCTCAATAAATTTTGTAGATTTTGTAGATAAATTTGTTGGTTACATTAATGTATCATCCAAACCAAATAGACCGCTCCAAGCTCACCCTCCCATATGCTGTTCCATTCCCTCCTTGTTAGGTGCTCAGTCTGCATCGTCCCCACCGCATAGTGTCAGTTCAAGGCCAAAGGAATGGACGGCACTCCATTCAAGGAGGTAGCAAGCTTATGGCGTAAGATCCTTGTAGGAGCCTGCAATGAACTTGCTACCTACTTGAACTGAGTGTCATCCATTCCTTTGGCCTTGACCTGTTTAAATGTAACCAATAAATTTATGGATTTTTAATCTACAAAATCCCAGTGTGCACCCATTTTTCAGACAATATATATATATATATGTATATATATATATATATATATATATATATATATATATATATATATATATATATATATATATATGGAGGCCTCAAGTAACATACACCCAACTTACATACAACTCATACTTACAAACAGAGGCTATTATACTGTGGTTTGCTTGGCCTTTAATAAACCCCTTGCCCCAATCCCCACTGGCATGTGTTCTCTACTGCAGAGCACAGAAAGGTAAAAAATAAATACTATCTTAAAACAAACATCTGTCTTGTTGCATTTAATAAGTAAATGTATCAATGTGTTTCAACTTACATACAAATTCACTTAAGAACAAACCTACAGACCCTATCCCCTACATAACCCAGGGACTGCCTGTATATATCCACATAAAGAAAACTGGCACATAACAGATGCGCTTGGGTGGATGCGCTTGGGTGCACAATCTCCAAAGATTGAATTGTGCATACCGTATATACTCGAGTATAAGCCGAGTTTTTCAGCCCCCAAAATATGCTGAAAAACTGTACCTCGGCTTATACTCGGGTCAAGCGCAAAAACGGTCGCCGGCACCTAAGAATAGTCGCCGGCGTCCAAGAATAGTCACCGGCGTCCAAGAATAGTCTCCAAGAATATTCGCCGGCATCCAAGAATGGTCGCCGGCATCCAAAAACGAGACACCGGCACCTCCAATGGGAAAAGAAACCCTCAACTTTTTGATTGAAACTTACCAGAAGCTGCTGCATTTCTCACCCTAGGCTTATACTCGCGTCAATAAGTTTTCCCAGTTTTTGGAGGTAAAATTAGGTACCTCGGCTTATACTCGGGACGGCTTATACTCGAGTATATACGGTAAATGTAGAGGAAGAGTCACACTTGCAGGTCTTATGAATTCTGGGAATTTTAATAGCAGGAGACTGAAGTTTTAGCTAGTACCCTAGCCTTTCTCAAAGTGATATATATATATATATATATATATATATATATATATATATATATATATATATATTGTACAGTATATACTGCAAATGAAGTGCAGACCATTAGTAGTAAATAAATCCTGGCGGCCAGTCCCCAAAAATGATAAACATAGAAGCCAATTGACAGCACTCCAAGGATGTTCCAACAGGATAGAAATCAAACAAGTTTAAAGTTTTATTGTATCCAATGTTTCTGTTACACACAGGAACCTTTTTTCCCTGACAAAGGTTTCTGTGTGGAACGGAAACGTTGGACACAATAAACCCTAAACAATAGCAAACAAATACAAAAATGTTTAAAAAAAAAGAGTAATTAATGCCGGATACAAGTCACTACTGTGTGCTACCCTTTGTTTTATAGACTAATTTGCCGCCAGTTTAGGAAACTACTGTATGCCTTTAGAACAATTAAACTGTAATTTGTAGGTATTTGCACTACTTTATTAATATTAATATTAAAATAAGAACAGCAGTTTCTATCTTTATTTTGATCTTACTGTGTTATTTGTTATGTCTTATGACAAGGTATGAGCTGATGTCCAGCTGTTGGCAGCTGAATTCCAAAGATCGTCCATCTTTTGATACAATGTGTAGTGAATTGGGGAAAATTCTCAAGAACCTTCCTCCGATTAAAGATCCTGAGGAGATTCTGTATGTTAACATGGAAGATGCCTCCTCTCCTTTGTTTGAAGAGTTAGGTGCAGTAGGCGGCCAAGATACCAAGGATCTTGGAGATGATCTTTTCTTCAAAGCTGATCCAGTCACTGCAGAGGTTCACCACTCTGAAAATTCAAATCGTTATGTCATGTGCCCAGCCCATGAGACGACAAGACTTTGGGGGACAACACCATCTACAGAACACCCATCTTACAACTCTGCACTGGAGGATGGAACTGTAGAAGAGGTTGTAACTTCCAGACAATAATCCAAGCCAAGTTGCATTATGTGTTACTCCAATGCACTTTTACAAACTTCTAGTGTTTTGTTCCGAAAACTTTTTTTTAAGGAACTTTCCAACCATTCCAGTTTAAAGGCATTACTTTTTGAAAACTCACCACTGATCTTCTTGCTTGTGAGTTTTTCTTTTTTTTGACATACTGTCCTGGTCATGTGTTGAAGTAGTTCAAGTATCTTAGACGTTCTGGGATGTGATTATGGAGATTCGTGACCAAAGACTGGATGGACCTCGTAACTACCATGATCAGCTTGCAAGAATGTAGCCATAAGAATTTTATTTTTTTTATTTGACTCCATTAATTGGACTATTTTTATGCTTTTATATTGACTGTGGTCCTTTTGATATTTGGACCATTTTGTATTTTACATCTTACGTCACAGTTTATAACTACGTATGGGGAAATTATTCTCCAGGCATTCTAGTCCTATTATGGAGTCTGTGTGCCTTAATGACAGTCATGTTTAATTAGATAAAAATGGTTTATTGGGTGTTTCTGATGGTTCAGTCACATGTAGTAACATAATGACATGCATATGCATGACACGCAATGTCACATGCATAATTGTGTAGGGGTTAACTTATTTGCCTTTTGTGTAGTATACTGACCTAATTAGAATCCCATATATTTTAGTATAAAAGATCAGTCCCACGGAGAAAAACAGGGACTAACTTGCAGCAATATCACTTAAACGGTATGTCTGTAGCAGCAATGTGATCCAAAGACAAAGGCGCAAATTCACTAAGCCGCGAAGCGCCGAACGCTAGCGTTAATTCGTTAGCGTTTGGCATTTTCGCTACTGCGCAAATTCACTAACGAACGCTGGCGTAGTTTCGCTAGTGTTACTTCGCACCCTTAAGCCAGTCGAATTTTCGCTAGCGACGTAACTACGCAAATTCACTAACTTGCGCAGTGTACTGAACGCTACCTTTTATGCTAGACTTCCTTCGCCACCTCAGACCTGGCGAAGCGCAATAGAGTAGATAGGGATTGATTCCAAAAAAGTCAAAAAAATTTCTAAGTCCCAAAATACGCTGGCGTGTTTTCTACATGATGGGTGATAGGCTGAAAAAGATCGAAAATTTTTTGGGGCTCCCCTCCTTCCCCCCTACATTTCCTGACTCATGGCAACTTACCTAGACAGTGGGTACATGTGTAGGGCAAAATAAAAATTTTATTTGCAGATTTGAAGGTTTTCTTGGCATTTGTAGTGCTGATACGTGTTCCTCCATTGAAATTTGAATTTGGCGCCGTATGCAAATTAGCCTTCGCTAGCGTAACTTCGCTTTACATAGCGAATCAACGCTAGCGCAACTTTGCAACCTTACGCTACCCCTGAGCGCAACTTCGGATTTTAGTGAATTTGCGGAGCGCTTGTGAAACTACGCCTGACGAAGTGCGGCGAAGCTCTGCGAAGTTGCGCCTGGCACAACTTCGCATCTTAGTGAATTTGCCCCAAAGAGAGTACAATAAAGGAGTAACACAACTTGCTTACAAAGAAAAACAAATCCATTTCAAAAGCTAACAACAGTAATATTATTGGCAATCACATCTAAATCAGGTGAGTGAATATCAGAAGCTCCTTTCCCTTATTCTTGACTGAATGGTTATGTTACAAACCAGAATATTCACACATTTCCGATTGCCGCTCCTCCCAAAAATAAAAGCAAAACAAAAAAGACACCATTCAAATCTGGCTTTGGAAATCTTTCATCATTTCTGGGGCAATTGCTTGACTGCTAACGCTATGAAGGACAGTATTATCATTTTTATACTTTTTTGTATTTGCACTAGGATATACTTTTTTATATATATATATATAATAGACTGCATTTCTTGGCAATGCACATTTTTATTTTAAAAAGACACCCATATGTTTATTTCCACTTTTAACGTGTGATTGAAGTGACTGACGTTGTTCTAGTCTGCATTTTACAAGGTTTCAATTCAAGTGTTCTATAACAAATTGTTGCTGTTTTGCCCTGCAATAGGGAATATCCAGAATAAGCCATGGAAGGGAGGAAAAGGTCCGTCTGCCTTGGTGTCACAAAATATATATATATCTATATATCTATATATTTTAGTGCCCTTCTCCCTGTGTTAATAATAAATAGGCTACAGGTGTTTCAGTTGGTAGTGGGAAGTACAAATATGTGTTATACTACCTTTTTTCTGTTGTCATCCCACAGTAGGTGGGATTTAATGCACTTGCATTTAAAGGAGAACTAAACCCTTAACTAAAAAAAAACCCTACCCCCTCCCTGCTCCCCCCTAGGGTAGCTGTTACCTCTGGTAAATACCTCTAACTCTTTACTTACACCTCATTGCAGATTCAGGGCATCTGAGTTCACAGGCGACATTTTCTTCTCTTGGTTAATCTTCGGGAAGAGAGCGGTATATCGGCACATGCGCAGTTGGAGCAATCTTTTCGTGACAACTGCACATGCGCCGAAAGTCACAGAAATCGCTGAATCACAGAAGATTTCTGAAAAGAAGAAGATGCTGCTCATGAACTCTGATGCCCTGAACCTGCACCGAGGGGTAAGTAAGTAAGCTAGGCTGGGTTGGAGCAGGGAGAGGGGTCTATATAGTGTATGAGGGGTAGAGTTTTTTTTAATCAAGGGTTTAGTTCTCCTTTAAGTTGCCATAACGTCAGTTGAAGGGGAAATATTCTAAACAGACGAGTGTATCACTGTTATGTTCAGTATTTTCTGTTATTAGTTTCTAATATCTTCCTTCAGTCACCAGGGCATAATATTTACTGTTTATAGACACTTGTACTTAGCCAAGTCCTTATTCCCCTCCCCACTAACATGTTTTCTTTAGCTCATTTGAATCCCCATGCAGAGATTGGTAGAATCCCCTTTAGACATGAAACTGTCTATCTCAGTGTAGTCACGTAGTGCAAATCCTCCTCTCTGTGGCGCAAATTCACTAAGCGCCGAAGCGCCGAACGCTAGCGTTAATTCGCTAGCGTTTGGCATTTATCGTTACTGCGCAAATTCACTAACAAAAGCTGGCGTAGTTTCGCTAGTGTTACTTCGCACCCTTACGCCTGGCGAAGTTTCGCTAGCGACGTAACTACGCAAATTCACTAACGCGCAGAGTGTACTGAACGCTACCTTTTACGCTAGACTTCCTTCGCCACCTCAGACCAGGCGAAGCGCAATAGAGTAGATAGGGATTGCTTCAAAAAAAGTCAAAAAATTTTCTATGTCCCAAAAAACGTTGGCGTGTTTTCTACATGATGGGTGATAGGCTGAAAAAGATCGAAAAATTTTTTGGGGCTCCCCTCCTTCCCCCCTACATTTCCTGACTCATGGCAACTTACCTAGACAGTGGGCACATGTGTAGGGCAAAATAAAAATTTTATTTGATGTTTTGAAGGTTTTCTAGGCATTTGTAGTGCTGATACGTATTCCTCCATTGAAATTTGAATTTGGCGCCGTATGCAAATTAGCCTTCGCTAGCGTAACTTCGCTTCACTTAGCGAATCAACGCTAGAGCAACTTCACAATCTTACGCTATCCCTGTGCGCAACTTCGGATTTTAGTGAATTTGCGGAGCGCCGGCGAAACTACGCCTGCCGAAGTGCGGTGAAGCGCGGCGAAGTTGCGCCTGGTGAAACTACGAATGTTAGTGAATTTGCCCCACTGTGTATCCTGACAGAACATTCCATTTTCAGCACTTTTGAGTCAATTAAGTTGCACTGCCTTCAATGGGTACTGTCATGTATTAAAGTACAGCCACTGGGTACTTTCAGTAATATAAGAGAAAAGGGACAATGCCACTATTCATTGCAATATAGACATCTTTAGCATGATACAAGCACTGTCTCAAATATATCATAATTCCTTGCAATAGAATCTTCCATGAATCTCGTATTTACTCTATGCTGATAAAAATGAGCATTTAGGGGCCGATTCACGAAATTCGGGTGAAGGGTTCGAATAAAAAAAAATTCGAATTTTGAAGTTTTTTTGGGCTACTTCGACCATCGAATTGGTTAAATTCGATCGAATTCGATCGAATTCGAACGATTCGAACTATTAGAAGTAAAAATCGTTCGACTATTCGACCATTCGATAGTCGAAGTACTGTCTCTTTAAGAAAAACTTCGACCCCCTACTTCGCCAGCTAAAAGCTACCGAAGTCAATGTTAGCCTATGGGGAAGGTCCCCATAGGCTTGCCTGTGATTTTTTGATCGAAGGATTTTCGTTCGATCGTTGAATTAAAATCCTTCGAATCGTTCGATTCGAAGGATTTAATCGTTCGATCGAACGAAAAATCCTTCGATCGATCGATCGCAGGATTTGCGCTAAATCCTTCGAATTCGATATTCGAATTCGAAGGATTTAAATTCCCAGTCGAATATCGAGGGTTAATTAACCCTCGATATTCGACCCTTCGTGAATCGGCCCCTTAATGTATGTAAAACTGTGATTCAGCATATTTCTCTACCGACTGCCACTAAATCGAGGAAATGCAACTTAGACAGGCTTGGACCACTAAGGTTTTTGGTACCAGTAAATATTTACGTTCAGAGACCATTCCACTGTTTTACCCTGCTAAATACCTGTGTATTCAATATTTTCAAGAATTCTACCAATAATCAACCTCTAGTGCTGATATTAACCAACCATCTCTATCTGTCTCTATCGATTGCTGTTTCCCAGTGTCTTTACTTTACTTTAACCTCCCATTTAAATTCATCCAGTCATTGTCTTGACAACATTTTTGTTTTTGGCATAACGAAAAAAGCAGTTTGATACCTGAAATGGTATTAATATTAGATAATATTATTAATATTAGAATGCATGTGTAGTTATTTGGAGTTTTGTTTTAAATATGGCGTAACTATAGTTGTCTGCAGGGCCACCATCGACAATCGTGGCTCCAAATTTTAGCCAACACTCACCTTGGCCCCCTTGAGTGGTGGGCCCTGCCAACAAGTAAAATAGGGCACCAATGGCAATAAATGCCACAAGACATGGCCATCATCTGCCCTGGCCACTGCCAAGTTATGCTAATCTTTGACCACACCCCACTCCCTATAAGCCCCGCCTCTGAGTGTCAGTGCCTATATTGCTTAATAGTATTGTCTGGATTCTGTACTTGCTGATTCACTGATACTGAACAAAGCAATGTTTACTAACCATTCTGAATATTGTCGAATACAGCATACCTCTTTCATTCCTTAGAATAATGGAAGTGACTATTAGGGGGTTATTTATCAAAGTCCGATTTTATCTAAACATTTTCTGCAACAAACTCCGATCAAATCCGCTCTGGTTTTTTACACTTATTTATTATCAGATCAGATCAAATCAGGTTTTCACGATTTTTTCAGATTTTTCACCTGAAAACTCTGAAAATTTCTTGCTTCATGCTTTTTTGCCCAAAAACTCTGGGGTATAATACCCCTTCCATTGATTTACCTGTATATGCAACCTCGACAGGTGCCGAATTTTCTAATTCGACTTTTCCATCCTCGGGGTTTAATAAATTCTGAAAACGTTGTGATTTTTTAAAAGTCAGATTTTATAAAAAGAAATTACGAATTTTTCTGGATTTTTGCATTCCGAGTTTAGTAAATAACCCCCTTATATTTCACTGCCCAGAACAGATCTGTTGTTCGTGTGTCTTCTTTCAAAATGTAGAGTATTACATTGAAGATGCGTTTTGGTTTCCTGTTTTTTTCCAAACACTTCTACAATAATTTTTTTTAAATATGAATGTATATATATATGTTTTTGTACATGAAATGAAATATATATTTCTTTACACTTTGCAGATAGAAATGCTTAAACTGTCAAAGAAAAGCTTATTTTAATCAATTTCTCTCTGAAATCTGTATTATAACAAAAGTCTAAATCAGGTTTAGGGGAGCAGTAGTAAGAGTAAGGGAAGATATAAGTTCACCCTTTGATAAATAAGCCTATAAAAATCCCATAGAAATGAAGTCCGAGTTTATCTATATTTTCTGAAAAAAACTCTGACCAAATCCGCACGGGTTTTTTCGGCTTATTTATTAATACACTTTCCTGACAATTTTGTTTGCGGGGAAAAAAACATGAAAAATACGTAATTTTTCCGAGTTTTCACCAAAAACCCAATTTTTTTAAAATTTTTGCAGAAAACCTCGAAAACTTCGGATTATTGCACGAAACCCAGCACAGATCAAAGAATCTTTAGGACTTCTCCCATTGACTTATATGCAACCTCCGCAGGTTAGAGATGCCGGATTTTCGGATTCAAACTTTTTCCATCCTCGGGGTATAATAAATTCTGAAACATTCATGATTTTTTCATGATAAAAATATGGGTTTTATACTTTAAAAAAACATGAATTTTTGGCATTCGGAGTTTAGTAAATGACCCCCTTGTTGATGTGCTACTCAGCGGTACTTGACTTGCACTAAGGTTGCATTTTCCGATATACTGTATACTAGTGTAAAGGTATATATCCCATGATATTGGAGGACTGGGCTACTTCGACCTTCAACTACGACTACGACTTCGAATCGAACAATTCGAACTAAAAAACGTTCGACTATTCGACCATTCGATAGTCGAAGTACTGTCTCTTTAATAAAAAACTTCAACCCCCTAGTTCGCCACCTGAAAGCTACCGAACCCAATGTTAGCCTATGGGGAAGGTCCCCATAGGCTTGGCTAAGTTTTTTTGGTCGAAGGATAATCCAATGAAATGACAATGAGTAGAATATTTGTTCCAAGGTTACTCACATTGGTGGCATAATTCCGTTTTTATCAAGCCTGATTACACTGTCAAGCTCTGATTCTGGGTTTCTCAACTTTCTTTATATCTAAATAAATGTCATTTTTAAAAACAAATAATTTTATAAATGTAAACCTTTAAATAAAGGTGTGTTTTATATGTTTTTTATAAGTATATGTTTTAACTTTACCTTCAGTAGCTTCCAGGGTGCGATACTGGATAATCGTTTTACCTTCCACATTGCCTTGCAGTGGTAACCTGACCTATGAAGTTGTACTGGCAGAGGAACTATTTCTTTGGCATATTCTCACTTTTCTCCCAATCTCCTTAGGAGAACAGAAGGACAAAATTACAATAGTCTAGCACGGATAGAAGAATGTTGTAGCAATGTTAGTGGTGGCTTAAAAGGGTTACCCGATCGATTAGTTGGAGGAGAGTCATTTTCCAAGGTGGAAGTAGGTGAGCACTTGACCTTCAGCAACAAAAATGAGTCTCCACCAGGTTCCAATTTATTTTGTATGTATTTCTCCACAAATAAAAGTAAGCCGAGTCTCAAATAGGAAAAGAGAACTTAAAACACAGAATCTGATATTGACTTTATTTCTCTCTTGCAATTAGAATTAACACTTGTCATGATTTGGACAGAAGGTACAAAGTTATGAAAGAAACAAGATAGCATTTAGTGCACAACGTGACAGTAACCTTTATAGATACACACACATACAGTCCCTACATACTTCTTATTGGGTGTACAATTTGAAAATTATAAAGAAAAGATGCAATTTTGCCATGCGGAAATAAGAGAAATTCATTGATTATTATTAAGGCTATCAAAGGTTGGGATTTCAGTATGAAGAGTTAAGCTAGTTCAGTTGACTTTAAAATTATAGAATTGTTATTAACCAATTTTACAGCAAAAAATGGCAATTTAAAGGTAGCAGACCAGCACCTCTGATATATATGTAGGCCGGCAAGAACCAAGTACCTAATTATTATACATTCATCTGAGCAGGCAGACTACATTGTGTTAAGTTTTATATAGTTTGATTTTGTGATGAGAACCTAGGAAGTCCTTTGAGTGGCAAATACTTGATATAAAAAGTAGTGGAAAATTTAGTAGGTGAAGAAGGGACCTTAAGGCTTCAAGGCAACATCATAGGACACTAAAACGCCCTCCGTATACATGTACAGCTTGCGGTCATTGGAGTTGTAACTTAGACTCTGTACTTTTTCTGATATCTTATCCATAATTATGCTGACTCTTACTTCCTTGCCTGTCTTAGTGTCAAATGTGTAGAAGACCTCGTCTTGCTTTGGGCTGAAGGACCGTGTAGCATACAAAACCCCACAGATCATAAAAACATTGCTAACCTCAGGCTTCAACTGAGTGGTGGGCCAACTATTATCTACATTGAAGGTAGCAACATTCACTTTGCCTATTACAAGCTTTCCTGCATTTTCCTCTGTAGTATATAAGACCCACAACCCCCTCTCATCTGAGATGAAGTCAATATCCCGGAAGCTGACACCAGCATAGGAGTATCGGTTGTTGAACACCGCATTTAGAAGGGTTTTGCGTTGGGTCAAAAAGCTGCTTAGATTGATCCTACACATATCTCTACTATTATAACAGTTGTAGTACAAGTGATTATTATGTACAATCATTCCAGAACCTTGGCCAGCCATGGTGTAGTTCCACTTGTTTTTCATAAACATAGCAAGAGGTACATCTACTGCACTTCTGTTCAAGTGCATGTCATACAGATTTGAATAGACTCGCACAGACTCCAGTATTCGACCATCAACATTCAGTGGGGCGACCCAGTACATTAATTTCCTAGTGGTGTTCCAAGCTGCATCTTTACCCCAAGCTCCAGATTTGTAACCAACTCCTTTCCAATTGACTCGAATAATGTTTGGTTTGCCAATGCGAGCTAAGCCACGATGCTGGCATGAACCTGAAGACATAAGGAGAAAACAGAAAATGATATTAATCATCATTTTCTTTACTAATAAAAGATTCAAAGTAAACTATGCTCAGTTTAAAAACACCTTAAATAAACATACTTCCTGGGATAAATCATATGTTTCAAGACATTGTTTTTCTTAATCTCTGGTGTAACTGCATATATTTATATTTAGACTTTTTTGCAATGTTGTTTACCTTGCCTGTAGTATGTACTCAAGGCACTAGTGTAGCACAACATACAACAGTGCAAGGCTTGCCTATGTAGGTAACTCTTTGCCTTTTTTCCTGTTATTTCATACAACAGGGGGCACATTTACTAAGGGTCGAATATCGAGGGTTAATTAACCCTTAATATTTGACCATCGAAGTAAAATCCTTCGACTTCGAATTTTGAAGTCGAAGGATTTACCGCCTTTAGTTCAATCGAACGATCAAAGGATTTTAATCCATCGATTGAACGATTTTCCTTCGATCAGAAATTGCTAGGAAAGCTTATGGAGAAAGGTCCCCATAGGCTAACATTGTTGCTCGGTAGGTTTTAGGTGGTGAAGTAGGTAGCTGAAGTTTCTTTTAAAGAGACAGTACTTCGACTATCGAATGGTCGAATAGTCGAACGATTTTTAGTTCGAATCGTTCGATTTGAAGTCAAAGTCGTAGTCGAAGGTCGAAGTAGCCAATTCGATGGTCTAATTCTAATCATTCTAATTGTTCACTCGAGCTAAGTTATTTGTGCCCCCCAAATGTCTGTGTTGCTCTAATTGACAAGGGTTACTAAAGAATCAGATAGCTCCTTTAATTATCTGAGCATTTTAACCAAGGGCAACTTGTAAAAAATGAATAACGTTTTTAACTATTACATTGGCATTTGTTTACACTGGAAAAAAAGATGAAAAAAATGCACCCAAAAGTAAAGGTGGCCATACAACACAAGATCCGCTCGTGAGGTTGCCATATGTGCGGATCTTAAGCTGATATACAGTATATGCCCACCAAAGGCAGGGTGATATTGAGTTAATTGGATCAAATTACACCAAAGGAAATGGGCGCCGATGTGGTCCTCTATCGCAAGGAAAAATCAAACCTGTCCGATCAATATTTAGCAGATCTTTGGCCTTATATCGATCAGGAAGACCTGTCGGAAGTCCCCATACACCGAAAGATAAGCTGCTGAATCAGTTTAAAGGACCGATAGTGGCAGCTTTAAAGAAAAACTATACCCCCAAAATGAACACTTAAGCAACACTTCGGGGCCGATTCACTAAATTCGAGTGAAGGGTTCGAATTAAAAAAAATTCGAATTTCGAAGTTTTTTTGGGCTACTTCGACCATCGAATGGGCTACTTCGACCTTCGACTACGAAAATCGAACGATTCGAACTAAAAATCGTTCGACTATTCGACCATTCGATAGTCGAAGTACTGTCCCTTTAAGAAAAACTTCGACCCCCTACTTCGGCAGCTAAAAGCTACCGAAGTCAATGTTAGCCTATGGGGAAGGTCCCCATAGGCTTGCCTGGGATTTTTTGATCGAAGGATTTTCCTTCGATCGTTGGATTAAAATCCTTCGAATCGTTCGATTCAAAGGATTTAATCGTTCGATCGAATGAAAAATCCTTCGATCGATCGCAGGATTTGCGCAAAATCGTTCGACTTCGATATTGGAAGTCGAACGATTTTAGTTCCTAGTCGAATATCGAGGGTTAATTAACGCTCGATATTCGACCCTTCGTGAATCGGCCCCTTCATATCATATTTTTTTTTTTTTATTTGAATTTTTTATTGATTTTCAGAAAAATATCAAAAAGTTCCAGTGAAGACTGGGGAAGAAGAAAAGAGAGAGAGAAGAGCGATGAAGACAGAAAGGTAAGCAACAGTAGAAGGGGGGGGAGGGGTGGAAAGGCTTTTTACTCGTGCAGTCCACTGAACCATAGTAGTTAACTTGGTTTTTTGGGGGGGGAAGGGGGGGGGAGATTTGATGTGCTTCCTGCAGTGAGGGGTTCATAAATTGGCCAGCACTAGTGTCCAAGCTGTTCTCTGGCCTGTAGAGGTTGGGAGGTCCATGTCGTCAGGGGGATTCTGGTATAAGACAATGCTGTTTCCATTTTGTCCAAAGCTCTTGCGCAGTCAGGTTGTTGGTGATTTGCACAGGGGTTGTATCAGCGTACTTTTCATGCAAGAGATTGGTGTCTATTAGGCGGATTGTAGTGTCTCTATTGGGTATTTCCGTAGATTTCCAGTGTCTTGGTATCAAGAGGCGGGCTGCAGTGAGCACATGGAAAGTCAATTTCCTTGAGTCAGGAACAAATTCTTGTAACCCAAGGTTTAAGAGTGCCAAGGCTGGTGATAGGTGTATCGGTACATTGAATACGTCTGAGAGCAAGTCATTAATCATTTGCCAGAAGGGCACTATTTTGTGGCATGACCACCAAATATGTATCATGGTGCCTTTCGCAGCATTGCATCTCCAACATTGGTCTGACACAGTGGGGAACATTTTATGTAGTGTTGAAGGTGTTTTGTACCACCTGAAGAGTATTTTTTTGAAATTTTCGATATGATTGGTGCACTTGGTATATTTAACGGCAATATTGGCTAATTGGGACCATTTAGGTAGTGGGAGCGTTATGTCTAGGTCTTGTTCCCATTTTTGGATATGTATCGGTTTAGTGGGCCCTTCATATCATATTAAGTGGCATATTAAAGAATCTCACCAAACTGGAATATATATTTAAGTAAATATTGCCCTTTTACATCTCTTGCCTTGAGCCACCATTTTGTGATGGTCTGTGTGCTGCCTCAGAGATCACCTGACCAGAAATACTTCAACTCTAACTGTAACAGGAAGAAGTGTGGAAGCAAAAGACACAACTCTGTCTGTTAATTGGCTCATGTGACCTAGCATGTATGGTTTGTTGGTATGTTTGTGAGTACAGTGAATCCTACGATCTCAGGGGGCGGCCCTTATTTTTTAAAATGGCAATTTTCTATTTATGATTACCCAATGGCACATACTACTAGAAAAGTATATCATTATGAAAATGGTTTATTTACATGAAGCAGGGTTTTACATATGAGTTGTTTTATGCAATATCTTTTTATAGAGACCTACATTGTTTGGGGGGTATAGTTTTCCTTTAATATGCCTGTGAATGGCCACCTTTAGGCTTAGGTTGATATTTCATACTAGTCATTTAAATTCTATAAATGTTATATTAAAAGGAGAACCTTAACCAGATATATTTTTCACATATAAATTAATCTTGCCTTAGGGGCCGATTCACTAAATTCGGGTGAAGGGTTAGAATAAAAAAAACTTCGAATTTCGAAGTTTTTTTTGGGTACTTCGACCATCGAATTGGTTAAATTCGATCGAATTCGATCAAAGTCGAACGAAATCGAACGATTCGAAGTAAAAATCGTTCGACTATTCGACCATTCGATAGTCGAAGTACTTACCCTTTAAAAAAAACTTCGACCCCCTACTTCGGCAGATAAAACCTACCGAAGTCAATGTTAGCCTATGGGGAAGGTCCCCATAGGCTTGCTCAGCTTTTTTTGATCGAAGGATTTTCCTTCGATCGTTTGATTAAAATCCTTCGAATCGTTCGAATCGAAGGATTTAATCGTTCGATCGAACGAAAAATCCTTCGATCGTTCGATCGAATGTTTAGCGCTAAATCCTTCGACTTCGAATATCGAAGTCGAAGGATTTCAATTCGAGGGTCGAATTTCGAAGTATTTTTAACTTCGAAATTCGACCCTTAGTGAATCTGCCCCTTAGTGTATCATATGCTGCTATAACTAATTTTTATTGCTTCTTAAAATACCTATTATTACCTGTTGTAACTCATTTTGTTGTTCTGTTCATCTTGGTGGTTAACATTGTGTATCTCTATAACTACTCTTATCGCTCCAAGTACTAACTACAGGTATGGGATCTGTTATCCAGAATGCTCGGGGCCTGGGGGTTTCTGGATAAGGGGTCTTTGCATTATTTGTAGCTTCATGTCTTAAGTCTACTAAAAAATCAAATAAATATTAAATAAGCCCAATAGGCTGGTTTTGCCTCTGATAAGGATCAAGTACAAGTTGCCATTATATTATTACACAAAAAAAGGAAATCATTTTTAAAAATTTGGATTATTTGATTATAATGGAGTCTGGGAGATGGCCTTTCCATAATTCTGAGCTTTCTGGACAACGGGTTTACGTATAATGGATCTAATAACTGTACTACTATACTTCTGCTTCACAATGCTTTTTATTCTGTACAATCTGTATTTTCAACAATAATCTTATGCAGACCCCCAATGTGTCTATATAGAAACTGTAAGATAGTGATATTTTACAGACCTAATGGTATAGTGACTGGTGTCTTAATCGCTTTGAGGTTCTTCTCACAGTCCACAAGCTTCTTCTTAAGAATTTCCATGTCCTTCTGGGTTCTGAGAACATTGTTTTTGTCCATAGTTTCTAGTTGCCCAACTATCTTCGAGATATTCTTCACCTAGAAAAAGATGCAAATTCACAGTATATAATAAAGGCAGGGTCTCAATAATGGTGGGTCTTAGTCCAATGGCTGCCTTGCCAATCCTTATTGGGCTGAAAGCTTCCACTGAATCATTCATTTTCATGTACAAATTATTTCAAAGCTCAAAATAAGTAGACCTCTCACTCATCTCATATAATCATATCAAATACTACAGCAAAACATGATTAGGGTTACTTCTCCTTTACATATCTTGTATCAGGAAAATGATTTAAGAGCTAATTTATGATATAAATAGGTAGCTGTTACATGCAGATGCAAGGGGTGCTATTTTGCGTACCGTTGTACCCAATTCCTAGACAAAAAATGGGTTAAATTACAAGTGAACTATTTGCATACATTTTACATCCCTACCCCCTTTTAGAAAGTTCTGTAGGTATGCAATAAGTCACATGTTCTTACATAGGAGCTAATTTACTAAAAAAAAGGCAAATTTGAACTAGTGGCAACAAAAGAAATATTTGCTTTCATTGATTTCCCTAACTGGAAACAGAGTGGTTATTTTAATTGGCTGGTGAGGTGCATATTTGTCCATTGTTGATAAATGAGTCTGATACATCTGATTGCATGAATTACTAGATAGTCAATTGCCATAACTTATAACTAAACATCATTTTAAAGCCTTATAGCCTTTCTCCATTCTCTTCCCTCCCAACAATATCTATCCCCTTCAACGTCTGTAATCATTCCATAAAATATCTCAGTTTTCAAGATGGCTTCTAATATTTTATATTAGTTACCTCTGAATGTAAATTGTCAACATGAGTGGCGTTTCCTTTAAGCTTGGTCTTTAGTTCATTAACAAGTCTTTCCATTTCCAGTAACTCCTTTCTGAGCAGTACATAGTTGATCTCCACCAGGGCCTCCGGACGCATTTTCTCCAGACGTTCCAGTCGCAAGGTAAAATTAATGATCCTGTCCAAGTATGATTCTAATCTGATTTCTTGCTCTTCTAACTATAAGAAAATGAGTGTAAATATAATTATACAGCTTCTCCTATGATATTCAGATTTGTGCAGAAATTAGGATTTAAAGTATATATCATTACATTCTTAATAATGTAGAATGACAAGCAGAAAAATATAATATTGAGATAATCCTAATTTAATAGGACTGTGACAGCTGCTAAATTTGGTTGATATGCTGTTTTTGTTTTTCTATTTTCTTCTTCATTTGTTAGTGTTGGGTAAAAACTGTTTCTACTGTGTCCAAAAAAGAGCGGCAATTGACTACAAATTAACTAAAACTATACAAATATGATTGAAAAATGCACATTCCCTGGTCCCCTGTCTCTAAAGTTAACTAGTATGTATGCAAGTGCATTACAAAAACAGGGGTTTTTAGTTATGATACAAAAATGGGGGGTTTTGGGAGCACTCCAAGGCTAAGTAAAAACATATAGACACAATTTGTATATATATATCTATATATACAAAATATATAGATTCAAAAAATCGATAGAAAGCAATAAGAATCAGGACTAAGGTTAAGCAATGTTAGAGGTACGTGCCTATCGCACCCCACCTTTCAACCCTAGTGATGGACAAATTTGGGGCCTTTTGCTTCGCCGAAAAATTCGCAAATTTCCTGCGAAATTCGTGAAACGGCAAAAAATCTGCGAAACTGTGCTGGCCTCTAGTTTTTGACACCGCATCCGTTTTTTTTTTACGCCGGCATCCATTTTTATGATGATGGTGAATTTTATTCGTAAATTTATTCGCCGGTGGCAGAACGCAAGAATTTGCCGCAAATTAGCGCCTGGCGAATAAGTTCGCCCATCACTACTAGGGATGTGCTTCTTCTGCCTTCCCCTAGTTCTGGCCCTGATATCACACCACAATATCCTTAACTACTGTAACTTACTTACCTTTTGCATTTCATCTTCCACTCGGTTACCTAGCCTCTGAGTTTCATCTTCCAGAGCTGCTACCCTCTGAGCTGGGAAAGTTCTGT
Source organism: Xenopus petersii (assembly GCA_038501925.1). NCBI lineage: Eukaryota > Metazoa > Chordata > Amphibia > Anura > Pipidae > Xenopus > Xenopus petersii. The sequence goes on along the minus strand of CM076687.1, from coordinate 20,182,672 downwards.
CTGGTAGAACAATTTCACAGACACAGTGATCCTTTCCAGTGAGAACACCTGAAGCATTTTTGGTCACCTACAAATGAAAAGCATACATAAAATGTGTTCACTTTTGGCATAACAGTCAACAGATAAATGTTAGTGAAGCTCTGTGCAGCACATTATAATTAAAAAAAATAAAAATTGCTAATATAGTCATCAGATTACAGATGCAAGAATGACATAATAGAGATGCGGTTTAAAATTAAAGGCTTTTTTCAGAAGACAGGGGTCCCCGAAGTTTCTTACCCATGAGCAACATTCAGATATAAACAGAGTTACGGAGCAATGCAAGTATGACAATGTTCGTAGGTGGTGCAAAATAAGAGCTGTCATTGGATATTTGGTAGCCCCTAAGTGGACTGGCAGCCTACAGCTAAAATGTTCCTCCAAGCCAGAAATTCAAAAGTAAGCACCTGCTTTGTGGCCACTGGGAGCAACATACAAGGGGTTGGTGAGCAACATGTTGCTCACGAGCCACTTGTTGGGAATCACCGCTAACACTAGGAATAAAACTACTGTGCATCAGTCTATATCAGTCAATGTATAGGCTGGAGTTCAGTGTTTTAAAGGGGACCTGTCACCAAGACATAAAAAGTTATATAATAAAAGTTCTTTGAGAATTAAACATAAAACTTAATTTCTATTTTTTTATTAAAACATCAATACCTGTTTAAAAACAGGTATTGATGGGGCAGGCAATCCATTTCCATTCTGTATTTCCTAGATGTCACTGCACTCCTCTTATCCTCCCTCCTTCCTCAAGGTCTATCATTGTGTAGCCTGTGTATGGACATGTGCACTGGGTTTCCTCTGGTACATGCACAAGATTTCGGGGTGATACAATAATAGTGGCCACAAAATGGCGACTGCCTGCTTGATGTGATTGTGGATTCCCATACTAAAGGAAACAAGATTTAAATAATTTATATAGTGTAAGTAAAGTTTATTTTGCTCAACTAACATGATAGAAAATGATTTGGAATTATTTCTTAGGGTGACAGGTCCCATTTAATGGGCTTAATCCATCTGATCACGGCTTACACAGACAAACCCACAGCCAGATAGATCTTTTGTACTATCAAATAAGTATTAACTAGTTTCCCTTTATAAATCACTAAATGTCCCCTTTTATCCCCTGTCAGTACTTTTTCATCCAGGCCTCATGTTTATTATAGTGAGCACTCGCATATTTGAAAAATCACATCTAGTATAATAACTGGGTCTACATGAATTTAAATTGCCTCCACAAAAGATTAGTATCAAATGGAATGGAATATTTTGCAGTAACTATCACGTTTGGGGTGGAAAAACGCCACTACTTTTTAAATAATGGGCAGAATGTATCCTATACTACATATGCCATGGATATATATATATATATATATATATATATATATATATATATATATATATTGATATATATATATATATAATAAAATGGTGATTTTATCTAATAAAAGGTAATTGAAGCTTTTAAAAAAAAGTCTGTGGGGGGCATCAAAATGATTAAATTTAGCCTTTAGACCTCATATGGTCAAAGAGCTTTTCAATGACGGCTAATACCCTCATAATTTACATTAAAGGGTTTATTATATAGTATATAATCAGCCAATTTCACTATACAGAGCAGTATGATTATTAGGGAAATCTACATACACTCAGGTCATTTTATGGTGCAGCTTGTTGACTGTCAATTTATTGACAATCAGTACCATTATTCCACACTGAATAAATACACAGTACATGGGTATAGAGCCAAGTCCTCATTGTCAATGAATAGATAGCATTAAGCGTTATACTGAGGAGATAGTGCTCTGTCAATGTAAAATCAGCTTTTTTTTGGACAACATGCTACTTTGACATATCAAATACCTGTACGTACCAGTAAACAGACTCACAAGAAGTCATTTCCAAAGTAAGAGCAGTGGCAAAGTGCACTTTCGGACAAAAATCAGCATGTTTTTTATTCAACAATTCCAGCATAATTGTGAAAATGCTGCAAATGGTATCCACCACAATTGCACCCAGTGTGTCAAACGAATACAGTTGTGGTTACTTTTTGGCAAAAATCAGTGGCAAGTTGTGTCTAGCATTTACCCAAGGGGGGTTGTGCTACTTCCGGAACACATGTAGAAAATGTTTTTTGCATACTATTCACTTGGGGCACATTTACTATTGGTTGAATATGGAGGGTTAATTAACCCTCCATATTCGATCGTCGAAGTAAAATCCTTCGACTTTGAGTATCGAAGCCAAAGGATTTACCGCATATCCTGCGATCGAACGATCGAAGGTAAAATCGTTTGATCGAACGATGAAATCCTTTCGAAATGAACGATTCGAAGGATTTTAATCGATCGATCGAACGATTCTCCTTCGATCCAAAAAAGTTAGGAAAGCCTATGGGGACCTTCCCCATAGGCTAACATCGGTGCTCGGTAGGTTTTAAGTGGCGAAGTAGGTGGTTGAAGTTTTTTTTAAATAGACAGTACTTCGACTATCGAATGGTCGAATAGTCGAACGATTTTTAGTTTGAATCATTAGATTTGAAGTTGAAGTCGTAGTTGAATGTCGAAGGTCGAAGTAGCCAAAAAAATACTTTGAGATTCGAAGTATTTTTTATTCTAATTCTTCACTCGAGCTAAGTAAATGTGCCCCTTGGTCTTGTCTGGCTACTGTGGAAACACTGGAGCTACCGCCAGTTCCAGAGTAGTGGAAGCTTTAGGGTTCCGCAGCATCAGTAGGCAGTTATTGTATTTTTTAAACATTCAGTTGTAGTATACGGTATAAATATGAAACCAATGGATAAAAATGTAATTGGATTAAATTGAGTTTGTAAAGGTTATTTTTACGCACTACTACAGTTGCACTTACTTATAGGGAGCCAAGGCCATTTATAGAATTTTAGCACAGATTGTAGACCAGGCATGTCCAAAGTGCGGTCCAGGGGCCAATTGCACCGGCCCTCTGCCTCCATCATGAAATTAATCATTAATTAATGAATAAATAGGAATCCCATAGCAGTAATATTTGGGCACATTAGTGAAATGATCTGCCACTTGGTCTATACTGCTGCCTGTGTGCTGAAGTTGTTAGTAATAGACACGTACTGGAACGTAGTGACGCAATGTTTTCGCATACTTCTTTAGGGCTGAAGGTGTCAATAGATGTACTGATGTGCCAGTACAGTAAACTAAAGAAGTATGGTGTTACTACGTTCCAGTCAGTGTCTATTACACCTTCAGCACACAGGCAGCAGTATTGACCAAGTGGCAGATCATTTCACTAATGTGCCCAAAAATTACTGCTACGATTACTCGATTTAATGTTAATGGTTGAATGTTGGGCTGAATGGTTGGCCCCCACACATTTTCACCTCACCAAATCTGGCCCTCGTTGCAAAAAGTTTGGGCACCCCTGTTGTAGACAGTAAATAAGAAACAAGTTTGACTCTCTGATGCCCTAAACATGTAACAGGGCCTCCTGTCAAATACAAAGGGGCAAATTCCCTAAGTGGTGAAAATTGGCCATCAACGCCTTTGCAGCCATCGCAACAGTTTGCCAGGCATAAATTCGATAGGACAACGCCAATTCTCTGAAGTGCGAAGTTGCGTCCAGGGCACCAAACGCTGGCGAATTTTCACTAGCATTACTTCGGCAAACAAATCAAAAAGATGAGATATCGTTGCCTAATTTGCATACGGTGGAAAATGATAAAGTTGAATGGACGTATATGTCGCAGCAAATACATTACATTACACAAGTTCAAGGAACTTAATAAATAAAATAAAGTTGTTATAATGCCATACACATGAGCACAGTGTATAGTTTATGTTCCATATGTTAGAAAATGGAGGGGGGAACCCGGTTACGCAAAAAAATTTTTATGGACCATTGCAGGCTATCACATTGGCAGCGTTTTTTGGGGGAAAAAATTTTGCACTAAAGATTGAGGAAGTCAAATGCACTCCATTGCACTTTGCCTGATCTGAGCTGGTGAAGGCAAGTCTGGCAAATGAGGTAACATTCAGTAAAATTCACATCTTAGTAAATTTGCGGAGTTACGTCCATTCGCCAGAATGAAAATTTCCCTGGTGTGTGCGAAGTAATGCTAGCGTCTATCTCCTTCGCTAGCGAAGTGGCGCCTGCGCCCATTAGGAAATCGGTGAAATTCCGAAATGACGTCACGCTGGCGTTAGTCACTTCGCCCTTTAGGGAATCTGCCCCAAAGTATTTCTGTTTTTGTTCTAAGAATTCTGTGCCCTAAAAGAGTTGTAAGCCTTGCTCAGCCCCTTGTTACATTCCATCCATACATTTATACTTCATATACATTATTACAAACTTTTCCTTTAAGAACACAAACAGTGCTTAGAGGTTGATAACACAAATGTGAAAATATTTAATTTAAACTAATGATTAATTCTAATGATACCGTCTTTTTTATCTGTCTAAATCCAATGTAGATTCAGTTAAAGAAATGACCCTGAAAAGACAACTGAATATATACTAAACATCATACATATTATACAGGAATGATTTATACAGAGCATGTGTAGAAGTTGGATGGGTATAAGTGGGGAATAATCGATACTTACAAAGCTGGCAGCAGTGTGCAGTAGGAAGAGGATCAGGATGCAGGAAAACATCATTTCTGGTGCTTCTCTGTAACATGCCCAGGTTTATATAAAGGGTACACACCTACCTACACCCCCATTCTTGTTTGGGCTTTCTTATCTTAATCTCTTAAAGAGTGAGTGTTAATGGAATAGAATGATATGGGCAATAAGATCGGATTCCTAATCACTTGGAATTAGTGATGATTAATATAATCCTGTGGTTGTTGCCAAGGATTATTTGTTGTGTGTGTTTCCGGAAATTTGTTGTATGAAATACAGTGAAGACAAAGAATTCTGTATAATAGACACAATGTTGAGAAACATTTGGCTTTTGAGAAGACCCAGTAAGTATGCCTGGAACAGAGAAAAGCCTCTAGGTGTCAATAGCATTAATAGCTGTTTATTGGACACCAATACAGACTGTACAGAACACGCTTTAATGCATAATCAGGAGGTCATTTTTAGTGCTTGTCTTAGACGTTCCAAGACGCTATCTGTGATATCCATGACTAAATGAATGTTGGCAAAGCAGACATGGTATTGGTTATTACAGAATTCCCATTGGCATTTTAAACTTCTAAAGAGGTATTACTAAAAAAAAGAATTTTATACCCGGTTAAATGAAAATAATGTTCATCACTGAAAAAACTTTACTTACATTTAGGGAGGCATAAAATCCTCCTTTTTTGGATTTGGCAAAATACTAAATCAGAAAATCAGCAAAGATTCAGCCAAAATCCAAACCAAATACATATCGTAATATTCAAATTTGAGAAACATTTTTAAAAATGCTGCTTTCAGATTAACAGAGCTTTAAAGTCACCTGAATTGTGGCTGAGGACTTAAAATTCAGCCAGACATATGAGCATAGGACGCACTTATATATAAAATAATACACAAATTACTTTCTCTCGTTGCTTTGTGGACACCCCAATATACTGTTTTAGAAACTCTGTAGAAATATTTGACAGATTACAGATTAACATCTTTTAGAACTGTAACACTATCTAACATATGGTCTTTTGACCTATTGTATTATTATAACTGGCTATCATGCTTATGTTACAGTACGAAGGTTTTCTGAATACACTTAGGGGCCGATTCACTATGGGTCGAATATCGAGGGTTAATTAACCCTCGATATTCGACTAGGAACTAAAATCGTTCGACTTCGAATATCGAAGTCGAACGATTTAGCGCAAATCCTGCGATCGAACCATAGAAGGATTATTCCTTCGATCGAACGATTAAATCCTTCGAATCCAATCCATCGATTCAAAGGATTTTAATCCAACGATCGAAGGAATAACCTTCGATCAAAAAATCCCAGGCAAGCCTATGGGGACCTTCCCCATAGGCTAACATTGACTTCGGTAGCTTTTAGCTGCCGAAGTAGGGGGTCGAAGTTTTTCTTAAAGAGACAGTACTTCGACTATCGAATGGTCGAATAGTCGAACGATTTTTAGTTCGAATCGTTCGATTCGAAGTCGAAGTAGTAGTCGAAGGTCGAAGTAGCCCATTCGATGGTCGAAGTAGCCCAAAAAACACTTCGAAATTCGAAGTTTTTTTAATTCGAATCCTTCACTCGAGCTTCATGAATCGGCCCCCTAAATATTCTTCTACAGTAGAACTAAAATGTAATTTATTAGTAATTCTAATTGTAATTGTGTAATGAAGCTGTCTTTCACACATAATCACGGTCTCATTAAAGATTAAGAAATATAAGGTGACTGTTAACCATAAATTCATTTAACTGCCGTAATTCATGGCCCCCAAGAAAAAAGATAAAACATACTCAAACTGATAACTCATTCAAACACATGTGGGATTTTGAACTACATTTAAATTCCCCCCACAATGTAGTTTTTTTCACAGAATTCTAGAGATATTGGTGCAAATTTACTAAAGGGCGAAGTGACTAATGCTGGCTAAAATTCGCCCGCGTGACGTCATTTCGGAACTTCGCTGATTTACTAATGGGCGCTGGCGTAACTTCGCTAGCGAAGGAGATGGACTCCAGCAGTACTTCACACCCTAACGCCAGACTACGGGGTGCTAATCCATAGGTGACTCCCCATAAGGGTCTCCATATCAAATTGCAAATATTAAAAATAATTGATAGCACACCCGATTTGAAAGGGTCTTCCTCAGGGGCACAAAATAAACAAAAAATTAAAAAAGCTGCCTTTTTGATTTTTTGTTTATTTTATGCCCCTGAGGAAGACCCTTAAGGTCGAAACGCGTTGGGCTCACCTTTTTATTTTTAATTATGTTTTGTATATTACTTTTGTTTATTTTTTTCTTCTTTTTGTAATAAATTCAGTTTGCTTTTCAAATCGGGTGTGCTATCCATTATTTTTAATATTTGCAATAATAGGACTTGGTCAAAATATAGTTGACATTTTTTCTAAGTCCCAAAAAATGCAAGCGTCTTTTACTTTTTACAGGGTGATAGGCTGCAAAAGATCGTCATTTTTTTGGGGGTACCCGGCTTCCCCCCTACATTTCCTAACATATGGCACATAAACTATACACTGGGCTCATGTGTAGGGCAATATAACAACTCTAGTTTATTTTATTAAGGTTCCCTGGGCTTGCGTAATGTATTTGCTGCAACATATACGTCCATTCAACTTTAACTTCCCGCAGTATGCAAATTAGCCAACACTAGTGTAACTTTGCTTTGCTTGACGCAACTAGTGCAACTTCGCAAGTGTTCAGCACCCTGGACGCAACTTGGATTTTCGTGAATTAGCTCTGTCCTGGCGAATCTACATCTGCCGACGTGTTGCGATGTCAGCGAAGCCGTCGCTGACGCAATTTCGGAGGTAAGTAAATTTGCCCCATTGTTGGCACAATGGGCCAATTCACTTGGAGCAGCTTCCTCTGTGCTGCATCTACTGCAGGGGTGTCCAAAAGGTAGATCCGGATGTATCAGGGGTGTATCGGGATCTACCAGTAGATGTTGGTAGATAGAGTAGTAGTTGGTGATCAGTAGATCTCAAGACACTGTCAACAAACAGCTTCACTAAATGACCCTTCTGTTTTATTCTTTTCATTCCGATACTTCTTCTGTCAAGGTTACATAAGAAATAGTTGTTTGTTAAATATAGCAATATAAATTCTCTTATAAATCAATATAATATTTGATTCATATTTTCCATGGAACAGAATGCTAACAGTAATATTATGGATGTAGATCAGAATGGGACAACATCACAAGGAAACTTCGGGCAACTTCGGAAAACGAAGGGATCCGAGTGCCATCCTGCCGGCGATTTAGATTCTAGCTGGCGGGAAGTTCGGGGAGATAAGTCGCCCGAAGGAGAGGGGTTTTGACGCAGAGCGACTAAATCTCCCCGAATCTCCACGTGTGTCTCTGCCTTAAAAGTAGACCCTGCATAAGTATGGACACTCCTTATCTATTGCAGTTGCATCTGATTCACTATCTAATTCACAAGTCTGTCTGGTGTCATTTCCAGTGTTTGCCATGCTAGTGAGGTCTGCACACACTCCTTTAGGTGCAAGTGTGTGAGCCTTTTGACTCAGTGCATGAAAGGAACCCTTGAACTATCGCCTGGTCAGAAAGTGGCAGTAGTTCCAAAGGTACTTTTTAATGAAAGGGGTTTTATACACAATTCACTGTGGGGGAAAAGGGGGGAAAGCACAAGCTGTGAACTGCAGTTGAGAACAGAGCCAGGCCAGGCCCCGTAGGCCGTAGGCAACCTGCCGACTGGGCGTGCGCGCATTTGCGAATAGACGCGTGCTTTCACAAGCGGACAATCCAGCAGAGATGGGACCAGACTAGGAGGCTCCAAGTACAGAACAACATTTCGGGGGGTTTGCACCTGATGAAGGGAGGTGCAAACCACAGAAACGTTATTCTGTACTTGGAGTGGTAAAACTGGCTAAAATAAAGGATTATTTGCACAGCAAGAAGTGGTGAAGTGCTTGCCTTTCCTGCGAAAATTTGCTGAAGGCACCCATGACAACCACCATTTATGAGAAATTGTCATGACCTAAATGTTCTAGGTTTTGGTGAGCAGCTATACAAGATTGACAGCTTGTGACTACCCCCACTGAGCTCATAATGCATACATTTAGCTGAATTTCTTAACTTCTGTAATATGAGGATTTATCTGAAAATCAAATATTTAATTGTGCCCCACTTATATAAATGGGATTATGGGATTAATACTAGGACACTCATCAGGAAACTGGTATCTGACCCTCTCCAATTAACTCACACCCTTAATATGACACCTAGGTGCTTTTCTTCATATACCAGGTTCAAGCTTTCTGCTTAATGTGTAACCCCTTTCATGCCAGTACAGATTCGAAGTAGTAATAATGAGATTCATTGTTTTGATGCAGGAACTTCAGTATCGCTGTTTTTCTTCAGCTGTGAATGGCTCCAGGATCTTTATGTTCTAATAAAATGTAAACTCAAGGGGTTTGTGGTTTACTGTAAAGTACTGCATGGTTGCATATAAGAATTGTTTCTCAAGGAGATCTTCTGTTTTATTTTGCTATAGGGGGTATAGGGGGTTGTTTAGTGGTATACAGGGCATGTTCATAAATAAGCAAGTAATGCATTTGTATATAATATATATATATGTATACATATCTACAGGGAATGCACAGTTATTTACTGAGAATAATAAGGTTATTTATTATTATTATTAATAAGGTTATTTACTAAACTCTGAATGCAAAATGAAGCAGATAACAGTGCTGCTCCAGCTGAATTCTGCACTGAAATCCATTTCTCAAAAGAGGAAACAGATTTTTTTTACATTCAAATTTGAAATCCAACATGGGACTAGACATATTGTCAATTTCCCAGCTGCCCCAAGTCATGTGGCTTGTGCTCTGATAAACTTCAGTCATTCTTTACTGCTGTACTGCAAGTTGGAGTAATATCAAAAAAACTTTGAATTCTAAAAACTTAGCCAAATGTTGGCTATAGGTTCTAGGAGGTCCCCATAGGCTAACATAATATAATATATATACATAATATATCAATTCAGCAGGTTTAAGGTGGCAAAGTGGCGAAGTGTCGTAGTTTTTTAAAGAGATAGTACTTTGATTTTTTGAATGGTCGAATATTCAAAGTTTTTCAATTCGAATCGAAGTCAGGCACCCTAGGCAAGCCGAGCAATAGCGGCGCCTGTGGGAATCTGTGCATGTGCGAATCTACACTCGCGTGTACATGTGCGAACCTGCGCTCTCGTGCGCATGCGCGAAATGGAGTTTGAGCGCATGCGCAAAAGCGAAAAAGACGCGATAACAACCAGACAGTCGGGCAGCGAAGGGAACCGGACTTTGGGTAGGCGACAGAGGAGGTACGTGCCTGGCGCCCCCCCAGCTTTGCGCCCTAGGCACGTGCCTACTCTACCTACCCCTAGTTCCGCCCCTGACTCAGAGGCCCATATAGTCCTCCGGTAGCCCACTAAATAGTGACTGTCTATGGCATACCTCCCAACTGTCCCGTTTTGAGCGGGACAGACCCGCTTTTGACAGCTCAACCCGCTGTCACAGATTTGTACCGATAAGTCCCGGGTTTCTCTTTGATCTGCTGCACTGAACAGCCAGAAACAGATACAAAAAAGTTTCTAACTTAATTGTTTATTGGCAGAGGGCCCAGAGTAGATACTTGACATACTTCTGTGACAGTTTGATAAGAACTTAAGACTCACAGCTTAAAGGGCAATTCACCTTCATTTGCAAAACTGTAATAACATACAACAACCACAAAAATATGTTTTATGTCAAAACCTGCCAAATTATGTAAAATGAACATGGTAATCAGGGGGTGTGGTCGCAAAAATCGGGCGCGACCAAACAATTGTTGGGAGGTATGCTATGGGACCTTACAGCAGCCGCAGTCCGGGCCTGACTTGAAGATCAAATTGATTATCTCTTATACGGACGATATTGAGTGTACCAACATGGCAGCCCTAGCCATCAGTGTTCAGCTTTATCATCCTCGTTAGACATGGTGTTGCCATAGGAAACAGCTATCCTCGGTTTCTATTGGACATTTAGTGTCACCGCCCAGTCGATGTCAGCAAATGAGTGTTGCTAGAAGCTATTTCGCTCATTTTATTGATTAGCGTTCCCTGTGTGTCTTAGCCAATCAGCGTGTGACTGTGTTGCGCAGGTCGGGAGGCCGGTGCAGCCATTTTGTTCACCCTCGGTGGAGACCCGCGTATTTGGGAAGCAGGCAGCGTCGACGATGGGGGATCACCACGCACAATACCACCGGGGAGGATATCCTCCAGGGCCGCCTAGAGACTATCGCAGGGAAGGGGAAGGCCGCTGTAAGGACTGCAAAGCTGGGGATAGACAATGGCGGGCAGGTCTTGAATCGGGGGGGATGTGCAAAGAATGGGGCTATGTGGGATGTGTTTGATTAAAAGCAAATGTCGCTAAAGCAGAATGTGTGGGAAATGAACGATTTTGAAAAGCTCTGTAGTCGGGATTTATAGGCCGGGCGGTAGATTTCAGTAAGGCCGGGGGGAGCGGCTGGGGCTTATTGTGGTATCAGGGCGAGTAGTGATGGGGCAGTAATAGAGAGTCATTTGTGTTCTATTCTGCACTGTCCAGTTTATTTTCTATATTGTGAGCCCTGTTCTTCTTTGCTGGCGCCTCCACGCATTTAAGCTGCTTAATACTATTCCCTCATACTTCATTCTATCCTACGTTCCATAATGTAATGGACCTTAAACATGTGATGTCAATGATTCTCCTGCTGTGTAAATTAGGGATGCAACGAATCCAGGATTTGGTTCGGGATCGGCCTTTTTCAGCAGAATTCCGATTCAGCGGAACCGAATCCTAATTAAGAGTGGGGAGAGAAAATCACATGACTTTGTCACAAAACAAGGAAGTTAAAAATGGTTTCCCCTTCCCACCCCTAATTTGCACATGCGGATTTGGTACGGTATTTGCCCAAGTCTTTTGCGAAGGATTCAGGAGTTCGGCCGAATCCAAAATCGTGCATCCCTAGTATAAATGCACCCAGTATGTTCATTTGTTATGCAGTAACATACCTCCCAACTGTCCCGTTTTGAGCGGGACAGTCCCTCTTTTGACAGCTCTACCCCCAGTCCCTCATTTGTACTTGAAAGTCCCGATTTCTCTGCACTGAACAGCATATAAGATACAATGTTTCTAACTTAATTGGCTCTTGGCAGAGAGCCCAGAATCCATACCTAAGGGTAAGTCCACACTGGGCGTTTTGGGGAGATTTGGTCGCCTGGCGACTAATCATCTTGTTTTTGCGGCGACTTCCTCGTGAGGCAACTTCAGAAAAGGAACTGCCGCGTGTGATTAGCGCCGGCGTTTTTTCGTGTTAAGCCGGTGCAGAGTGAGGGAAGGCATTTGGGAAGATTGGTCACCGCAAAAACGAGGCGATTAGAAGCGCCCAGTGTGGACTTACCCTAAGATACATTTGTAGCAGTTTTAAATAAGATAAGACGTTCGACCCACAGCTTAAAGGAAAACTATACCCCCCCAAACAATGTAGGTCTCTATAAAAAGATATTGCATAAAACAGCTCATGTGTAAAACCCTGCTTCATGTAAATTAACCATTATCATAATATACTTTTCTAGTGGTATGTGCCATTGGGTAATCATAAATAGAAAATTGCCATTTTAAAAAATAAGGGCCGCCCCCTGGGATCGCAGGATTCAATGCACTCACAAACATACCAACAAACCATACATGTTAGGTCACATGAGCCAATTAACAGACAGAGTTGTGTCTTCCTCACTTCTTCCTGTTAGAGTTGAAGTATTTCTGGTCAGGTGATCTCTGAGGCAGCACAGATAGTCACGAAATGGTGGTTCAAGGCAATGTAAAAGGGCAATATTTACTTAATGCCACTTAATATGATATGAACTATCTGTTGCTTAAGTGTTCATTTTGGGGGTATAGTTTTCCTTTAAAGGGCAATTCACCTTCATTAGTAAAACTGTAATAAAACATAAAAGCTGCATAAATGTGTTCAAACTTTAATAACATGCCAAATTTTGTAAAATGGTCATGGTAATTAGGGGGTGTGGTTGCAAAAAGGGGCGTTGTCAACTTTTTTCCATTTCCAATGCATTAACCCCAGGGAATGTGTACTCGTTTTCTCTACATCACCAGCCTTGCCCAACCCTACCTATAATGTCTTTTTTTTTTTTTTCCGTAATCAAGTTTTGTTTATTAAGCAAAAATACAATACAATACGTAACATTGGTCATTCAAGTGACATCATGAATTGCAAAAAAAAATTAAGCAAAGAAATAGCAGATTCACATATATCATAATGACAGTAAACCTCAAATTCTATCAATAGTACGTATCATATAGTTAAGTAATTTGTAAAACAAATAACATTTTGTCGCTGCATCAATTTTCCAGCATCAGAACCATAGGTAAAGAGAAATTTTGTGGTTAGCCACATAACCTACCTATAATGTCTTGTTTTTGTTTTTATTCCAGTACATTCCAATGTATTTAGCTGCCTGCACGATACACTCCTAAACTAATACGAGTTGTCAAATTACACTTAATCTAAGCAGCACTTATTTCCCGATGTGCATTTGTTCTGTAACATCCAGGACATGTGTCTCATGTCCTGTATTCTCTGAACAAGAAGCCACTCCTCAGTCATCCTAAAATGCAGTTGGAAATTGTTCTGTTTACACAATTACTTTGTTGTACACAGAACTAACAGCATTCCCCCACTCAAACAAATTAACTCTGAATATGAAATAGAAAATAAAAGACCAAAATGCTTTTCAACTGAACTTCATTTTTGGACTTAAAGGAGAAAGAAACCTGTTATATTAAAATCCCCTACCCTACATAGACCCCCCTCCCTGCTCCCCAGCCTAGGTGTTACCCTTGGTAAATGCCCCTAACTCTTTACTGACCCCTCATTGCAGATTCAGCGCATCGGAGTTCACGGGCGCCATCTTCTTCTCTCCGGTAAACTTTGTATCTTCTGGCGCTTCGGCAATTTCTGACTTTCCGCACATGCGCAGTTGTTAAAAAACTGTCAGGTTGCGGCAACTGTGCATGCGCCCATACGGTGCTTATTTCATGAAGATTAACGAAGTGAGGAAGATGGCTCCCGTTTAATCTGACGCCCTAAATCTGCAGCAAGGGGTAAGTAAAGATTTACGGGCATTTACAGAGGGTAACATCTAGGCTGGGGGGGGGGAGCAGGCAGTGAGTCTATGTAGGGTAGGGGATTTTAATATAAAGGGTTTGGTTCTCCTTTAAAGGGGACCCATCACCAATAAAAATGATTCAAAATACTATTTTATCACATTAGTCGAGCAAAATTACCTTTAATTACAATATATACATTATTTGAATCTTGTTTCCTTCAGTCTGGGAATTCATAATTATAGCAAACAGGCAGGCGCCATTTTGTGGACACTGTTATTAAAGGAGTTGTTCACCTTGAAACAACTATTTTTTTTCCAATTACTTTCTATTTTATATGTGTCATCTGTTTTCTAATATTGAAGTTTAAAGTGTCTTCATGTTCTAAAGCAGCTCTGAGAGGCCCGACCCTGTAAACTGTTTTAAATTGATACATTTAGTTGATACATTTCTTGTGTCCCTTCTGAGTAGAATCTCTGGGTTTTATTACAGGCACCTGTTAGAATTGGTACAATAGTTGCTAATACTCCAGAGATGCTGCTGAGAAATGTATCCACTAAATGTTGCAAATTGAAACCGTTTAGAGTTTGCACCTGAATTACTGAGTTGCCAGACTGAAACATCAGAGATTTTTCAACTTCAAACTTAGATTTTGGAAAAACAGTAAAAAAATAAATAATGGAAAGTAATTGAAAAACGTCTTTATTTCTGGGGAACAATCTGAAAACAACTGAACTGAAAAAGTGTTTGGAAGGTGAACAACCCCTTTAAGGCAAGCCTTTCATCATCTCAGAATCTTGTTTGTGCACCAGAATGGGGGACCTGATGTGCATCCCCATGCCCTGGCTGCACAATTAAATGGTGAAGAGAACGGGGAAATGTGGGGAGAGCAGTGACATCGAGTAAGTGCTGAATGGAAAGTGAAAGTAATTGTCTGCCCCGCCTCTATGCTCTAAGGCATAGAGGAGGGGCAGACAATATTTGATTGACAGCTGAGATTTTTAAATGAGCTTACAACAGATATGAATGCTTGATACTGTCAAGGAAAAAAACATTTTTTTCAAAATGAATCTGTTAATAGTGCTGCTCCAGCAGAATTTTGCGCTGAAATCCATTTCTCAAAAGAGCAAACAGATATATTTTTATATTCAGTTTTGAAATCTGACATGGGGCTAGACATTTTGTCAATTTCCCAGCTGGTCATGTGACGTGCTCTGATAAACTTCAATCACTCTTTACTGCTGTACTGCAAGTTGGAGTGATATCACCCCCTCCCTTTTCCCCCCCAGCAGCCAAACAAAAGAACAATGGGAAGGTAACCAGATAGCAGCTCCCTAACACAAGATAACAGCTGCCTGGTAGATCTAAGAACAACACTCAATAGTAAAATCCCATGTCCCACTGAGACTCCTTCAGTTACATTGAGAAGGAAAAACAGCAGCCTGCCAGAAAGCATTTCTCTCCTAAAGTGCAGGCACAAGTCACATGACCAGGGGCAGCTGGGAAATTGACAATGTCTAGCCCCATGTCAGATTTCAAAATTGAATATAAAAAAATCTGTTTGCTCTTTTGAGAAATGGATTTCAGTTCAGAATTCTGCTGGAGCAGCACTATTAACTGATGCGTTTTGAAAAAAACATGTTTTTCCATGACAGTATCCCTTTAATGAAAATTAGAAATTGGATTTCATTTAATTTGAAAAGGACTTTTACTATACAGCTTTTCGTGTCTGGTTGACAGGTCCATGTAAAAAAAAAACAAAAAAAAACTCTCCATTTCCATATAAACTGCTGTCTGCATGCTGGGCATTCCTAGGAAGAAGACATTTGAGTGCCAAAATGAGGCATATGTAGCTTGGTTAGCAGAGGGCCTAAAATAAAGACAACCTATAAAAAAAAAACTATATATAATATATTCTATATTAAGGTATAGGTATAATCTTATAAAGGACATGTAACCCCCCCAAAAAAATATATTATCCGTTAACAGCCTCTTTAGATAATTGCCACTCTGGTTATTAAAAGGTTAACCGTAAGGCTGCAGTATCCCCTTAGTCACTTCTTCTACTCTTCTAACCCACTCTCCCCTCCTCCCTTAGGAATTTATTTTGGCTCTTGGCTCATGAGCATGCTCAGTTCGTCTCAGCTCAGATTACTAAACACAACCTCCAGTCTAACAGCCAATGAAGAGAGAGCATTGTTAATTCCCATAGAATCTCTAAAGTATAGGCCCAACTGCCCAAGGAACATGCATTGATGCACACTACTGTATAAATGAAAGTGCAGCAAACTTTCATAGTTGCTGCGCAGTGACTGCAGCCCAAAATATGGCACCGTATTCCCAAAAATATAATTATTAAAAGAAAAACCTATCAGTATTGTTTGTTTCTCTTTGGCAAGAGTCAAATAATAAAAAAAAAAATGGGAACCAACTGGAAAGGTGAAATTACTCATTGAAATTGGCACTGAATGTTTTTGCTGTTGTTTTATCCTGCAATACCTCACCGGCATACTCTTATGGGTTATATTTGCCCAGCATTTCTTTTGATATAACATAATATCTCCACATTTATACATCACAAGGAGACCATTATTCCACTAATATGTATGTGCAATTCTGAGATAACAAAGGGGTTATCTAATGAAGAGTAAATAATAGCTAAAAAAATAAACTAATAGGATGCTGTGCCATATTTGGAAAGTGTTTACATTACACATTTCATTCAAATAAGAACAACTACAAGACTTGTAGACGGACTGAATAGAAAGATAAGCACTGAATGTAAGAATAATGATTAAACTGAAGCCTTTGTCATTCAGAGGAATAACTGATGAAAAACAATGAAAACTTTGCTTATAGTAGGCTGTCCTATAAAATAAGTTTTTTTCACGTTGAACTTCCTCTTTATGTATTTTGCTTGTCTTGCTGAAATCATTCTTCATTTTCTTCTGATTCCCAGTCTAGCAGTTTGGTCTAGTCTAGTAGCATTGCGAATATGCATATATAATGTTGCATACGGGTAGTTTTCTCAAACTGAGACTTGATATTCAATAAAAGAAATAGCGGGGCAAAAACATGAGCCATA
This sequence comes from Xenopus petersii, assembly GCA_038501925.1. Classification (NCBI taxonomy): domain Eukaryota; kingdom Metazoa; phylum Chordata; class Amphibia; order Anura; family Pipidae; genus Xenopus; species Xenopus petersii. Next base: position 20,165,770 of record CM076687.1, on the reverse strand, counting down.
AAATTGTATCCTTTAAGGGCATGTAAAGGCAAAAAAAATAAAATCCCATTTTTACTTTCTTTAACGAAAAAGAAACCAATCTCCAATATACTTTAATGAAAAAATGTGTACCTGTTTTTATAAGAAACCTGATTGTATGCAGTGAAATTCTCCCTTCATTTACTGCTGTGGATAGGAATTGTCAGATGGTCCCTAACTGCTGAGTAGGGAAACAATCATACTTATGAACAGCAGGGGGAGCCCCCGCCTTACTTCCCAGCCATGCAGAACACAAGCAGCTTTGTTTATGACGATCCCTAAGCAGCCCAGACCACACTGAGCATGTGCACAGTCTTAGTCTTGCAGAGGTGTTTCACAAAGTTACAAGATGGTGACCCCCCTGTAGCCAACTTTGAAAGCATAAATCATTTGTTTGATTAGGCTTGTGGTCAGGTCCGGACTGAGAATTAAAATAGGCCCTGGCATTTCAGGTACACAGAGGCCCAAACAGCCCCCACCAGCCCACTAAATACTGACTTTCTATGGCACCTTATAGCATCCCCTCTTGCATTTGCCAGAACCCACAGATTGCCAGTCCGGCCCTGCTTGTGGTGCAGTAAATTCATGTGTATATTTAGTATATAAAATACAGCATTTCTAGCCTTATTCTATTTTAGACTTTACATGCCCTTTAAAGGGGTTGTTCACCTTCCAAACACTACTCAGTTGAGTTGTTTTCAGATTATTCCCCAGAAATAGTTTTTTTCAATTACTTTCCATTATTTATTTTTTACTGTTTTTCCAAAATCTAAGTCTAATGTTCCTGTCTCTGGTGTTTGAGTCTGGCAGCTCAGCAATTCAGGCGCAGACTCTAAACTATAACAATTTTGCAACATTTAGTTGATCCATTTCTCAGCAGCATCTCTGGAGTTTAAGCAACTATTGTATCAATTCTAACAGCTCCCTGTAATGAAACCCAGAGATTGTGCTCAGCAGGGACAAACATAAGAAATGTATCAACTAAATGTATAAATTTATAACATTTTACTGGGTTGCGACCCCCCTCCCAGAGATGCTTTAGATAGAAGGTGAAAAATTACACTTTACGCTTCAATATTACAAAAACGGTGACACACATATAATAGAAAGTAATTAGAAAAAGTCGTTATTTCTGGTGATCTATCGGCAAACAACTAGTTGTTTGAAGGCGAGCAACCCCTTTAAAGGAACAGTTCAGTGTAAAAATAAAAACTGTTTAAATAGGCTGTTCAAAATAAAAAATGTTTCATATGGTTAGCTAAAAATGTAATGTATAAAGGCTGGGGTGACTGGATGTGTAACAAAGCAGAACACTACTTTTCAGCTCTCTAACGCTGAGTTAAGGGGGGCCACATGGGACATACCTGTTCAGTGAGTTTGCAATAGATATCTATTTACCACGTTTTTATTTTTACACGGAGCAATTTCTTTAATATTGTTTAATATTGCATTTTCTGTACAACTATGCAGTTGCTTTTGTGGAGAAACACTGTAGTGTAGATTTCTAATTACATGTCTTTCTCCCCCCCCCCCCCCCCAGATTATGGACAGCAGCCTTCAGAAAACTATGGAATGTCTGGTGGTTTTCCCCCATTCAGGCAGGAAGGAATCAAGCAAGAGCGAGATCAGGGCTATGAGCGCTATGATAGGAGACCTGCAGAGCCACCACCACCTCTCTTGCCAAATATCGGTACTATTTCTCTTACATTCTAAAGAAATGTTGCTGATTATTATTTTACACAAGCTGCTGTAGTGTATACTGAGCCCATGGCTACACAGCAGCTTGTTTAAACTATAGTAGTATTTATGTTATCTACTGTGTATCCTGTGCTTGAATGGCTGCCCCCATGGCTACACAGCAGCTTGTTTATATAAACTATAGTAGTACTTATCTGTTATCTACTGTGTATCCTGTGCTTGAATGGCTGCCCCCATGGCTACACAGCAGCTTGTTTATATAAACTAAATTAGTGTTTATGAAGCAAACACACCAGTTTTCCCTGTGCAGAGGAACAGTATATTTTATACACTTTCAGTTTTTTATAGTAAATTTTATTAAGCAAACACGCCACTTGTAGAACAGTATATTTTAATTACTTTGATGCACTTTGTTATTGGTGTTACTGTTCTTTTAACAACCCTTTTCTACCTTTGTCTTGTAGCTTTGAAAACCGAGTTTAAGCAAGAGCAACCAGATCCAGGTTATAGGGGGCCCAGTGCTGCTGGCAATCAGCCACCATTTCAAAACCGCAAGAGAGGATTTGAGGATCGGGGCCGTGGATATTATGAACACAGAGATGAAAGAAGGTATGTACTTCTTGCACATCAGGTGAGGTGAAGCACAAATAGCCCGTTTTATTATTAAAACATAGTCTTAAGTTGGCTGCACAAACAGGACCTTGGTGGGTCCCATCTGAATAAAAATTGGGAAATATAAATGCTGATGCTTTTGTGTCCAAGTTGACTGATCACCCCCATTGGCATTAGTAAAGTAAGATTGCTGGCCAATAACAGAATGTCTAAAGGATTGATAATCTGATAGGTCAAGTGTGTGATTGGTTAAATCTTTTCAGTGCAGCCATCCTTATTTGGCATTACTCCGCAATATCTAATATTGGTTAAAAATATGGCCATGCGTGTGCACCTTTACTGCAGCTACTTTAGCACTGTTGAGAGACTGCGCACGAAACATCCCCCTTCTAATAATACAGTTAAATGTTTTTGTCTTTTTACCTACAGAGGTCGATCACCACAAGCTGCTGGAGTTGATGATGATGACGTGTTTGATGAAAATTTTGTTGTTCTTGATAATTGTGAGTATAAGCACATAATTGTTTTTCATAGGTTGTGCCATGTAAAGCATTTTTGTTGCCTCTCCTTGCACCAGATCACATTCCATTTAGTTGAATAGGAGACATTATAAATACAATGGCACCTATTAAAGAGTGTGTAAAAACAAGGTGGTACTTTAAGTGTATTCAACTTAGTTTTTCTTGTTTTATGCTGCATATACAATTCTATATTAAAAATATTAAGGTAATTATTTGTGATATAGTTAATTGAAGTGGTAGCCTTTATTATGATGCAGACATTGATATTCAGAGACAATTTGCAATTGGTCTTTTGATTTTTTTAAATATTTTTTTGTGGTGATTATTTAGCTTTTTGTTCAGCAGCTCTCCAATTTGATATTTTAGCATCTACCTGGTTGCTAGGGTCTTTACTCTAGCAACTAGTAATATATAATATAGTTTAAATCTACAGATCATAAAGCAAATTTTAGCTTATCCATTAGTATATGCTTTTATATTTGAAACACCACTTTTTATACTTAAATACATGCTCGTTTTGATTAAGATCAATTAGTGCCTGATTCCCAGGTTGTTGTGTAACATGCACATAACACAAATACTGGTGTGTTACATGGCGGAGCTCACCCTTGTTGACGGCTCCTCTCTGGTCGCAGCTCGCGCGAGATCCCGGTATCTCCTTGCCGGCTTGTACTGCACTTCCAATATCTCGCTTACACAGGCGCTGATCCAAGAGGGGAGGCTCCAATAATATCAATATATTGTGTAACATGCCAACAATTATTCTCATTCTTCCTTAGACAATAGTGATCTGCATTTCAAGCTTGATAAAGATCGAACTGTGGGCTACCCGCTAACAATGGAAGGCTTTGCTTACTTGTGGTCAGGGGCCAGAGCTACTCATGGAGTCAACAGAGGTAGAGTTTGCTTTGAGATGAAGGTAAATAATCTCTCTCTAGTTCAGAAATATTCAGAAAACTTAATGGAATTTCTATATTTGGATTATGTGTTGTATTTTTTCTTTAGGTCACTGAAGAAATGTCAGTGGGCCATTTGCCCTCCAGTGAGCCAGATCCACATGTGGTCCGTGTGGGGTGGTCTCTAGATTCATGCAGCACCCAATTAGGTGAGTTCTGAAAAAATGTTAACTGACAAATTAAAAATCCATTTTATATTTAGATTTTTTTTATTTAAATATGCTGAATAACTTTCTCTGTACATTAAAGGGATACTGTCATGGTAAAACATGTTTTGTTTTTTTTTAAACACATCAGTTAATAGTGCTACTCCAGCAGACTTCTGCACTGAAATCCATTTTTCAAAAGAGCAAATAGATTTTTATATTCAATTTTGAAATCTGACATGGGGCTAGACATTGTCAGTTTCCCAGCCACCCCAGTCATGTGACTTGTGCTCTGATAAACTTCATTCTTTAATGCTATACTGCAAGTTGAAGTGATATCACCCCCCCCAGCAGCCTAACAGAACAATGGGAAGGTAACGAGATAGCAGCTCCCTAACACAACACAAGATAACAGCTGCCTGGTAGATCTAAGAACAGCACTCAATAGTAAAAGCTAGGTCCCACTGAGACACATTCAGTTGCATTAAGTAGGAGAAATAACAGCCTGCCAGAAAGCAATTTCATCCTAAAGTGCAGGCACAAGTCACATGACTGGGGGCAGCTGGGAAACTGACAATGTCTAGCCCCATGTCAGATTTCAAAATTAATTATAAAAAAATCTGTTTGCTCTTTTGAGAAATTCATTTCATTGCAGAATTCTGCTGGAGCAGCACTATTAACTGATGTGTTTTGGAAAAAACATGTTTTCCCATGACAGTATCTCTTTAAATTTCTCCTGGTATTAAACTAATCTTCATGCATCCGCTATAAATGAGTGTTTAATTAATTTGACTTTATTCATACTGTTGCCACACAGGGGAGGAACCTTTTTCTTATGGCTATGGAGGGACAGGAAAGAAATCTACCAACAGCAGATTTGAAAATTATGGGGAGGCCTTTGCTGAACATGATGTTATTGGCTGTTACATTGTAAGGTTTTTTTTTTTTTTTTTTGAGAATGACTTTACTGTGAATGATACACCTTTATTGGAGGCCTTGCTCTAAATGTAAAATGAACAGTTTCACATTTTGAATGTTTGCCCATGTCCTTCTAAATAACACCTGCCTATTTCCAATTCATTATAGTTAAGTTGTGACATGGCAATTTCTGTTTGACAACTTTTGACAAATTCTTTAATCTCCTCTAAAATATAGGACTTTGAATCTCATGCAGAGGTTGAAATGTCATTCTCAAAGAACGGACGTCCCCTTGGTGTAGCATTCCGTGTGCGCAAGGAGACTCTTGGCGGACAGGCTTTATTCCCCCATATCTTGGTCAAAAACTGTTCTGTGGAGTTCAACTTTGGCCAGCGTCCTGAGCCGTTTTGCTCTGCAATGCCAGGATTCACATTCATACAGTGTGTCCAAAGGGTGAGGGGCACTGAACCCCCTAAAAATAAGGCAGAGTGTGAGGTAAGTTCTATTTTAATATTAGTCTAATAAAAAACATATTGTATGGTCACACCTTGATAAAAGTGTGTACACAATGTAATGTACACAAATGTAACCATTATTTCAATTCTGTCTAATTTAACTGTATAAATAATCGGTGACATTATGTTTAAGGCCTGTGTAGGTTTCTATAAACCCTAATGTTGATTTTGATTTTTGTCGTTTTTAATTCTAAATTAGGTGTGCTTAAATGTTTGTAAACCCTTTAAAATGTTTAAAATATTTTTTATATGAATGTAACCTAAAACATCTGATAAGACACGTAGTCCTAAAAGTACAGTAGATGTAGAAAACATAGTTAAACAAATATATTGAACAAAAATTATTATAACTGGTCATGTATTGAAAATAATATAGCTACCTAAGTAAGTAAATCATTATCCACTTACTTCCACAAAGTGTTTGATGTGACCCCCTTGTGCAGCAATAACTGCAACTAAACGTTTGTGGTAAATGTTGCACATTGACTGGGAGGAATTTTAGCCCATTCATCCGAACAGAACAACTTCAGGTCTTGGATGTTAGTGAGTTTCCTCACATTAACTGCTCACTTTAGGTCTTTCCACAACATTTCAAGTTGAAGATTTTGGCTGATTTCACCTTCAAATGATATGATAATCCTAGGGATTAACTTTCTTTTGCCACATGCAGATATGTTATTGGATCTTATTTTTTTTTGTAATAAATACATGACCAAATATAATTTTTTTTTCATTTGTGTAACTAGGTTTTCTTCATCTACTTGTTTGAAAATCAGATGATGTTTTAGGTCACATTCATATAAAAATATAGACATTTTTAAAGGGTTCACAAACATTAAAGCATGAAGCTTTTTTAGCTGTAATATTGGTATGTAGGCAGCCATCTCAGGTCATCATTGTGCCTTATCCTGTACTTTCAGAAATTTACTGCTCTTCACAATAGAGCTGCTCTCAGATAAGCTATAGTTTCTACTACTCAATGTTATTGTCTCAGGGTACTTTTTACTAATTGAGTGCTATTATCTATCTCTACCAGGGAGCTGTTACCTTCCCACAGTTCTGTTGTTAGGCTGCTGGAAGGGATGATATGACTCAAACTTGCAGTGCAGTAGTAAATAGTAAAGAGTCTCTAAAGTTTATCAGAGCATAAGTCACATGGTTGAGGGTATCTGGGAAACTAACAATATGTCTAGCCTCATATCAGATTTCAAAATTAAATATAAAAAAAATTGGTTTGTTCTGTTCTGAAAAACTGATTTCAGTGCAGAAATTGGCTGGAGCAGCTCTCTCTTCAAGACCAACTTTATGTATTTTTTTTTTTAAAGATAGGCATTACTTCCATTAAGGAAACTTCTACATAAATAGAAAGTTGGCAAAATATATGTAGGGAAAGCTTTGCAAATGTATTCAGCAAATATAATGGCTGTGTGGTGTTTTCCCCACAGGGTTATCATTGCAGCTCTTTTGTACCATACGGCTTTTATTGATTGGATTTGTCTTTGCATTCTATGTTGCATTCTGTTATTTGACTTGCATTTGCTTTTATTTGCTCGTCTTGCCTTCCATTTAGATTTTGATGATGGTTGGGTTACCTGGTGCTGGAAAGACAACTTGGGCTGTGAAGCATGCTGCTGCACATCCAGAAAAGAAATATAATATCTTGGGAACCAATGCAATCATGGAAAAAATGAGGGTAAGACAAACTAACAGGTACATTATGTATATGTAATTGTTCTAACCATTACAAAGTTACCAACTGCTAGTATGAAATGTTTTTTTTTACTGTTGGTTAAAAATAAAACACTTCCTCTATTCTCTTTACAATCAGTTGGGAAGCTCTGAACAGGTTCAATAAAGTATATATATTTTTTTATGTTGAAATAAATAAACAAAATACAGTACTTGCTTAAGGCTATAGTTGACATTCCACCCCCTCTGTTTGTCCTGTTTGCATTACGTTGTTCCTACAGGCCAATGTGCAACTTTGGATAGGCTTCATTTTAGCAGCTTTCAACCAAAAATTAAATTTTTTATTGACCTTGCAGTAGGAAGTTCCATATCTCCTAAGCATGATAATACAAAATACAAATAGTTCTGTTGAGATTTATTAAATCATGTCACTTCAACCTAAGGAACATATCCAAAATATGATCATTTATCACCCAAGATGCTGCCAAAATTCTTATTCACTCTCTCGTTATATCACGTCTAGACTACTGTAACTCTCTCACCCACTTAATTCTGATCTTGCCCACTCCCACACCTTGTGTATTATTCCCTTCCCTTCAGATTGTAAGCGCTTTCTGCGCAGGGCCTTCCTCACCTTTTGTATTGATTGTGATGTATGTATACATCTGGTCTATGTATGTAATTCATGTGATTTAGTTGTATAAACACATGTACTTTACAGTGCTACGAAATATGTTGGCGATATATGCATACATGATAATAATAATTTCTGCCTATTCCTTGATATTTTTTTTACAACCAAATAGTCCCTACATGTTTTGGGCCTCAGTCAAGGAAGTTACATCCTGGCTTATAAAAAATAAATGAATTTGTGCATTCTGTCTCCATAATCATATTTGTACACATACATAAAAAAATTTAAAAAAAAGAGAGAGAATCCTCTTTACAATTCTCGTAATGTTATCTCTGTTCAGGTAATGGGCCTTCGAAGGCAACGTAATTATGCAGGGCGCTGGGACGTCCTTATACAACAAGCAACCCAGTGTCTGAACCGTCTTATCCAGGTTGCTGCCCGTAGGAAACGAAACTACATCCTGGATCAGGTAAGAGAGATGAATAACCTAATCTAGATTCAGTCTTCTGTTACAGCGCATGACCGGTTAAATTAGTGACGTGCGGGCTAACCTGAAATCCACAGGTGGGGCCCAGATTTGCATTGGCTGGTTAGGGCCAGTTGACTTTTTTTGTTGACCCACAAATCACTAATGCAGAAGTATGACCAGTGTTGACTTTTTTTTTACACCCAGACAAATGTTTATGGGACGGCTCAGAAAAGGAAGATGCGTCCATTTGAAGGCTTTCAGCGCAAAGCCATCATAATCTGTCCCACAGATGCAGAGTTGCAAGATCGTATAGTAAAACGTACGGATGAGGAAGGGAAGGATGTTCCAGACTCTGCTGTGTTGGAAATGAAAGGTAACTTCCATTTGCATATTCATTTCCTAAATGTTTTATAACATCCTTAATATGTAAGAATGTTGAAAAAAAAAAACCGTGTAAATGTTTTTACTGCCACTTCAAAGATTCTATGATTGACAATAATATACTGTTGTGCTGCACTGGTAAACCTGGTGTGTTTGCTTCAGACACTGTACAATGGTTTATAAAAACAAGTTGCTGTGTAACCATGGGGCAGACCCCATGACCACAGGATACACAGCAGTTAACAGATAAGCTCTGTAGTATACAATGGGATTCTTCAGAACGTATCTTATCTATTGTGTATCCTGTGCTTGAATGGCTGCCCCCATGGCTAAACAGCATCTTGTTTATATAAACTATAGAAATAGAAAAAACCCTCGCGGCTCTAGCCAAGTGAATTAAATTTCACCTATATGGCAATTATGAGCCAAATGGCCACCCGGTGATTTAATTGACTTGGGTGCGATGCCCCAAGTCCGTCACTTTGTGTGAGATGTAATAAACCGTATGATCCAAAGCGTATATCTCAATCAATATGGAAATGCTTGCACTCACCAATGATAGGGGGTGGCCCGGGTGCAGCGCCCCAAACCCCTAGATGTGTGGAAAGGCATGCACTCCTGCGACCACCAGGTTTGTAAAAATTAGATCTTTATTCCAGTGGTAAAAACAAACGTTATGCGTCAGGACGTTTGTTTTTACCCTTTGAATAAAGATCTAATTTTTACAAACCTGGTGGTCGCAGGAGTGTGTGCCTTTCCACACATCTACTTTATATAAACTATAGTAGAACTTATCTGTTATCTACTGTGTCTCCTGTGCTTGAATGGCTGCCCCCATGACTACACAGCAGCTTGTTTATATAAACTATAGTAGTACTTGTCTGTTATCTACTGTGTATCCTGGGCTTAAATGGCTGCCCCCATGGCTACACATCAGCTTGTTTATATAAACTATAGTAGTACTTATCTGTTATCTACTGTGTCTCCTGTGCTTGAATGGCTGCCCCCATGGCTACACAGCAGCTTGTAAATATAAACTATAGTAGTACTTATCTGTTATCTATTGTGTCTCCTGTGCTTGAATGGCTGCCCCCATGGCTACACAGCAGTTTGTTTATATAAATTATAGTAGTATTTCTTATGCAAATACCCTAGTTTTACCGGCAGGGCAACAGTACATTATATTATCATGCCTTAAAACACTTTTTTTGGCATTACTGTTCCCTTAAAGTGGAATTCATTCATCAATGAAAGTGTAAGTTGTCCAGCAGTCGTATTGTGTGTAACAAAAAGACAGAGCTGTAGTCCTCAATGAAAATAAAACATCTTGGGGTCTTTAGTGTCTCTTTGAAAATTTGAGCTTCACTGGGCAATAGTAATAGCCATGTAATGTAATGTAGAAAATCAGATGGCACACACTGTGGCAATTGTGCTAAATGTTTGTGATTTATTTAAGATCTCCACTCAAAGTTTCGGAGGTATAAACTCCATTCTCAAGTGACCTTCGAAATGTTGGGCAGGTGTGGGCAGATAAAAGCCCTGGAGTTGATTTGAGTGGGGGGGGGGTGCTTGTATGTGAAAGATTTTACTGTGAACAGACATGTGGCCAAAGGAGCTCTCCATGCAGATGAAACAAGCCATCCTTAAACTGCAAAAACCGATAAAAAAACATCCGAGAAATTGCTATAATCTACAGTTTGGTACATCCTGAGAAAGAAAGAAAGAAAGCACTGGTGAATTCTGCAACGCAAAAAGACCTGAACGTCCATGGAAGACAGAGGTGGATGATCACAGAATCATTTCCATGGTGAAGAGAAACCCCTTCACAACAGCCAAACAAGTGAACAACACTCTCCAGGAGGTAGGTGTATCGATATCCAAGTCTACCATAAAGAGAAGACTGCATGAAAGTAAATAGAGGGTGCACTGCAAGGTGCAAGTCACTCATAAGCATCAAGAATAGAAAGACTAGATTGGACTTGCTAAAAAAAAAAAAATCTAAAAAAGCCAGCACAGTTCTGGAAAAACATTCTTTAGACAGATGAAACCAAAATCAACCGCTTCCAGAATGATTGCAAGAAAAAAGTAGAGAAGGCGTGGAACAGCTCATGATCCAAAGCATACCACATCATGCCTATGAGTACGTGTGTGTTCACGCGAAACACGTTAGGCGGATTGTCCAGTGAATAAAGATGTTTTAATCACACTGCTGTTCCGTTGAGTACGTGCTGCAATTGAATCATACCATATCATCTACAAAACATGGTGGAAGCAGTGTAATGGCTTGGGCGTGCATGGCTGCCAGTGGCACTGGGACACTAGTGTTTATCCCTGATGTGACACAGGACAGAAGCAGCGAATGGATTCTGAAGTGTTCAGAGACACTGTCTGCTCAAATACAGCTAAATGCAGTCACATTGATTGGGAGGCATTTCATAATACAGATGGACAATGACCCAAAACATACAGCCAAAGCAACCCAGGAGTATATTAAAGCAAAGAAGTGGCCAAGTTGTATTCTTGAATGGCCAAGTCAGTCACCTGATCTGAACCCAATTGAGCAGCATTTCACTTGTTGAAGACTAAACTTCGACAGGTCCACATACAAACAACAACTGAAAGCCGCTGCAGTAAAGGCCTGGCAGAGCATTAAAAAGGTGGAAACTCAGAATCTGGTGATGTCCATGAGTTAAGACTTCAGGCTGCAAAGGGTTTTCAACCAAGTATTAGAAAGGAACATTTTATTTTCAGTTTATTTAATTTGTCCAGTTACTTTTGAGCCCCTGCAATGAAGTGAGTGTGGCTTTAGTTCCACACATTTTTAGGCAATCTTTTTGTTCAACCCACTGAATGAAAGCTGCAAGTCTGCAGTTCAACTGCATCTGAGTTGTTTCATTTAAAAATCATTGTGGTAATGTACAGAACCAAAATTAGAAAAAAGTTGTCTGTCCAAAGATTTATGTACCTAACTGTATGTGTATGTCCAAGAGAGTAGCAAAATGGGGAACCAAATCTGGTTATGGTGAGTGGTTGAAAGGAGCATAACCAGATTTGGTTCCCCATCTGCTACTCTCCAAGTCCTACCTCTCAGAAGCCATGTTCAATATCTTGCACTGATGAGATCTGACAACATCGAAACAGGCTGTCTGCAAGTTTGGATATAAGGCTGTATCTGTGCTATAATCCAGCGGTTCTGGATGCATAGTTGGCCAAAGGGACACAAAGGAGTGATTTGCATGTCTCCGCCCATGATGCTTTATGGGAGAATCAAAACTCTCATTTTTGTTATCTAGGCAGTGCTGTGTGTATGGCATGAGACAAGTAAATACCTTCTGATTCCAGAAGGCATCACTTTGCATATGCCAAAAAGAGAGGAGCACTTCTTTTGACTAGAAGATGTTAATTTATCAGCAACTGGTAGATAGAGATTGTGTACCACACATAACCAAGTTAAGTGTTAAATGCTGCCATTAATAACCTGAGATAATTTGCAGTTGGTCTTTATTTTTTTGTTTTATTATTTAGCTTTTGCTCTGTAGTTCTCCAAATTGGACTCTCAGCAGCTATCTTATTGCTAGGGTTCAATTTACCCCTACCCCCTTTTTTTTTTTTTTTTGAGATACTAAATAAATACATATTGAGTCTAAATGAAAATAAATAAAAAATATTTTTAAGCTGGAAATTGGCAAATAATTCAAAAGCTTTACTAAATGAAGACCCTTTAAAAATACTGTTTTGTAATCTACTAAAATTTAACTAAATGTGCACTACCCCTTTTAAGTTCTAATAATATTAAATGAAAAATATTCATTATCCCTTTGCATAGTGGGTTTGGCCCAAAGTGCTTATCTTGTGTTCCTTCTTGTTTGCACACAGCAAATTTTTCTTTGCCTGAACCTGGAGAATTCCTGAATGAAGTTGTTTATATTGAGCTCCAGAAAGAAGATGCAGAGCAACTAGTGCGGCAGTACAACGAGGAGGGGAAAACAGCTGGGCCACCACAAGAAAAACGTTTCAGAGGCCGTGGAGGTGGACCCTCTTTTGGGGGAGCAGGAAGAGGAGATGGAATGGGAAGAGATGGTGGAGGGAGAGGAGATGGTGGAGCAAGAGGAGACGTTCAGAGGTTTGATAATCGTGGTCCACCTGCAGGACACAGAGGAGGTTTTCAAGGAAGAGAAGGAAGCTCTGCTGGTGGTTACCGAGGAGGTGCTGGAGGTGAGCAAGACATTTAGAATGAGAGGGTTTTTGGGGTCTAAATATTCTGCATTTTTCAGGTGTGTAATATGTACAGTAGGGGTACTTTAGTGACAAGAAGTCAAACTGCACCTCACCCTAACCAGCCAACTCTCAATCTGATCCAGCAAGCCATCTGTATTTATAGACTCACACATGACTTGCCCAGTTCTGATGGCTCCATAGGTTGGGAGGTGAAGTAGGAGCTAGTGTGTAGATACCAACTGCTCGAGAAGGACATGGGCAGAGCAAAGGCTGCAAAGCATGTGTGGATGTCATTCCAAACCTGCAGGTTTTAGGCCAGCCCACACATTAACCATCTTGCAGTTCAGTTACTAGAGGAGATTTTCTGTGTGCAACTGCGTTGGTTTGTTTTCCCTCATGTTGTTAAAGTATGCCCAGTATGGCTTGGGTAGATTTATAACATTTGGGGCCATGTGAGCATACAGAATATGCACATGTACAGTAGGCCTTAAAGGAAAACCTCAAACAATGTAGTCCCCCTGGGATCGTATGATTCACGGTGCACACAAACCATACCGAACAAACCAAACGTGTTAGGTCACATGAGCAAATTAACAGAGTTGTATCTTTTACTACCACACTTCTTCCTGTTAGTTAGAGTTGTAGTATTTCTAGTCAGGTGATCTCTGAGGCAGCACACAGACCATCACGAAATGGGGGTTCAAGGCAAGAGATGTAAAAGGACAATATTTACTTAAATATATATATATACCAGTTTGGTAAGATTCTTTAATATGCCACTTAATTTGATATAAACTGTTGCTTAAGTATTCATTTTGGGGTATAGTTTTCCTTTAAGGATGTAGTCTATCTTAACAGATTTAGTATTTTCAAAATCCAGAAACACTAAAGTCCGTCCATAATAAAAAGACCAATCAATAGGTTAATAAATATTATGGATGCCCTGGCACTCATAGCAACTGAATCAACCCTCTAATTTGCATGCTCCGGTTTGAGGAAAATAAAAATTGCATCATTATTTGTAAACAAAATGTCGGTTTCAATTGTCCAGAGCTATGAAGACAACCTGGTTCAAGGTAAAAGATGGAAACTGAAATATTTACTGATTTACAGGTATGGGACCCATTATATGGAAACCCGTTATCCAGAAAGCTCTAAATTAAGAAAAGGCCATCTCCCATCTCCTATAGACTCCCATTTTATTCAAATAATTAAAAACTACTTCCTTTTTCTCTGTAATAATAAAACAATACCTTGTACTTGACTAAGATATAATTGATCCTTATTGTAAACAAAACCAGCCCATTGGTTGCATTTAATATTTACATGATTTTCTAGTAGACTAAAGGAATGAAGATCCAAATTCCAGAAATCTCCAGTATGCCCTAGTGATGTAGCGAACTGCCGATTTGATGTTCGCGAACGCCGTTCGCGAACACCGGCAAAAAAGCGAACAGTTCGCGAACAGTTCGCGAACTTCGAACGCTCGATAAAATCGTTCGATCGAACGATCGAAGGATTTTATTCGTACGATCGAACGATTTTCGTTCGAATCGAACGATCGAAGCTATTCGATCGAATGATTTTAATTCAATCGAATGCTTATAATCGTTCGAACGAATGGAAATCGTTCGATTTTAGCGATCGAACGGTCGAATGGTCGAACGAAATTTTACTTCGAATCGAACGCGAACACCAATTGGCGAACGTCGCGCGACGTTCGCGAACATTCGGCGGACGCGAACAGTCGAAGTTCGCGCGAACTAGTTCGCCGGCGAACAGTTCGCTACATCCCTAGTATGCCCATGGCATAGAGGAGGGGCAGACAATATTTGATTGACATCTGAGATTTTTAAATGAGCTTACAACCGCTATAAATGCTTTAATAAAAAAAAGAAATTGGATTTCATGTTTAATTTGAAAAGGACTTTTATTATACAGATTTTTGTGTCTGGGTGACAGGTCCACTTTAATATGATATCTGCATGTTAAGTAATTATTCTGGGGGTATGGTTTTTCTTTAAAGGGAAGTGTTGCTTTTTTTTGGCATTTGTTTAAGAAGAAAGATTGGTGGTAGAGACCTCTTTCCCCGATTCAAGGCAGAGTATTGCTCTTGCAGTTCAAAAACAGTATTGGTTGCTTTATCACTTGCCGTTTGATGCTGCACAACTTTTAACCATTTATATCAGGTGCTTTTGCATAGGTAGTAATAGTAACATAATCAGAATATGGCAGCTACCTAAATTTAGCAGCTGGCGGTGTTTGGTAACGTAATTGTTCCAATACAAAAGGTATTACATAACATGAAGGGTTAGATAAGATACTGGACTTCATAGCAAATCATAATACTATGAGTTTGTGACAGCACATGGCTTTATGCGTAATAGATCTTGCCAGACTAACTTAATTTCTTTTTATGAGAAGGTAAGTAGAGACCTCGATTCTGGGATGGCAGTGGATGTGATTTACTTAGACTTTGCTAAAGCATTTGATACAGTGCCACACAAAAGGTTACTGGTTAAATTAAGGAATGTTGGCCTGGAACATAGAATTTGTACCTGGATAGAGAACTGGCTAAAAGATAAGACTACAAAGAGTGGTGGTAAATGGAACATTTTCTAATTGGACCAGTGTTGTTGGTGGAGTACCGCAGGACTCTGTACTAGGTCCCTTGCTTTTCAACTTGTTTATTAATGACCTGGAGGTGGGCATTGAAAGTACTGTTTCTATTTTTGCAGATGATACTAAATTGTGCAGAACTATAGGTTCCATGCAGGATGCTGCCACTTTGCAGAGTGATTTGTCTAAGTTGGGAAACTGGGCAGCAAACTGGAAAATGAGGTTCAATGTTGATAAATGCAGGTTATGCACTTTGGCAAAAATAATATAAATGCAAGTTATACACTAAACTAGACATTAAGCCCGTTAAATTAATGGGCGCTATCCCACGGACACAGGGTCTGATTATATAGGCCCCCAGAGACGGTCCGTGGGGCACATGCGCAGTAGCACAATCCCACGGACACAGGGACTGGACGCAGAGACACTTCAACTTTATTATATAGGATGGCAGGGTGTTGGGAGTTTCCTTAAATGAGAAGGATCTAAGGGTCTTTGTAGATAAAACGTTGTCTAATTCTGGGCAGTGTCATTCTGTGGCTACTAAAGCAAATAAAGTTCTGTCTTGCATAAAAAAGGGCATTAACTCAAGGGATGAAAACATAATTATGCCTCTTTATAGGTCCCTGGTAAGGCCTCATCTGGAGTATGCAGTGCAGTTTTGGACTCCAGTCCTTAAGAGGGATATAAATGAGCTGGAGAGAGTGCAGAGACTAAGTGCAACTAAACTGGTTAGAGGGATGGAAGACTTAAATTATGAGGGTAGACTGTCAAGGTTGGGGTTGTTTTCTCTGGAAAAAAGGTGCTTGCGAGGGGACATGATTACACATTACAAGTACATTAGAGGACATTATAGACAAATAGCAGGGGTCCTTTTTACCCATAAAGTGGATCACCGCACCAGAGGCCACCCCTTTAGACTAGAAGAAGATAACTTTCATTTGAAGCAACGTAGGGGGTTCTTCACAGTCAGGACAGTGAGGTTGTGGAATGTACTGCCGGGTGATGTTGTGATGCTGATTCAGTTAATGACTATAAGAATGGCTTGGATGATTTTTTGGACAGACATAATATCAAAGGCTATTGTGATACTAAGCTCTATAGTTAGTATATAGAATTTAATTAAAAGTAGGGAGGTGGTGTGTGTATGGATGCTGGGTTTTCATTTGGAGGGGTTGAACTTGATGGACTTTGTCTTTTTTCAACCCAATTTAACTATGTAACTAACTGTTCCATTTGGGAATGCTGCTTCTCGCGGCACAGGTAATTCATAGTGTTTTGGGACCCATTCGTCAATACCTAAAATAAGTTGTGGTGGATGCTTGATAATTGATTCTCATGCCCAGAAGGAATGTGTGTGGGACGGCTTCTATGGTGCACCTCTGAGAGCAGAGTCGCTACCTTCCTCCAGAATTCCTGGGCTACTGTACAGGTCCAAAAATTGTAACGGAAGGATCCCTGTTTTCCACAGCCCTCTTAACCAGTGATCCCCAACCAGTAGCTCGTGAGCAACATGTCGCTCTCCAACCCATTGGATGTTGCTCCCAGTGGCCTCAGAGCAGGTGCTTATTTTTAAATTCCAGGCTTCGGTTGTACAAAAACAGATGTACTGCCAAACAGAACCTCAATGTAGATTGACATTCTACATAGGGGCTACTAAAATGGCCAATCACAGCCCTTATTCGGCACCCCAAGAGCATTTGTCGTGCTTGTGTTGCTCCCCAACTCCTTTTACTTCTGAATGTTGCTCATGGATTCAAAAGGTTGTGGATCCCTGCTGTAAAACATGTGGCATGATCTGTGTTGCCGCTAAATTTGCTGATCCGTGTGGGGGTGTAGTACCACGGAATATGATCTTATATTCTCTCTCATTAGAGACTGCACATATAGATTTTTTTTTGGCCGTGTGCCATATGTATGACCAGAATTTTTCAGAGATTGTAAGGCCTAGATCTTGCTCCCATTTAGTCATATATGGTTGGTGTATATCTGTAGTGTCTGATGCTAAGCTTCTATATAGGCTGGAGATCAGGTGGGTCGGGTAGGATCTGTTTTTGCAAATTTTTTCAAATTAGGTTAGCGTTTGGTTCATTTTGGTTTTGAGTGTAGTTTCCACATAGTGTCTGATTTGGAAGTATCGAAACAACTGTGTGTGGGATGTTGTTTCTCTTTGCATTGTTAAAACGACACTACCTTCTGGTCTGCGAGAACGGAAGTAAGCGTAAGCATATTTGCTTCTATCCAAGGGGTAGTAAAGTCTGTTGGGGTGCCACCTGGCGTGAAGTCTGTATTATAGAGGGTCCTACAACTGGAGTTAGTAGTGCTTAGTTTAATTTTTAGTGATGTTGAATCCCATAGATATAATGCTTGTTGTGCTATAGGTAGGATAGTTGGGTTAGTTCTGGAAGTTTTTGGTATCCAAAATAGATGGGCTAGCTGTAATGGAGTTTTGAAGTGGTTCTCAGTTTCCTTCCATGGCTCGTTGGTTGGGGCATGTATGTGGATCATGGTTTCTAGTCATATTGGTATACGTTTGGAACTCCCAACCCTCCCAAAGATTTGGGCTTAGTCATGATAGCAGCCTTGATTCAGGGTCTTTCACCTTCCCAAATAAAGTCTAATATGGCCTTTTGGAGGGTGTGTGCTGTTTTTTCAGAGAAGTCTATTGCTAGGTATAATAATAGGTATAATAACCTCGACAGTACTGTCATCTTGATTGCTGCTATTCTGCCAAACCATGAGAAGTGGTATGTGTGCCAGGTGAACAGGTTAGGGTTGTTGGCTCTGCATACGGTGTCATATGATGGAGTCAGGGCTTGCTAATTGTTTTAATCACAAATAGGGTTTATCATTTTTAAATGAATGTTGCCTTTTTCTACTTTAGGCTTTAACAGAGATGGGCATAACCAACAACCCCAACAGAGCCGCTGGTCTGGGAGCTCTTATGATAATGGCTCAGAATGTAGAGGGGGCTATGGTTCTAACAGCCAACAGCAGCATTATAATCCAGGAGGTAGCCAGGCTGGTGGATATGGAAACAGTGGTCCATCATCAAATTCCTTGCACAGTGCACCTAGTAACTACAGCCAAGGGCAGGTAAGTAAAGGCAATTATTTTCAAGTAATGTTTAACTCCTAAACATGTTCTCCATCTTATTTTCTTTTTGCCACTTTGTGCAGCAGAACTACGGGCAAGGTGGCTACAGCCAGGGTGGTGGCAGTGGCTATACTCCCAATTACAACAACCAGAGCTACAATCAAGGGTATAGCCAACTACCACCTCATCAAAGTTCTCCTCCTGCCCAGCCACCCAACAGCCAGAGCAACTACAGCCAGCAGTATCAACAGCAGCTACCGGTAAGGTTTGGTACTATGCCAGTCATTTCTTAAGGAAACTCTATTCTGTTTTTTAGAGGCTGTCTAGATTGCTATTGGGTGGTATATTGTCTTGTGTTTTTAAAGGAACAGTAACAAAAAATGAAAGTGTATTAAATAATGAAAATATAGCACTGATTACACTGCACTGGTACAACTGGTGGAGTTGCTTCACAAACACAACTATAGTTTATATAACAATCTGCTTTGCAAAAGGTACAGGATACACAGCAGATCAAATACACGCTGTAGAATACAATGGGATTCTTCAGAACTTGTCTATTATCTACTATGTATCCTGTGCTTGAATGTCTGTCCCCATGGCTACACAGCAGCTTGTTTATATAAACTATAGTAGTACTTATCTGTTATCTACTGTGTACCCTGTGCTTGAATGGCTGCCCCCATGGCTACACAGCAGCTTGTTTATATAACCTATAGTAGTACTTATCTGTTATCTACTGTGTACCCTGTGCTTGAATGGCTGCTCCCATGGCTACACAGCAGCTTTGTTTATAGTAGAGTTTCTGAAGCAAACGCACTACTTTTACCAGTGCAAATCAACACTACATTATATTGTCATTCCTTTAAAAACACTATTCATTTTTTGGTGTTACTGTTCCTTTAATGCTGTTGCAGGTAATAATTTTACACTTTCTAATCAATGCCGTATAATTTAAAATATTCTGCAAATAGATGTATGCATTTGTGAGTATGTTAAGTTATGATTATTTGGGTGTCACGTTGTGAAATGTATTCTTGTTTCCACATATTTCTAAAGTATGGAGGACAACAGTGGAGCCAGTACCAATATCAAAGCCAGGCTTCTCCCCAAAATCCTAGTTCAAATCAAGGTCCTCCCCAGGGTCAAGGGCAGTGGAACCAAGGTTCTTCCCAAGGTCAAGGGCAGTGGAGCCAGTGGAATTATAGCAGTGGTGGATATGATCACCCTGGGAGGTATGGATCACAAGGAGGAAGCCACTGAAACCGGAGTTTGAATCCCCAACAGAATCATCAGTCATTAAATGAGAAAAGTGACATTTCATCTGTCTGACACCAGACAAGTCGGAAGCATTAAAACTGGATTGGTCCAATTCAGGACTATTAGCAACAATTGATACATTTGCCATGATTTTTCCCCTCCCGAAAAACAAAACCACCAACAATCGACCTGTCTGCATGCGAAGGATACAAAAAATATATCCCAAAAACTCTACCATCCAGTTAAAAAGTTAATCTTATTTAACATAGAATTAAAAGAGTAGCCAATCTTATTTAACATAGGATTAAAAGAGTAGTCAATCGATATTCTGCCTTACGCGTTTCATACCTGCTGGTACTTATTCATTC
This sequence comes from Xenopus petersii, assembly GCA_038501925.1. Classification (NCBI taxonomy): domain Eukaryota; kingdom Metazoa; phylum Chordata; class Amphibia; order Anura; family Pipidae; genus Xenopus; species Xenopus petersii. The sequence continues at coordinate 20,145,652 of CM076687.1, read as the reverse complement.
GGAATAAGTACCAGTGGGTATGAAACGCGTAAGGCAGAATATAAATTGGTCTGTATGCCTACTCTTTTAATTCTGCTAAATAAAGATTCATTTTTTAACTTAATTGTAGAGTTTTTGGGAGATATTATTTTGTAGCCTGTGAACTGGGGGCTATATCCCAGCAACTATGGCCCTTTAGACAGGCCTTAAAGACTGCAGCAGACAAGTGCTATTATATTTCTGGATGCATGCAAAGGAGTCTAATATCTGGAACTTTATTAATTTGTCTTTTAATATTTAGCGTTCGCAAGTACACCATAAGTTTTTGCATCTAAGTGGGTGAAAGGAATTCTTTAGTTCCGAAGAGCCATTTAAAACTAACCACATACATTTTAATGTGAATCCTGCTCGCAATATTGCCTTCAAACATTGTAACAATTTGTGTCTCTGAGACCGCCACCCTTTCCTTCACAAACAACTACAACGCTTTGTTTTTACATTCGTACGTAAGGTGCATTGTGTATTATAATATTACTACCTTTTTGTTTGTGTTACTGACCGAGGAGGATAAAAAAAAAAGCATCATTATGTTTTAACGTAGAATAATAATGTTTTATTGTGGTGTCAGTTGTTAAATAGTTTTGCCATTTCAAATTCCTTTGTGTATGTCCAGGTAAAAATAGGCAGTTTTTCCACTTTACATTAGCAGCTAATCCGTTGAGAGCATTTGTAACTGTTTTGTTTTTATTCTATTTTTTTTTTTTTTTTTAATTTGGGAATAAGTGAATATTGAATTTTGAAATGTTTACACGATTTCCTGTGTTCATTATGAATTCATTTAAAAGTACTGCTTAAAAAGAAATTGGTGTATCATGCCAATATTTTACAGAACTATAAATGTGATGGGTTTATGAACGAATAGGCAGATTGCTCGTCAGTTTGATAAACTATAGCAACCAACCGTAAATTTGCTTTTTACATTTTCTAAGGGGTAGTTCACCTTTTAATTAACTTTTACAGAGGAATGTAATTAAAGTTGCAAAGAAAAAAACCATTTGCACCTATAAGAATAAAAATCCACATCTCGCAATGCAATATTGTTCCTTGAACTGTTGTTGCATTGCGAATTTTAATTGCGCATTGCGAATTTTAATTGCGCATTGCGAATTTTAATTGCGCATTGCGAATTTTAATTGCGCATTGCGAATTTTAATTGCGCATTGCGAATTTTAATTGCGCATTGCAAATTTTAATTGCGCATTGCAAATTTTAATTGCGCATTGCAAATTTTAATTGCGCATTGCAAATTTTAATTGCGCACTCTTAAAGGGATACTGTCATGGGTAAACCTGTTTTTTTCAAAACACATCAGTTAATAGTGCTACTCCAGCAGAATTCTGCACTGAAATCCATTTTTCAAAAGAACAAAGATTTTTATATTCAATTTTGAAATCTGACATGGGGCTAGACTTATTGTCAATTTCCCAGCTGCCCCCAGTCATGTGACTTGTGCTCTGATAAATTTCAGTCACTCTTTACTTCAAATTGGAGTGATATCAACCCTCCCCCAGAAGTCTAACAGAACAATGGGAAGGTAACCAGATAGCAGCTCCCTAACACAAGATATAAACTGCGTGGAAGATCTAAGAACAGCACTCATTAGTAAAAGCCAAGTCCCACTGAGACTGATTCAGTTACATTAAGTAGGAGAAATAACAGCCTGCCAGAAAGTAGTTCCATCCTCAATTGCAGGCACAAGTCACATGACTTAGGCAGCTGGGAAACTGACAATATGTCTAGCCCCATTTCAGTGCAGAATTCTGCTGGAGCAGCACTATTAACTGATGCGTTTTGGAAAAAACATGTTTTCCCATGATGGTATCCCTTTAAGAGGTGCTTGAAGGTGTCCTAATCTTTGGGTGCAAACATAACGACTTTTTCAGTAAGAAGATTTATTACATTGACTGCGCCTTGGTGCAAAACTATAAAATTCTCAGTTTCCGACCTCACAAAAGCTATATTACATTCGCACAAAGCAAAATATGTTCACGCAAAGGCATAACTTTTCGTGTTGTACGGAGTGAGCAGTTACAGGAAGTGCTCTGCAGTACTGACACTTCCTGCATTAGGGATCAGTCACCTGACTGTCTAGCAGCTTCACAGGTTACAGCATGGCGGAAGTTTCTTTGAACAGTTGGAACATTTTCCTGAGCAGGGACCACACCCACCGTTCTCTCCTGGACAGTCTCTCTCCTTGGAAGCGACTGAAAGGAATCTTTTATAACCTCAGGTAGTTGTCTCCCCCCCCGGCTAGTTTGATCACTGGATTGAAGCATGGAAGTGGGCACAAAAGGGTTAAAGGAAGAGTAACATCAAAACATGAGTGTTTTAAAGGAATAACCGTATAATGTACTGTTGCCCTGCACTGCAAAACGAGTGTATTTGCTTCAGAAACTCTACTATAATTTATATAAACAAGCTGCTGTGTAGCCTTAAGGGCAGCCATTCAAGCACAGGATACACAGTAGATAACAGGTAAGAACTACTATAGTTTATATAAACAAGCTGTTGTGTTGCCATGGGGGCAGCCATTCAAGCTGGAATAAGGCACAGGATACACAACAGAGAACAGAGAAACCAACATTGTATTGGACAGGCCTTATCCGTTATGTTCAATGTAACTATTGAACATTGAAGCAAAGGACACACAATACAGAACTTATCTGATATCTGCCGTGTATCCTGTTCTTTTTCTCCCTTTTCAGCTTTGAATGGCTGCCCCCATGTTTACACAGCAGCTTGTTTATATAAACTATAGTAGTGTTTCTAAAACAAATACACCAGTTATACCAGTGCAGCACAACAGTACATCATATTTTCATTTCTTAAAAACAATTTAAATTTTTGGCATTACCGTTCCTTTAACCCCCTCCCTACAAGCGAAGATGAAATATAGCAAGAGCAGTTCTCTGCGCCACTGATACACAGTGTAGGAAAATGATGCTGTATATTCAGGTAAATGCCTAAATGTGCTTCTGGAAGATGTCACAGAGACTTATAGACTTTGTGGGCTGGAGTTGTTTGAGCCTAATGGCAAGGGGTCTGCAGGTTAGTGTATAAAATCCCAATCGGATATCCTAGTGGAAATCTGACTCTAGTTTCATATAAAACACTGATCCAATTCTCAAGAAGGGCTAAAAGAACTGCTTGGCACATGAGGGGGGAGAGGACCACAATTTGTGTCCAAGTAACAGTCGTGTGACTTAAAGGAGAACTAAACCCTAAAAATTAATGTAGCTAAAAATGCCATATTTTATAAACTGAACTTATTGCACGAGGCTAAAGTTTCCGCTTGTCAATAGCAGCAATGATACAGGACTTCAAACTTGTCACAGGGGGTCACCATCTTGGAAAGTGTCTGTGACACTCACATGCTCAGTGGGCTCTGAGCAGCTGTTGAGAAGCTAAGCTTAGGGCTCGTCACAAATTATCCAGCAGAAAATGAGGTTGTAATATAAGCTGATGCTACAGGGCTGATTATTAAATTCTGATGCTAATTGCCCTGGTTTCTGAGCTGATATGTAGTAATTATCTGTATTAATTACTAATGATCCTTATATTGTGACATTTCTATTCTATGTGTACTGTATATTGTGAGTGGCTCCCTAATTTAAGTAAGTGGCAGCAGCACAGAGCATGTGCAGTGAATCGGCAGAAAAGAAGATGGGGAGCTACTGGGGCATCTATGGAGACAAATATCTGCTAAAGAGCTGTGGTTGCTTTGGGCTGGTACAGAAGCACAAAACATAATGTACAACATTTCTAGCTACTTTTTTAGTTTATACTTAGTTCTTCTTTAAGGGTTCTGATTTGGCTTGACCAGATGCTTTGATGTGACCAAATCCTGCTTAAAAAAAAGGCAGAATCCTGGATCTGGTGTATCCCTTGTTTTGTCCAGAGCAAAAGTTAAAAAAATTGTCCCTTGTTTGCAAAAGCTTCACTGGAAACCTCTAGGAGGAAAATAGAGCCTACAATTGTCTTTTAATCAATTTCACCCAATTTCTTCTATAGTCTTGCTCGTTTGTCCCTAAATTTGAGAATAAACGACATTAAAGTGGACCTGTCACCCACATATATATAGCTGTATAATGAAAGTCCTTTGCAAATTAATTTTTTTCTTTAAAACAGTAATATCTTTTATAAACTTGTTTAAAAGTCTCGGCTGTCAATCATACATTTCCTGTCCCTCCACTATGCATCAGGCATAGAGGCGGGGCAGTCACTACTTTCACTTTCCATTCAGTACTTCCTAGATGTGACTGCTCTCCCCACATTCCCCCTCTCTTCTCACACTCTGTATTTGTATAGGGTACAAAGCATGTTCATTATGTCCCCCATTCTGGTGCATATACAAAATTTTGGGATGATGAAACCACTTGCCTTGTCACAAAATGGCACACTGCTGCTTACTATGATTGTGAATTCCAAGACTGAAGGAAACAAAAGGTAAATAATAAATATAGTGCGAGTAAACTTAATTTTGCTCAACTAACATAATAGCAAATCATTTGGAATTGTTTCTTAGGGTGACCGGTCCCCTTTAAAAACTGGACCACATCTCATCTCAAAATAATTGCGTCTGTTTAATGAGAAATTTGAGTGACAGTTGGTGTGATCTAACTCCTCAGTAAAAGTGAAAAAGCCTGCCTCCACTAGTCTTCACTAAAGACAGTGAACTTGCACACTTTGGAGTTAAAGGAGAAGGACAGGTACTGAAGCAGTTTATTGTCAGTAGATGCCACAATAGTGCAAGCTATAACACTGTTTATTCTATAGAATACTTTACCATACCGCTCTAGAGCTTCTCTGTTTGTTTAGGATAGCAGCTGCCATATTCACTTGGTGTGACATCATATCCGGCCTGAGTTTCCCTGCTCTGGGATCAGATTACAGCAGGGAGGTGGAGAGAAGCAAACTGAGCATGCTCAAGCCCTAGCCCTGGAGGTTTAAGCTGAAAACAGGAAGTCAGATACAGAAGCCCACGTGTACACAATAGAAGGAAAGAAATGTGTTTCTTTTGATAGCGGACTCGGAGTAGCAATACTTTGAGGGTTTACTGGTGTATTTATATAGACCTTTCTGATAAAGCTTACTTAATCTTAGCATTTCCTTCTCCTTTAAGACCAGAGTATACAAAGTACAGAAAAGATCAGGCAATTACTTTTGGTAAATCTTACCTATTTTCTGCTTTTTGAAGGACATAGTCTGGGCATAACTTTCACATAGAACACTGGGACCCTCTAGTGCCAGATAATAAAACATTTCATCAGGCCTTTGTTTGCACAAAACAAGTTTCCTAACTTGCCTTTGGTCCAATTGGGAGCAGCGGTTCTGGTAGCGGCAGGTATTGTTGGCAACCAGGGGGAAAAAAAAATGTGTCCCTTTTTGTTCATTAGCACACGAGCAAGTAACAAATGGCATTTTGTTGCAATGGTCTTGTTTCAGGAAAAATGTGTAGTTTAATGAACACATGAATAAGTGAACATCCCAGGGTCCTAGAAGGCAAATTTGACAAATACTGCTGCCAATTAGTATCAAGTTACAATAATTCTCAAGCTGCCTTGATACTCAATAAGACCCCTACTATGAAGAGCAATGACTCTTAAATGTGATTGTCATCCATTGCTCTAGAGACCCTCCCCCTCGTTTGTGTGGCCCCCACGTGAAGGTCTGCCTGTTGTGATTCCTTAGCCTTAAAATTGTGACAAATTGGCTCATTTATACAAAAAAAAAAATGATACCCTAATCAGCCCCTACACTACAGTCTGCTCCTTACCTTGTCTGGACCTGGTACTGCATCAACCCAGGAACAACACGGTGACCCCCACCCCACAGACATTCAGAGACACAGTGACTCCCCCCCCCCTTCCCGAGATTAATAACGTCAAAATCTCGCAAGATGAGCGTTGACTTACCTCTCCGGCAGGAGCCGAGAAGCTTGCAGTGAAAACAGTGTTGTGAGACATTTAAAGGGGAACTATCTTTAAAATGAAAATTTTGTGTAAGCTTCAGCATACTGAAATAAGAAACTTTCTAAATACAATCAGTGAATAATTCTATACCGTTTCTGAAATAATCACGTTTATCTTCACTATTCCTCTCTCTGCATCTGTTTCTCTTCATTCTCTCTTGGGCAGCAGTTGGGTGTCAGGTATTCATTGACAGTTAGATCCAATATATCTTATGGGGGCAGGGGCTTCCTTTTCCAGCAGATGAATTAGAGCTCTCTCAAATAACTGATTCCAGTACAAATAAAATGTAACAAAATAACTGTCTTTTGCACAAATTCTGCATGTAGAGAGACATGATGTCTGGTGATTTTAATAAAGTGAGCTCTAATACATCTTCTAGGCAAAAGCAGCCCCCTTACCAATTTTGGTATCTTCCAAACAAATCACTTTCCTATAATGATGATTCACATGTCTCTTCATTGAACCTGTTCAGAAACGATACTTTACAGCAATGGCTTTAGCAGGATGAAGCAATATCCCAATATAGATAATAGCCTGTCACTATAAGCTGCTGAAGTCACATTTTGCACAAAGGAACAAAGATTATAGTTGTGCTGGAAAATGGCCATGAGAGGGCAGCATGGTCCTAAAAAATTGTTTCGACTGTTGGCCTGGAATGCATACATTTTCAACGAAGAGGGGGACTAATGACCAGCTTCTCCTGTAATGAACAGTTGTGGGAGGCTTATTGCAGTTATTCACTGAGATATGGAACACAATTTAACGCTCCGCAATTTTTGTTATGTTCTGCCTGTCATTTATCTCCTTTATCTTAATTTTTCTCCTTGCGCTTCTGTTCTGACTCCTCCACCCCCCCCCTCTTCTATCATCTATCTCCCTGTTCCCTCTCAGTTGCTTTCACATATTTGCCTACATTTTCTGTAAGGCTCATGTGACCTGTGTATTGTTTGTTTCCCTTTTTCTCAGATAATTGTAAATAGAAAAACTCATATAAAAAGCTCTATGACTATGACACAGAGGTATTATCTCTTCCACTGACCATCCTTGACTTACAGCTGCATCTGTGCTTGTATATTATATTCATCCATGTTTCAATCATTTTATCAGTCTCTTTGTTTAAAGGGGAACTCCGGCTTCCAACCAAAATTTCATAAAGAGGCCTACATAACACAGAAACCCCTAATATACCCATCTTTCCATACCGTTTCTTCAAAAAGTAGGAATAAATGCCATTTTCTATGCTGAAATCCAGCCGTTTAACAGTTCTTCTCTTTCTGCATCATTTGAAATCCTGGCAGGGATGGAGGGACTAAACACTGATGTTACAAATTGTAACAACTTCTCCACAGCTTACAGACAGCATGCAGGAACTACATAACCCACAATGCATTGCACTGTGATGTTCCTTTCCATATTGAAATCACGTGTGCAGGGAATTGTGGGGTTTGGAGGATGCAGGCTGAGGATAGATGGCTGTTGATACAAAGTAACAGAAGTCAGTCAGCTCAGCAAAGTAGTCAGAGAGATCAGCAGGGGGCTAGGCTTAGAGAACTGTTCCAAACCCAGAGCCGTTCCTGCCATGAGGCAAGGTGAGCACCTTGCCTCAGGCGGCAGTGAACGGCCAGTGGGGGCAGCAAAAAGCCACCTCCTGTAACTTTAAGAGCCGAATTTCCGAATTTAGTGCAGAAACGCTAGTTTCGGCTCTGCTAGTGCAGTACGCGCTCACTGCGCTAGCGATGCAGCCCCTTTGACCCGCTCCGACGCTAAACTTTTAAGCGCGGAGCGGGAGAGGGGGGAGGCATCGGGGTTGCTGCCTCAGGCAGCAGCAGCCCATGGATCGCCCCTGTCCAAACCATTCAAAATCAGGAAAAGTCTGCATATTTTTTAATTGATGTACTGTATATTGCAAAGGTGCTTGAAATTGTTTACTTTTCAAAAAGCTCAAGTTATATATTTGTGGAGTTCCCCTTTAATAAAGTTTTGCATTGCAAAATGACTGTTTACATATTTCCATGTTAGTATGGTAAATCTCCATAGTACCAGCAACTAGGTTACATTCAAATACATACAAATGACTCTATTACAGAATAAACAAATGACCTTTATGTGGAAACCAGTCTAAAATAAACTGTTCCTGGTTTGCTCCACAATGATCACCACATTCCATTATTTTGTAAGTCCACGTTAATACAAAATAGGGGAAGTTTTACGTTATGAATATGTAATTAGGCAATGTAATACAAAGTGGAGCCATTAGTGCTCAAAATCCTCTTTAGCATTCAACAGCGACATCTTTTAAAACTTTTGTTTTGCATGTGGTTGTCTCTTAAGGAATTGTGGGGTATATAAACATTAACAAATGAATTCTTAATTGGTATTCCTGAGACTAGGGATGCACTAAATCCACTACTTTTATTATGTTATAGAATGGCCATTTTAAACAACTTTTTGATTGCTCTTTATTGTTTATTTTTTATAGTTTTATTTTTAATTATTTGCCTTTTTCCAGTGTTCACATGGGGGTGACTGACCCCATCTAAAAAACAATACAATGTAAAGCTACAGGTTTATTGTTATTGCTACTCTTTATTCCTCATCTCTTTATACTCTTTATTGCTCATCTTTCTATTCAGCTCCTCTCTTATTCGTATTTCTCTTATTCAAATGAATGCACGGTTGCTACTGTAATTTGGACCCTAGTGACCAGATTGCTGAAATTGCAAACTGGAGAGCTGCTGAATAAAAAGCGAAATAATGCAAAAACCACAAATAATAAAAAATAAAAAGCAACAGCAAGTTTCAGAATATCCAGGGTCAGAAATGGGCCGGTGGAACACCGGGAAAAAACCCGGTGGGCCTAGGCTCTTTTGGGCCCCGCTAGCCCAGTCCCGCTCCTGCACGAAAAATTGCAAGCGTGCATGTGCGCATGCAGTGGGGGTACACGAGGAATTGGTGGCACTTGATAGTTTGCAGCAGGGGGTCCCAGACCCGCTCCTGCAGTTCCTCTTCTGCAAAAAAACCTCACCAGCATGCATGCACTGTTGAGGGGGTATAGGAGGTATCGACTGGGGTCCCAGACCCGCTCCTGCACTATCTCCCTCTTCTGCTTACCAGTGCGTGTGCATGCGAATGCGGAGGAGGAATTGGTGGCATAGAGTAGTTTGTGGCTGGGGGGCCCGGGGGACGGTGTTGGGGGCCCCTGAGGCTGCAGGCCTGGTGGGCCCCGGCCCTCCCAGTCCGACACTGACAATATCACTCTCTACATCAAAAAGAGTTAACGCAAAGGTGAACAATCCCTTTAAAACTGCTCGCAGAAAAGCAAGACAGAATATACCTTTCGACCATCTTTGTTTCACAGTAAACTCCAGGCAACCAGCAAGTGGCAGTGGTGCTCCACAGACAATGGGATTAATGAGGTCGGCATATCGGGAACTACTGGGATTTAGTCGTCCTCCTTTCATTTCCTACTGTAGGGGATAATTCTGGATAGTAAAGGTGGCCGTAGGTGTTAAGATTTTTAAAAGATCCTTGTTATCGTAAGACCGAGTTTATCCTGAAATATTGTTTAAATGTACGATTTGTCCATCAACTAAAAAGTAAGTTGTCTGCTTCTAAGCACGGGGAGCCCTTCAAATTCTGCTCTGAGATTCCTGGTGCTGTAACATGTGACCTCCGTCACTATATGTGGACAATCATAAACTCAAACTGCAGAAAAGACTGATATGGTAATAAGGGTTTTAGTCCCTGTAGGACGCAACACAGACTTTTCCTTATAAGTAAATGTATAGATTAGAGTCCTTCCTTTTTCCTTATTTTTTGTCTCTTTTTGTTTTGAAGGGTTTGTAGGCAACAGGATGTTACCAGCACATAATGATAACACCATAATATGTTATTTCCTGTATTACACTATTAAAAGTTTGCCTCATTTAACTGCAATTAATCACTTAGACTGTAAGCTCTATAGGGCAGGGACCTCCTTCCCACTATGGGGAAAATTCACTAACCTCCGAAAATTCACCAGCGACGGCTTCGCTCAAATCGCAACACTTTGCCAGTAGGGATGTAGCGAACTGCCGATTTGGTGTTCGCGAATGCAGTTCGCGAACACCGGCAAAAAATGTGAACGTTCGCGGACAGTTCGCGAACTTCGAACACCCGCTAAAATCGTTACATTCGAACGATCGAAGGATTTTAATCATTCGATCGAAGGATTTTCATTCGAATCGAACGATCGAAGCCATTCGATCGAATGCTTTTCATTCGATCGAATGCTTACAATCGTTCGAACGAATGGAAATCGTTCGATTTTTAGCGGTCGAAGGAATTCGAATAGTCGAACGATTTGTATTCAAATTGAACGCGAACTCAAAATGCGAACGTTCCCAAACGTTCGCGAACATTCGGCGGACGCGAACGGTCGAAGTTCGCGCGAACTAGTTCGCAGCAGAACAGTTCGCTACATCCCTATTTGCCAGGCGTAGATTTGCCAGGACAACGCTAATTCACTAAAATGCGTAGTTGCGTCGAGGGTGCTGAATGCTGGTGAAGTAGCACTAGCGTTACTGCGTGAAATGAATTTGCACTAGCGTTGGCTAATTTGCATACGGTGGGAAGTTAAAGTTCAATGGCCGTATATGTTGCAGCAAATACATTACATTACACAAGCCTGGGAAACCTTATATTATATTGCCCTACACATGAGCCCAGTGTATAGTTTATGTGCCATATGTTAGGAAATGTAGGGGGGAAGCCAGGTACCCCAGAAAAAATTTACGATCTTTTGCAGCCTATCACCCTGAAAAATGAAAAGTCGCCACTTGCCAGCGTTTTTCTGGGACTTTTTCAACTATTTTTCTGAGGAAATCCTATCTACTCTATCGCACTTTGCCTGGTCTGAGGTGGCGAAGGTAAGTCTGGCGCAAGAGGTAACGTTCAGTAAAATCTGCATCTTAGTGAATTTGCGTAGTTACATCCATTCTCCAGATCGCAACGTCGCCAGGCGTAAGGGAGCGAATTACCGCTAGAGTCTATCTCCTTCGCTAGCGAAGTTACACCAGCGTTCGTAAGTCAATCGGCGAAGTAACAAAACGACGTCACGCTGGCGGATTTTTGCTTACGTTAGTCACTTCGCCCTTTAGTAAATTTGCCCCTATGTCTCTAACCACATAGCACTTAAGCTCTTTGTCCTATTATGATTTCTGTGTATATTTATTATGTGATTTGTCTTCCTCGTGTATACTTTTCTATATATTGTACTTTTATGCACTGCATCTCCTTAACACGCTTTACAAATATAGTTATACATACATACAATTAACCTATGGCTTAATATAGGTGCCTCTGTGCTCTGAAACATTGTCTTTATTTGGGCAACATTGTTATTATACTAATACACAGTAATCTATGAATTTGTGAGTGTTGTGGTGTTTTATTTTGTATGTATATACATTTTGTATGTGTAACTTTGTTTATAAAGCGCTACTAGGATAAGCAGCACTGTACAATTTTAAAATGTAGAAGAGTATACCCCAGGAAGACAGACATTATGATAAATATACAGATATTTACCCCCATGTGTAATAAAAGGCACTAAGGTGCCCAGTAGTGACTGAAAATTCAGGAAACAGCGGAAAAGTCGCCAAATGCGTTGAAGTCAATTGCCAGAATATTTTTTTTTTGACGCACAATAATTTTTTTCACCTACTCGAGTCTAAGGGTGTCTTTTTTTGCATCAAAACCTGGTGAAAAATTATTACCCAGGAACAGTTACACATAGCAACCAATAAGTTTGCATTTAAACAAGTGACCAGCTGCCTGTTGCTGCTTCTGGGTAAAATGTGTGTCTTTTATTACATAAACCCATTTGCTAAGTAATAGGGATGAGCGAATTTGATCCGTTTTGTTTCACCAAAAATTTGCCGCTGGCGAAATGTTGCCGATGCCCATTAAAGTCTATGGTCATCAAAAAAATATAGTCGCACGGTGAATTTTTTTTGACGCGCGTCTTTTTTACTTTGACGCACAATGCCATACAAGTCTATGGCCGTAAGTTTTTTTGGCGAAACAAGGCAAAAAAATTCACCCATCCGTACTAAGCAAACTCAGTGTGTGTGTGTGTGTGTGTGTGGGGGGGGGGAGTCTCTTCCATATAAGGGCAGAGACACACATGGAGATTTGGGGAGATTTAGTCGCTCGTCGACATTTCACCTCTTCTTCGGACGACTAATCTCCCAGAACTGCCTTCCCGCCGGCTCGAATGTAAATTGTCAACGGGATGGCACTTGGAGCAATTCGTTTTCCGAAGTCTCCTCGTGAGGCAACTTCGGGCGACTTCAGAAAACGAAGATTAGTCGCCCAAAGAAGAGATTGTCGCCGAATCTCCCCGAATCTCCATGTGTGTCTCTGCCCTTAATTTTATAATCTATATAGTCGAATAAATAAATAGGCATAAATAAGAGGGCAAAGGTTTCATTATCTAATCTAATATTAAATTCTGAGACTGGACTAGATAATGTTATAGTGCCCCAGAAGGTAGAATATATGATATTATAGTTCAAAATAAACATCAATAGTCGCACAGCACTAAGACTGAATCAATAGAAGGAAATTCTTATTATGAGATTGACATTTCAGTCTAAACACTATATAAAGATGTATATATAGATATATAACAAATGAACTAACTTGCAGGACATTATAGTGCATTTGTATTATATTTTTCTAGCTAGCTGTTTGTCCTTCTGCTCTCAAATGCTGGCTACCTGTTCTTTCTCTGAGCCACTACCATTGTAGACTTTTTGAATTGGAAGCAGATGTGAACCATATCCAGATCTCTCCATTTAACAAGCACATGGTTTCTTTTAACAGTGATTAATAAGGGCATTGCGACAAGTTGTACTCTGTTCCTTTCAGACCCCCTGCTGTGACCTTAAGCTCCATCCAAAAGTTAATTCCCAGACTCGTGATTTTGGGCATGAAAGAGATCAGAAGACCAAGTCTGACTCATTTTATAGAAACTAATAATGGGTTCATGTGTCAAGTAATCTGCCCCTTAAACAGACATGATGCAATCTCTGCGTCATATATACAGGGACCCATACACCTGGCAGATTTATTTCTATATACTGGTGATTCTGATCTTGTGCCAGCCTGAACCAACCTTCTCATACTGCCTCTCATGCATTAAAACTGTGTGATTGTGCTGTCTGCACTAAAAAAAAACCCTTAAGATTCAGGTTAAAGAATATCAATTTTCACCTTGCCCCATGTCAGGAGCAGCCCTTTCTCTCTTCTACTTATTACACTGCTCTCCCCGCCCACAACCTTACCAATGGCGGCTTCCGACTTCCGGGTTGAAATTTTATAGACGCATGCCCCGCCCCTTTTGTGACATCATCAGCGTGGCGGCACGGGTCTATAAAAGGAACCTGGAAGTCAGGCTGAGGCTGGTGCAGGTGGAGGCTGGTGGCGGGTCGGGAAAATCCAGACCCACCCGTCACTAATAGGAACTGGTAAAGTATAGCCACCTCTCTCCTTTTAATATAAAGTCATTGATTAGTGCAATTCTTTTTTTTAAAATATACCGCGTGTAGTACACACCCTTATTCTCTTAAAGAGGAAGGTGGGATAATTCTCCTATAACTCCTTGGGCTCAATGGTTCAACGGGGTGGACAAAATAGGGGATTTTTGTGGATGGGAGAGCACCCACGCCTGAATGTGAAGGTGCTGCAAGTCTCATTATCTGAGGTAGGTCTAGCTCTACCCAACCTTAAATTATACTTTCTTGCTGCCCAATTAGTATATGCCCACTGTTGTCTAATGCAGATAACCCAGCAGTAGTTTTAGAAGCTGCAACAGTGGGCTCTTTCGAAGCTCTGTCCAAACTTCCTTACTGAGGAAACTCTCCCTACTATCCAACCACAGTAATGCAGGCCTTCCAGAAGGCATTGAAGATCACTAGTGGTTCTTCGGAGGCTTGATCTCCTTGGACCCCAATGTCGGGTAACATTCATCTCCCTCATTTTTGCATTCTTCTAGGTATTGCTAGGTGGGCACGGCTGGGTATTAAAACCTTAAGCGACATAGTCACAGGGGATGAATGCAAATCATATGATCTAATCCTGCAAGAAGTCCAGGCCCCTCCTGACATGTTATTTAGGCACCTGCAGCTTCAGCTCCCCTTTCATATAAAACATTTTGGAAATGGATTTACCGTTTTTAGCGTTGATGTCTGTGTGGTTTTTCAACTGGGATATTGGGTGGGCAGGATCTGGGGTGGGGCTTGGGTATGGGTTGGGTGGGGGTGTATGGGTGTATGTTGTTGTATGGGCCCTGGGATTTCAAGCATCAAAGAGGTCTCATTTCACGTATTTGGTCTGACCTCCACTTCTGCCGCGTGTGCGAAAGCAGGTGGAGCTAATTCAAATCAATGGAGCAGGGGCACAGAGCATATTTTTGCAGGCACCTAGAGCTCCGTGTGCCCTTGCCCTTAGTCATATTTAATTGGTAGGACCTGCACACAAATACATTGCACACAGCATTGCCTGGCTGGAGTGGGACTGTGCTGAGTTGCTTGGTTTAACATGTTTAGAAGTGTCTCTGGGTGTCGTAGGCAGGGATACATTTCTGAAACAAACAGCTGGCTTTGCGGTTGAGCTATGTTATTACTGCTGGCATTTTAATTTAAATGTAATCCTACCCACGGGCAGGCCCTGTCTGCAACCGTATCTGGCAAGCCTACACTATGAGCCTCTGCTACAACACCATCTCTTACAGTTAACACCCTTCAATCGCATGGGCTTCCACTGACTTTCCAAGTAAAACAATATTCCATAGTACTTACCTCTAGGATTAATACATTGGCCAATTTGAAAGCAGAGAGCTGCTCCAAGTAACATTATACTTTGTACCACCTATTGGAAAGTACCCGGTGATGTTTATCTGGTTCACTACAACCAAAGAAGTATGTTTCGAAATATAAAGTGAGGGATCAGATAACTGGCCAACTAGTTGGGCTACAGAGCACTAGACAAGAATAATAACGCAATGAAACTTTATATCAGTGGTTCCTGCACTGCCCACGTCCCCTGCCCCCCATCCCACTCTTTGCTAATAAACAGTGGGAACGTGTTCTCTCTTAGCTGTGCACATGCACACACCCCAAATTGTGGTGCATACAAAGAATTTTGTGTGAATATTTAGAATTAAGAATTCATACTAAATCATCTATATATTTGCTTATATATTTAACATTCGTATGAGCTAAGCAAGCCCTTTGTAAGACTGCAGTTTCTGTGAAAGTTGTTTAATAAACCTTGCAGCAAAGTTTCTGCGGTTTTGAGCCTGTTTTGTCCACAACTTTCACAGAAACTGCAGACTTTTGGCTTCTAAGTGGGACAGAAGCAGTGGCACAGGCAGGTAATGGTGTAATTGGTATCAACCCACTTTATTCCCTTTGTAAGACACGGCTGGAGATTTTCTCCTGTTCTTGCCTCCCGGCGCGTCTCTGCTCGTCTCAAGGGGTGCAGGCACTGACGTCACCAAAAGATAATGAAGCCAAGCGTCAGGACTCCCATGTTTTGATGCCAAGCATCAAAACGTGGGCGCAAATCTTTAATAAAAAAATCCAATCTCCATTTTTAAAGTGCCTTAGCTAGGCTTCAGTTTATCTGTTCCTGCTCAAGCTTAATTCTGTGTTTTGACATCCTGGTTTTGACCTTTGCCTGATCTTTTGACTACAATTCCTGCCGCCTGCCTTGAACTCTTCGCCTGACTCCGACTACGCTTTCTCTTGATCCCTGCCGGTACCTCGTTTACATTTTTTGGCTACGCACGTTCTTGTTGGCTTCCGCAGCTGAAAGCCCGGGGCCCCAAAAGGGCGTTGGTGAACACCGGAACCCACAGGGTTCTCCTGTGCATCCAAAGGAACTGTTCACTACACAAGGTTCCTATTAATGAGATTGTTACACCTAGGGATGCACCGAATCCAAGATTCGGTTCGGGATTCGGCCTTTTTCAGCAGGATTCGGATTCGGCCGAATCCTTGTGTCCAGCCGAACCGAATCCGAATCCTAATTTGCATATGCAAATTAGGGTCAGAGAAGCAATTTACAGATTTTCGCGGTTTCATGATTTCACAATCCCAGTATCTTACCTATTTTCACGATTTTGGGGTTAATTCTCCAAAATTTTAATTTCAACCTTAGGAGTGACACCAACTAGATACTGTGACACGTTTCACCTATATCAAGCAGTTGCATACCATGCTATTAAGGGAATAATGTGTTCCCCGCTCTTATATATAAGGATATTAGAAGTCACTGAGGTGTTCCAACAGTTCCATGACCATTTAATACTTTTATACCGATCATGAAACTCTGCGGTGATTTATAATATTTTACAACTGGGGATGAAAATAGGTTTTATAAGTTTAAATTAGTCATGTGACATCACTAAGCACCAAGTGACATCACTAAGCACCATTTCTAGGACTATATTTTACAGGTGATGGAAACTTATGGGTGCTACTTCTCTAGTAACCATTAGCAACCAATCAGTAGTTACTATGTACTGGTAGTATGTAATTGGTTGCTATGGGTTTTTATTTGCAGTCAAATGTAAGGCTTTTCATTACTTTTCTCCAAAAATCTCTGTTGATTTGTTTTTTTATATTGCTATTATATTTATTATTAATTTGAGAGTATCAGAGTAAGCAGTATAATGTGTATAGTAGTATGAAAAGTGCCGCAACAGCACAAACTCTGCATGCCGGCTAAATAATGTCCATATATTTTACATTTATGGACTCGTTAGTGGAAAAGTGTTTTTTGCTTATATTTCCCTTGGGAGTGGTGTGTGGTCTCCCTCTATTTGTGGTGCAGTGTAAGTACATGTTGTAACTTGAATCCATGACATAGGTGTGCAGCTCTGTGTGGGTGCATGAATGACTAACCCACAGTGTGTCACCGGAGTTCCCCTCTTACTCACCAGCAAATATTAGGGTAACACAGGCTACCAAACAAGGGCTGATGACTATCCTGCTTCTCTTTGTAATTTTAACTAATTTCATCCCAACCTTTGTTATATAATATTTTCTGTTTCTCCCAGGAGCCTCAGTATCTCTAATGCAGTGCCATATTTTCACAGCTTCCTAGTCTCCCACCATTCACTGCCCCCTCTCCAGTGTCACCTATCTTTTTAACATACAGATAATAGTTGACAATATGCCCCAGTCCCTTTTAATCCATTTCTTATTATCCTCCTTAACTTCCATCCACCATCACCTCTCCATGTCTGTGTAGTCTTTAAAGGGATTCTGTCATGATTTTTCTGGTATAGTTTTTATTTCTAAATTACACTATTTACACTGTAAATAATTCACTCTACAATATAAAATTTCATTCCAGAACCAGCAAGTGTATTTTTTTAAATTTGTAACATTGGTGTGTAGGTGCATCTCAGGTCATTCTTCCTGGTCAGGTGCTTTCAGAAAGAGCCAGCACTTTAGGATGGAACTGCTTTCTGGCAGGCTGTTGTTTCTTCTACTCAATGTAACTGACTGTGTCACAGTGGGACCTGGATTTTACTATTGAGTACTGTTCTTAGATCTACCAGGCAGCTGTTATCTTGTGTTAGGGAGCTGCTATCTGGTTACCTTCCCATTGTTCTGTTGTTAGGCTGCTGGTGGGGGGGGGATAGGGAGGGGGGAGATATCACTCCAACTTGCAGTACAGTAGTAAAGAGTGACTGAAGTTTATCAGAGCACAAGTCATATGACTGGGGGCAGCTGGGAAACTGACAATATGTCTAGCCCCATGTCAGAATTAAAAATTAAAGATAAAAAAATCTATTTGCTCTTTTGAGAAACAGATTTCAGTGTCGAATTCTGCTGGAGCAGCACTATTAACTGATGCGTTTTTTAAAAAAAACACGTTTTCCCATGACAGTATCCCTTTAACTATGTTTCCGAAAGTATTGTCTCCCCCTGTTTCCCCTTTCCAGACACCTTAATTTTTCTCATATTTTATTTCCTTTGCTTTATCTAACTTACTTTCACATGTCCAGTCTTGGCTTTAACCAGCAGTTATTTTCCCCAGCCCCAATATGCTAACTAGCTTCCATCATTTCCCATTCTCTTGCCAAAACTTTCTGGCAGAGAACAGCAATCAAAAACTTCCCTGGCCACTGGTCACTGCTCCTAATATTATTGAATAAAAATTATTCTATTTGATGGACCAAGGTCTGTCTGTCTCCACTCTGCATGCATCAGTAAAACACTTCACATTCACTAATATTAGGAGTGGTAACAGGCAGACATAACCTTATTTACATTACTGTCCTGCCTCTGCGAGGACTCACCTCTCTGCTCTTCTGTTATTTATGACTTTACACATTTTTACTCATTTCCTTGTAATCCCACTAACTATACCTTTTAATATATTACTTTCCATATATTGTCACCCTTACTTCCATCTTGCAAGGAATACTTTTTGTTTTATTATGACCATCCCAACTAGCAGCACCCTAACATCTACAGTACATCATTTCTAAATCCCTCCATTTGTTCCCTTATATCAGGGATCCCCAACCAGTAGCTCGTGAGTAACACGTTGCTCTCCAAACCCTTGGATGTTGCTCCCAGTGGCCTCAAAGCAGGAGCTTATTTTTGAATTCCAGGCTTGGAGGCAAGTTTTAGTTGCATAAAAACCAGGTGTACTGACAAATAGAGTCTTTATGTAGGTTGACAATCCACATAGGTGCCACCAAATGGCCAATCACAGCACTTATTTGGCACCCCAAAAACATTTTTCATGCTATTGTTGCTCCCCAACTCCTTTTACTTCTGCATGTTGCTCATGTGTTCAAAAGGTTGGGGATCCCTGCCTTATAGGGAGATTACATCCTAATTTACAACCAGGGTTTTCTTTTTGTTGTGTTACAAATGAATGTTAAAACATACGGGCAAAGGTAATTGAGCACTACTTCTATAGTTCCACTGCACGGCAGCAGCTTCATCTGCCAAGTTACAAACAAGGTCACCACCAAGCCTGTAATTTAAATACATACACAGAGTTTATGTGTTTGCAGAATATTACACTTGTGTCCGATTGTAGAAAATGTAATTATCAAATCCCCTCCCAGTAACCAATGTTCTAGCAAGATTCTTCATCTTCTATCCATGCCATCCATATCAGTTTGCCTATTGATGTACTTAATAAATAATATACTACAGTTTCCCCTACTATCTTATTTACAGGTTCAGTTACACACAGAACGGATGGAATTGTATCCAGCCTCAATAGACAAGAATGGATTGAATTTCATTGTATTCTGGGCTCACATGAGAACAAAACAGATCATGCAGTCTCTAGTTATTGCATAAATGGAATTGCTAAATTAACTGTGTGGAACTTACCTGGTGGTCTAGTGGGGGGACGGCAGGGACGCCTGCCGCCCCCTCGCCGGGGACGCCCGCCTCGCCGTGCGGTCTCAGTTAGTAGGCCGCAGGTGCCTGCTCTCTAGGGCGTGCGAGTCACCCTGCTGATCCATTTAAAGGCGCAGGCGCGCTGACGTGATGATTCAAGGGTGCGAAATTCAAAAATATAAATAGCCTGAAAGGGCTTCCAGACCTTGCCCGTGATAGGAGTTTGTTCCTGGTGCTTCTTAGCGTTTGCTATTCTGCTTTTTGAACCTGTTTGATTCCTGTTGTGACCCCTGCCTGGTTTATGACTATTCTGACTTCTGGATCCTGACCCCTGCCTGAATACCGACTACCTCTTCTGATTACCCCTCTGATTGAATTCCTGGTTTGACCCTTGCCTGCCTGACTACGTTTATTCTCTGCCTGCCCCGACCCGGCCTGATCTGACTACTCTTTTGCCTAAACGCCTTGTACTACGACCTTCTGCCCAAAGACTTTGCTTTACAGTCGTGCCCCTCTGCCTATCCAGAACCTATAGCCTTGCACCTCTCGTTTAAGTCCTGGTGGCATCCAAGTAGCTGAGGACTCCTCCCATGGCCAAAGGCGGTCACACTACTGGTGAAGCATGAGCCGAGACCAGGGTGCTTGGCATTTGTTCTGGTGTTGGGTGCCGACCGTTACATTAACATTCCCTGGACCCATGTTATAAATAGTCATTTCTTCTTTGCAAGTGCATATATTTTCAGAGGTGAGTTTTTATTATAGAAATATATCCAAGACCAATACTTTTTTTTTTAACTCCAACATGGGTTATTTTGATCTTTCTCTTCCATGTTTTTCCACATTTACAACTGAATGTATTACCATGGCAGGCAGGCAGGCAGTTATAGGGATTTTTTATTATAAAAACACACATTAACTAACCAAACAGAAAATATCAGCAAATAATAAAACAAAACAATATAAACCACAATAATCCAAATCCCTTAAACCCACCCATAACCCTCCCCACCCGCAGAGTCCACCTTTCTGTCCATGGGCAACATTCCAAAAAACCCCACCAAACCACCAATTTCAAAAGGCCAAACTTGTAAAGTCTTGTGCAATCAGGTATTAAATATGAACAGGTATTGCACTCTGGAAGACCACATATAGATCAGACCAAAAGTTGGTAGATAAAAACGGATAACCATTATTTCTACAAACATCTCTCGCCTAACACGTTTCGTGTCACTGGGAGACTTAGTCATGAAGCCTATGTCTAAATGTCCCAGTGACATGAAACGTGATAGGTGAAAGATTTTTGTATAAATAAAGGTTATCCGTTTTTATCTACCAACTTTTGGTCTGATCTATATGAGGTCTTCCAGAGTGTCTTGCACCAACACCTGTTTGTTTGCATATGGATTATCCGCTCCCCTGAGCTGAGGGCCTGGGGCAGGAGCACCAGGGCCACTGGTCTACTTTGGTGAGTTATTCTACAAAGATTGGTCATGTTTTGTGCTTAAATATTTCAGGTATTGGCTTAAAGCATAACTTAATTGATTTGTGGTGCTACAAACCACAGGTTTGGCTATTTTTCCTGCATATCCCTGCAAACTACTAAAATTCATAGAAGGGTGTGAAAGCACTTTAGGGCTGGTTAAAGTATGATGGAAGTGTGACTGATCTGGACACAATTGCTTTAACACAAGGCTATTTTTGCCAGATCACTTTAATTAGCGGTAAAGTGCTCCCGCAAATTCCTTTTTATCTTAGTGTAGTTATGTGTTACTTATCATTACTTGGTGACCACTGTGTGGGTTCCTTGTCTCTGCACACAGAATGATGATGGTTCAGAGACTGTATGCGAATTGCACAGCTATCAATAATTCTACTCTGCATAGCCTGAGTCAGAGTAGTAGTCACCACATTGGTTTAATATATTGGGAGGTGGGTTTGCAGGAAAAAGACACTAGGGGGTCTTCATTTTCCATTGGTGAATGTGCAAGCAATGCAGCTAAACTATGTTGAGCTCATCAGGAAATAGTTATTATATGATGTATGTAGGAAGAGTGTCCATACACAGAAACAGGGGTAGGTAGAACAGGGTGGTAAAGACAAGCATTAATGGGGGTATTCTATAGATGTATGTAACTGTGGCTGGTATGTAGAAGAAATAAATCCTGCTGAGTTGTTCATGGCCTTGTGTGCAGTATAGGCCCCCATACTAAGCTGCAGACTGAGTCTGACAGGGGTCCCTGATCAATATCTGGCCGAAAGTCAGGCAGATGCTGATCAGGCAGGTTAAAAAATCCCATCAGATGGCGACTTCATGTTTTCGTTGATGTGGTACTGCGATCTGACCCCCGTGTGACCTCGATTCTGACCATGATTGGATCAGCCCGATATCGCCCACATCAATTGAGCATATCGGGGAGAGATCCACTTGTTTTTTGCCAACACCGCCAAACGAGCGGATCTCCCTGTGTATGGTCACCTTTAAGACAAAAACAAAATCTTGTGTATGTGCACAACTGCTATATGAAATATGAAGAGTGGCATCTCATAGATGTGCGTGAGGCTTATATTCAGTTGTTGGAGCCAATATTGTTTATAAATCAGTGGCCAACTAGGGTTGCCACTTGGCTGGTATTTTACCGGCCTGGCCGGTAAAAATGATGGTTGATCCCAATGTTATTATAGGGAAAAAGATAAATATATAGGAAGGCCGGTATTTTTTTCCAGAAAAGGTGGCAACCCTATGGCCAACTGAGATCCCCATATGTCCTGGGACTCCCGACAGTAACAGGGGCACGTTCATCTATAATTACACCCCTGGATGTTGCTTTGCATCACAAAGTAATGCTGTAGAGCTGCATGTAATGTATTTGTAAGGGGGAGATCCTACACAGCATTGTCTTTCTCAACCAGAACAATGGTTGGCAACCACCCCACGGACAAAGATATTTTAAAACCAATATTTTACACAACAGTTCTTGAAATTTTCCAAATCTAGAACTTAAAGGAGTTGTTTACCTTCCAAACACTTTTTTTCAGTTCAGTTGTTTTCAGATTGTTCCCCAGAACTAAAGACTTTTTTTCAATTACTTTCCATTATTTATTTTTTACTGTTTTTCCAAAGTTTAAAATTGAATGTCCCTGTCTCTGGCAGCTCAGTAATTCAGGTGCAGATTCCGAACTGTTATAATTTTGCAACATTGAATTGATACATTTCTCAGCAGCATCTCTGGAGTATAAGCAACTATTGTATCAATTCTAACAGCTGCCTGTAATGAAACCCAGGGATTCTGCTCAGCAGGGACAAAGATAAGAAATGTATCAACTAAATGTATCAATTAAGAACAGTTTACAGGGTCAGCGACCCCCCTCTTCCAGAGCTGCTTCAGAAGGTGAAAAATGACACTTTACACTTCAATATTAGAAAAACTGTGACACATAGAAAATAGAAAGTCATTGGAAAAGGTCGTTATTTCTGGTGAACTATCTGAAAACAACTAGTTGTTTGAAGGTGAACTACCCCTTTAATGGACCCCAAAAGGTGGTTGCCTATCACTTGACATTAAGTTGTCGCACTATGGGCAGGGCCGGATTTACAAAGTGGGCACCCCTAGGCCCACTACCATTCGTCGCCCCTGTCCCCTCCAGGGGGACATGAGCAATGGGGATTGGCATACGGGAAATTTAAAAAAATATTGTATCTCCAGCACATCCTCAGTGTTTTTGAACCAATGTGGGTGTGGTTGGGCAGCATGCCACCCCCAAAATCCTGCCGCCCTAGGCCCGGGCCTAGGTGGCCTTTCCACAAATCCGGGCCTGACTATGGGGCAAATTACTAAAGGGCAAAGTGGCTAACGCTAGCGAAAATTCGCCAGCGTGTCATCATTTTGTTACTAACGGGTGCTGGCGTGAATTCGCTAGTGAAGTGGACCTACTCTAGTGCTACTTTACACCCTTACACCAGGCGAAGTTGCGCTAATTCAGTAACTTGCGCATTTTACTGAACGTTACCTCTTGCGCCAGACTTGCCTTCGCCATGTCAGACCAGGCAAAGTGCAATAGAATAGATAGTTATTGCTTCAAAAAAAATTTACATTTTTTCCCAAAGTCCCAAAAAACGCTGGCGTCTTTTACTTATATAAGGGTGATAGGCTTAAAAAGATTGTAATTTTTTTGGGGGGTAGCCTCCATCCCCCCTACATTTACTAACATATGGCACCTAAACTATACAGTGGGCACATGTATAGGGCAAAATAACAACTCTATTTTATTTTATGAAGCTTTCCCAGGCTTGTATAGTGTATATAATGTATTTGCTGCAACATATATGTCCATTGTACTTTAACTTGGCGCTGTATGCAAATTAGGCATCGCTAGCGTAACTTCGCTTTGCTTGATGAAGTAACGCTAGGCAACTTTGATACCTTCTCCTCCCTGAGCGCAACTTCGGATTTTAGTGAATTAGTGGCGCCCTGGCGAAACTTCATCTGGTGAAGTGCCGTAAAGCCAACGCTGGCGCAACTTCGAAGGTAAGTAAATTTGCCCCTATTCATTTTGCTGGATGATGGTGGGTGGCCCTATTTGGGAATGTTCTATACTTGCCTGTTGGAATGTGTGGGTTAATACAGGTCTGCTAAAATACATGATCACCCACGCCCTGCCTAGTATAAATATATTAGCCTGTAAATACAGAAAAGATTCCTCACACCTCTACCTCCTCCTCTCCTCCAGGGATGGAATTAAAAACATTTTAGGAACTCCAGTTATTTCAAACTCAAATCACCTGGAGACAATCGTTGCAACATTGTGTTATTATTTGGGCTTTTTATAAGGCAACATTCGGCAGTGTTTTGTGTTAACTGCGCTGTGTGCCCTGAGGCATAAACTATACATTGACACCTGGTGCCTCAAAGGAACAGTAACTGTTAAATACCACTTTCCTGCATGTACGCAGGAGCATGTTGGAACGTTTCCAATAAAATACTGAAAGGATCTACATATGATCGTGTGCCTACTGATGGAGGAAAGCAATTTGACAAGACTGTCACTTCCTGCTGTGACCATATTGGAGCATAACTGTCTGCCCAGGAAGGGAGGGATACTAAGTAAAACTGCTTGGGTTTGGGTCCTGTGAGTATATGGAAACATTGGTGTGTGTAACTGTCACATGGTCTGTTACATATTTATTCTTATACCCAAAGGACACAGTTAATTTGGTGTATCTTCTGTCTTTCTTTCCTGCCTCATTGCCTTCTCTCTCCATCTTTATTTTCATTTCTTCTTCAGGCACTTTCCCACCCAGTCCTTCCCTAACTCCGCATTTATGTCCATTGTGCCTTCTGCTTTCTCAGCTCTGCTTCTCATTACATGACATCCACCCACCACTCTTGTTAGATTTCTGACTCATTATTTTTCTCTTTCCTTACTGCTAATGTTTTACTTTAGCTTTGTCTTCCATTCCTTTAATCTCTCCTCCCCTCTCTCGTCTCTCCCCCTCCTGTTTTCTACCAAAAGAGTTAGGTTTCCCAACTTGGCTTGCTGGCAGTCTCTATGTGGGGACTTACAGCATGAGAAAGTATCTGCGGGTTTGATCCTGGGGGGTAAAAAGCAAAGTCATCACTGGGCCACTCAGACGCTGTGCCTGTGGGAAAGAAAACTTACTTGATTCAACCTCCCTCCACAATTAACTCTTTCCTGGGTGGCTTCAAAGAAAGCTCAAACAATATTTCTGCTGTACAAGCCTAGTCCTTACTAGAATCACATACATATAAACTTTGAAAGAATACTGCTGCCTTCAGTCCTTATATAACCCCTATCCATAAACAAGATAGAAACCTGCAAGCACTATGTGGTCTCTGTATAGTCTCTTCTAAGACCACTCTAGAAGCCCTCAATCTGAATGGAAAAACTTTTGTTTAAAGGAAAACTATACCACCCAAACAATGTAGGTTCGCATAAAACAGCTCATATGTAAAACCCTGCTTCATGTAAATAAACCATTTTCATAATAATATACTTTGCTGGTAGTATGTGCCATTGGGTAATCATAAATAGAAAATTGCCATTTAAAAAAATAAGGGCCACCCCCTGGGATCGTACGATTCACTGTGCACACAAACATGCCAAACAAACTATACTTAGATCACATGAGCCAATTAACAGACAGAGTTGTATCTTTTGCTTCCACACTTCTTCCTGTTACAGTTAGAGCTGCAGTATTTCTGGTCAGGTGATCTCTGAGGCAGCACACAGAACATCACAAAAGTGGTTCAAGGCAAGAGATGTAAAAGTGCAAGATTTACTTAAATATATATAGAACATGCTCTTAGTTTCTCTGGTGCCATCAGTCATGTGTCTTGTGATCTGATAAATGGTAAAGCGATTCTTTTAACCCAGTAATTACTGGTACCACGTTTAATATTTAACCCATTGAATTATTGCCTTAAGCACTTGTCTATTTCCTAATTGGTTTGGGGTGTGGAAGGAAGGGGGGTCTTACTTCTTTTCTCTTGGTCTAAGCTTAACTTGAATAAGTAATACACACCTCAAAGTGATTTGTTTTAATTGGTAAGGTTCCTACAAACCAACCTTTGTCAAATTAAATCCACAAAATCGCTGCTGCCTGCTTGCTGTAATTATGAATTCCCAGACTGAAGGAAACAAGATTTAAATAATTTACTGTATATTGTGTAATTAAGGTTAATTTTGCTTGACTAATGTGATTAAATAGGATTTTAAATACTTTTTTTTGGTGAGGGGTCCCCTTTAAGTGGCATATTAAAGGTTATATCTATGTGCTTAAATAATTAAAAAATACTTTAAAGGTATTTACTCAGTGGTGGTTGAACTGTGTTTTATATAGCTGAATTTAATTTAAACATTGTCTTATAGAACTCAGCATTAGCACTCAGCACTTTTAATGCTTTACAAGCAATTATGTAATGATTTGAGCACATAGATATCACCTTTAAACCCATTAATTACTGGTACCACGTTTAATATTTAACCCATCGAATTATTGCCTTAAGCACTTGTCTAATTCCTAATTGGTTTGGGGTGTGGAAGGAAG
Organism: Xenopus petersii; assembly: GCA_038501925.1. NCBI lineage: Eukaryota > Metazoa > Chordata > Amphibia > Anura > Pipidae > Xenopus > Xenopus petersii. The sequence goes on along the minus strand of CM076687.1, from coordinate 20,119,151 downwards.
GGGGGTTTTACTTATTTTCTCTTGGTCTAAGCTTATTTTGTGGACACTGTTATTAAGACAAGCCTTGCATCATCTCACAATCTTATTTGTTCCCCAGAATGGGGGACCTGATGTCTATCCCCATGCCCTGCTCTTTAAATGGTAAAGAGAACGGTGGGAAATGTGGGGAGTGCAGTGACATCTAGGAAGTGCTAAATGGAAAGTAATTGTCTGCCCACCCCTATGCCTAAGGCATAGAGTAGGGGCAGGCAATATTTGATTGACAGCTGAGATTTTTAAATGAGCTTACAACAGCTAAGAATGCTTTAATAAAAAATAGAAATTGGATTTCATGTTTAATTTGGAAAGGACTTTTATTATAAAGCTTTTTGTGTCTGGGTGACAGCTCCACATTAATATGATGTAAACTATCTGTTGCTTATTTGTTAATTTTGGGGGTATAGTTTTCCTTTAAGCAGCCCTAAAACACCTAATTACTGTATAGGGAAGTGTTGGATCCTTAGAACATACAGTATGTAACCCCTACCTTACTAAAGCAGCCTTGGGATCCTCAGTCCCTATTTCTTATTAAAGAATCCTGGGAACATCCGAGCCCTAAGAAACCTACTTTGTTCTAAGTCTAAAAAAACCTGAATCTTTGTGTAACCCTATTTCTTGCTAGTGCAGCATTAAATTCCTCAATCATTATGCAATTTCTGGACCCTAAATCCTTATTTAACCTCTTCCTCCCCCTTCCTAAATCTTTATGTAATCCTTTCCTTGCTAACGTATTCTAGAAACACTCAATCCAGTTGTAACCCCTTCATCCAACAGTAATGGAAATAACCCAGTACTAAAAACTATTAAGCCTAATGGAACAGTTTTCTCACCAGTGTGGTTCAGAAAGGCCGATCCCTATGCATTCCCACGCTGCCTCTCTAATGAATGATGACCAATATCTGTACAATGCAGCAAAGTATGTCAGCACAATGTCAATAGAGCCCAATAATAATCCCCATGGAACTCTTTCCTTGCTGAATCAGTGTAGGGCCCTTTAATCACTTTCAAACTCTTTCCACAATAGAACATTTTAATAATACGCAATCCCATAAAACTCCTTCTTATCTGAAGTGATGTCAGAACCCTTCCATTTCTCAGCTGTTCCATGGTGGATTGTTCTGGGTCCCTGAACATATCTTCAAAATGTTCAATAGCAGTATAGAGACCTTTAAACAGTAAACTTGAGAGTGAAATTTCACCCCAACTAGTCTTTATATGTCCTTATCTCAAGTAATGGAGATTATTGGTCCCTCAGCTTCAATATATAGTGTGTCAAACATAAGGGATTCTGTTAGAGGAAAACATAGTGAAATTAATTAGTTAATAGTGTTGCTCCAGCTGAATCCTGCATTGAAATCCATTTTTCAAAAGAGCAAACAGATTTTTCTTATATGTCATTTGGAAATGGCTAGACATGTTCTTAATTTCTCTGGTGCCATCAGTCATGTGATTTGTGATCTGACAAACGGCATCCTCTCTTAAGGCCTTACTGTTGCACTGCTGATATCATCCTCTCCCTTTCCCTCCAGCAGCTGATCAACAGGACAATGGGAAGGTATCATCACCTGCATTGCCCCACCTAGTGGTACATATGAGAACAGCACTCAACAGTAAAAGTCCAAGTCCAGCTAACCCAAGTTGCGACTTGTCCAGTTACATTGAGTAGGAGACACAATAGCTTATCTGAAAGCAGTTCCACTGTGAAGAGCTGACTCTTTCTTAAAGCTCAGGATGAGGCACAATGACCTGAGACAGTGGAGGAACTACAGGGGGTGTGGGTGGTGCGATTGCACCAGGGTTCATACCCACTTGGGGCCTACTGACAGTTTGTAACCAGCAAAGTTTGCTTCTGGTAGGTGGAGGCAGGGGGGTCCGGCTGCACAGCCTTCACGAGGACCCCACGCTGTGTAGTTACGTTACTGACCTGAGATGGCTTTCTACACACAAATATTACAGCTGGCTAAAACAAATACATTTACTGTTTCAAGGATAACATTTAAAATGGTGGAAGGACTTATTTGCAATGCACACAGCTGAATTTAGTAATAAAAACTACAATATGAAAATCATGACAGAAACCCTTTAACACTAGAAAAAAAACCATCATTATAATTGACTATTGTTCTGGACATTTCGTATTGCTGTGTGTTTATACAGTGTGGTGGCTGTGATATGGATGTGCAAATACGGAACTCAGACCAAAGAAAGAATGCAAGTGCTAATGTATACATGTCATTGGGTACAGACACAAATGTTTAGGATGTGTGTAAATGTGGTTTTGCTTTGTTGTGAAGTTGACACTTTTCCTCAAAGTCTAAATGTTTATTACCACAAATGTAATTGGGTTTATAAGAAACATTTTGGCTAAAAACAGCACCACCCTCCCTCCTCCTCCTCCTGTGTCTGATGTTAGTTCACACAAACTGCCTTTATTATATATACACATAAGATTGGGACCCACCAGGGTGAGACCTGCCCAGCCTCCCACATGTCTCTCCATCCTGTCTGCAGCAGTCCTCCCTTCAGTCATGAGCCAAGAGACCAACAGAAAGCATATACTAAGACTTCCTCAGGAGATGGGGCCTGGAAAAAAAAATAATTTTGAACTTTTACAGTTAGTAATCCCCTGAGACTTAATTACATAAAGAAATAGTAGTGACCAGGGAGGTTTGTGTCACTTTCAAGTTCATAGCGTTGCAAGAGTACACACCAAAGTGATTTATCCCTTCCCAGTTATAAACTGGTATAAAGTAAGTTCTTTGTAGTGGGAGTAGAGGAAACATAACTTTACATATAAGTTGTAGTTTTTCTAAAACAAATTAACAATGGTCACAAAATGAAAGAGGGTTGGGAGGTCCTCACAAGGTGCTTAGAAAGGTTTTGCTCAGTTGAGCGCATCCAAGACATGTGTTACACGGCCGTGAAAGGGTTACCGCTAGAGTGTGATAAGGCTTTGCCAAATAAAATATTTGTATTTAAATATGAGCAGTTAACCCTGAGACAGAAAAGTCCTAATGCTCACCCGATAGATACGGTGTGTGTAAACCCCCGGTGCCGCTCTTGGGTCAGCTATTCCTTCTGACAATACTGAGGGTAATACGCGGGGGAGATCACACTCATCAGATGAAGAGGGTGGTCCGGGTGCCCGTAGCTTGAGGTAAGTTGCAATTGAACAGAAGTCGGCGAGCACTCCACGTCCACCCAGAAGTTTAAAACAAGGAATTTTATTTCAGCAGGTTAAAAGCAAACATCATCCTGACGCGTTTCGTATCCACGATACGTAGTCATAGGCAAAAAAATGTGTTTCTCAGATATATATTGACTTTAGTGATTTTCTGTATCTGAGTAGCTATCTGATTATGACTTCCTTTGGTTTTGCCTTCTCTATCATTAGTCTCTTCCACACAGTGTTGTTAAATTTGATTGAAAGGCCTGTTGAGATTAAGGCAGCCTGATCAGGGCAGGCAGAGTTGGGGAATGTAGTTAGTATATGTGGAATACAGTCCTGCGCGGGTCCATTTTTTGGGACTCGTACCTGCAACCAGTAATCCACAACCTGGACCTGCAACCCACATTTTTACCCGCTTGGACCCACTACACGTCCCGCAAGTACCTTATCCGCAATCCGGGCCGTGACCTGCTGACCATCAAGAATCAGGAAGTGCTTTCATTGTAAACAGGAAGTGAGATTATCGGAAGTAGAACCTGCAGGTAGCCGACCCGCTGAAGGACTCTAATGTGTAAAGGAAAAGGAGAATTGTTGTATGCAGAAGTTTCATACGTAGAGTTATGCTCTTGCTTTAGGCATGAGGATAGAATGGGGTACATGGATATAAGCTTGGCAGTAAGGAGGTAATCAGAGAGAGGAAAAGGGTCACTAGGACAAATATATTCTGTGGATAATTAAACAGGTGACTGACATATATATCTCTCAGCAATCTTGCAGCTGCCCTTGTTCATCACTTCATTCCATCTTGGAAATACAAGAGATCCTTGTTTCTTCCCCTACTAAATGTGGCAAGGGAACTTAAACCCTTTCCTTAAGGTAATGTCCCCAGCACGATATTTATTTATAAACTAAAAGAAATAAAAATTAAAATACTATAAAATTTTATACTATATATATATAAAATTTTATACTTTATATTTTATACTATATACTATAAAATGTTATAAACTAAAATTTATTTATAAAAGCCAATATTTATTTATAAACTACCAAGCTCTTTAGAAGGTTTCTACTGTAAGGGTAACATATACAACATGACATAAAAACAAGAGGATGCCATGAGAAGCAAAGGCCAAGATGTTTAGCAGAGAGTTAAAGAACTGTAAGTTAGTTAATTTGGAGATGCTTAAGTAATAACACTAAGTCATCATATAGTAGTTTAGATGAGTGTTAGATGTGCTGATCCATTCCAGGGGCTATTGCCAAAAGAAAGCTTTGGTGATTCCAGGATGTATGATTGTTTTGGGTGATTGTGGGAGAATGCTGTATGATCATTTAGAGGGGATCTTGAAAGATGGTGGGGGTCATTTATCGACACTGGGCATATTTGCCCATGGGCAGTAACTCATGGCAACCAATCAAATTGCTGCATTCATTGTCCTACTTGCAGCGGCTTTTAAAAGCTAATCCCTGATTGGTTGCTATAGGTAACTGCCCATGGGCAAATTTGCCCAGTGTTGATAAATGAGCCCCACTGTGAGACTATTAGCATTACATGTGTAACAACCTGCCACCTAGTAAACGGAAAAGATTTTTTTGAGTTATGTACTTTTTTTTTTTTTACTACGTATAAGTGTTTCATAGATGCTTCTTTGTGCATTCTTTGGCTGGCAAAGTGCAATGTGCAAAAATAAATAAATAAATAAATAAACAGGTGCAAAACTTCCATTTATAGGTTTATATTGGTTGATTTGCTTTGAAAAAAAAAAGTTCAACCTCTCCAAATATTCCCCAGTACACATATATACATCTACTCATACAGACTTAGCTATACACTCACATATATAAACTATATACACACATAAATATACTAAGTAGCTGTAGATCTTGGCATTACTATTGCCATGGATATTATACTGTATATGTCCAAGAAATCATCCAAGTCACTCTTAAAGGGGAACTCCACAAAAACATAACTTGAGCTTTTTGTAAAGTAAACATAATTTCGAACAACTTTGCAATATACATCAGTTTGGAACAGTTCCCTAAGCCTAGCCCCCTGCTCTCCTGCTGATCTGTCTGACTACTTTGCTGAGCTGGCTGACTATTGTTACTTTGTATCAACAGCCTCTGTCCTTAGCCTGCATCCTCCAAACCCCACAATTCCCTGCACACGTGATTTCAATAAGGAACAGAACATCACAGTGCAATGCATTGTGGGTTATGTAGTTCCTGCATGCTGTCTGTAAGCTGTGGAGAAGTTGTTACAATGTGTAACATCAATGTTTAGTCTCTCCTTCCCTGCCAGGATTTCAAATGATGCAGAAAGAGAAGAACTGTTACAGCTGGATTTCAGCATAGAAAATGGCGTTTATTCCTACTTTTTGAAGAAACCAATAACAGTGATGGGTATATTAGGGGTTTCTAATATACACCTGGAAGGGAATTCCTCAACCTCACTGTCCTCTATGAAGAACCACCTACGTTGCTTGAAATGAAAGTTCTTCTCCTGTAGTCTAAAGGGGTGGCCTTTAGTGCAGTGATTCTCTTTGTGGGAAAAAAATACCCTGCTATGTGCTTTTATGTAGTTTTAAAGAGTACTCATATGCCCAGAAGAATTCACATGAATAAATTTGGCGATACCAGAGTATGTTTTTTTGTTCTTTGTGCTCTGAGGTAGGGGAAACAAAATCTAATTAGGTGGGTATGAAAGTTGTGTGCCTCCACCTACTTACACCACTAATTTTAAGATCCTAATAAAAAAGTACTCATGGAAACCTTTCTAATAGAATTTAGTTGTGGTAGGTGACCCATTTGCCTTTGGCTAAGTGGTTGGTGAGTGCAAATCTGAAAACATCACGGGTTCAGTTAATATAAAGTATAAAAAAGAAAGCTTTACTTACTATGAGTTTTTTTTTAATATTAACACAATAGATATCTTTACATTAAAAGGATACAGGGTATTATGTATCCCAGTATTAACTGAAGAGTTACCAAAGAATTCCAAGACCTTATACAGTATACTGTATGTATGTATATTTATATAGACATGTAAAAGAACAAAGCTGTAGACCTGAGTTCTTTTATACAGGTCATGGAATTCCAAGGTTCATGTCCTTATATTTTGCTATAAGTATATACACTATTCCCTATATCTTGTTAGTGTGTGCATCTTCAAGCAGAATCCAGTCATAATAGGTTAGATTTTCTTCTCTAATCATCTTTTAGAAGTGGTGACATCACTTTTCACAATTTATAGGTATATATTTTCCAGTTTATTAATGAATTTTTAAATAATAATAAAGTCCAAATGTTCCACCCTTGCTCCAATGTTGATGAAGAGCCGGTACCACTCCCTCTGATATATGCTGTATGGCAGGGGAAAGCTGGTGGATTTATGTAACTTGTTTATAAGAACACACAAAAATCTGCAATTAAAAATGGGAGGGTGAGGTAAAATTCTGCCAGAGAGGTTTTTATGAGTTTTTATTGGGAACTAGACATAAATCAGCAATTAGCATAGTTCACGCCAACATTCCAGGCAATGGTACAGCTTTTACAAACAATTGCATCTCCCCTCTAGCCGAAATTCAAATGTTCATGTAAAGAAAAGGAAAATACAACCTATGTCCACTAAAGAGTCCGTGATGGGTTCCAATCGATGCACATAATATATTCATTGCTTCCAGTGGTCATGTGAAGAATTAAGCACAGATAGCTAGGTTGGCTCTAAAAAGACCATGGGGCAAATTCACTAAGATTCGTAGTTGCTCCAGGCGTAACTTTGCCGCACTTCGCCAGGCGTAGTTTCGCCAGCGCTCCACAAATTCACTAAAATACGAAGTTGCGCTCAAGGGTAGCGTAAGGTTGCGAAGTTGCGCTAGTGTTGATTCGCTAAGTGAAGCAAAGTTACGCTAGCGATGGTTAATTTGCATACGGCGCCAAATTCAAATTTCAATGGAGGAATATGTAGCAGCACTACAAATGCCTGGGAAACCTTCAAAACATCAAATAAAATTTTTATTTTGCCCTACACATGTGCCCATTGTATAGTTAAGTTGCCATGAGTTAGGAAATGTAGGGGGAAGGAGGGGAGCCCCAAAAAAAATTTCGATCTTTTTCAGCCTATCACCCATAATATAGAAAAAACGCCAGCGTTTTTTGGGACTTAGAAAAAATTTGAACTTTTTTTGAAGCAATCCCTATCTACTCTATTGCGCTTCGCCTGGTCTGAGGTGGCGAAGAAAGTCTAGCGTAAAAGGTAGCTTTCAGTACACTGCGTGTGTTAGTGAATTTGTGTCGTTACGTCCATTGCGCAAATTCGCCAGGCGTAAGGGTGCGAAGTAACACTAGCAAAGTTACGCCAGCGTTCGTTAGTGAATTTGCGAAGTAACGAAAATGCCCAACGCTAGCGAATTCACGCTAGCGTTAGGCGCTTCGGCGCTTAGTGAATTTGCCCCCATGTTCCATTTTAAGACCCATGTCCAAAAGTGTATTCAGAAAAGTTGCTACTTGGAAATCAGGCTGTGAATCCAATGCCCAGAATGCTTCTGACTTCTCAACATTGACCCAAAGCCTCAGAAAAAGCAGCAAAGCATCTCCGTAAATTTGTACTAAATATAGAGGTAATGGATTTGGTGCGCTAAGTTGATATACGGTCCCCAATACCGAGTGTCGGTTATTAGTAGGCGTTCAAAGGTAAAGATCTGCGCTTTTAACACGGAATGCCGTCTTCCACTCGATATCGAGGGTGCAGTCATGGAGTCTCCAGTACTCACGATGTTCCTCGGCGCACCGAAGCCCGTTCCGAGCAGTGCCCTATACGCTGTCAGCCCCAGCGCTCTGCAACTTACTTGCTGCATCTCCATCAAAGTACCAACCTCCGGCCACTTGACTTCAGAAATCAGCCTGATCAGATGAGTCCAGGGCCGGAACTAGGGGTAGGCAGAGTAGGCACGTGCCTAGGGCACAAAGCTGGGGGGTGCCAGGCACGTACCTTCTCTGCCTCTCCTACCCCCTAGTCCAGTCTCTGATTGACGCTCTAGCCGGTGTCCTTTTTGTGCCACATCTCTATTTTTCACCTGTGGGGCTTTTCGCGCATGCGCACAACGATCGCATGAGGTTTTCTGCACAGGCACGTGCACGTTTTTTCTTAAATGTGCTTTTTTTCAGCCAGCTGCAGGTAGAAAATGAATGCAACAATTTGATTGGTTACCATGGGTTACTGCCCAAGGGCAAATTTGCCCAGTGTTTATGAAATACCCCCACAGATACCTTTAAGCCCACCCTGCTCTAAACCCAACAAACACATTTGGATGGTTGACATTTTGGCCTATTCCACATATTTCTCAGCTAGTAGCAGCTGATTTTAACCTACACCTCTTAACTATGAAATATTGATCCTGGCACATAAGCTGGTCAGAGAGGACATAAAGCCAATTAAATAGAACCATAGCTAAGAGCTTGTGGACCATATTTAGCAAAGGAAACGGGCCTTCCATTAATAAATCTGCTGATGGACTTTTAATAATAGTAAAAATAAGGGCAGTGATTTAATGGCCATTTTGCATCATCCTCTTCTATTTGTAGGTGATAAAATCTCTACCTAACTGTAGAAGTTGCGCACTAGCCAAATATTTGAAATTAAATCTTGATGGATTACTTTATCCTTAAATAACTCTCTATAAAATACAGAAAATTCCAAAATGGAAAGGAGAGAAATAATTTGCAGGAGGTAACTGGAAGTTTTTATGGTCTGATTGCAATAAAAAAAACAAAACATTCATTTTTGTTAAAAAAAAATATTGTGATGGTGCTACTTCTGTATATACAGAACAGCCTAACACAATAATAATAAACAAAACTCCTAGTCATATTTACTATGGAGATATATATATATAAGCAAAAAATTAACTTCACTCATAGGACTTTATAGAGCAAATATATACAGGTATGAGACATGTTATCCAGAATGCTCAGGACCTGGGATTTTCCGAATAATGGATCTTTACGTAATTTGGATCTTCATAAAAAGTCTGCTAGAAAACCATGAAAATATTAAATAAACCCAACAGCCTTGTCTTGCTTCCAATAAGGATTCATTATATCTTAGTTGGGATCAAGTACAAGCTATAGTTTTATTATGACATAGAAAAAGGAAATAATGTTTAGAAATTTGGATTATTTGGATAATGGGAGACGGGCATTCTGTAATTCTGAGCTTTCGGGATAATGGGTTTCCAGATAATGGTCCTCTGCCAGGTTAGCCATAAAAGACAGCAACAAAAAACGTATTACTAAAAACAACCAATTTTTGTTGTGAGAGCAATAGAATTTATCTTTGAAAGGATTACCGAATAGAATATTGGGGCTATTTAGACCAGGACCCCCTGCTTTTTCCAATGGCCATTCTCAGTTACTCCCATGTATTTCTCTGGGAGTCAAACCAGAGGGGTAAGAAAACCATTAATGGTTCTATGAAAAGAGGATAGGGAAATTGAATATATTACTGGTAACTGGCAAGTATAGATGATTCTTAGAAAGCCTGTGTTTGACTTGTTTTGGAAATCTGGGCACAAGGGAAGGTTTTGATTCCATATTTGGAGCACAGGGTGAACAGACATGACTTCCGTCTTAGATTATGTCTGTTTCACAAACAGAATATTACTTATGGCAGAATGTAGCACTGACGGAGCAGAATGAGAGAGGGAAAGAGTGACCCTCCCTGTAACTGTCCTTCCTTAGTAACTCAATCTCTGATAAATGGACGTCTGGACTTTCTGGGAGGTTTTGTGACTCAGTGAAACCACTTGGGAGAGAGTGAGTCGGATGTGGGTCAGAAAGGACAGTTATTGTGGGGGGCAGGAAAGAATACAGAAATGTGACGCAGTTGTGCAAAGGATGAATATGGGGGGAGCTGGTGCAATGAAGAGAGATAGCAGGAAATACATGATTCACAGGTAGAGTAAAAAAGAAATGGACTGCAGAAAGAGAAACGGGAAAAGTAACACTATGTGACGCATAACAATACATTTATGTGATACAAAGTGAGAAAGGAGAAAAAATAAGATTAACTGTTGAATCCATATACACAGACAGAGGGGCAGATTTACTAAAAGGCGAAATGGCTAACGCTAGCGACTTTTCGGCAGAAATCACATCCGCAGGGACATCGACAATTCACTAACAGACGCAGGCATCAATTTGCTAGTGAAAGAGACCATCGCTAGCGTTCGTTCGCACTCTATCGCCAGGGACTTTTTTGCTCTTGAGAATGGTTGCTACTCTTTTTTTGGGTAACCGGTTTTCTCCAGACATTTCCTTACATATGGAACATTCATTTTACAGTGGGCTCATGTGTAGGGCATTATATTAACTCTCTTGTCTTTATTAAGGTTCCCTGGACATGTGTAATAAAAAGTGGTGACTTCAAGAATTTGCACCAACATTTATAATAAAGACGTCCATACAACTTTATATTAAATAAGCGCAAGATCACTAGTGAATTTTCGCTATGCATAATGAACGCTAGCGCATCTTTGCTATGAAATGCTCGCATTGCCAAAGTAACGCTAGCGGAAAGTCGCCAGCGTTCAATGCCCAGTGCGCAACTTCGCATATCAGTGAATTAGCGTATTGGTAGCAAATTTGCGCCTGGCGAAGTGGTGCGATTTGTGCGTAGAGGCCCCTGGCAACAATTCGCCCTTTAGTGAATCTGCCCCAGAGAGAGAGAGTGAGACAGCGGTAACATTCATGTTGACTTTGCGGGACTTTAAAAAGAAAAAAGTCCCACCATTTATATAGCTATTAAAATAAGTGCTTTCCACATAATGAGCTTTACAGGGAGGACAATTCTCAAAGCAGGTGTAGGAGCTGTAGTATTTGCCCTGGGGTAACAATCAGTTGACTGCAGCGCAGAGGAGAACAGCACTTGTTTTGTGAATTTCACCAAGTCACAATGCAGGATTGGCCATTTGTTCTTATTTACAGTCTCCATAGCTACTGTATATCACCAAGTATTATATCATAGCCTTTTATTAAGTGTTCTTGTTAAATGTCATCTGCTCCCAAATCAACTTTTAAGATATTCATCCATTTCTTTCTTCTGTATCACTTGGTCACTTTTTGTCTGAAAGGTACCTGGAGTGAACCAACACCTTGCTGAATATTGGTACAGGTATGGGACCTATTATCCAGAATGCTCGGAACCTGGGGTTTTCAGGATAACGATCTTTCTGTAATTTGGATCTTCATAACTTAAATCTACTAGAAAATGATGTAAACATTAAATAAACCACAAAAGCCGGTTTTGCTTCCAATAAAGATTAATTAGCAGGGCTGGGCATGCGCCCGAGGCAACCCGACCTACACTGAGCGCGCGCAGGCACGCTGACAAAAGCGTCACACGCACGCCACTCTCAATCACTTGGGCGCGCGCACACATCGTATGCCACGCTCCTGTCTCAAAGGAGCGTGCGCATGCACACAAAGAACAGTAATGAAGACTAAATGGGGGTAGGCAGCAGTTAAAGGTACGTGTTGGGCGCCCCTAAGCTTTGCACCCTAGGCACGTGCCTATTCTGCCTACCTCTAGTTCCGGCCCTGTTAATTAGATCTTAGTTTGGATCAAGTACAAGGTACTGTTTTGTTATTACATTGGATTATTTCATTATAGCAGAGTCTATGGGAGATGCCATTCTGTAATTTGGAGCTTTCTGGTTAACGGGTCTCCGGATAACGGGTTTCCGGATAACAGATCCCATACCTGTACAGTCCTAGTTCCTATTAGCTTTCACTACTGGCTGGGAAACCTGGAATTGTCTGGGGGAAAGAATTGGAAGCAGCTGAAAGATCCTGAAAAAGTTTATTTATGAATGTCATGCTAAAACTTTCTTCTAAACATAACCTACACTTTTCACCCTTTCCTACCTGGAACACAGACTCAGACCCGATTTGATCTCTGCCTTGTTTTTTTTAAGCTTTTCCTTGCTCTTCAGATTCCCAGCATATTTCTGGAATTAGTCAGTGCCCTGCTATAACAAGCCGCCATGAGCATTCATTTTCAAATGGACAGTATTACTTTATCTGCAGCCCCACCGCAGCTTGAGTCTCTGTATATATGAATACAAATGACTTCATTACTAGAGGAAGAGATTTATTCTTATTAAAAAAAAAAACAATGCATTTATAGAAAAAAAAAAACTTATGTTGATCCAGTGGAGTCTCCTATATACTTTCCTTGCACTAAGGTCCCTGCCCCCATTTACTTTTTACCTTGCCACCACCCCCCTGCAATTACCTGATGGAAAGCAGATGTTACAGCAGCTGGAAATTTTACTGCGAAAGCCCAGAGCAAAACTGAAGTGTTGGGAAGCAGTTTAACCCTTGACATATACAGACATCTAAAGTGCCATCCACTCTAACATAACTGTATGTATACAGTGGAGGCGATACAAGAGCTAGCATCCCATTCTCTGTCTCTTGGAAGGAGTTTTTTCCTGTGATCTTGATCACCATATTTTATGTCTACTAAAATAACATTTAAATATTAAATTAAATCAAACTTATTTAGGGTAAAATTCATGGTAAATAATTATCAATAGTATTATTTGTTTAAAATGGACTCAATGACCTTCCTATAATTTAGAGCTTTCTGGATATTAGGTTTCCACAAAAGAGATCTCATACCTGGGAGATCCTGCACAGCTCAGACAGATAGGGGCGAATTCACTAAAGGACGAAGCGCCTAACGCTTGCATTAATTCGCTAGCGTAGCGCATTTTCGTTAATTCGCCGATTCACTTACGGACGCTGGCATAAATTCGCCAGTGTTACTTCGCACCCTTACGCTGGCATAACTTCGCTAGTGAAGGCGATAGACTGTAGCGGTACTTCGTTCCCTAACACATGGCGAATTTGCTCTGGCGAATGGATGTAACTACGCAAATTCCCTAAGATGCGGATTTTATTGGACGTTACCTCTTGAGCCAGACTTGCCTTCACCACCTCAGACCAGTCCCAAAAAAAGCTAGCGTCTTTTTTCCTTTTTCAGGGTGTTAGGCTGCAAAAGTGCGAATTTTTTTTGGGGGGTAACCAGCTTCCCCCCTACATTTCCTAACATATGGCACATAAACTATACACTGGGCTCATGTGTAGGGCAATATAACAACTCTATTTTCTTTTATTAAGGTTTCCCTGGCCTTGTGTAGTGTAATGTATTTGCTGCAACAAATACGTCCATTTAGCTTTAACTTCCCACCATATGCAAATTAGCCAACGCTAGCGCAACTTCGCCAGCATTAGTCACTTCGCCCTTTAGTAAATTTGCCCCACGGTGTGTAATTAGTTTGCCAAGAACCAGCTGGTAGGATGAAAGTAACTTTGGATTTTAGTGAATTAGTATTGTCCTGGCGAATCTACGCCTGGTGAAGTGTTGCAATGTGAGCGAAGTCTTCGCTGGCGAATTTTCTGAGGTTAGTAAATTTGCCCCCATGTGAGCTGATGTGTGTATCAGAAGGAGCTACAGCTTATCACATCTATCACATCTATCACAAATAATGCACGGCACTCCGTCAAGGAGATAAGTTTGTTGCAGGCTCCTACAAGGAGCTCACGCCCTACAGCTTATCACAACTTCATCCTTTCAAATAACAGTAGAATAAATAGTGTCAGAGGAACACGGTGAGGTGAGTAATAAATCGACATGACTGGGTAAGTCTTGTCATGACTGGTACTGTGTTGTATAATCCGACAGGTAATACCATACAATAACAGACAGAAAGGGAAAGAAGGTTGTTACGTATGTGTAGATGGCAGATCTTAGAAAAAGTGATGCTAATCAGGGTCAAGACAAAAAACGAAGAGAATGCTTCTAGATCTTGTTACCCCAATCCAGGAGTCCGAAAGGTCTTAACGAGGAATACAACTTGTCTTGCTTTGTATAAATACTCTTTGTATTTACAGTACATTATGAATTATTTTTTTATTTTAAATATTTCTTTCCTGTTTCTCTACAGACAGGAAAACCTCTTTGATATTATACCCCAGGGACAGGTAATTTACCTTACCTTTAATAGGGTTAGCTTGATGTTATACAAGTATTTCTTTGTTACTTTTTAACTTTTTTAGAGATAACAGGCAACTGCCTGTATACTATGGGGCACATTTACTTAGCTCGAGTGAAGGATTAGAATGAAAAAAACTTTGAATTTCGGTGGGTTTTTTTTTGGCTACTTCGGCCATCAAATTGGCTACTTCGACTACGACTTCATAGTCAAAGTACTGTCTCTTTAAAAAAAACTTTGACTACATACTTCACCACCTAAAACCTACCGAGCACCAATGTTAGCCTATGGGGACCTTCCCCATAAGCTTTCCCAGCAATTTCTGATCGAGAGCCTTTATAAATTACATTTGTGGCTAACAAATACCAGGCTTCTGTTCCACAGGCAGAGCAGGGCACACACAGGGAGTATAGGGAAGGCAGAACAGAGCAGGAGACAGGGAAACCCATCAGGACCACTCTTATATGTACTACATACAGTGACACAGTGCTGGTGCCCCATTAGCATTTTGTATAAATTGTGAACAGGTGAACAATGTGGGCAGTTTCAGTCTGGGTCTCAGGTGTGAACAGTACAGGGTTTTGGGGTGTGAACAATAGAGGTGTCACAAGTGTGAACAATACAGGGGGATCACAGGTGTGAACAATACAGGGGATTACAGTCTGAACTTGATTAAACAATGCAGGGACCAGTTAATCTCTGTAGTGATACCTTTTAAATTTTACACATGGTAAACAGACACAGCAGGTAGACTTTCATGTGGGGGCCACACAAGGGGGGAAGCCCTGCTTTAAACCATTTTAATTTCTTGGTGTTATTGTTCCTTTAATGAACATAGTCTTTTTGTAGATGCATAGCCTTTGATCTCCCCAAGAGATATTACAATTCTGGTGTGCGCTTTATCTTTAAAAAAATAATTCTGTCTACGCAGTTTGGAAGATCAATTCATACAAAATGGAATGCTTGGTGCACATATATACATTTTTCTGCCTGTTCTCTGCATGCTGTCTACATGGGGCAGTTGTATTAAGCAGAGGCTTTATTTTTACTATGGGTGCAAATTTTTTAGACAGGGCTGTAGGATATAAAGTCTGACACTCCCAAGGTGAGATACAGAAGAACATTATGGAACATTTAGTCTGTCTATCTTATTAGAAGATGAGACACAGAAGGATGCTGTTGAACATGGTGCTTGACCTTTGACTGAATCAGTGGAACATGGAGTCTCACTGCAACAAAATGTTCAATGTTAAGCCTTTATGGAAAATGGGATGATTACATAACATGCTCTACTACCTTTCGGTCAAAACGGTAAAGAAAATGACACAATGCAATGCAGCAAATTAAATTAAATCTTGAAAAAATTCTTTATGGTGCCTTCTTCTAAACTGGAAGACAGGGGCGTTTCTGAGGCTTGTAGTAGGGTAGAATGGTTAACCACCAGGGGGAGCTGGAGGGTAGCTGTTGCTAGGGAAAGTCCCCAGTGGGTGGAGGAAGGGAAGTTATATAAGGGAAGGTTGCAGGGATAAGTAGTGTGATGCATCATGGGAAAGAAAGAGCAGCAGGCTCTCTCATAGTTGAGCCATTCTCTGGAAGATATAGTGACTTAGGTAGTGAGAAAGCTGTGGCAACCAGTATGCTATAGTGGCTAAGTTAGCCAGGGACTAGCATAGGCAGTTGTGCCCCCTACAAGGAGTGAGTGGGCACAATGTATCCAGTGGGATACCCGCCAGTTAGGATCTAAGTGGCTAGGAGTGGCTGATAATGTCAGTCAGGAACCAAGGAGGGGTGCCTAAGAGAGTGAACCCACCTGACATTGTGCAGTCCAGTATAAGGAGGAATTGAGTCCTATTGGTGAACTGCTGTACTGATGCATGCCTTGCAGAATAAAGAAGGAATTGTTTGACTTCCAATCCCTGCCTGCTGTGTCTCCTTCCAGGTGTTCCCCCACCCGACGGACGGTGGTCCATCCAGGTAACAAAGGGTTAATATCCGGGCCCTATTCTGGCCCCTGTTGCAGGCTCCTGCAATGCCACCCCTCCCCCACTTACATTACTTATGAAGGGTTTCCGGGGAAGGCCACAACGCTAGTGCAGAGAGCGAAATTGCACTCTCTCACACTAGTAAAGCCACATTTCTGGTATAAAATCTGGAAATTTTGGCTAAATGTACCAGGGATGACTTTTTGCCCCCCCCCGGTAACCCGCTCCGCACTGCCACCTGAAGCCAGTTTTTCAACTCACCTCATTGGCGCAGCGCCCCTGCTGAAATTCTGTAAATAGAAAGGGTTTTTTTAAGATATCCTGAAAGTTAAAGTATACAAGCACAAAGGGGCTTGGAATATGTGATAACACAACTTTGCCTGTATCGGGTTGATTCAGAGAACAATAATTTCCTATTGTACATTAATAAAGAAGTCTTGGCTGCAGAGATAGTGGAGTTATTTCGACTACAGTGAAGCCAGTCATTTACAGACTAGTTAGTGGGTGCATTTCTACCCAGAAAGTTATAATTACACGCAAGGAGGATATTCTGTGACCAGCAAAAATATGAAGCAGCGTGATAAGGGAGGGGGTAGATACAGGACAGTTGTAGCCCATGATGGGCTAACTATAGACTATGCAGCTGCTGTAAACTCTTTGAAGAGTGCTGCAAGATGCACAGGGTGTGACTACCCAGGGTATGCTTTGAACTCTGGATGCCAAGAAGAGAATATGGAATCTTTAGATAGAAATGTGGGAAACATTTTAGGGCATAAGAAATATAAAAGAGCAGAGAGGAAAGGCTTAGATATTATTCTTAGTTCTTAACATGTGAACACACCTAGTTTTACCATTATGGTATGTTTATACATGAACAGCCACAGTATGTCACCCTGCAACAGCTGAAGATAAATAGAATATCCTATAATATTATTTTTGTGTTTCCAACTTTAAGCCAGCACCACTTTCTTTGCATCTATTCCTAAAATAAACTGTTTGTGGAATTTCCAGGAAATGAATGGCTGCTGAGGAAGTCCCCCACGGACACCATCATTGTATCACAAAACAGTAGTCAATATTTATCTCTGATGGATATTCTCATAAAAATATACCAGCCCTGTGAACGTTATTATGTATTGTCAGTGACCAACTGCCTTTTGCCTGTGTATAAATGTTATTAGTGTTTTGTATGCATGTATACTTTATATAGGAGCCGGGTACAGGAGTAGATACAGGAAATCTACAGGTACTTTGTATGTTGTGGATATTATATTGCACACTGAGCATGTGTGTATTGATATAGATGGTGTAGGTGTGTTATGGGAGAAATGTACCGTTTATTTAATGTTACATTATGCATATATTAATGTAATTTGCTATGTTTGTAGCTTTGGCATGGGTAGGGCTAGAACAGGTATGTTCAAAGTCTGGTCCGCGGGCCAGTTGCTGCCCTTTTTAAAATTAACACCGCCCGCAGCCTCCGTCATGAAATTAATAATAATGCGGCCCGCCAGCACAGTGAGATCAGGATCATTCACTCCCAGAGGTGGACGCGTACACGCCGTTTAGGAAGTGGAGAGGTGGAGTCTGTTCGGACTTATTCTCCATGCCTTATTTAAACAAGTAATTGTGTACCAGTAATATTTTGGCACGCTAGTGAAATGATCATCTATACTGCTGCCTGTGTGCTGAAGGTGTTAGCCATAGACATATACTGTGGCAAATAGATCGGATTCAATTAGACTGTTCATTCACTGTGCTTCCGTCCAATGAAGCCAATAACACATAGGAAAAGGAGTGATGAATTCAGTCGAACGCAGTGGGTTGCTGCAAAAACTGTGCTTTCATTTTAACACAACATGTTTCGAACAGTGCTCTTTGTCAAGTGTAATCACACTTGACAAAGAGCACAGCTCGAAACATGTTGTGTTAAAATAAAAGCACAGTTTTTGCAGCCACCCACTGCGTTCGACTGAATTCATCACTCCTTTTCCTAAGACATATACTGTGATAGTGATGCGCCGCTCTCGTATACTTCTTTAGTTTATTGCACTGGCACATCAGTACGTCTATTGACACCTTCAGCCCTAATGCGAGAGTGGTGCGTCACTACATTCCACTACGTGTCTATTGATAACACCTTCAGCACACAGGCAGCAGTATAGACAATCATGTCACTAATTTGCCCAAATTTTACTGCTACGGCTGCTCGATTCCTTGTTTAAATGAGGCACGGAGAATAAGTCCAAACAGACTCCAATTCTCCACTTCCTATACACTGTGTATGCATCCATCTCCGGGAGTGAATGATCCTGGAATGATCCTGATCTCAAGCTAGCTACCTCGAAAGGGATACCAGTGTTCCTCTTGAACGCGTGTAATTTATAATATGCTGGCAGGCCACATTATTATTAATTTCATGACAGAGGCTTAACAATCAAATATAAAAGGCAGAGTGATTTAAAAGAAAAAGTATGCCATTTGCAATAAAAATTTTATAAAATAGTTAATATGCACTTAAAGGAGAAGGAAAAGCTTGCAGCACTTGGGGGTGCCTAACATTTGATTTGATTGTAGTTACTTACCTGAAACCCAGGACTGGCCTGGGGTTCTTCCAGCGAGCACCACGGAGCGATCCTCTTCCATCTTCCTCCTTATTCATGCGGCTGTACATGCACAGTAGAAAGAGAAGCAGGACGTCAACTAAAAAGTCGGCTAATTCATTCAATTGCGCATGCGTTTGCCCCGGGAAATTAGAAGACAGAAGTGGATCACTCCGTGGTGCTCACTGGTATAACCCCGGCCGGTGCAGTGTACTGCTGATAGGAGCACCGGCCCGGGGTTTCAGGTAAGTCGATACAATCACTTGGGGGTGCCTAACATTTGGCACCCCAAAGTGCTGCAAGTCTTTCCTTCTTCTTTAATGTTAATGATTCAAAGAATGTCCGGCTGAATGGTCGGCCCCCGTATATTTTCACCTCACCAAATCTGGCCCTTGTTGCAAAAAGTGTGGACACCCGGGCTAGAATCTTAGAGCAATAGAATAGTCTCAATTCAATTGTCCACTGCCAACTCCAAAATGCACAGCAATAAAGAATATGAAACTGGCTCAATGTGAACTGTGGAATGTGAGCCTCTGTGGTACATCAAGGAGCCCAACTAGCAGTCTAATTCCCAGGGAATGTTGCTTGTCTTCAACAGGCTGGCCAGGTTGCATTAGGGGCATAAGTATAGAAGAAGCAAACCCCAAGGCTGCAGGGGGGCCGGGGCATAAGGGGACCAGGACCACAAGTTCTGTATAAAGAAATCCTCCAGAAGTGGGGTAGGGGGTCAGTAGTTGAAGTGCATGCAAGACCCCTCCAAATCAAAAGCACACACAAAATATTTATGTACCTCTTTTTATTTTTCCACATTAAAACAAAATATTTTAAATATTAAAAAAAAGATATAAAATAAGACAATTTAAAAAAAAAGGTAAAAAAAAAAACCTTCTCCTTTAAACAGGAATTATTAGCTCCTTCCTTGTTCAGTGGGTACCTGCACATGGCTTTCTGTATTTCGTCCAGTTATGTCTGAGAGGTCATTCCTGCAGCAGAGGTGGCACTGGTATGTTTCTCTCTCTGATTTATTCCTGTATCCTGGATATGTAAATAATTATTTTTGCTTCCTTTGAACACAATCATAGCTCTACTAGCTGGGAGAGTAGAAATCAACATGGGAACACCCATGCTTTTTGGATAATATACCTTAAGAAATGCTTGAGCTTTGATTTGGCATTAATTACTGTATATATGTTAATAAACATACAATCTATAAAGAATTTCGAGATTCTCCAACCCGTATTCAGCATGGAATGGGCTAACTTCGCTGTAAGGTCTTGCGACCGGAAACAACAGCGTTTTTTCAATGTAGATTATTCTCTAGCTTACCATAAATATAATGTAATAGCCACCAAACAGATTCTAGAAAGGGTTCTGCTTTTTTTTTTAGTCTATCTCTTGTAAGCTGGCCTTCTGATTATAAAGAGGCACATCCCTTATTTCTCTGCCATAATAAGTGTAGATAAAACCCATTTACATGGACTGGATGCTTTCAGATGAGTTTATCCAGAAGCCAGGTTTAGCTTTTGCCAAAATTTAAGATTTGTCCATAACATTTGGCAGGGAAGCACTTTCATAAAATCTTGATACAGTATCTGAGCATTGAAGTGAAGGGTTGCAGTTGTAACCAAGGGTGTATTGCTGTAGAAGAATCTGAAATCCATGTCTGGGCTTTCAGCAATTGCTCTGTGCAGATGTGGAATTAAAGGGTTCATCAATCGTCATGACTTGACTTCATGGTCTCCTTGTTCACCACTGGTTAAAGCAGTAAGGTGGTTTGTTCCGTGTGTTCCGTACCATGTCTTTGCTTTTTGCCCCCAAGCTGTACTCAGCTGCAGTGGCAAGACCTTACCACCATATTAGAGAGCTGCTCTACCTTGGCATTGCGGCCAACATAATAAATGATTGGCAGTGGCTCCAGGACATCAGGAACACAGCAGGGAGAAATGGATGCACCAGGATTGTTCTGATTGTAAAGTGATAGCACCTGCAGAACATAGACCAGCATCAGTACGTGCAAACTGTATTATTATTAATGTTCAGATCCTAGATAAAATTGCATATTGCAGATGTTATGTGCTTTTGAAAGCATCCTTTCATAAAATGTAAACTGCAAACCCTTACAGTTAAAGCTGTTCACAATGCTGCCCTGCCCTATAACACTTACCCAAATATACAACAAACCCCCCAAGACTCTTCCCTTCAAAACCTCACTCACTATTACTTTGCTTAAGACTTTGCTTGAGTTGCAACTCTACTCTAGAATTCCCTTCCATTAGACTTTCTCTCAATCCCAATCCTTCAGACTCTAAACTATCTCTTAATCGAGAACTAAACCCTAAAAATGAATGTGGCTAAAAATGGTATTTACTGAACTTATTGCACGAGGCTAAAGTTTCAGCTTGTCAATAGCAGCAATGATCCAGGACTTCAAACTTGTCACAGGGGGTCACCATCTTGGAAAGTGTCTGTGACACTCACATGCTCAGTGGGCTCTGAGCAGCTGTTGAGAAGCTAAACTTAAAAATCTTAAAGCTTAAAATGAGGTTGGCCTGTAATATGAGCTGATGCTACAGGACTGATTATTAAATCCTGATGCTAATTGCACTGGTTTCTGTGCTGCCATGTAGTAATTATCTGTATTAATTACTAATCAGCCTTATATTGTGACATTTCTATTCTATGTGTACTGTATATTGTGAGTGGGTCCCTAAGCTCAGTAAGTGACAAAAGCACAGAGCAGTGTATCAGCAGAAAAGAAGATGGGGAGCTACTGGGGCATCTTTGGAGACACAGATCTTCCCTGCTAAAGGGCTGTGGTTGCCTGTGGTTACGCTTTAGTTTTCCTTTAAAATGTATTTCTTTAAAGAAGCTTCTGTCATCTAGCAAAGCATTCCTTCATCATACATCTGCTAACTGCAATACACAATGCCACTTCTCTCAATTGACATATACCTGTTCTTGCTCAACCACCCTATACGTTATGGGTCTCATTTCTATTTCTCCTTTGAGACTTAAAAGAGCAGTGCCTTCTTTATGTATTGTTTTGGTAAGCATTTGTATATACCGTATATACTCAAGTATAAGCCGTCCCGAGTATAAGCCAAGGTACTTAATTTTACCTCCAAAAACTGGGAAAGTTTATGACTCGAGTATAAGCCTAGGGTGAGAAATGCAGCAGCTTCTGGTAAGTTTCAATCAAAAAATTTAGGGTTTCTGCTCCCATTGGAGGTGCCGGCGTCTCGTTTTTGGATGCCGGCAACCATTCTTGGACGCTGGCGAATATTCTTGGAGACTATTCTTGGATGCCGGCGACTATTCTTGGATGCCGGCGACTATTCTTGGAAGCCGGCGACTATTCTTAGGCGCCGGCGACTATTCTTAGACGCCGGCGACCATATTTGCACTTGACCCGAGTATAAGCCGAGGTAGAGTTTTTCAGCATATTTTGGGGGCTGAAAAACTCGGCTTATACTCGAGTATGTATGTTTGATGTATACACCCTTCTATTGTGCAGCACTGGAGGCTAAATTGGTGATTCATAAATACTGGTTAATAATTATGATTGGTAATTCAGGGTGTCAGTTGTGAACGGGGATAGGTTATAGTGCATGTCTGATAACCCCAATGCCAGAGAAGAGAAGTAAAGAGAATACTGGGTTTATGTGCTTTTAGAAGATAAGGGTAATGATCGTGTGATGGGATGTAGCATGTGTGATACACAGAAAGTCAATTTTAGTAGTCCTCTTTAAAGAAGAGACAACTTGAGCTATTTTGTACATTTTAAGGCAAGACTGTCCTTACAAATGTAAAAATTCCAATTTTAATACTTTAACCTCTGTTTAGTATTGGTGCATTCTCCTGAAAATATTAGAGGCCTCAGTATAGAATAACCAACCCAGTAGGAGCTGGATTTGTTACTCAGTGATGATTAATTAGTGGAAAACTCAGCATGGGTATTTAGTTTGACAGTGTCAAATTGGAGTGTGAGTAAGAATCTTGTGCTAGAAAAAAAGCAGGGAATGCAAGTCCCCCAAGGACACAGCACAAGCGTGAAGTAAGTAAATGTTTGGGTTCAGCCAAGGTCTTAGGCTGCAAGTGCAAGAATAGAAGAGGATGAGAAAGACATGCAGAGCCAGGATTAGTACTGGAGGACAAGCTAAAATTGGTATAAGATGCACATTTCTGGAGTGCCAAGATAATTTACACGAAAATAAAACAATATTTTAATGAAAGAATAACTAAGAGTACTAGCCCAATAAGAAAATGAATGCTGTGAAAAAAATGTAAGATAGAAATAGTCAGTCGGGGTGCCAACACCATATAGTAGAAAAAGAACAGGGAGAGTATAGGGGAGGACCAGTGTAGCAATAATATCTTTTATATCATCAATAATTGATACCCAAGTCAAAAAGGGGGGTAAAGTTGACATGAATGTCGCATGAATCCTTTTCTAGGCCAGACTGTTCAATCAGCTTGGAAAATAAAGCCTAGAAATGCTCAGTTGTTGGTAATACTAATGCCACATGGACGACTGCTATATTTCTCCAAAATAATTCTTATATAACAAATAATTGTCAGCAGGGAAAAATTGCAACATTTGTAATTTTCCATCCAGGAATGGCAATTACTTGGCTGCTGAAGACTTCTTTATCTAGCTCAGGGGTAGGCAACCCACGGCTCCGGAGCCTCAGGCGGCTCTTCATTCTGCTTGCTTGGCTTTGTCTTACGGCTTTGCCTGTCACGTCATCTATACAGCCCTCACACTTGCTGGCGGCTTCTTGAGTGTGCGACCACAATAAGATAACGGTTAGCTCATCACGGTCGCACACTCAGCAAGTGCGAGGGCTGTATAGACGTCCGAGGCAAGACCGAGCCACAGCAAGATGATTCATCATGGTCCTTACCGTGGTCACACACTCAAGACAAGAGAGGGAAGATCAGCATGGAGCTTCAAAAACAGAAGTCACACTAAACAGGTGAGAACGCTAGCATTTAATAGGGCTATTTAGGGGTAAATTTATCAAAGAGTGAAGTTCCGCCACTAGAGTGAAATTCCACAGCTCTCCATTCATTTCTATGGGATTTTAAAAGGCGTATTTATCAATGGGTGAAAGTGAAATTTCACCCTTTGATAAATACGCCTTTAAAAACCCCATAGAAATGAATGGGAAGTGGCGGAATTTCACTCTAGTGGTGGAACTTCACTTTAGTGTTTAATTTATTTCAAAGTAGGCCTACACATAGGGGCAGATTCACTAAGGGTCGAATTTCGAAGTTAAAAATACTTCGAAATTCAACCCTCGAATTGAAATCCTTCGACTTCGAATATCGAAGTCGAAGGATTTAGCGCTAAACGTTCGATCGATCGATCGAAGGATTTTTCATTCGATCGAACGATTAAATCCTTCGAATCGAACGATTCGAAGGATTTTAATCCAACGATCGAAGGAAAATCCTTCGATCAAAAAAAGCTTAGCAAGCCTATGGGGACCTTCCCCATAGGCTAACATTGACTTCGGTAGGTTTTATCTGCCGAAGTAGGGGGTCGAAGTTTTTTTTAAAGGGAAAGTACTTCGACTATCGAATGGTCGAATAGTCGAACGATTTTTACTTCGAATCGTTCGATTCGAAGTCGAAGGTCGTAGTCGAAGGTCGAAGTAGCCCATTCGATGGTCGAAGTAGCCCAAAAATACTTCGAAATTCGAAGTTTTTTTTATTCTAACCCTTCACCCGAATTTAGTGAATCGGCCCCATACACACTGCACTTCTGTTTGCTGTATTCTGTTGTTGCAACAGTTAAAATTATAAGCTGTATGTTTTTCGGCTCCACTTCTTTAGTGAAAGAGGGGGCAAAATGGCTGTTTTGATAGTAAAGGTTGCTGACCCCTGATCTAGCTTGTCGAAAACAAATGAAATACTGCAAGCATGGGATTCACACTGCAAAAGCTATTCATAAGGACCCCCGCAGGCCCTGCAGCGTGTGGGGGGGGCAATTGTAATAAAACTGCACAATATTATTATATTACAGAATATGAGCAGCCGCATTTTTTTGAGAAATGGTAAAACACAGGAAAAGTCAAGCCCCCTAGAATGATAACTGTGAGGACACTCCCACTAGAAGCTGTGGGCATTAACAAAAGCTAAAAGACATGAACCTATGGGTTCATAATGCGAGTTTGATGTAAATGTTTTGAATGACAACCTTTAATAAACTGATCTATAACTGATCTCCAATGTTAAGTGCTTCGGATTTTATATCTCTGAAAAACTGCTGAAAAGCACAATCATGTAGAATATAAGCGCAACTATCCACACGGCTTTGTATGAAAAAATGAAACCCCCAAGTGATTGTATTGACTTACCTGAAACCCCCGGGTCGGTGCTGCTATCAGCAGAAAACTGCAGCGGCCCAGGTTTATTCCAATGAGCACCTTGGAGCTCTTCTCTTCCGGCTTCTTCTTTCTTAAAATTTCCGGGTGCAAACGCATGCGCAGTAGATCGAAATAACCGACTTTTTAGTTAAAGTTCGGCTTTTAACTCTACTGGGCATGTGCAGCCGCTCCAAGAAAGAGGAAGACGGAAAAGGATCGCTCCGTGGTGCTCACTGGGCCGGTGCAGTTTTCTGCTGATAGGAGCACTGGCCCAGGGTTTTAGGTAAGTCAATACAATCACTTGGGGGTGCCTTACATTTGGCACGCCCAAGTGCAAGAAGACTTTCCTTCTCCTTTAAAAAATAAAAATAGAATACTAGGGGGCACATTTACTAAGGGTCAAATATCGAGGTTTTATAAACCCTCGAATTCGACCCTTGAATTTAAATCCTTCGAACGTCGAAGGATTTAGCGCAAATCCTAGGTTCGATCGATCGCTCGAAGTATAAATCGTTCAATCAAACGATTCGAACGATTTTAAGCGATTTAAGGATTTTTCTTCGATCAAAAAAAAGCTTAGAAGTGATGGGGAAGGTCCCCATAGGCTAACATTGTACCTCGGTAGGTTTAAACTACCAAAGTATGTAGTAAAAGTTTTTTTTAAAGAGACAGTACTTCGACTATCGAATAGTCGAACGATTTTCAGTTCGAATCGAAGTTGAAGGTCGTAGTAGCCTATTTGATGGTCGAAGTACCCAAAAAAATACTTTGAAATTCGAAGTCTTTTTTTATTCGAATCCTTCACTCGAGCTTAGTAAATGTGCCCCAAGCTGTTAGGTGCAATAATTGCAGTGACTGGCGTGCATGCCCCACATTAATAAATATATCACCATCACACACTTAATTAATAATGAGCAGAGTCAACACTCACCTTGCTGTACTGAGTATCTGTGCTCCAGATATAAGGACAATTTCCTAAACAATAATTTGCTTCATAACCCTTAGGCTCATGGATCCACTTCCAGCCTAGATCCTTACGGAAATTTATGTAAAGAGGTTTCACACAGCAGTTTGGTCCAGTGTTCCTGCAAAAAGCAGAGAGCCATTAACTTACCTTTCATATAATTGAATCACATTATAAGCTACAGTACGTGCACACAAAAACAAGTTGGATTGCCTTTACTTACCCAAAGCAATAATCCTGTCCAACGCCACGCTTTTTCCGTGAGCTTGTAACCTTGTCAATACGCTCGGCTGGCATTGAAGTGATCATCAGGTAGGGTTTCTTGAATTCATCGGAACCCAAATCCCCCATGTCTCCACGCTTAATAGGAAACCCTTGAAAAAAAAAAGTAATACAGTTTATTAGTGTCAGGCTGGTTAGAGCAGGCACCTGGCTTTTCTTCCCACTCACATTTCCAACACAACATATTTATATTTACAATTTTTTTTTTTTTTTTTATATATTTATTAGAATTTTTAGTATATGAATTAGGAAGAACAGGATATACATGATATATAGTTCATTAATTGAGGTATAGAACATTCAAACTAGATGTTTACAATAGCAACAAGAGTAACAACAGAATATTTAGGGGCCGATTCACTAAATTCGAGTGAAGGATTCGAAGTAAAAAAACTTCGGATTTCGAAGTGTTTTTTGGGCTACTTCGACCATCGAATGGGCTACTTCGACCTTCGACTACGACTTCGAAACGAAGGATTTGAACTAAAAATCGTTCGACTATTCGACCATTCGATAGTCGAAGTACTGTCTCTTTAAAAAAAACTTCGACCCCCTAGTTCGGCAGATAAAAGCTACCGAAGTCAATGTTAGCCTATGGGGAAGGTCCCCATAGGCTTGCCTAAGTTTTTTTGATCGAAGGATATTCCTTAGATCGTTGGATTAAAATCCTTCGAATCGTTCGATTTGAAGGATTTAATCGTTCAATCGAAGGAATAATCCTTCAATCGTTCGATCACATTTTCTGCGCTAAATCCTTCGAATTCGATATTCGAAGTCGAAGGATTTCAATTCCTAGTCGAATATCGAGGGTTAATTAACCCTCGATATTCGACCCGTGATACATCTGCCCCTTAGTTATTTATTAGTTAATACAATAGAACCCCCATTTTACGTTTTTTCAGAGGAACAGGAAAAAACTAGATAAAATCCTGGAAAATGTAAAATCAGGGCAATGTGGTAAAGTACTGAAAGGATATAAGCACAGGAGTCCTTTTTACTTTGAGATACAATATTTAGGGGCACATTTACCATTGGTCGAATATCGAGGGTTAATTAACCCTCGATATTCGACCCTCAAAGTAAAATCCTTCGACTTCGAATATCGAAGTCGAAGGATTTACCGCAAATGCTTCGATCGTTCGGTCGAAGGAAAAATAGTTCGATCGAACGATTAAATCCTTTGATTCGAAGGATTTTAATCCATCGATCGAACGATTTTCTTTCAATCAAAAAAAGCTTCGAAAGCTTATGGGGAAGGTCCCCATAGGCTAACATTGGTGCTCGGTAGGTTTTAGGTGGCGAAGTAGGTAGTCGAAGTTTTTTTTAAAGAGACAGTACTTCGACTATCGAATGGTCGAATAGTCAAACTATTTTTAGTTCGAAGCGTTTGATTCCAAGTCATAGTTGTAGTTGAAGGTCAAAGTAGCCAATTCGATGGTCGAAGTAGCCAAAAGAAACTTTGAAGTTCGAAGTATTTTTCATTCTAATCCTTCACTCAAGCTAAGTAAATGTGCCCCTTGCTGTGTTAATAACAAGGGTTAAGTATTGCAGCATTAATGCTATACTATGGGGACATGTGCAAGTCTCTCTGTCAGTCACATACACAACCTAAAGCAATAAGTGATTGGTGCAGGACTGTATAAAGGGGAGACTAATTGCAATTGACCATTTACAGGCAAAACCATGAAAAAATATACATCTGGTTTGTATTTTAAATCTCTTTATTTCACAAATAATAACATTCAGAAGAGGGAAAAAAAAAGCAGTTTTTGAATCAGAATTTTGATGTAAAATCCGTGAAAACATTACTTAAAATCAGGGAAATGCACCCATTGTAATGTATTATAAACCCACAAATAAAAAATGTAACATGTGAGAAACGTAAAATCAGGGTACTTAGAAATTGAGGTTTCACTGTATCGCTCACTTTGTAAGAAAACAGCATTTGCGGAAAAATTCTTAGATGAAGGATAGAATCTGAATGATCGAGTGACTCTACTGCCTTGGCATCAGATTAGGCTGCATGGTGCAGGGAAAATAACAAAATAGATGAAAGGCTAATGCATCTGTTGTTCAAGTCATTTATTGTGCCAGCATCAAAAATAGTTGGTGTCAAAATTCGAGTTTTGCAAGCAAGTGAATTTTTTTAGTTGTAATATTGGTGTGTAGGTGCATCTCAGGTCATTTTGCCTGGTCATGTGCTTTCAGAAAGAGCCAGCACTTTAGGATGGAACTGCATTCTGGCAGGCTGCTGTTTCTCCTACTCAATGTAACTGAATGTGTCTCAGTGGGACCTGGATATTACTATTGAATGTTGTTCTTATATCTACCAGGCAGCTGTTATCTTGTGTTTGGGAGCTGCTATCTGGTTACCTTCCCATTGTTCTGTCGTTAGGCTGCTGGGGGAGAAAGGGAGGGGGTGATATCACTCCAACTTGCAGTACAGCAGTAAAGAGTGACTGAAGTTTATTAGTCACATGACTGGGGCAGCTGGGAAACTGACAATATGTCTAGCCCCATGTCAGATTTCAAAATTAAATATAAAAAAATCTGTTTACTCTTTTGAGAAACAGAATTCTGCTGGAGCAGCACTATTAACTGATGCGTTTAAAAAAAACAAACATTTTTTTCCCATGACATGATCCCTTTAATTGGATAAGAAAGGGGATACAAAATAAATATAAATGATGTGTATTTTTCAAAATAAATAATTATATATTAAAACAAATGTTAAAAAAAAATCTATTTCTTTTGCGCACATAGGTGCAAATTCACTAAGATGCGATGTTGCGCCAGGCGCAACTTCGCCGCACATTGCCACACTTCGCCGCACTTCGCCAGGCGTATTTTTGCCAGCGCTCCGCAAATTCACTAAAATCCGAAGTTGCGCACAGGGGTAGAGTTAGTTTGCGAAGTTGCGCTAGCATTAATTCGCCAAGCGAATCGAAGTTTCGCTAGCGATGGTTCATTTGCATACGGCGCGAAATTCAAATTTCAATGGAGGAACACGTATCACCACTTCAAATGCCTAGAAAACCTTCAAATCAGCAAATATAAATTTTATTTTGCCCTACACATGTGCCCACTGTCTAGGTAAGTTGCCATGAGTCAGGAAATGTAGGGGGGAAGGAGGGGAGCCCCAAAAATTTTTTCGATCTTTTTCAGCCTATCACCCATAATGTAGAAAACACGCCAGCATTTTTTGGGACTTAGAAAAAAATTTGACCTTTTTTTTCAAACAATCCCTATCTACTCTATTGCGCTTCGCCAGGTCTGAGGTGGCGAAGGAAGTCTAGCATAAAAGGTAGCGTTCAGTACACTGCGCAAGTTAGTGAATTTGCGTAGTTACATCGCTAGTGAAAATTCGCCTGGCATAAGTGTGCAAAGTAACACTAGCGAATTTACGCCAGCGTTCGTTAGTGAATTTGCGAAGTACCGAAAATCCCAAACGCTAGCGAATTGACGCTAGCATTCGGCGCTTCGGCGCTTAGTGAATTTGCGCCTCAGAGAGAAAATATTCCATAGCTTTGCTCACCTTCTATGTCTATGTTCTTGGTCTGTTCGCTTTCACATTTGCAGGCAGGCTGCAACCTGAATTCTTCATCCTCCTCTGTAGATAAAACAAATGGGTTAATTTCCTGGACGATACCGTATATTGCTGCATAGTCTAAAATTGAAATCATTCTAGCGTTCTGCCTCTTACCTGCATGTTTCAGCCATTCATTTACAGTCTTTGTAACATCAAACGACACCCACTCATCATCTGTTACTGGAGTAAAGTACTTGCTATCCAGGTATCTTGATCTTGACACATTTTCCTGCATGAAAATAGGCTTAACATTACTATTCACAAATTTTTTTAAAGCACCAACATTTTCTGCATTGCTGGACAGTCGAAGGATTTATATAAAAAACAAGGAAAAAGAGACAAAGACAACACATAATTAATGAAGTGAAGAAGGGGCCCTGCTCATTAGAGCTTATGATCAAAAGGAGAAAGAGGTGTGCTATACAAAGTTTATGGTTGGGCAAAATTAGGAGCTCACATAGATGTGACATTGAGTTGCACCCACAGGTGGCACAGCTATAAGGGGCAGATTTATCAAGGGTCGAATTTCGAAGGTGATGGTTACTCCCATCAACTCGAAATTCGAATAAAAAAAAAGACCAATCGAAATTTATTTAAAAAAAAAAAAGTTATTAACTTCGGGTGAATAGCCTGTACTTCAATCATTCAAATCGAATTTTCACCTCGCTCTATCAAATTCGAATCGAAGGATTTGTCCCAAAAAAGATTCGCTTTTTCAAAGTCCACCAAATGCCTCCAAAAAGGTGCCAAAAACAGCAATTGAGCAGGTTTTAGATGGCGAATGGTCGAAATCGAAGTTTTAAAGAGACAGTTCATGATAAATTTCGCTTGAAAATCTAATTTTAAAATTCGATTCAACCCTTGATAAATCTGCCCCTAAGTGTATCATGAAGGAAGTCAGACGAGGGTAAGCTCCTCTAGCGAAATGTAAAGGCTGAACTTGCTGTTACTACATACATCATTATTTCTAGTTTTTTGATATCTCTCTCTCTCTTGTGACTTCTTACTCTGTGTTTTGTGTTCTGTTTTCTTTTCCCATTTCCCTATTTGTATTCTCTCTTCCTTAAAGCTACCATACTCAGGGCAATTCCTTTGTGATCTGCCTATCTGCTCAAGTGATTGCAGGAACAGTTCAATTATCTGGTTAAGCAGGGAAACTTCAGTTATCTTATGTGTAATATTTGTGTATGTCTGTGCATATGGAAAGAAATGACTTATCAAGTGTTGTTTTTTCAAAACAATGGGTGTCAAAGTCAAGTCTGACTGTTCCTTGTAGCTCAGCCGAGTGACCTACTTTCCCCAAATTGGGTGCCCAAAGCAGATCCAGTCAAAAAACCCCAGATTCCCTGGCCATGCAGGCAGTCCAGTGGTAACCCAACTCTTCCTTGTGATTTTGGTAGTCTCCTTTCATTTGCCGGCAGATTCTTTCTGTCTAAAGTGACATCAATTTTACTTTTATGGGTCAGAAGGTAGGTTTACTCAATGTGGTCAGGGTCGGGTAGTGGATCTGGACCTCCCAACATTTGGAAATATAAAGAGGATCAAAAACATTTTCCATGAGTAGTGCAATGAAAAGTATTTGGACCAACGCCTATTTTAGGGCCTTTTTACAAAATTTGGCATGTTATGGAAAGTTTGAACACATTTCTGGGGGTTTTAGGGTTTAGGTTTAATGTGTTATTAAAGTTTTGCCAATGGGGGAATTGCCGTTTAAATGCAAGTCACAGTTTCCCCAAGCGACTTGTTTATCTTAAATTGTTACAATTGTTTCTTTGCTTATCTTAAATTGTTACAAATGTATCTAAGTGCACCTGCCATTCTGGGCTCTCTGCCAAATGTCAATTGAATTTTAGAAATGTTGTATCTTTTTCTGGACCCATGCAGAACTCTACTGTGTGCTCCCTCAGAGATCACCATACTGCAGCTCTAACTGCAACAGGAAGAAGTGTGCTAGTAAATGACAGCCGTAGTTTGTGCATTAATTGGCTAATGGGACCTAACATGTCTGTGTGCTAGAGTCCTGACGCGGGTCAGGTACCCCTGGGTACCCGAGGGTTACCCGCAAAAAAAGCAGGCACCCTGCAGAATGCAGGATTTTCAGGTGCAGGTATACACATGGGTCTGCGGAGTTGAGGGTCTGCGGGTCGCGGTTCGGGATGCGGGTCTCATCTATATTTCTTATCTTATGTAATAGTGTCTATATTTTACTCCTTTTAAAGTTTCACAAAACTTGTTTCTGTCCCCTTTAGCACTAGAGAATCCCGCTTTATTAATGCACACACAGTGGTATATAAACAAAATGCGGTGGGTGTGCTGATGCATTTTGTTTATACCACTGTGTGTGCACTAATAAAGCCGATTTTCGAAGATACAGTCTGTGCCCTACAGAAGCGGGATTCTCTAGTGCTAAAGAGTTGTACTGGCGAGGAGTTGCCGGCATCTCGTGATGGCAGCATCTGGAAGGACCTGGCGGACTGCATCATATTTTTTCATTGTTTCTGTCCCCACCCACTTTTGATGACGTCACTTCAGGTTTGCAGCACCATCACTTCCTGTTTTGATGGTGGTCGGCAGGTTGTGGGTCAGGTTGCGGATAAGGCAGTTGTGGGTCCGGGTCGGGTAGAGGATCAAAGTGAGTAAATATGCGGGTTGCGGTTCGGGTCACAGGCTGCGGGTTCGAGTTGGGTACGGGTCTTAGAAATTGGTTCCGCACAGGACTCTAATATGTGCCCTAGGTTTGTTTGTGTGCACTGTAATTCATATGATCCCAAGAGGAGGTTCCCCTTAGTCCTTAAAATATATGGCAACTTTCTATTTAAGCTTACCCAATGGCACATACTATTAAAAATAATCTTTTTTACAAAACAGTAGTGATGGGCGAATTTGGGGTGTTTCGCCGTTTGGCGTCCTTTTTTGCATGCCAACGCACATTCGCCGGGGTCCAAAGAAAACGTATGCCGGCGTCCATTTTTTTTTTTTACGCCGGTGAATTTTCGCTGCCGATGAATCGCGGGAATTCGCTGCGAATTCCCGCCTGGTGAATTAATTCGCCCATCACTACAAAACAGTTTTACTTGTGAGCTGTTTTATGAAATATATTTTTATAGAGACCTCCATTGATGGACTCTTTGTGAGAATGTTCAGGGACAGTAGGATTAAGCTTTTTACTATTGCTGACCAATACTTTTACCAAACTGAAAAGCAACACAGACCAAATGTTTCACAAATCCTTTGTAATAAAATACATAAGCCTGTACCTTATTTTCCCAGAATAATTCCATCCTTTGACTGCTATTTTTATCTGTCTGCTTCTTCCTGTACACGCGCAGCTCGGCATTGTGCAGAAGAGACTTGTTACCCACGTTCTCCCTCACATTCGAAGCATTAAATATAAACTTAAATATACGGTCTTCCAGGTCTGTGGAATATGGAAAGAAGACATATGTCAAAACATTATTTTCATCTCCACTGCTCTCTCTTGCTATACAAACATCACAAACATTCCCAGCTGGTCTGAGAGAAACAGTGTCATAACTGGAGAAATTCCCCTGCTGTAAACTTTCAGTATCAGTGATACAGTACTGGGGAAGATACTTTGCTTTCCAGCAATGCTTCATTATCCATCCCTCTTTCCCAGTTCTTCTAAGTGCTGATTCCTAACTTTGACAGTAGTTTTCTTTAAATGAGAAGGAAAGGTTAAAACTAAGTAAGCCTTATCAGAAAGGTCCATCTAAATATACCAGTAAACCCCCAAAGTAATGCTGCTCTGAGTCCCCTGTCAAAAGAAACACTGCATTTCTTTCCTTCTATTGTGTACACATGGGCTTCTGTATCAGACTTCCTGCCTTCAGCTTAAACCTCATTGCCCTGGGCAAGAGCATGCTCAGTTTGCTCCTCTTCCCCCCCCCCTTCTCTACTGTAATCTGAGCCCAGAGCAGGGAGAGACTCCGGCAGGAAGTGATGTCACACCACATTAATACTGCAGCTCCTATTCTAAACAAACAGAGAGTTTCTAGAGCTTTTTACTCAGGTATGGTAAAACATTCTACAGAATAAATATTGCATTCTAGCTTGCACTATTGCAGCTAATCTATTGGCAATAAAATGCCTCCGTAGCTTTCCTTCTCCTTTAAAGGGGTGTGTTGATGGTGTGCCTACACAATGTGGCAAATTCACTAAGATTCGTAGTTGTGCCAGGCGCAACTTCGCCGCACTTCGCCAGGCGTAGTTTCGCCAGCGCTCCGCAAATTAACTAAAATCCGAAGTTGCGCACAGGGGTAGCGTAAGGCTGCGAAGTTGCGCTAGCGTTGATTCGCTAAGCGAATCGAAGTTACGCTAAGCGAATCGAAGTTACGCTAGTGATGGTTAATTTGCATATGGCGCCAAATTCAAATTTCAATGTAGGAATACGTAGAATCACTACAAATGCCTGGGAAACCTTCAAAACATCAAATATTTTTTTTTTTTTTTGCCCTGCACATGTGCCCACTGTATAGTTAAGTTGCCATGAGTTAGGAAATGTAGGGGGGAAGGAGGGGAGCCCCAAAAAATTTTTTTGATTTTTTCAGCCTATCACCCATAATATAGAAGAAACTCCAGCATTTTTTGGGACTTAGAAAAAATGTGAACTTTTTTTGAAGCAATCCCTATCTACTCTATTGCGCTTCGCCTGGTCTGAGGTGACGAAGGAAGTCTAGCGTACAAGATAGCGTTCAGTACACTGCGCGCGTTAGTGAATTTGCGTAGTTACGTCCGTAGCAAAAATTCGCCAGGCGGAAGGCTGCGATATAACACTACAGAATTTACGCCAACGTTCATTAGTGAATTTGCGAAGTAACGAAAATGCCCAACGCTAGCGAATTGACGCTAGCGTTAGGCGCTTCGGTGCTTAGTGAATTTGCCCCATTTGTGTTTCATTTATATGTAATTGGAAGCAGTGTGTTCTCCAACAAGAATATTATTGAATTTATACTTTGGGTACTTTAAAGGAGAACTAAAGCTTAACTAAAGAAGTAGATGGAAATGTTGTACATTATGTTTTGAGCTTCTGTACCAGCCCAATGCCGCCACAGCCCTTTAGCAGTAAAGATCTGTGTCTCCAAAGATGCCCCAGTAGCTCCCCATCTTCTTTTCTGTGCTGCTGTCATTTACTGAGCTTAGGGACCCACTCACAATATACAGTACACATAGAATATAAATGTCACAATATAAAGCTGATTAGTAATTAATACAGATAATTACTACATGGCAGCACAGAAACCAGTGCAATTAGCATCAGCATTTAATAATCAGCCCTGTAGCATCAGCTTATATTACAGACCAGCCCCATTTTCTGCTGGATAATTAGTGACGACCCCTAAGCTTAGCTTCTCAATAGCTGCTCAGAGCCCACTGAGCATGTGAGTGTCACAGACACTTTCCAAGATGGTGACCCCCTGTGACAAGTTTGAAGTCCTGGATCATTGCTGCTATTGACAAGCTGAAACTTTAGCCTCGTGCAATAAGTTCAGTATCTAAAATATGGCATTTTTAAGCTACATTGATTTTTAGGAGTTAGTTCTCCTTTAAATTTAAATCATTCATATTTTTAAATAAAGTTCTTATGTTTTTATATATATAAAATCTGGAAGTGCCCTGGAGCTTTTATTTAATTAAAGAGCTATAAATGCAACTTGTGCTTACAGACCTTCCTTCTTTTATGTCATGAGTGAAAGTTAAAAGCTCAAAGGGCTGAAAACGGGGCATAAAAATGTGATTTTTTTGTTTGCTGTGATGAAACCCTTTGTGTGTAAGGGAGAGCCCTTAACTTGCCCTTGAACTTGCCCTTACACTTCACTCACCAGGTGCTAGGAAAGCACACTAGAATATGATGCAGATACTGAGGGGTAGATTTATCAAGGGTCAAATTGAAAATTCAATTTCAGAATTCGAATTTTCAATTTTTTTATGGTCGAAACTGTCAAATTTAGCTAGGGAGTTATTCAAATTCGATTTGAGTTTTTAAAAAAATTTGATTTCAATATCGAGATTTATCATACTCTGGACCTTTAAAAACTCGAATTCGACTATTCGCC
The DNA here is from genome assembly GCA_038501925.1 of Xenopus petersii. Taxonomy (NCBI): domain Eukaryota; kingdom Metazoa; phylum Chordata; class Amphibia; order Anura; family Pipidae; genus Xenopus; species Xenopus petersii. The sequence goes on along the minus strand of CM076687.1, from coordinate 20,083,015 downwards.
ACCTAAAACCTGCCGAATTGCTCTTTAAGTCAATGGGAGACGTCCAGGGATCAATTTGGAGTTGTTTGTAGCCTTTCTGAGATTCAAGTTTTTTTCGGAGAAAAAAAACTCAAATTGAGTTTTTTAAATTCAAATGGAATTCGATTCAAACTCGATTCAATTCTGTATACAAAATATCTCTAGTAGTGATGGGTGAATTTAATCTCCAGACTCAAATTCGCGCAATTCGCCGGCAGCGAATACATTCGCGAAACGGGCACGAAAATTCGCTGGCGTCAAAAAAAAATGTCAAAAACGAGGCGCTATTTCACGAATTTTCGCGCAAATTCGCCCCAGCACTAATCCCTAGTACACAGAATGAATGTCTCTCAGGCTACATATGTATTTGTGACCATATACACAGATAAATAATATACAAAAGACAAATTTCTATTAAAGAATAAGAACAACATCTATGTAATGTGTATATGTATAACATTTGTGAGACAGATTATTTATTTACTTATTAATGACTAAATAGATACTTGCGACATAAAAGCAATACTTTATAGCACAGGATTCATTCTGTCAACAAAATTAAAACCCACAAAACTACAGCTAACTACAGTATGTGACTTAGAAACTGCTTATAAGGCCTGCACATTGTACTATACAGACTTTGTGTGAGTCCCCAGTTGTTTAGAATTTTGGTGTTGTCCTTTCTGAGGTGTATCATGCTTGTGACATGCGTAGTTGTGCTCTCTGCACTAGAGATGTGCTCCCTCTCAACCCGCTCTGAAGCAAAAGGGGTAAGCATGGGGCAGGTAAGGGGGGTGGCATCATACCCTTATTAGTTATAAATCTTAAGGGGTGCTTCACCTTTAAATTAACTTTTGGTCGCAGATTTAAATGAGGTTGGTCTGTAATATAAGATGATGCTACAGGGCTGATTATTGAATTCGGATGCTAATTGCACTGGTTTCTGTGCTGCCATGTAGTAATTATCTGTATTAATTACTAATCAGCCTTATATTGTGACATTTCTATTCTATGTGTACTGTATATTGTGAGTGGGTCCCTAAGCTCAGTAAGTGACAGCAGCACAGAGCATGTGCAGTGAATCAGAAGAAAAGAAGATGGAGAGCTACTGGGGCATCTTTGGATTCACAGATCTTCCCTGCTAAAGGGCTGGGGTTGCCTTGGGCTGGTACAGAAGCCCAAAACATAATGTACAACATATCTATCCCATTGTTTAGTTCTCCTTTAAGAAATTCTCGGATTATACAGTGAAGATTTGGTCTCCAGTTCAGAAGAAAAGGGCATCAAACAAGCCCAGTTCTAGACTTATCTAAAGCATAAGGAGGTTGGAAGATCCTGTTTGAAGAATGGTTTTGGCCAAATGTAGGGGTAGATGGACATAGTGGGATATTATAGTTTTATATAAATAAATACAAAACACTGTTGATGATGTCTTATAAAATTAAAGGGGTCATTTACAACCCGAGCGGGAAGGCCCAAGTGCAAAAGCGGCTTTTCACACCCAATCCTATACAGTACGTGATTGATTGGATTCCAAATGAGGAGCTGTATGGCCACCTCTCTTTTTTTCCATTAATTCAGGCTGGTAGCCCATTCAGTTGGAACAGCAGGAAGTAAAGAGCAGATGTGACTCCTTTTCACTTCCTCATGTGACCATACACTGGCCAGCATGATAGACCAGCAGATGAAATGTGTATCATCAGTTAACTGAAATATAATCATTGTGCAACCATTATATACGTACTGATAATGGTACAACTTTTTATACAATCTTACAAGTACATGCATAAAAGAGGACTCAGATGACAGTAGGGTTGCCATCTTTTTGCCCGGTCGAATCGTGCCGTCAGATGGTTGGCTGATCGCCGCGTCAATCATAGGGAATCCTGCCCAGTTTTCCTAATTTGGAAAACCAGGCAGGCAGTTTTGACCCTGGCTGCCCTTCAAAGAAACGGGCTGTCCGGACAGGTGGTAAACCCTAGTCAGGTATCCTACTGCTGTAGCCAAGGGGCTACAGAGCATTTGTTCAAAAAAAATAGTAAAAAGATACATTTTTTAATGTAAGAAATATTTTCAGTTTTTGAAATTACTGAAAAATATTGTAGAAGACAGTTGGTTAAGTAATAGAATGGCTGACAGCAAAACGCAGACACAGAGATATTTTTGGCTTGTTGTGAGAATTTTGGCCCGGAAAAGCTTCAATTTTATGTTAGACATTTCAGAGTGAAGATTTCCAAGCTAAACTGAGTGTTCCAGTCTTTCTCTCCTGAGTATTACAATTTATGCAGGAAATTTAATAAAGACTATTTTAATTCTTTGGCATGCATGCATTATTAAATAAAAGTCTTTATGAACATAAATTGAACTAGAACTTATATTTCTTGGGAAGAAGGTGTATAAGGAAAGAGTCACAGAAAGCAGCAGTGCTGTGCATGTGTGCCAAACGGATTATGTTGCATATGTGTTCCAGACAGTAGCTCCTGTGTGTTTATAATGAGGGTAATTCTGCCATTTTGGTAACAATCTATCCTTATTCTGCAACCTTGTTGGAGACCAAGCAGGAGACTTAGACAGAAAGTCAAATAAACAGTTGCTGGACCTTTATCCACTACTCTCCATAAAGGCTAAAAGCTGTCAGGAAGTGAACTAAGGAACTAAAGCTTCCTATATATAGGAAATAGTCCTTTAGGGTTATTTATATGTAAAAAAAATACCTGTAATATATGTACATACAGGGCAATGGGGATGGATCTCAGATAAGGAAAGAGATGGGGATTTGATGCCAAAGATGGGCCTTTATGGAGTGCAGAGAGACTGATTTAGGGTATACAAACATTGTATGGGATGACAGAAGTAAGGGGTAAGGGAATTGATGGATCACAGTAGGTGGAGCAGTTGGACAGAAACTAGGTGCAGGCGCAGCTGAAAAACAGTTGGACAGGATGTGAATTGGGGGGAAATAGGAAGTTAGATAAGGGGAAAAGACAGACTAAACATCTGTGATCAGAGAGATTTTCCATCTGCATGGATGGGCAAATTGCACAATATTTGGCCATTTTGCTCACTGACCAGTATGAAAACTGTAGGGCAGGGGTCCCCAAACTTTTTTACCCATGAGCCACACTCAAATGTAAATAAATGTTGGAGAGCAACATAATCATGCAGAGAGTTCCTAGGGGTGCCAGATAATGGCTGTGATTGGCTATTGGTAGTTTCTGTGTGGTCTGGCAGCTTACTGGTGGTTCTGATTGGCAGTGCACATGTTTTTTATGCAAGTAAAGTTTTCCTTCAAGCCAGGAATTCAAAAAGAAATATGTACTTTGAGGACACTGAGAGCAACGTCCAAGGGGTCGGAGAGCAACTGAGCCACTGGTTGGGGATCACTGCTGTAGGGGTTGGTTACAATAATAATGGCCTGGGCACAGTGTCAAAAGCAACATACGGGACAAACTATATGATTATTATACACTTTCTTGTTAGAGAAATATCAATGTCTGTCAACGGGACTTTGCCCTATTAATATGATTATATTAATACTAAACCAATCCATAATTTTATTTAAAATTACAGGTTTTATGAACCTATTATCTTTCATAGTGTTCTACAGTGCTCTGTTCACTTTTGCTGCCTGTAATTCATTACCCTGGCCTCGTCGTTTAACCCTCCCTCTGCCTGATCAGTGTGAGTCCCAGCAGCAGTCTCTTTCCCCCACCCCCTACTTCTTCCTTTGATCTTCTACTCAGTCTAAATTTATCTCTCCTGCGCTTCCTCTTTAAACTTGTTCTGTTTGACGTGACTCCTACAATCAGCATCACTTCAATGTGTCAGCTGTGGGGAAAATTGGTTGGTGGGGACTTGGGATCCTGGGGATTTTTATTTCTTTCATTTAACCTTAACACAAATAAACAAAGGTTGTGCTGCAAGCCTTCCTGCACATGTCTATCTGTGAAAAGTAACCTTGAGTAAATATTAAGTCTAAAACAAATACAGTTTTAGCATAGTAGGTATATCCAATAGGAATTTCTAAAGCCCTGGATGAGCCAAGTCTACATACACGAGTCTCAGTCAGTGTCAGGAGTCTGTTGGCCGGTCAAGTTCTTCTACTTTGATCACAGCAAACCACTTTTATACAGATCATTATGGTGAAAGTGGTATTACAGCACTGAAACACAAACTGGCCTTCCCCAAACTGCTGCCACAAGATCATAGTCAATACAATTGTTATATTTAAGCCATCTAGGAAACAGCCTCACGAGGAAACTTCGGGCGACTTTGGAAAACGAAGCACTCTGAGTGCCATCCCACCGGCAATTTTTATTCTAGCTGGCGGGAAGGCAAATCTTTTATTGTTCAACCCTGTTAAAAATATTGGCATAATGTAGTACCAGGTAGTAAAAGGAAGTCAAGAAAGAAGATGAGAGGAAAAGAACAATTTATGGGTAAGGGCACACGCTAAGATTCGGGGAGATTTAGTCGCCAGACGATAAATTGCCTCTTCGCCGGGTGACTAATCTCCCCGAACTGCCTCCCCACTGGCTAGAATCTAAATCGCCGGCAGGATTGCACTCGGAGCGCTTCATTTTCCGAAGTTGCCTCACGAGGAAACTTCTGGCGACTTCGGAAAACAAAGTGCTCCAAGTGCCATCCAACCGGCGATTTCGATTCTAGCCAGCGGGGAGGCAGTTCGGGGAGATTAGTCGCCCGAAGAAGAAGCGGTTTGTCGCTGGGTGTCTAATTTCCCCCAGTAGCTTTGTGTGCCCCTGCCCTAAAGGAAAACTATACCCCCAAAATGAACACTTAAGCAACAGATAGTTTATATCATATTAAGTGGCATATTAAAGAATCTTATCAAACTGGTCTATATATTTAAGAAAAATGTTGCTCTTTTACATCTCTTGCCTTGAACCACCATTTTGTGATGGTCTGTGTGCTGCCTCAGAGATCACCTGACCAGAAATGCTGCAGCTCTAACTAACAGGAAGAAGTGTGGAAGCAAAAGACACAACTCTGTCTGTTAATTGGCTCATGCAACCTAACATATATGGTTTGTTTGTTGTGTGCACGGTGAACCCTAGGATCCCAGGGGATGATCCTTATTTTTTAAAATGTCAATTTTCTATTTAGGAGCACCCAATGGCACATACTACTAAAAAAGTATATTATTATGAAAATGGTTTATTTACATATTTTACATATGAGCTATTTTATGCATCATTTTTACCGGCCAGGCCTGTACAATACCGGCCAGGTGGCAACCCTAGATGGGGGTGATAAACATAAGCAGAGACGAGGGGAGAGTGTATGGAAAAGGAAGGATGAGAAACCACACATGAGATGAAAGTTACCGGAAGAATAAAGAGAGGAGATGTGACAGGAAAATAATGGGAAGTGTCAAGCTAATGCAGGGGCAAAAGAATTGGCAGTAGCAGAGAGAAGGAATAGAAGTGATAACAGCCGTGAGTAGGGAACAGTTGGGGGCACATTTACTATCGGTCGAATATCGAGGGTTAATTAACCCTCGAAGTAAAATCCTTTGACTTCGAATATAGAAGTCGAAGTATTTAGTACAATCAAACGATTTTAATCCATCGATCAAAGGATTTTCCTTCAATCAAAAAAAGCTTAGAAAGCTTATGGGGACCTTCCCCATAGGCTAACATTGGTGCTCGGTAGGTTTTAGGTGGCGAAGTAGGTAGTCAAAGTTTTTTTAAAAGAGACAGTACTTCGACTATCGAATAGTCAAACGATTTTTAGTTCGATTCGAAGTCGAAGTCGTAGTCGAAGGCCGAAGTAGCCATAAAAAAATTTCAAATTTTTTTTTTCCTTCACTCGAGTTTAGTAAATGTGCCCCTAGGTGTATGAAGAACCACCTGCAAGAAAAACAGAGGGGGCAGGAGTAAATTCTCAGATATAAGCATAGGAATTTTGAAGACAGTGGTCCATACAGGGAAACAAAATAAGCCCTGTCATCACAAGTACACAGGCCAAACAGCCCTCCATCAATCCAATAGTGACTATGGAATCACAGCAGCCCCTCTTATATTTTCCAGTATCTACAGATTACCAGTCTGGGTCTGTATTTAAAAACAGAAATGTCAGTGGGATAGATAGAAGTAGGGAAAAGTCAAGGAAAATAAAGTCAAGGAAACAGGGCAAAGGCAAAGAGAAGCAGAGGAAATTTGACACAGAGAAGAATAAATTGGATGAATTCCCTGTACCTTACTTCACCATTTTTTTTTTTACTCAGGGGTAAAGTCAATTTCTTTTAGAGCAAAACAAGAACTGAAAGAGAAGGTCACCTAGGCAGCCAGAATAGGGAAAGCCCAAGGGAAGTGTGAGACATCAACTCCAGATATAGGGCAGCAGAATTACTGAACAGGTTTCACACACGTGTTGCAGAAGCAGCAATGTGAAAACTATCTGATTCAATAGATGTATAAGACAGAAAACAAGGTTATCAACACTTTATCAGTGAAAAGTTCATAACAGTTTTAGGGCAATGAAGATTAATCACCAGCGTTTATCTCTGCTTCTGTGGGCGACTAATCTCCTGTAAAAGCTTTCCCACTGGCAACAATGTGAATCACTGGTGGTAAAAGCCATGTGTTGCTACAGTCTTCCAAAATTGCTTGAAGTTTCCTCACAATTTATCATAATTAATATTAATAATAACAATATTAAGGTGAACTACTCCTTTAATACACATGCATGGTTGGAAGAAGGGCATGTAAAGTCTAGAATAGAATAAGGCTAGAAATGCTGTATTTTGTAGACTAAACATAAACATGAACTTACTGCACCACAAGCCTAATCAAACAAATAATTTAAGCTTTCAAAGTTGGCTACAGGGGGTCACCATCTTTTAACTTTGAGAAACATCTCTGCAAGACCAAGACTGTGCACATGCTCAGTGTGGTCTGGGCTGCTTAGGGGTCGTCATAAACAAAGCTGCTTGATTTCTGCATGGCTGGGAAGTAAGGCGGGGGCTCCCCCTGCTGTTCATAAGTATGATTGTTTCCCTGCTCAGCAGTTAGGGACCATCTGACAATTCCTATCCACAGCAGTAAATGAAGGGAGAATTTTACTGCATACAGTCAGGTTCCTTATAAAAACGGTACACATTTTTTAATTAAAGTATATTGGAGATTGGTTTCTTTTTCATTAAAGAAAGTAAAAATTGGATTTTATTTTCTTGCCTTTACATGCCCTTTAACTATATGGTTTGCAGTGAATCACAGTTAAAATGTTATTTGCAAAAGGATAGAGAAAGAATATATTGTTAGTCTGTATGAATTATGTTACCATGTAAAGCTGAAAAGCAGTACTCTGCATCCTGTGGCTCTTCAGGTGTTGCAGAACTACAGCTTCTACAGCAGAACTACAGAACTACAGTGTCCAACCTCACCTTAGGATAATGGGAGTTTAGTAATAGCCGAACAAGTCAAGTTTGCTTATCACTAATGTAAAGTATAAAGACATATGTGTGTGTCTGTGAAGAGTGTATATCCATGTCCAAGTATAAGTCTTTGAGCTTTGTGTGTGCTCATGCATGCATATGCAGGTATTGGACCTGTTATTCAGAATTCTCTGAACATGGGGTGTTCCAGATAAGGGATCTTTCCATAATTTGGATCTCCATACCGTAATTCTACTAGAAAATCATTTAAACATTAAATAAACCCAATAGATTTTGCTTCAAACAAGTATTCATTATATCTTAGTTTGGATCAAGAACAATACCGTTTTTTTATTGCAGAGAAGAAGAAAATCATCTTAAAAAATATGAATTATTTCCTTATAATGAAGTCTATGGGAGACGGCCTTTTCGTCATTTGGAGCTTTCTGGATAACAGGTTTCCGGATAACATATCCCATACCTGTACACATGTACAGTGCAATCCGGCATAATAATATAGCTGAGTGTGCAGAGTACACTCAGCTAAGACCATAATTATTCCTGTTATTAACTAATTAATTCTCTTTAGCTGCAGTAAATGATAAATCCTATGGTTCTTCGGGTGTTGCAGAACTACAACTTCCAGTGTCTAACCTCAGCATGGGATGGTGGATGTTCAGTAATATCTGAGGAAGCAAAGCATCTCTAATGTAAAGTATAAAGACATATGTGTGTGTCCGTGAAGAGTTTCTATCCATGTCCAAGTATATGTATGTATAAAGACATATGTGTGTGCTCATGCATGCCTATACACATGTACAGTTCCCTTTGGGTGCAATCCTAAATAATAATAATATAAAGGAATGTGCATAATACACTCGGCTAAGACCATAATTGTTCTTGTGTCTGTAATTAAAGAGATACTGACACCAGAAATTAAACATTTTTTTTACATCTATCATAAAATTGTCTTTGCATACTATCTATAATTTTGCCATAAAAGTATTTGCAGATGCTTTTACATTACCCATCTGATCTCCCATGTTCCTCTATAAGGGGGCTGCCATAGTTGAGCTTTAATAGTCTGGTAGCATTAGAAATTCTAACTTTCAGGGTGAGAAGGGACAGTCAGATTGGCAAAACAGTCAGGTTACATAATTACAATTAAAAAAAGCAGACCTATCTGTGAAAAACGATCAACATGAGCTATGGGTAAATTTTAATGTAGATTAAGAATAATATTTTAGTGTCAATATCACTTTAAGTGCTGTCTCTTTAGCTATAGTTAATAATGAATTATCTGTGCTCAGAAAAGCACCCTACATTACTTGCTGCACTCTAGCCATTGAATTGTCACCGACTAGGTGGCAGCATCTTCCCTGTTTTGTTACTTGTCTTCATCTGAACTGACATGCATAAGGTGTTTTCATTACTGGTCTTTTTCTTTTATAGTATAATTTGGGGAAGGCATTGCACAACTAGATACTGAAAGGAATCAGTTTGATGTTTAATACAAAGGGATTTAGAGGATATCAGCAGAGAAGCACATTTCAAGGAGTCCAATGGCTAGAAACAGAGGTCACAGGAGCTTGCTTATTTATGATGGGCCCAATCTGCTACTCAAATTGTAACCCCTTAAAGGAAAACCAAAACCTTAAAAATGAATAGGGTTAAAAATGCCATATTTTAAATACTGAACTTATGGCAGCAGCCTAAAGTTTCAGCATCTCAATAGCAGCAATGATCCAGGACTTCAAACTTGTCACAGGGGGTCACCATCTTGGAAAGTGTCTGTGACACTCACATGCTCAGTGGGCTCTGAGCAGCTGTTGAGAAGCTAAGCTTAGGGCTCGTCACTAATTATCCAGCAGAAAATGAGGTTGGTCTGTAATATAAGCTGATGCTACAGGGTTGATTATTAAATTCTGGTGCTAATTGCACTGGTTTCTGTGCTGCCATGTAATTATCAGTATTAATTACTAATCAGCCTTATATTGTGACATTTCTATTCTATGTGTACTGTATATTGTGAGTGGGTCCCTAAGCTCAGTAAGTGACAGCAGCACAGAGCATGTGCAGTGAATCAGCAGAAAAGAAGATGGGGAGCTACTGGGGCATCTTTGGAGACACAGATCTTTACTGCTAAAGGGCTTTGGTTGTCTGGGGCTGGAAAAGGACCCCAAAACATAATGTACAACATTTCTAGCCTACTTCTTTAGTTTAACTTTCCTTGTCCTTTAAAATTTAGTGGACAAATTGGTACATACAGTATCATCAAGTCAAGTAATAGTAAAGTGTCAGGTATGTCTGGGATGTTTATTGTTCATAAACAAGCTCACCAATCTGAAGTGAGAGAGATGAAGACCTGAAAGCTATAAGAAGCCACAGAACTGATTTACAAACACAGTTGCTTAATTGCATTAGTGTACAGTAATAGTGATGGGCGAATTTGCGCCGTTTTGCTTCGCCGAAAAATTCGTGAATTTCGCGCGAAATTCGCGAAATGGCGAAAAATTTGCGAAACGGCGCCGGCGTCTCGTTTTTGATGCCACACGTTTTTGACGCCGACGTCCATTTTTTTCAAAAAATGTTTTTGACGCCGGCGAATTTTTGACGCGAATTTTCGCGGGAGTTTCGCGAATTTAGTCGCTGGCGGCGAATCGCGCAAATTCGCCGTGAATTTGCGCCTGGCGAATAAATTCGCCCATCGCTATACAGTAATTGTTAATAGCGAGTGGTTGCTATTGGTAACTGCGTTAGCACAAGTTAGTGCCTATGTTTGTAAGTAAGCCCTCACATCAAAGAAACAAAATTGCCCTGTAGCAGATGTAGAGCACACAGTAAAGGATATAAATCACTTATTGAACTATAATTGTTAGTATACTAATGTAATGGTAATGTCACACCCAGCATATTCTCAGGTATCACTAGAAAATACAAGGACAAGAATATTTTTGGGTGATAAAAAATTATTTTCCGCTGATCCACTGCACATGCTCTGTGCTGCTGTCACTTACTGAGCTTAGGGACCGACTCAAAATATACAGTACACATAGAAAGTAATTGTCACAATATAAGGCTGATTAGTAATTAATACAGATAGTTAATGCTTGTGCGTCATTTTTAATTTAAAGGATGGCAAGATAATAAAAGACACCCTTAATGTTATTCTTAGCCAGTGCTACAGGAGGACATTCTGAGTTGTAGTTCAACAAGAGATGGAGAACTCCTCTGGCTATTTCTGCTGGGTCATTTAATTAATTTCATTAATGGTGTGACTCCCTAGAATCTCTAAACTCGAGTTCTGCCACTTACGGTTCATGCTTTTAAATCTGTGTACTTGTTTTGCATAATAGTCCTGTATGTTCTGCTCTTGCCCCATATGTTCTTCTTCTCTGGCTGCTTTTTCTCTGATCACCTCCAAGGTGCTATTATAAAGGAAGATGGCTTCACTGGGCACTATCATCTTCTCACTGTCTACGTCTGGTGTTTTGTCCAGTTTTAGCTTGCTGAGAATTTGGCCCCTGATGGCTTCAATTCTCCTCTTCCTGACGTCTTCCATATCCACAGCCTTGCAGGTAGACATGGACATAGTTAAAGTGGAAAGATGCAGGACCAACAGCACCAGCAGCATCCACAGAACCTCCATAATGCAACGTTCCACGACAAAACTCGAGTAGCTTTAGACTTTTAGGCTTTTAGAATAGTTTCCTTTTACTTGTATGTCCTTCAACAATCTCAGCACCAGTTCAGATTCGCTTACAGAGAGTTTAAGCACTTCCAATTCATTGTATAAGCGCTGCGCTCAGAGTTCCATGTGCCGGCCTAAAAATAAAGACGAGAGGTTTTGCTGCCACCATTAAACGAAAGCATAATTACAACTGGAACACTGTGTCATTATGTTAAAGGGATGGAACGGTCTCTTGGTGAGAAAAGCAGTTCAGAAAGTTGCTGTCCTGTCTTCATGAAGCAGTTGCATTGAGCAGTGTGGGAGATCCTGGTTTGCTTCCAGAGCTTATAGAATATGTGCCTTGTATGCAGTCAACTCCCCCCTCTAAATGTAATTTGACGGCCCTTGTAACCCTGCTTGCTAGAACATGATTCTCACCGTCCCCCCCTCTTGGCTTCCTCCTGTGTGCTGTAACTTAAAGCTCCACCCAGGATATGGGAGATAAAATACTCTCAACACACACACTGAAATGGTTTAAGGAAATGCTCTTACGTTTTGGGGTGGAGAGCACTACAAAGTAAACCTAATCTTTTTTCCCTCCCTCTCTTGCTTGAGCTTATTAATGGTTTAATCTTCAATTATAAGCATTAAATATATCTCTATAAACCTGCAACAAAATCAGTGGTGGTGTTTAGAGCAAGAAAACTACAGCAATGTAATAGTTCAGCACTTTATTTTCTATTCTATTTTTAACATTGCTTCTATACTTATTGCTAGAACACTGGCTTGTTTCAATTAAGATATATCCTTACTTCTAGTAAATTGAATGTACAATTTCTAGGTTACATTTAGATGAGAGTCTTGGCACCTCCAAAACTTACCCTGAACCGAAACCCTGAATATTGTTTCCATTGGTAATAGAAAGACCCTAAATGTTATAGAGCAGTGCTGTACAACTGGCGGCCCACGCCCCCCCCCCCCTTTGTGTGGCCTCTTACATGAAAGCCTGTCAGCTGTGACTGCTTACCTTGTGTAAGATTTAAAAGATATCAGTACTGAGATTAACTGGCCCCCTGCATTTTTTACACCTCAAATTCTGACTGTAAGACCCCTTATTGTTCACACCTGTAATACTTCTATTGTTCTCACCCCTAAAGCCCTGTACTGTTCACATCTCAGACTGAAAGTGCCCACATAGTTCACCTGTTCACACCTTAGACAAACTTCTGGAGGGGCACAGAATGAACTGTCCATTTTAGAGTTCCCTGTATCCTGCTCTATTCTGCCTTCCCTATGCTCCCTGTGTGTGCCATACTCTGCCTGCCCTATGCTTCCTGTGTGTGCCATACTCTGCCTTCCCTATGCTCCCTGTGTGTGCCATACTCTGCCTTCCCTATGCTCCCTGTGTGTGCCATACTCTGCCTGCCCTATGTTCCTTGTGTGTGCCATACTCTGCCTGCCCTATGTTCCTTGTGTGTGCCATACTCTGCCTGCCCTATGTTCCTTGTGTGTCATACTGTGCCTGCCCTATGGTCTTGTGTGTGCCATACTTTGCCTGCCCTATGCTCCCTGTGTGTGCCATACTCTGCCTGCTTTATGCTCCCTGTGTGTGACATAACCTCCCTGCCCTATGCTCCCTGTGTGTGCCATACTCTGCCTGCCCTATGCTCCCTGTGTGTTTCATACTCTGCCTGCCCTATGTTCCTTGTGTGTGCCATACTCTGCCTGCCCTATGCTCCCTGAGTGTGCCATACTCTGCCTGCCCTATGCTCCCTGTGTGTGCCATACTCTGCCTCACCGATGAGATATGTAAAAATAGTAGAAGGCATTATTATTATTATTATTAACATGTATTTCTATAGCGCCAACATATTGCGTAGCACTGTAAAGTAAATGTGATTATACAACTACATCACACGAATTACATATATAGAATATATGGAGTAACAAACGTCACAATCAATACAGGTACAAAAAGGTGAGGAAGGCCCTATGCATAGGCATACAGTCTAAAGGGAAGGGGGTAATACACAAGGTGTGGGAGTGGGCAAGATCGAAGTAAGTGGGTGAGAAATGTGGTACTGTATGTGGTGTTGCGTTTGGTAGTTAAGCAGAGTGAGGGTAGGCTTCTCGAAAGAAGTGCGTTTTCAGAGATTTTTTGAAAGCAGAAAGGTTGTGAGAAAGTCGGACAGACCGTGGGAGAGCATTCCAGAGGAGGGGTGCAGCCCTTGCAAAGTCTTGAATGCGAGCATGTGAGGAGGTAATGAGAGAAGAGTTGAGTAGGAGGTCAGTAGAGGAGCGTAGTAAGCGAGTGGGTGAGTATATAGAGATGAGTTCAGAGATGTAGGGTGGAGCATTATTGCTATCACACCATGTAGCTGTTTCAGTTGCTACATTCAATAGGCCAGCTATTTGCATTATCATTTATGCTTGTGCTCTACGTGTAAGTAAAAGGAGCCATAGGATGGAGGGGGTATATGAAAGAGCTGGAGTATATACAAGGATGTGCCATTATATACAGTGGTTGGCCTTGGGTTGGGTGTAGTCAGGGTTAGGGTTGGCGCAGATCAAAGAACCTAGATCAAAGGGAGTTGCTTTTATGGAGCACTAGGAGGAGGAAATACACTAAGCAACAGGTTATAGTATGAAATTATAAAATAGTAAAGGGCAGGGCCTGAATAAGGTGCAGGCAGTATATGCAGGAGCCTCAGGCACATTATTAGATGAAAGTGAAGCTTTAAAGGGGTTGTCCATCTTTCAAAACTTTTTTCAGTTCAGTTGTTTACAGATTGTTCCCCACAAATAAAGACTTTTTTCAATTACTTTCCATTATTCATTTTTTACTGTTTTTCAAAAATCTAAGTTTAAAGTTGAATGTTCGTGTGTCTGGTGTTTGAGTCTGGCAGCTCAGTAATTCAGGTGCAGACTCTGAACTGTTACAATTTTGCAACATTGAGTTGATCCATTTCTCAGCAGCATCTCTGGAGTATTAGCAACTATTGTATCAATTCAGCTGCCTGTAATGAAACCCAGAGATTCTGCTCAACAGGGGCAAAGATAAGAAATGTGTCAACTAAATGTATCAATTTAAAACAGTTTTCAGGGTCGGTGACCCCACTCCCAGAGCTGCTTTAGAAGGTGAAAAATGACACTTTACACTTTACAATATTAGAAAGACGGTGACACATGGGAAATAGAAAGTCATTGGAAAAAGTAGTTGTTTCTGTTTATCTATCTGAAAACAACTAGTTGTTTGAAGATGAACGACCCCTTTAATAAACTGTCAGCAGGTCTGGACTGAGAATTAAAATAGGCCCTGGCATTTCAGATACACAGAGACCCAAACAGCCCCCACCAGCCCACAAAATACTGACTTTCTACGACACCTTATAGCAGCCCCTCTGGCATTTGCCAGAACCCACAGATTGCCAGTCCGGCCCTGACTGTCAGCACACATTTCCTTAAATAACATGTCCCCTACTTACGTCTGTCCCTAATCCGGCTACTTTATTTGTGTGCAGGTAAGATATTTATCTGAGTGTATGGAAACAGAGGCAAGCAGGGGAGGTGATTCTAGAAAGGGGGAGGGTTGAAGGAGTAGGAGAGAGCTCAAGGGGGCACCTTATGAGTAGAGTCTGGCAAAAATTAGCTGCATAATTCAGCATTATCTGGAGTGAAGTAATAGCTGCTGCTGATGCAACAGTGGAGATGCATTCAATGGAGTGATAAATGGCATTCCGTATCTGGAGGTCTAATGGACTGTGTTTGGTGGTGCTAGGGCATCTAGTTTCAATAAAAGCAAACATTAATGCTGTCCCCTACAATTCTGCACTTTCCACTGTGTGGCATGATTTGGCTTGTTTTTATTTCAGCACAATAACATCTCCATGTGGAAAACACGGTCTTGTTTGAGTTTCCATTCTCCAAACACCCAAAGGTATAAATTACCATGCAGTGGCAGGCAGGCTGGCATTAATAAGCATTGCTTATTGCTTACAGAGAAAAAATGTTCAAGCCTACAAAACCACTGACATGTATTTGATTTAGCAACCATCATCAGGAGAGTTACACTATTTACATCATACCTCCCAACTGTCCCATTTTCAGCGGGACAGTCCCGCTTTTGACAGCTCAACCCGCAGTCCAGCGTTTGTCCTGTAAAATCCAGACTTTCTCTGCACTGAACAGCCAGAAAAAGATTCTAACTTGATTGGCAGAGAGCCCAGAACAGCCACCAGGTGCAACTAAGATACTTTGTAACAATTTTGAGATAAGCAAATAAGTAATTGAAGCAATTTAGATAAGGCGGCCCCTTGGGAAAAGTTAGACTCACAGCTTAAAGGGCAATTAACCTTCATTAGCAAAACTGTAATAATTGGGGAAAAAAACGAAGAAATATGTTCAAACTCATAAAATGCCAATTTTTGTCAAATGAACATGGTAATTAGGGGGTGTGCCACAAAAATGGGAGTGGTCAAAAAATTGGCTTCCATAATGTTGGGAGGTATGTTTACATAATGAGGGGTATCTGAACCTGCTAGAAGACCCTGACATAACCAGGGCATTTATTATTTTTTATAATATCAGATTCTGGGTATATTATATAAGCCAATGTGCAAGGGCAAAATAATACAAATATTTATTCCTCTAATTTTACTACAATGTATACAGTGAAGGACCTTGAATGAGCACTGCATATGGAAAACTCTTACAAAAGCACTTCCTGCATCGTGAGAGCATGTAATATGTAAATATATTTTTAAAAATACATAAAATTATGTATTTATATATATATATATATATATGTCTGTAATAATTATTAGTTGCTTGTACAGCTTGGATTTTAGTGAAAGTGTTCCTTTAATGCTGAGATT
Organism: Xenopus petersii; assembly: GCA_038501925.1. Lineage (NCBI taxonomy): Eukaryota > Metazoa > Chordata > Amphibia > Anura > Pipidae > Xenopus > Xenopus petersii. The sequence continues at coordinate 20,067,057 of CM076687.1, read as the reverse complement.
AGGTGATTTTACTGACTCCGCCCCCACACAGCGCTTTCTCTCTGTATGACTGTGTCACTATGCAGTGGGTAGGATATTACACACGCATTATGGAGAACATACATATTGAGGATTGAGTGCGGGGTGGACATAATAACAGGTTACAAGTCAGACAGACGGAAATATTTCTCATAGGGAGTTGGAAATGCCAACACTTCCCTTTTCCTGCCCTCTGTTTGTTCAGACAGGAGAACTCAATCATTCCTGGTAAACACACCAACAAAACCAGCGCACGAAACCAGCTGTCCGATTTACAAACGTACAATACCTGCACACCAATTATTTTATACCACAGCCCTTTAGCAGTAAAGATCTGTGTCTCCAAAGATGCCCCAGTAGCTCCCCATCTTCTTTTCTGCTGATTCACTGCACATGCTCTGTGCTGCTGTCACTTACTGGCTTAGGGACCCACTCACAATATACAGTACACATAGAAAAGAAATGTCACAATATAAGGCTGATTAGTAATTAATACAGATAATTACTACATGGCAGCACAGAAACTAGTGCAATTAGCATCAGAATTTAATAATCAGCCCTGTAGCATCAGCTTATATTACAGACCAACCTCATTTTCTGCTGGATAATTTGCGACGACCCAGTGGTGTAACTACCGGGGGAGCAAGGGGTGCAATTGGGCCAGGGCCCGCACCTCCGCAGGGCCCCCCGGCAGTCATGCGCCCACTGTAGCGGCTGCAGCGCCGCACGGAAGAGAGTGGGGGGCGGGGCCAGGCTGCACTGTCCACACCAGGGCCCGTCCCCCCTAGTTCAGTCTCTGCGACATCCCCTAAGCTTAGCTTCTCAACAGCTGCTCAGAGCCCACTGAGCATGTGAGTGTCACAGACACTTTCCAAGATGGTGACTCCCTGTGACAAGTTTGAAGTCCTGGATCATTGCTACTATTGACAAGCTGAAACTTTAGCCTCGTGCAATAAGTTCAGTATATAAAATATGGCATTTTTAGCCTTATTCATTTTCAGGGTTTAGTTCTCCTTTAAACAAATAATTCTGCAATCCGGGTGAATCAAGTTTTATTTGTTCTGTGGGAAATTTACATCAGTCAGAAGTGACGAGGAGTTGCTGTCAGAGGGTGCTGGGAGTGATTCATATTGCATGTCAGGTGACAGGAAAGCAATGCAGCACAAACATATTTCCACTTCAATTTGTTACTCAAAAGGGATACTGTCATGGGAAAAACATTTTTTTTCAAAATTGCTGCTCCAGCAGAATTCTGCACTGAAATCCATTTCTAAAAAGAGAACAATGGCTTGGATGATTTTTTGGACAGACATAATATCCAAGGCTATTGTGATACTAAACTCTATAGTTAGTATAGGTATGGGTATAAAGAATTTTAATTAAAAGTAGGGAGGGGTGTGTGTATGGATGATGGGTTTTCATTTGGAGGGGTTGAACTTGATGGACTTTGTCTTTTTTCAACCCAATTTAACTATGTAACTATGTAACTATGTAACAGATTTTTTTATATTCAATTGTGAAATCTGACATGGGGCTAGACACATTGCCAATTTCCCAGCTGCCCCAAGTCATGTGACTTGTGCTCTGATAAACTTCAATCACTCTTTACTGCTGTACTGCAAGTTGGAGTGATATCACCCCCTCCCTTTTCCCCCCAGCAGCCAAACAAAAGAACAATGGGAAAGTAACCAGATAACAGCTCTCTAACACAAGATAACAGGTGCCTGGTAGATCTAAGAACTCAATAGTAAAAACCCATGTCCCACTGAGACACATTCAGTTACATTGAGAAGGAAAAACAGCAGTCTGCCAGAAAGCATTTCTCTCCTAAAGTGCAGGCACAAGTCACATGACCAGGGGCAGCTGGGATATTGACAATGTGTCTAGCCCCATGTCAGATTTCAAAATTGAATATAAAAAAATCTGTTTGCTCTTTTGAGAAATGGATTTCAGTGCAGAATTCTGCTGGAGTAGCTCTATTAACTGATGTTTTTTGAAAAAAAACATGTTTTTCGATGACAGGATCCCTTTAACAAGGCAGGGTATCGATACTCCCAAACATTGGGGTATATTTATCAGAGAGTGAAGTTAGAGGTCGCCACTAGTGATGGGCGAATTTATTCGCCAGGCACGAATTCGCGGCGAATTTGCGCGATTCGCCGTCGGCGAATAAATTCGCGAAACGGCCGCGAAAATTCGCGCAAAAAATTAGCCGGCGTCAAAATTTTTTTTCAAAATAACGGACGCCGGCGCCAAAAACGGACGCCGGCGCCGTTTCGCGAATTTTTCGCCGTTTCGCGAATTTCGCGTGAAATTCGCGAATTTTTCGGCGAAGCAAAACTGCACAAATTCGCCCATCACTAGTCGCCACAGTCCTCTAGAGTGAAATTCCGCTACTATCCAATCATTTTTATGGGATTCTGAAAGGCTTATTTATCAAAGGGTGAACTTTCACTTTCACCCATTGATAAATCCCATAGAAATGAATGGAGAGTGGCAAAATTTCTCTCTAGAGGACTGTGGCGATCTCTAACTTCACTTTTTAGTAAATATATATTTAGGACGTTATAGATTTTTTTCTTAGGTATTCTTGTCGGTATCTCCAGTGTATAAGGGTAGTACGGAGTGGTTGGTATTAGCTGGGAAATTGTTTAATAACATCTCGCTGGCAAGTATGAGGTTAATAACATTTGCCCATTTCCGCCCCCACCTTAAGGGCTGAGCAGGCACATTTCTCTCCAGCCTAATGTTGAGGGGAGTAAAGTCTTTGATGCAGCTGGATCAGATCATACAACAGGAAACAGACTCCCACTTTCTCTGGGCTATGAAGGCAACACAGCAATCACATACAAAATTCCATGACTTATTAGTGTACCTAGACGTATACAGAACTCTACAGTCCAACAGTTCCCTGCAGATCCTCATAATCCCATTGTATAATGCTTGATGTTCAATAGCCAGCAAACATGCCATGTCGGTTTCATAAAAAGTTATTTTAATTAAAAAAATGTTTCAATGATTGTTGATTGGTTTAAACGTGTTTCCCGTTATTTATGTTCCGGATGCTATTTTAATTTTTCAAAAATTTATATTACTTAAAAAAGAAATATAAAAAACACTGTTTTGATCTTTTGGATTTAGGCACTACCAGTGCGGGGCAGTTGTATTAAGAATGCTTCTCATGTGTGTGTGGCATTGGTTCTTAAAGAGTAATACATTTTATTAAATAATATTTAATAAATAAACTGCAATAAGGGTTTTGTTATCGCTGACAAGACACATCCTTATGAATACTGTCAGGGATCAGCTCTAAAAATATGTATTTCTAGATCCATCTCTAGAATTTAGGGCAGAGACACACGTTCAGATTCGGAGAGATTTGTCATCCGGCAACAAATCTCCTCTTCTTCGGGGCGACTAATCTCACCGAACTGCCTTCCCGCAGGCTAGAATGTAAATCGCCAGCGGGATGGCACTCGGAGCGCTTCATTTTCCAAAATCGCCCAAAGTTGCCTCATGTAGAAATTTCTAACTGCTCGGTTACTAATGCCTGAATAATACAACTTGTGACTCTAGTCTAGCGTAATTAAATTTGATATCTAGAACTGGCTAAATAATCCTTATCTAATGGACCTCCCAACTCTGTCTGCTGTATCTCACACTTTACATCCTTCCTGAATGGGATTAATGAGACTAAGTTAAACCACTCCATAGTCCTATATACAGCAAGAGAGGACAACCCATCCAGACAGTAGTGGTTTGGCCATGGGTATTGTTTTTATAAAATCAGCTGGCAGTGTTTCTGGGGCCTGATAATATACTATGGAGCAAATTCTCTAAAGGGCAAATTTTCGCCAACAAACCAGGCGCAAATTAGTTACCACTACGCTAATTCACTAAAATGCAAAGTTGCGTCTCAGCAGCCGGAGGCATTAATTCGTCAGCGCGAGCATTTCATAGCAAACTTTCACTAGCGTTTATTTCTGCCTAATAAAAAACATTAGTACATTTGCGCTTAGATCAATTTGAATACGACAGGTACATATAGGTCATTAGAGATGTTGGTGCAAGTGCTTGAAGTGACCACTTATTATTACAAATGTCCAAGGAAGCAAAATAAATCCTCTAATGCCCTAGACATAAGCCCACCCTAAAACAAATGGGGCATGCCTCTCAAATGGTTGGAAAAAAATGTTAACACAAAAATCTTACATTTTTAAGACATTTAAAGGCAATACCGCTTTAAATTATGAATAAACACATTAGAACTTTTATGACTTTCCAGCATACAGGATATGATGTCACTGACATAAGATTGAGGAGGATGTAGCTTCATCTTATCAGTCGTCAGGTCTAAGGTAGTGAAGGAAACTCTGGCTAAAGAGGTAACGTTCAGTGAAATTTGCACTTTAGTGAATTTGCAGAGTAACGATTGTTTGCCAGGGATACCAGGAAAATTCCCGGTGGGCCCAGGTGTCAGTGGACCCTCATGCTAAACTTTTGGCCTATTTCATGGCCATTCCCTATTTCTATGAGAACAAAGAGGCTAAATAGATGGAATAATAGATTATAGTGTGTAAAGAAAACAGACTAGGAGAATAGAGGTTAATTGAGGAGCTAAAGAATATGAGTACTGAGAGTGGGCCCCTGTCTAAGGTTTGATGGTGGGCCCCTGGTCTAAGCTTTTTGGGTGGGCCCCTGGTGTCCCAGTCCGACACTGGGCACGAAACTGCCCTATCGAAGGTCTCTTTCGCTAGCGAATTGTTGTCTACACCTGTTAGTAAATTGGCGATGTCCCTGCATATGAGATTTCTGTTGACTTTTCGCTAGAGACGGCCACTTTGTCCTTTAGTAAATCTGCCCCTATATGTGCTTAGGTGTAGCATCCAAACTATATTTCCCAACTATTCAAATCATGTCCCGATATGCGCCAGCAAGGGCAATGGCTATCCCCAATCTGGCAAAAAGAAAACATTTTTCAATAAAACCTGCCTCTTTTGGAGTCATCAGTTCAAGATAGACCTGCTGAAACTGGAACAACTGGGATGTATTTGATATGAACCCTAATTATTCTAGGCTGTAGTAACTCAATATATTTCACTAGATACTACTGCTCGCTTAAGAGCACCAGCTATACTGAATTTTATCTAAACTGTGTTCCAATATATTTCACTAGATACTACTGACGCCTGCAATATGCTTAGAAGCACCAGCTATAAAGAATTTTATCTACTCTGTATTTTTGCTACGCTGGTTTAGAGGACAGCAGTCAAATGAAAAGTACACCACTGGGTATTACATTAACTCAATAGCAGCAGTGAAACTGAATGTACTATGTATTGCATTTGCCATTACAACTACTCTAGGGCCTACTATTTGTTTCCTCAGAAAGCAATGGGTTTTTGCTTAAATTTGGGTAGATGATCTGATGCTTTATGAGACAGGCCATATGTTTGCAGAGAAACAGCAGAAGCAGCAGCAGCATACACATGAACATTTGCCTACACTGATCTATTTTGTTGTGCCTTCTTACCTCGCTTGCTTATTTCTTCTTTATTTTGTTGAAAATATTTTTTCTGCAGTTATCTTTATTGAAGGTTATGGTTTTATAGTATTTTTTTGTTTCCAAAATATAATTAGATGAGTAGTGATGGGCGGATTTAGTCGCCAGGCGCAAATTTGCAGTGACTTCCCATGATTCGCACCCGGCGAATAAATCTGGGAAAGCGCCACGAAAATTCTCCGGTGTCAAAAAAAATGGACGCTGGCATTCGTTTTTTTGGACGCCAGCGCAATTTTGGCAAAAACAGACCGCACCGTTTCATGAATTTTTCGCCATTTCGCGAGTTTCGCAAATTTTTCGGCGAATCGAAACGCCTCAAATTCACCCATCACTATAGATGAGCCATGCTATTAATATATGCGACAGGCTTTTATAGCATAAATGCCAATTAGATATGCTAGACTTATGTTTACGATTTATATTAATAAATGTGTAACTCAGTGAATTTTAATTAAATGCTTTAAGAGAATTGCGTGGGAGCGGAACATGTTCCTTCCACTCGACCAGTTCAAGTCAGTAGGTTTCCAGCTTTTCAAGTCATTTCTGGTAATCTCTAATGAATTGAACTTTCTGAGCATTTGCTCACTTTGGGGTGCCAATTGCCAAATGAACAAAAACAATTTTGAAACCAAAAAAATAGGCCTGACAAAACAATTTAAGGGTCAACATCATATAAAAAGGTTTGTATGTGTAATACTCTGTAACAGCAGGTTTGTCCATTGCAGCCACTGTAGAATACCCATTTAAAGGGGACCTGTCACCCAGGCATAAATAGCTGTATAATAAAAGCCCTTTTCCAATTAAACATGAAACCCAAATAGTTTTTTTCATTAAAACACCCTTAACTGTTATAAACCTATTTAAAAGTCTCAGGTGTCAATCACAGTGACTTCAGTATTTCATAGAGACCTCACGTTTTCATAGCACAGTGGCTCCAGCAATATATGTCATATAGATCCTAGCTATTAATTTGCGTGGCCCCAGCAATAAATGGCACATTATGTGAAGTGGGGACAAGGCAACAAGATGCTGAACAGTAACAAGCAAGAGAAAGTTGTGCTCACCACTGATTTTTAAAACCATTAGGCGGGAGTGCAATGAGGCTGTGACCACAAAATACTTATAGACAAATACAAGAGTCCTCTGCACTCAACCCATTATCAATATATTTAACATATTGAGACATTTTGTGCATACTGCTACTGAAAAATGGCTTACCCTTTAAACAAAACAGGGATTGTTTGTCCATATATTGCAATATATTTAAGCTGGCCAACTACCGGTACATCAAAGTCATCCCATATCTGGCCAGTCCTACGCTCAATTTTCATCTGATCCATTAAGAATTCTATTACTTCATTATACATTTTACAAAGGGGCTAGGTTTTACCTGCAACTTACTAGCTGCTTTCAAAGTAAAACTCCCAAACTTGGCTGCCCTTTTATTAGACACCAGTGGGATCACCTGACTATAGCTGGGAAGGGTGGGAGCTACAACATGGAGCTGGTCACTGCTCCTGTATAACTATAACAAACAAGAGAAAGTTGTGCTCACCACTGTTCAGCATCACAAGATGCTGAACAGTGCTTTCAGTTAAAGTTTCAGATTAGATTTTGCATGGCTTGCGAAAAGTTACTGCTTGGCATTCAGCAGCTTAGTGTATAAGTTCTTGATCGTGTTGCTCTGCAGTCTCCTTAACAGATGTATTTTGGGCCCCTGCTCCTGGCTTCACCCCCATCCACTGCATACCCCACAATTTGGAAAAGTCTGATCTACAACATACTGAAAATGACTGAAAGGAGAAAGAAAGCTACCAGAGCAGTTTATTGCCAATAGATTAGCCACAATAGTGCAAGCTATAACACTAAATTCATTCTGCAGAATTCTTTACCATACCTGAGTAAACAGCTCTAGAAGCTTAGGATAGCAGCTGCCATATTAGCTTGGTGTGACATCACTTACTGCCTGAGTCTCTTTCTGCTCACTCATAGCTCTGGGCTCAGATTACAGCAGGGAGGGGAGGATAGAAAAGGGAGGGGGAGAGGAGCAAACTGAGCATGCTCAAGCCCTAGCCCTGAAGGTTTATGCTGAAAACAGGAAGTCTGATAGCCCATGTGTACACAATAGAAGGAAAGAAATCCTGTGTTTCTTTTGGCAGAGGACTCAGAGCAGCATTACTTTGAGGGCTTACTGGTGTATTTATATAGACCTTTCTGATAAAGCTCACTTAATTTAAGCCTTTCCTTCTCCTTTAAATGTAACTTTCCCTTAACACTATTGTACCCATGTTAGAGTATCAATCATAAATAATTACAGAAATACAATAAAAGCAAAGAAATGAATACATATTTCCTGGTTAAAATATTCCCCAACATATAATTGCCAACGCTAACCTTTCTTATCATTTCCACCCTCCCAGGTTCCTCTTATCTAAAACGGTTCAATGCTGTAACTGCAAATAGGGCTTTGAGGATAAAACATCTGTCTATAATTTCGGGTAGAAGAATATCACGTTGACAGCAGAGATGGCCACAAATTAGCTAATTCCTTCAGGATATCTAATGAGCACAACTGCTCATACATATAGACACATGCTAGTGATCTATCAGTTGCCCGAATGATTTGATCTGCAGGAAGCTGAGCTGCAAGTCGATTACACTTTATTATGTGGATGTGCCCCTGCCCCAACAAAAGTGGACTGGCAGAGGAAATGGTTTGGACAGATATAATTACATACCCCCTCAACAACTAGCAGTCATACCCAGAAATCTTGAAAATAATGGCTTATAAGTATTCTCCTCTGATCTTCCTCAACCAACCCCCTTTTGCCATAGAATCTACCTATAATCCACCCTAGCTCCACCAACTCCCCTTGTGAGTCACACCTCATTTGCAACCCATAAATTACACCAGTATGTCTCTTAACCAATCCCCCACTGGCAGCCCTGTTTTCCTTTGTCACATACCCACTGTGATATAGTAAGGAACAGCTGAATTATAAACTGACTACCTTACAATTCTACTTGTTTTAAGATACTTAAAGAAGAACTATATTGGGGTGGTCTTTGAACTTACTCACTGAACATGTGACAGGAACCAAAAGCAGGTCCTAACTTTAGCCTAAACTTTAGTACAGGTATGGGATCTCTTATCCAGAATTCTCAGGATCTGGATTTTTCAGAAAAGGTATCTATCTCTAATTTGGATCTCCACACTTTTCTACTAACAAACCATTGAAACTTTAAATAAATCCAATCGGATTGTTTTGCCACTGTAAGGATTTATTATATCTTGAAAAATATCACGTACAAGGTTCTGATTTATTTTTAGAGAGAAAAAGGTAATAGGTTTTATTATTTTTAATAGTTTGCTTAACATTTCGGGGCAGATGCATCAAGGGTCGAATATCGAGGGTTAATTAACCCTCGATATTCGACTGGGGAATGAAAATCCTTCGACTTCGAATATCGAAGTCAAAGGATTTTGCGCAAATACTTCGATCGAAGGAATAAATCGAACGACTCGAAGGATTTTAATCCAACGATCGAAGGATTATTCTTCGACCAAAAAAAGTTAGCCAAGCATATGGGGACCTTCCCCATAGGCTAACATTGGGTTCGGTAGCTTTTAGGTGGCGAACTAGGGGGTCGAAGTTTTTTCTTAAAGAGACAGTACTTCGACTATAGAATGGTCGAATAGTTGAACGATTTTTAGTTCGAATCCTTTGATTCGAAGTCGTAGTCGAAGGTCGAAGTAGCCCATTCGATGGTCGAAGTAGCCAAAAAAACACTTCGAAATTCAAAGTATTTTTTCTTTTATTCCTTCACTCGAACTTAATGAATGGGCCCCTTCGTCTATGGAAGATGGCCTTCCTGTAATTCAGAGCTTTCTGGATATCAGATTTCCAAATAACAGATCCCATACATATACTTAGAATGGCATGAATTTATCCAATGCTAAATACTATTTGACATATATTTTTCATAAAGAAGTATTATTTGGACTTTTTAAATATGTCATAAAAAATAATTTATATGAAACAATGTTTGATGTACGGGCTATATGATATGTATTCAGTGTTCATGGGTATAGTTTCCCTGTAATGAAAACCTTACTAATACTGAGGCTGGAGACTATTAGGTAATTATTAATGGTACTTGGTTGGCTTGGAAAAATAATGCCTGGCTCATTAAAAAGAGTTAATGAGCAGAAATTTGTTGCCGGATGGCTTTGATCTTATGCCTAGAAACTGACTAACCCTGTGTCACTCTACAAGGGACAAGTTGCCCTAATAAACACCTCCTGACATGAACTGCAACTACTGCAAAACCTCAAACACTTCCCATATTACTTTGGGGCATATTCAGGGGCGATCCTGGCCCCTCCGCCACCTGAGGCAGTTTGGTGTTGCTGTTGCCCCTCCGGAGGGGGAGGGGACCAGGACGCTAGCACAGAGAGCATAATTGTGCTCTGTGCTAGAAGAGCCGAATTTCCGGTTGAAAACCGGAAATTCGGCTCTTAAAGTACCAGGAGCGCCATTTTTGCTGCCTCGGGTAGCTAGTGGGGTGCTGCAGCCTGAGGCAAGTTGCTCAACTCGCCTCATTGGTGGAGCGCCCCTGGGCATATTTATCAAAACAGACTGTTCATCAGAAGAGACCTATACAAGTGAAAGCACTATGATTTTTTTTTTTTTTAGCCCCCCGAGTTGTAGTACATAAGCCAAATCCCAACACTTTCTGCAGAATGTGGAATGCCTCTCTGTACCCTTAAATTTCAAGAATCAAAGGGTATTTATGCATTATACAGTGTATCTTAGAGGCTATATCACCATACCCTGGTGAGCAATGGTACTGCAATTAATATATGTAGAAAAATATATATATTAAGCTTGATACAGCCTTTATTTCAGAAGAAAAAGCTCTGAAAGCCAAGACCACCTATCAGTCCTAGAAGATGATTGTGCACTCATTTCTGGATGGCAAAAACTCTGCTGATCTCTCAAAACACATCAGGGCAAATCTGCGGATACAACAGTTACAGTGCCAGGAAACATCAGGCTGGGTCATGACATGATCAGGAGATGAAAGATAGTTCCACTCCACTAAAACATGGGCATGTCTGAAATGATATACTAGGCTTTTGTGCAAACGATCTTTCTTCTCCAAAATAATATTAGGACATAAATACTTCATTTATAGTACATTTTAAGTACAGATATGGGATACCTTATCCGGAAACCCGTTATCCAGAAAGCTTCATATTATGGGGTATCCTTATTCTATAGACTGCATTTTAAAGGGGAACTATCGTGAAAATTAAAATTGAATATAAGCTTTATCATACTGAAATAATAACATTTCTAAGTATAATGAATTAAAAATTCTGTACTGTTCATCTTCACTATCCCTCGCTCAGCTTCTTTTTATCTTCATTCTCTCTTCATACAGTTGGGTGTCAGATAATCATTGACAGTTAGATCCTATATATCTTATAGGGGGGCTCATTTTGCCTAGAATATGTATTAAAGCTCACTCTATTAAAATCACCAGAAATAGTGTCTCTCTACATGCAAAATGCAGTTATGTTGTTAGATTTTGTTAGTACTTGAATCAGTTATTTGAGTGAGCTCTAATACATCTGCTAGGAAAGGAAGCCCCTCTATAAAATATATTGGATCTAACCTATCACTGAACATCTGACGCTCAACTGCTGAATGAAGACAGAATGAAGAGAAACAGATGCTGAGAGAGGGATAGTTAAGATAAACGTGATTATTTCAGAAACAATGCAGAATTTTTAATTGATTGTATTTAGAAAGTTTATTATTTCCATATGCTGAAGCTTTAAATTTAACATTTTCATTTTCGAGATAGTTCTCCTTTAAGCAAATGATACCGCTTTTTAAAAACAATTTCTTTTTCTCTGTAATAATAAAACAGTTCCTTATACTTGATCCCAACTAAGCTACATGAAAATCTATTCGTAATGGGAAAAGTTATGCCTTTGCACAAAAAATTTTTGCGTGAATTTAATATAGCTTTTGCGAACCCGGAAACTGTTTATTGACCACTTCCGACAGTGGAAGACCATATGCGAATTTTATAGTTTGCATTTGCTATACGTTCAGAGTCATTAGGGATAACTCGATCTAGTACAGGTATGGGACCTGTTATCCAGAATCCTTGGGATCTGGGGTTTTCTGGATGACGGATCTTTCTCTAATTTGGATCTTCACACCTTAAGTCTACTAGAAAATCATATGCGGCAAATTTCCGTGGAAAATTCGCTGTGACAAAAAAAATTGTTGCACAACAAAATTGACGCGTGCATAAAAATTGTTGCACGTCAAAATTTTTTGGACGCCCGTTGACTTTACTGCATTTGGACAAAAGAGTCGCATGTAAAAAAATGGTTGCTCATGTCAAAAATTGACGCTTGTTAAAATTATTTTGACGTCCATTGACCAATGAGTTTCCTGAATTTTTCGCCATTTTGCGAATTTTTTTGGAGTTCCACAAATTTTTCAGCAAAGCAAAACAGGACAGATTCACTTATCAGTAGTGACAACAGCAATGAATCTGACCCACAAACACATGGAATGGCATATCTATTTAAATACCTGCCTGTAAATATTTACACAGCATTGCTTTATATCACTGCTTTAATTCAAGCAATAAATGTGTTTATGTAAGTACAGTATGTATGTTTTTATTTGTATAGTGCTCCTTGAGGGCAAAGCACTGTACAGCAGCACAATAAATTATTAGAAGAAACAGGGGTTATTACAATAATAAGTACAAATAAGTATAAAAATACAATACACATAAATATAAAGTATAGTTACAATACATATTAAGTGCTTACTGTCAAGGAGACAAAGGGATGGAGGTCCCTGTCCATAGAGCTTACAATCTAAATGGGAACAGACACAAATCGAAGGGATATTAAATGCTGTAGGTTACAGTGGGTGACATTACCATATAAGTGCCAGTTCCCAGTTCAGTTTAAGACTGATTGCGGGCGAGACAAGTGAGAGTCTGGGAGAAACATTTGTAGGAGATTGCAGTAATCTCAAATGAAGTTGAAAAAAAAAATCCATCAAGTTCAACCTTGTGATCTGGCAAAACTGCTAGTTGATCTGATGTATAGAGCACACGGTGTATAGCCAGCAATTTTGTTATTACGTGCTTGTGTTCATGGGTGGGCCCCAGACCAATAGCTTGTACAGGGACCCAAGATTTCTGGTGGCAGACCTAAAGTTGCTGGAAGTTGAAGATCAAAAAAACCCCAAGAGCATTAAAGTATGGAAGTGATTATTTTCCAGCTTTAATCACATGGTGGCGGCATAGTACAAACTATAAAATATTCCTGTAACAAGGCATGTGCTGAGCAGTATTGGGGATCTGCAATAAAGCACCTTAGGATTCACATGACTGAACTGAGGGCAACCTTTTGCCATTTCACATGAAACTGGCAAGATTCATACACTGCTGCAAGGAAATTGTTGGAGCAAAACGACTACACGCAACTAGAAATAAAAGCAGCGATCTGCTTATATTCATTTTCCAATATTTTAAAAGTCTATTTCTCTATATACATTTTGAAATAATAATTTTTGTATATACAGAAACTCATATAACAGAAACTCCTATTTTAGAAATGTACATTCTTGGAGAAATATGAATTACTAAAAAAACAAGAGGCCAAGGACTATACATTGATTACTCAGTTCTGCACTGTCTTCCCTCTTTGGTCAGAAAGCTATTTGTAAACCTTATAAACCTTGTTTGTCCTGCACTTGTGTATCCAAAGGACAAACCCTCTTGCATACAATCCTACCCAATGGCATTTATATGCTGCACATGACTTTCTATTCAGAGACTGACTTAACTGGGGCTCAAGAAAGCTGTTCCCAGTGGTGCTGCCCCACTTCATTTGTCAAGCAAGTGTCTATATAAAGAACAAAGTATGTTTGCCACTCAGGAGGCGGCAAAAATATGAATACTGGAATCTCTCCCTAATGATACCCACTATGTGTGTGCTAGCCCAGCTTTTAATGTGTCTAAAACTGCCTAAATGGGAAGGCTTTCAGTACTGCATCAGCTCCGGTCAACACTTGGTCTTTGGACCACTAAGATCATGTGTAGTCAGATACACTTGATCTTCTGGTATAGGCCGATGAAGTGGAAGTTTGACCAAAGCGTTGCGCAGTGATCCTATATGGAGAAGTGCTTGATCCACTTTTTTTGGGTCTTGCAGAATACATGCCCACACATAATCTTGCTTCACTTCCCATATCCACGGCTGCTTGGCTAGGGGGGGAAATCTTCTCTCCACTACTCCTTTCCTCTTCTTTCTTTTTGCCGGCCGCCAGCCAGAGTCCTAACAAGGCAATCAATGGCATTGCACTGCACTCTCCAGCACCTTTTTCGTGCCTGGTTTGAGCACCCTGGATAGGTGTCCTAGTCCTTTTTACTGGACTCTAGGCCATGACACGCTCTGGGGGAAGCTTCGGCAGAACCCAGGGAAGACGGTACTCCCCCTAGCTTCGGCGAAGGGGAGTCCAAACTACCCCATACCCCCTTCGGGGGGACGGGGATGGTGGGCCCTCCCTAGCTTTGGGGAAGGGGGACCCACCCGCTCAAGCTGTCCGCGGGCGGTGCCTGTGCACTTGGGCAATGGAGCCCATGCCTTCAGGTAGGACTCGGAAGGATGATTCAATATCATCAGCTCCAGTCAAAATCATGGGCTGTAAGATTAGAGGATCCATGTCGATAATTCCAGAGATCTGTGCACTAGGCATTAAACGTGTGTTCGTATTTTCTTTAGATAAATACCTATAACTCAATTGATATAAACGTAGTTTTCTTGCTTGTAATGATTGCTACTTTGTGAGAGTGGATGTCCTTGGATGTCATTTGCAAGCCCTGGGAAGCCTAGTTCAACACTATAGCCTTCCCTTTTAATTTGTAGCTGTCACATTATCCTGCACTCAGCTTCACACTTTATTCAGGTCATAAAATTAAAGGAATTCTGTCGTGATTTTTATGATGTAGTTTTTATTTCTAAATTACACTGTTTACACTGCAAATAATTCACTATACCATATAAAATTTCATTCCTGAATCTGCAAGTATGTTTTTTTTAGTTGTAATATCGATGTGTCGGCAGCCGTCTCAGAAAGAGCCAGCATTTTAGGATGGAAATGCTTTCTGGCAGGCTGTTTCTCCTACATCTGCCTGCATGATCATACATTATATGACAATATGGCAATATGGTTCTTGAGACAGAAATGGAACTGAACCTACTAACATGTTACATGATGGAGAGAATGTCTAGAAGGACCAGTACCAGGAAGATGATTTACAGCTATCTCTTATGCTCCAGACTCTGCAATGTCCATAACTTACACTTTAGATACCTGTACATGGTAAAAAGCTTATTTTCTATTGCATACTCAGTTCTTACACAAGGAGAAACAAACATGTTACGCCTCCAGTGAAACACTTCAAATTGAGCCATCTATTGCATTTGACACTACCACAAGTCTCTATGTTGCATATACAATTATGCAGGGTCAAACATCTTTTAAACTACCACGCAATATATAATATATGATAGTTTCACTGTTCCTTTAATCAAACTGCAGTTTAACCTTTTAAATAATTTCCTAATCTTTGGAACAGTAACACCAGCAATTAAAGTGATTTAAAGGAATGACAATATAATGTAGTGTTGCCCTGCTTTGGTTAATCTGTTGTATTTGCTTCAGAAACTCTACTATAGTTTATTTAAACAAGCTGCTGTGTTGCTGTTCCTTTAATTCTCTTCTTTAGTCCTTGACCTACCCACTGCAATACTCTCTCTCTTTTCAATTACCTCATTATAATTATTATCTCGATACGCACCCCTCTCCTTTATTTTCATCGAAATAAAGGGTGAAGTGTCCAACACTAGCGTAAATTTGCTAGAAATCCCATCCGCAGGGACAGATGTAGGCGACAATTTGCTAGCAAACGGGACTGTCACTAGCGTTCATTCTCCAGACGACTTTTCGCATTGGCGAAAGGTCGTTACTTCGCATATTCAGTAAAGTGCGAATTGTACTGAACGTTATCTCTTTCGCCAGAGTTGACTTCGCCACCTCAGACCAGGCGAACTGCTAAAATGAAACTACATCTTCCTCAATCTTATGTCAGTGACATCATATCCTGTATGCCAGGAATTCATCAAAGTTGTAAAAACGCTGGTGACTTTTTTTTAAGCGGGATTGCCTGCAAAAGTTCTATTTATTAAACTTTTTGGGTTAACATTTTTCCTCCGACAGTAGAGGGGCATGGAACATTAATTTTAGGGTGGGCTCATGTGTAGGACATTAGAGGATCTTTTTTGTCTATATTCAGGTTCCTACATTTGTAATAAAAATAAAGTCGTCCATACTACTTTAATGTACCCACCCTATTCAAATTGACCTAAGCGTGAGAGGACTAATGAGAGAGAGAGACCTTGAATCAGAATATACCTTATTTACCATTATTTGTAAGAAACTCAGTCCCCTGCATGCAGAGAAACAGATGCTGAGTGGAGGATAGGGAAGAGTAATTTGATTATTTCATGAACAGTACAGACTTTTAATGTATTCTATTTAATTAGCCTCTCCTTTTCAAGCTTATATTAAATTTCTCCTTTAGTTAGTCCTTCAGTTTGCCTTGGTTCTTTGTTGGATGGAGAA
Source organism: Xenopus petersii (assembly GCA_038501925.1). Taxonomy (NCBI): domain Eukaryota; kingdom Metazoa; phylum Chordata; class Amphibia; order Anura; family Pipidae; genus Xenopus; species Xenopus petersii. Next base: position 20,050,743 of record CM076687.1, on the reverse strand, counting down.
TCTATTTATTAACATTTAGTTATGGGTTGAGATAAAATATATAAAGAAATAAAAATACATATAAACAGAAAATAAAAGGTAGATTTGGTCAAATAGAAACTTTTTTAAACGTTACCTTTTTTAATTGAGTATAACTTTGCTTAGTGTATTAATGAACTAGTGTCTATATCACAACATTTCAAACTTATATAAATGCATCTTTTGATGAATGTAATAAATAGGCAACGATCATAAATCATAAAAGTAATCCAAAATAATGAAATACTGATGTATTTCCAATTTCCACAGATGGTTACTTGGCAACTTGTGCTTGATTTAATTTCTTTCTAAATCTGTTGGTAATAGCTCCAGGGAAATGTTATGCTTAGCAGAGCTAGAGACCATACAAACTGTAAATATGGGAACTAGTTTGAGTACAGTACAGAGCCCTGTCAGTTGTCAGGGGGATAAATCTTAAAGTCTTCGGGGGTGGAGCAATAATTTAATCGTATTTGTAACCTGAAGTTGTGCTACATAAATATCTCATGGGGACTGATTTTGGAGCCAATCTGAAATTAAAAAATCAATCTCTTTCAAGTAATTTCAAGCATTAACATTATTATATTGAAGGGATTTTTAAATGAAAAACTAAATACATTACAAAGTAGAATGATATTCAAAGTTTAACTTGCTACTCTGAAGTTGTTATGTGTATCAGGGCAGCACGGTTGAGCAGTGGTTGGCACTATTGCTGGGGGTCCTAGGTTCGAATCCAGGGACCTTCTTGTGTGAATGATGTACAATCACTGTAAAGTAATGCATAATAAGTTTGAATACTATAAACACATAATTACAGGCACTCTCTGTTTCTGTGCAGTGCTGCAAGTTCAGCAAGGAGAGAAAAAAAGGATTGCTCTAGGTTTAGGACAATATTTTTTTCTTTAAATTTGAAATATGTTGAAATTCATTTGTGGGCTCCCACCCATTCAAGTCCAGATGCTGGGATGGATTCCTCAGACAGGTGGCTATTCTAATTTAAGAGGTGACATCTGAAGTACCCTTACATTCTAGAGAAAACTAAGTGGCATAACTGCCAGTGGTGCGGTGGGTGCGAACGCACCAGGGCCCGCACTCCCTTGGGGCCCACTGGAACCACAATAATGGTTATCGTGGGCGGCTGGGCAGGGGGAGATTTTACAGCATGCATGCCAGCAATACTCCAGCACCCAATCCATAGGAGTGAGGGCTCTATAGCGGGGCCCGGTGCCCATCCTGTGCCAGGGCACACCTGCGAGTAGTTACGCCACTGAGAAAACTCAATGTAGGGTAAAGTCTGATGGAGACAGTTGTTATGCATATGTAAATAATAGGGTTCTATATAAAGAAGCTTTTCTGTAAAGGCTGCTAAAAAGCTCTAGAGTCATAATAAAACGTATGAAGTCATATTTAAATAATTTAAGGGGTAGCGGTCTGGGGAATAGAAAGGAAACAAAAGGGACATGTGAAATAAAAACAGCAACAAAGTGCTATGTTAGCACAAGTAAACTAGAACCGTTAAGGATGCTCTTTGGTCATTTATTAACCAATCTTTTTTTGAGGCACAGCAGCAAATAAACCCTCCATTTTTGTCTCGACAATGCTTTAAAATATTTATAGAGCATGCACTACCAAAGCATCTGGTATAAATACTGCATTCTGCACAGTATTAGTTTCAGTAGGCAAATGGTGGGACCGTATGTCAAATACTTTTAAAATGTCTCTTTATTAGGATTGTTTTCAGATATTAATGCTTTTTTAGTCTCCACGAGTTCCTTCCTTGTTTTATTATCTTTCACTGTATTTTATTAATAGTAGGAACCATGGTTGGTTGTGGTCGGATTCCTGTATCCATATACATTTCATGTATACTCTGTGCTATTATTCGGTATCGGATGAATAAAGGCGTTGAGACCATGTGCCTAACTGAGCCATGATATGCAGTAATTCTGCCAATTACAGTCCCTATGTAAACATTTCCCAGGTCTGTTGGTTTACCCACTTTGCTCTGGTTTTGGATTAATAAATATGACAGTAATATTGCCGAAGAACTTAGGGGCAGATTTATCAAGGGTCGAATTTCGAAGCTAAAAATACTTCGAAATTCGACCATCGAATTAAAATACTTGAATATGGAATTCAATGTTTTTTTAGCGAATTTGGGTATCCTGCGGTTGAAGTTAGCAGGATACCCAAACGGTTTGAAGGATTTCAGCAATCGATTGAACGATTTTTCTTCAACTTAAAAAAACTTAGAAAACTGCTCTAGAAGGTCCCCATAGGCTAACTTAGCACTTCGGCAGGTTTCATTTGGCGAAGTATTGAATTCAAAGTTTTTCTAAAGAGACAGTACTTCGAATGGTCGAATATTCACACTATTTTACTTTAAGTTTAATTTGGCGAAGTATTGAATTCTAAGTTTTTTTTAAAGAGACAGACTATCGAATGGTCGAATATTGGAACTATTTTACTTCAAATCGAATTCGAAGTTGAAGTCGTAGTATCCTTTTCAATGGTCGAAGTATCCAAAAAATTACTTTGAATTTCGAATTTTTTTACTTTGAAAATTCCCTCGAATTCACTTCGACCCTTGATAAATCTGCCCCTAAGTGTTGGGGCAAATTGCCCTTTGGACATGTTGATGTAAAAGGCTATTATATTTTCTGATAGACAGAAATGTAGTAGTAGAGCCCCTAGTTATATTTACCAAAAGAAATATAGCTTATAAAGGTTAGGTGGTTTAGGACAAGCAGCCATTCTTCTTTACAAACCACTCAAATCATAGTCTTGCTCTGGTTTCACCACTGCACAATATAAGCAGAGATACAATTCTTTTTTTTTTCATAATAAAATTATAAATATCGCCTTCATCTCCTACCATAATTAAACTCTGACTTTAAGGCATGAGAAAGAAGAAATTGTGCATATTCAGTAATCACATGGTCTGAAAATGAGTCATTCTGGCTGTTTATGTTGTACAGTTGAAGCCTGCTTTTCATGTCCCAGTTAGGAGTCTGTGAGTCGAATCAGTTGCTGCTTCTGAGCAATCTTGCTTGGGGAAATTTTGAGATTGTTTACCATCAATGTAACGAAAGATAGAAAATGTATATTTATTCTGAGAAATGGCTTTGCGTATGGAAAGTGCGTCAACACTAGTTTTATTGAGTATCTTGGTTTCTAGCGCTCATCTCTCATGTCTATTTGTATGTCTGCCTGTTTTGGTGCATATTACTCGTTTTAAAAATCATAAACAGAAAAAGGGTAAGTACTTTCACAAGCATTCTCAAGTATGGCTAGTTCCAGGGATTAAACCTTTACCTCACAGTAAATAACTGTCAGGCTTTAGGGCTAGTGGGCTTTAGGATTGTGAAATGTGCCTTTCCTGTGGGAAGTAGTGCAAAAATCTCTGCAGTATTTCCCTGTAAGGCAGTTGCCACAAAACCTGTATCTGTGTGCCGTAGGCTGTCACCTAGCAACTAGCTGGACATTGATCTCAGTGCTGCAGGAAGTAACACAGCAGCTGGGGAGGGGCCGGCAGGAAAAGGAAGCAGCAAGGCCTGGCATGGAGAACCACACAGTGGACAGAGAGAGAGAAAGAGTAACTGCATACCTCCCAACATTTTGAAAGAAAATGAGGGGCAGAAAATATTCTGCGTGGAGGGTGGTGACATTTTTTTTGACCACGCTCATCTTTGTGGCCACACCCCCTAATTACCATGTTCATTTTACAAAATTTGGTAGGTTATGAAAGTCTGAACATATTTCTGTGGTTTTTCTCAGTTATTACAGTTTTGCTAATGAAGGTGAATTGCCTTTAAGCTGTGAGTCTGACTTTTTCCCAAGGGACCTCCTTATCTAAATTGTTACAATTACTTATTTGCTTATCTCAAAATTGTAACAAAGTATCTTATTTGCACCTGTTAGCTGTTCTGGGCTCTCTGCCAAAAGCCAATTAAGTTAGAAACTTTGTATCTTTTTCTGGCTGTTCAGTGCAGAGAAAGTCGGGACTTTCCAGTACAGATGCAGGGCTGCTGGTTGAGCAGTCAAAAGAGGGACTGTCCCACTGAAAACGGGACAGTTGGGAGGTATGGAACTACTGGTGGGCCCAGGGGGCTGGAAGGCCCCACCAAAAGCCGACATACGAATCAGGCTGGCACAGGGACGCAAGATTCTGTGCCTGGACTGACAGAGATTGTGAAATAAATCCAGCATTAGCAGGGGATTTCCATCTGAATATCCAAAGGGGCTGATAGTCCCACTTCAGAGCTGCAAGTGCTGGACTCGCCTGAAGGATCTGTGTGAATCATCCAAAGAGACTTTTGGAGTGAGTATGCTGTTTAAAGGGACAGTACACTTAAGGAGCGCTTGAAGAGTCAGAGACTGTGTTGTTTGGGAATACAGTAAAGGACTTTGCCTTCTCTTAGGTATTCAGATAGTGAGGCCTTTATCTCCACCTGGTTAGGAGTGCTGTCTGTACTAGTTGGCCATTTAATTATGACTGTGTATTATTACTGTATTCCTAGTAGGTACTGTGTTCCTAGTGGGGCCATCCGTAGGTGCATTCCTGGATCCCACTAGGTGGAGGAATTGCGCTAGTAAGTACCAGGTACCTAGTCTGAGTGGCTCAGGTTTTTTCCTGAATGAAGTGAGCGCCACACGTGGTGGCAGATTTATCAAAGGTCAAGATGAATTTTAGAATGAAAAAAATTCAAATTTCTAGCTATTTTTTGTGTACTTCGACTAGGGAAAAGTCCAGATTCGATTAGAATTTGAAAAAAATTCGAAAATTCGGATATCGAAATTTATCAAGTACTGTCTCTTTAAAAATTCGACTTCGACCATTCACCATCTAAAACCTGCTGAATTGCTGTTTTAGCCTATGGGGGACCTCCTAGAACTTATTTGGAGTCAATTGATGGACTTTGAAAAATCTAAGTTTATATTTGCGAAAAACTTTGAATCGAATTCGATCGAATGCGCTACTAATTTGATTCATACGGTTCGAATTCAGCCGAATACAGACCTATTTGATTGAAAACTGACCTATTACGCCACAAAAGAAATTAGACTTAATTTCGGTTGGTCTTTTTGAATTCGAATTTCAAGTTTTTTCAATTCGACCCTTTATAAATATGCCCCGTGGTGTCTAACACGACAGAAGGGGTGTCAAAAGGGTTACACCTGTATGAAACTGCAGCCGTTTTAACTGTGCAGAAATTAACGTGGAGAAAATCCACTGTGTAATAATGCTTTTAAGGGGGTTATTTACTAAAACCTATGTTTTTTATGTCTGACTATGTTTAAAAAACTTGAGCAAACTCCAAAACCTGAATCCCCTTAATTTACCAATAATAATTCTCCAAAAAATCGGTTTGAGCAAAATTTGCAATAAAATCGAGCGTCAGTTCAAACTGTTCAGCTTTTTCAAATTGACATTCTGAAAACTCAAATTTATCGGATTATCGAACGAAAACCAGTGCAAAAAGCCTAAAACTATTCAGAATCCTGAAGGTAAAAAACATGTTCCAATTGTTAAAGGGAGAAAATCCAATTGTAATAATGATTTTAGGGGGTTCTTTACTAAAACGCCACTCTTTCTCACTATATTTAAAAACTTGAGCAAACTCCAAAACCTGAATTCCCTTAATTTACCAATAATTATTCTCAAAAAAATCAGTTTGAGCAAAATTTGCCATAAAATCGAGCATCAGTTCAAATTGTTCAGCTTTTTTTTTTGGAGCATCAATTTTAAAAAAAAGTCACATCATTTGAACTGATGCTCAATTTTTTCACAACTATTTCTCAAACCAATTTTTTTCGAGAAGTATTTTTTAATTAAAGTGAGATAAAGTCGAGTTTTAGTTAAGTGTGATTTTGGAGATATCTGTAATGTTCATTTGGCATTTTTGATGACTGCATGAAGCTTTCCTTAGCTAGAGGCAGTGGTATTAGCCCTGTAGCATATAATCTCAAACTGCCATACAAACAAACAAATCTTTTTGTTTTTCCATTGTGTTGGCGATATCCTTCTGGCACCAGGCTGCTAATAGCTCCTTAACAGAACCACATCTCTTAGTATATCTTACTTTCACAGAGGGACAATCTCCCCAAACTCATAAATAATGCATACTGATGTCACAGCTTCTCCTTACTATACATAAATAACAAGGACAGCATAGTGTCACCTTGACAGCCAGTGCCTGGCCTCTGAGGAATTCTTATACAAACTATTTCTACAAAATATGTGGGAGAGAAATTAAACCAGCTAGAAACTGGCCTGCAGATCCTGAAAGAACTCATTTATTAATATCATGCACAATTTGTTGACTGCAGTTTTTTTATCTGGCTTTTCCACTAGAGTAAGTACAAGGCAGTTATTGACTTGCATTCATGTTGTAGAGATTGAGCACAAGAAATCACATCAATTTACCCAAAAGCCACTGTTGTGTAAACCCTTTCATTAATTAAACGTTAACTGCTTTAAAGACATATAGTGAATATAGTACCCCCTTTTGTAAAATATAAGGATATTATAAGTTACCGAGGAGTTTCATGACCATATAAAAACACGAGGCCGAGTTAACTTATAGGGGCAGATTTATCAAGGGTCGAATTTCAAAATTAAAAAAACTTCGAAATTTGACCATCGAACTGCCCATGCGCCTACATGCCAGTCTCATTAATCCCAAAAATTAAGCTAACCTACTTAAATGTTCTATTTTAATTGTTTTAAAGTTATTTTTAAACTATTAAAATTTTTTACACTGCTAAATTTCATGGACCCAGGGCCGCTCCGGCCATGAGGCAAGGTGAGAATCTTGCCTCAGGCGGCACGGAGCGGCCAGTTACCAGGGGCGGCAAAAAGCAGCCTCTGGTAACTTTAAGAGCCGAATTTCCGTTTTTTAAAATGGAAATTCGGCTCTTCTAGGGCAGCGAGCGTAATAGCGCTCACTGCTCTAGCGATGCGGCCCCTCCTCCACCCGCTCCGACGCTGTTAGTTAGAAGAGCGGAGCAGGAGGAGGGGCGGCATTGGGGCTGCTGCCTCAGGCGGCAGCAGCCCCTGAAACGTGCCTGCATGGACCCAATACTCTCACTTATTTCAGGAAAAAGTGCTTGTGATTCTAAAAGCCAAATTCAAATGCACTGCACGTCTAGCAAGCAATGTTAGCTTCCAAAATAAACTTGAAATTGTTGCTGCAATAGAAGAAATTTCATAGATAATTCAATTTGTGACCTCATAGCTTCCACGCCACTGGTAAAATAGTATAGTGTAATGCAGGTGTCATTTTTGTGAAGTGTAGTTTGTTTATTTGTTTGTTTGTGTCTCTATGTGGTGACAGTGGTCCATATTAATTCAACTGGAATTATAGGGTTAAACACGAGGAGGTTTAGGGGCAGATTTATGAAAGGTCAAAGTGAAAATTTGAATGAAAAAAATTTAAATTTCAAGCTAATTTTTGTGTACTAGGGAATAGTCCAAATTCGATTTGAATTTGAATAAAATTAGAAAATTCGAAAATATTGAAATCTATTGTGTACTTCGACCATTCACCATCTAAAACCAGCTGTTTTAGCCTATGGGGGACCTCCTAGAACCTATTTGGAGTTCTTCGGGCGACTAATCTCCCTGAAAAGCCTTCCTGCCAGCTAGAATCTAAATCACCTCACGAGAAAACTTCGGGCGACTTCGGAAACCGAAGCGTTCCGGCGGAAAGGCTTTTTGGGAAGATTAGTCCCCGAAGAAGAGGCGATTTGTCGCTGGGTGACTAAATCTCCTCGAATCTTAGCGTGTGCCCTTACCCTAAAGGAATTCTTTTCAATTAGGATGTAACCATCCTTTAATTCCTTTAATGAAGGAGAATCAATATCTTGTCCCCAAAGAGCGATAACAGAAATAAATCAGGGGATTGTCACAATAGGCAGGTGCTTGCGACATAAAATCAATATCACCAGTTGCTATTCACCCTATGAAAAACAAAGAAATATATACACAGAAAAGAAGTAAATAGCTAAACAGTAATTTGTGCTAGAATAAAAGACCATTACGTTACCAGAATTATTTTAGCACCAGGGTCCCTGCCCTCTATTCTTCCTTACAACTGAAGCCCCAGTAGACATCATTGTGCCCCTGAACATTTAAATGAATCAGTGTCATTGGTTTGAATACAAGAAATCAGTTGCAGATTTTGTGTCTATGCAACCCGTGGATCTACCATTTCCGGCTTTGGCAATATTTAGTGACACTTCTTTGAAATACCGAAAACCTTACAAAATGTTTCAGCTTGATTTGTAAATAAGTAATGATATCAATTAATTAAACAGAAGTTATCACTAAAATAAAAACTGGGTCAAATTGGGTGATTTCCTTTGCCTAGACAATGTATTAGAGCTAGCTGACTTTCAAAATAACTGTCTCCGGTAGTGATGGGCGAATTCGCCGCGAATTTGCGCGATTCGCCACCAGTGAATAAATTCGTGAAACGCCCATGAAAATTCGCCAGAAAAAATTCGCCGGCGCCTTTTTGCACAAGTCACGTGACTGGGGCAGCTGGGAAATTGACAATATGCCGAGCCCCATGTCAGATCTCAAAATCGCATATAAAAATATCTTTTTGCTTCTTTGAGAAATTAATTTCAGTGCAGAATTCTGCTGGAGCAGCACTATTAACTGATTAATATTTTGGAAAAAACATGTTTTCCCATGACAGTATCCCTTTAACTTTTATTTTCCATGACAGTTCCCCTTAAATGAACTCCTGCCTATATGCAGAATATGGAGAACCATGCTAAATGTGCATAGAGTGTTCGGCTTGTACACTGTGTAAGAATGGGCTACATAGAGAAAGCTTGGAAATTGGTGGCAACAGAAAGTGTTTTCTGTCCTTAGTGCTGCTGAACATTTTGAGCTGTCAGTAGTCTTCCTGCCTAGCTTCCAGTTTTGGCAGAAGTCGGGTTAGGGGGAAGATGTGGAGCGCAGATCTGCAGAGTGAGTCGCCATATCGCCGTTTTGTACTAGACAGGAACCAGTGTTTTCAAACAGTATTTTTTTAATAAAGCATTGATATTAATAAACTTTATGCAGGGTAGATCTATTATTAGTGGGGGGGGAAGGATATTTTAATAAAAAAAATGTTAGTGTTACTGTTCCTTTAAATAAAAATTTATAAAGACAGGTTAAGAGCTTGCAGCATGTACAAAAGCTAAATTGGATTGTAAACCTTTCTTCTACAGAGAAAGTTATTTTCAGTATAATGCCACTAGGTGTCAACATATGGCATAAATAAAAAAATTAGCATAAAGTCTTTGTGCTCTGCAGGATCCATAGATTGTTAGCGTAGGCAGGGATGACAGCTGTTCCCATAGCTAGGCTGCATTATTAAATTGATTATTTACTTAAATATAAAATATAATTGTGAAATGTAAAAATCAAAATATAACACAAATGGGATCTTTTACCCAGAAACTCGATGTCCAGAATGTGGCGTATTACAGGTCATCCCCTACAGAAACAATTTTAAGCAAATAATTAAAATTTTCTCTGTAATAATAAAACAGTAGCTTGTACTTAATTTATTATTATTATTATTATTATTATTAACGTATTTATATAACATGTATATATATATATCATCATCATCATTTCATCATCATCATCATTTATTTATATAGCGCTGTCAAGATACGCAGTGCTTTACTGCAGTTATAGCAAACAGGGAATAAATGGTGGATAGCAGACAAGGATTACAGAGTACAATAGGCTTTACAAACTAAAAGGTTAGGGTACAATTGAGACATTAGGATTGTATAAACAATTTGTCATTTTTGATACAGCAAAGATTAATTAAGGTACATCGAATAGGCCTCTTTAAACAGATGGGTCTTTAAGGAGCGCTTGAAAGTTTGGAAGGAAGGGGAAAGTCTGACAGCTTGTGGCAGAGAGTTCCAGAGAAAAGCAGAAGCCCGAGAGAAGTCTTGTAGACGAGAATGGGCAGAAGTCACCAGAGGAGAAGTGAGGCGAAGATCAGAAGCAGAGCGTAGGTTTCGCGAAGGAGTGTATTTGGAGATTAGAGATGAAATATAGGGAGGGGTTTCTTTATTAAGGGCCTTGAATGTGAGTGTAAGTAATTTGAATTTGAATCTAGATGAGATTGGGAGCCAGTGAAGGGACATGCATATGGGAGCAGCTGATGTTGAGCGGCGAGCTAGATGAATGAGTCTAGCGGCCGCGTTTAGAATAGATTGGAGTTGTGAAAGGTGACTTGTTGGAATACCTGTGAGGAGTAAGTTGCAGTAATCAAGGCGGGAGATGATGAGAGACTGAATCAGTGTTTTAGTTGATTCTGAACTGAGATAGGGTCGTATTCAAGCAATGTTGCGCAGTTGAATACGGCAAGATTTTGCAAGTGTTTGAATGTGTGGTGAAAAAGATAGATGAGAGTCTAAGATGACTCCTAGGCAGCGTGCCTGTGTGGTGGAATGAAAGGTGGTGTTGTTTACGGTGAGTGATATCTGAGGGACAGGGGAAGATCTTGGAGGAAATATGATGAGTTCTGTTTTAGAAAGGTTCAGTTTCAGGTGGCGCTGTGACATCCAGGAGGAGACAGCAGAGAGACAGTCTGTGACTTGGGAAAGGACAGAGTTAGAAAGATCAGGAGTAGACAAGTAGAGTTGGGTGTCATCAGCATAAAGGTGATACTGAAGTCCAAATGACTGAATGAGTTTTCCTAGTGAAGTTGTATAGAGCGAGAACAGCAGGGGGCCAAGAACAGAGCCTTGAGGAACTCCAACAGAGAGTGGGAAAGTAGTAGAAGTAGAGTTAGAGAAGGAAACTTTAAAGGAACGGTCAGACAGATAAGATGTAAACCATGAAAGAGCAGTGTCCCGAATGCCAGATAAGTGTAGAATGTCAAGGAGGAGTGTGTGGTCAACTGTATCAAAGGCTGCAGAGAGATCAAGAAGGATTAGAATGGAATAATGACCTTTAGACTTTGCCAATAGAAGATCATTGGTTACTTTGGTGAGTGCAGTTTCAGTCGAGTGTGATGGGCGGAAGCCAGATTGCAAGGGGTCGAGGAGGGAGTTGTGAGTGAGATGCTGGCTCAGGCGTTTGTAAACAAGCCTTTCTAGTATTTTGGATACGAATGGAAGAAGAGAGACCGGTCGATAGTTAGTGGGAGAGCTGGGATCAAGGGAAGGTTTTTTGAGGATAGGAGTGATTAGTGCTTGTTTGTATAATGATGGAAAGGTACCAGTAGAGAGTGAAAGATTGAATAAGTGGGTAAGTGCAGGAGAGAGTGTGTCAGAGATTGGGTGGAGAAGGCGAGAGGGTATGGGGTCAAGGGAGCAGGTAGTGGGTTTTGAACTGGCTAGAAGTTTGCTAACTTCATCTAGAGTTGCAGGGGTGAAGGAGTGCAAAGTAGATGTGAGTGGACTGCACGTTGGTCTAAGATTGTTGTCGGACGGTATGCTCAGCCTAATGAGATCGATTTTTTCATTAAAGAAATGAGCAAGGTCTTGGGCGGTAACATTAATAGGTGGAGGTGGTGGAGGGGGGCATAGGAGTGAGTTAAATGTGGCAAACAGCTGCTGTGGTTTGGAGGACATAGTAGATATTAGATAAGAGAAGTATTGTTCTTTGGCTAATGATAGAGCTCGGTTATAGCAGGAGAGCATATATATATTTATACATGATATATATATATATATATATATATATATATATATATATATATATATATGTAAAATGTTCTCTGTAATAATAAAACTGTACCTTGAACTTAATGACAACTATGATACAATTAATCCTCATTGGAGGCAAAATAAGCCTATTGGGTTTTTAGTAGACAAAGTAAAGGAGTTCCAGAACTTCTTTACTTGGACCTTAGCAACTAAGTTGCTGCAATTAAAAATTGGAGAACTGCCAAACTCAAAAACCACAAATAATAAAGAATAAAAAACTATTTCAAATTGTCTCAGAATATAACTCTTTGCATCATACTAAAAGTTAACTCAAACAAACTCTAAGCTGTGAGTCACAGTTTCCCCAAAAGACCTGCTTATCTTAACAAGTGTTTCTTTGCTTACCTTAAATTGTTACATATGTATTGAAGTGCAGGTGCTCAGTGTTCTGGGTTCTCTGCCAAAAAGCCTGTTATTTTAATTGAGTTTCTTTTTCTGTCGTCAGTGCAGGAGAATCAAAGAGAAACGAGGCGGGCTGAACTACCAAAATCGGGACTGTCCCACAGGAAACGGGACAATTGGGAGGTATGGAATATTGCATTGGGGTGAGGCTGACAAGGTCCTTTTTATTTGATAAAATGTGAATAAATGATGTGGCCATTGGGATGGCTGAAAGCGAAGGGTCAATTGTCATGGTTGATGGTGATGATGGAAGGGGAGTGTAGGATCCAATCTTCACATGCTGAAAGGAATGCACACCCACAGTTATGTATACATCTAGTGGACTGGAGAGACAGTTCTGCAGCAAAAAAGGAGTTACACATGCACTGAACTTCTGTAGGCAACATTTTAATGGGATATTTTAGAATTGCTGAACCCTTCTTATATGGCACTCCAAGAAGCAGTAAGTCTAGTCATTTTATTAATAGTCTTCATGAGTAATTAATATAGAAACATTCTGATGTTCCTCCATATATGTTTTTATATCTGTCATAAGTGCCTGATACTAGTACCTTTACTCAAACCAGTAAGGAATCTGTGAACCATCCAAAAGGAAAATAGTCCCCAAATCCACCACCTAGTTCTGGAACTTCTAGTGCAGTGACTGTAACCTGCAGCACTTAATATCCTTTAGTGTCTGTAAATTATCCACCCAATTAGATTATAAACTCTAAAGGACAGGGCCCCATCATTATCTTTATTAGCATAATCTTTAAAATATAGTTGCTGTACTTTATATTTATCTGTTTTTGTTATTGTAATGACCCCTGTTTGTTCTATTAATATATTGTTCAAAATCACGGGGGCCCATACAACAACCCCCCCCACACACATAAGTTATAAAAAGCTATTGGGACTAGGGCCCCCTATAAGTTAAAACAAAAACATTGGCACCAGGGCCCCCCTTACAAGTTAAAAAAATTGGGGCCCCAAAGAAGATGGTTGCCGGGGCCTATAGAATATTAAAATAAAACACAATAATAATAATAAAAAAAAAACACACAGGTTGTTCAGTAGAATTTAACTTGTGGCTTCAGGACTTCACCTCCTTTCAGGACTTTGGGTCTTTTCGCCACTTCAGGACTTCAACTTTGGCTGTTTTCGTGACTTCAGGTTTTTCACCGCTTTGGGATTTCGGCTATTTTCGTAGCTCGGGTCTTTTCTGCGCTTCGGGACTTCGTAACTTTTGGCACTTCCATATTTCGTCTGTTTGGGACTTCGGAAGGAGGCGGCAGGGCCTCGGCGCCGTCAAGGGGGCCCGGCTCTTTCGAAATGTTCAGCACTGCCGGGCCCCCCTTCAGGCCTGGGCCCGGGAGACATGTACCTCCTGTCCCCGCCTGATGGCGGCCTAGCTGTACAGCACTGTTTACATAAGAAGTGCAATATCTTCATCATCATCATCATTTATTTATATAGCGCCGACAAGCTATATAAATAAAAATATACAGGGAAGATTTGCATTACTCAGTGTGCCCAAGGGGTGTTGGAAAATGATTGGTATGAGTATCATGGTTTCCTTTTAATCTATTAAAAAAAATGTTTTGGCAGTTTATATGTTCATGCACCTTTTTTAAATACAGAAAGCCCAATTAAATAAGCAAAAATCAAAAAGTGGGTTATACATTCCTTTAATAATTTTCCCATATAGAATGTAGATGTTTTAAATCACTGATTAGTGTCTTAACAGCTGTAAACTACAGTATACTGCATGTCCCAACATTCACAAGTAGAATTACTAAAAACTGCTGTATTCCTACAGTTGAGGGCCATTAGTTTGACAACCCAAGCCCTTGTATTGAGCTTGGGAGATTTACTTAAACCGGTAATTCCGTTCTTATGCACCAAACAATACTTTATTTTGATAAGAGCTTTGAGACAGACCGTCTTCTTAAGAAGGAAATCACATAGAGCTTTTATAAGCACGCATACCTGATTTAGAAGTCAATACACACATGGTTACAGGGTAGGGTTTGATAAATGAACATGTCAGGCCCATCTGAAGGAGATGAATGTGAAATTTCTAGAGAAGAGAAGCTGCAATAAAAATTACAGCAACAACTCAGGGTTACGTTCATAAGCAACCCAATACTGTGTTGCTGGATATAAATTAAACCACAAAGAAGGATAGCTTTATCTAATTATGCTACTGTGTGTATTCATTGGCTAATCGTAATGGGCATGCATTCAAAGCATAAGTGCGTATCTAAGATGGGCACCAAGGGTGTAGCGAGGGTGCCAATGACTGGGAGGAGGGATGGAGTAGAGAACATTAAAATTAATCAAGACATGAAAAGAAGTCTAGAAGGTTCTCTACTAGTTTAAGTACCATTAAGTGTAATGATAAATTGGAGCTCTTTTAATGTAGGACTTCAAATATCTTCCAATGTAATTTTTTTTTAAATTTAGAAAGACTGCTAAAGTTTAGGGATCTAAATGTGTGGCTAAAGAAGGGTTTGGGTTCCTAGAGCACTGGACTCTAGAAGTACCATCAGGGTACAATCTAGCATGGGGTTCAGTTGGGAGTACAATCCAGGCATGACACATTGCAGCTTAATGAAAGAGGGTATGCTGTGCACAGAATTATGATATAATTGTAATATAATTACAGAGACCTGGTGGGATTAAACTTCTGACTGGGCTGTGAATTTAAATGATTACACCTTTTATAGAAGGAATGTAAAAAGGCAGGATTGTGTTTTTGTGTAAGCCAGAATTAAAGCCATGCACTAAAGACTATTCCAGAGATAGCACTGGGGCGGGTGCATGTAGAAGCCCTATGGGTAGAAATTTTAGCTGGATGTAAGGTTACTAAGGAATATGTCTCTGAAGATTCTCATTTATCCAGGTAATGCTATATATTATCTAGTAGATTAAAGTCAAAGACAAATGGGCAAGTTTTTCAAATCAAAGACAACTGGACAGGTTTTTCATGGAAATGTTTCCCCACTCATCCGAGTTCTACTGAAGTGGTAGGGAATTCCCTGGCATTTAAACCCTTGACTACACTATCGGGCTGAAACTGTGGCAATCAGTGCAGAAGTAAAGAGAAAGAATATATGTGAAAGGAGATCTGAAAAATTGTATATTCCTTTACTGCACCTCTTTGTAAGAGAATGGTCCAACATAGGAGGGCTAAAGGTGGCCATACACTATTAGATCCACTCATTTGGCAAGGACGCCAAACAGGCGGATCTTAACCTTATATGCCCACTAACGGCTAGGCGATTTCAGGTTAATTCAAATGTTCAGCCCTAGGGTTGAACGATCGGATTACTCTGCTGCGAATGGGTGCAGATGGGTCACATGACCGCATCCACTAGCCGATGCAGTCCTGGATCGAACAAAAAATCTAACTTGCCTTATCGATATTTTTGGCCTGATATTGATCGGGGGACCTGTCAGGCGCCCCCACCAACGGGCAGATAAGCTGCCAAATCGGTCTAAAGGACCAATATCAGCAGCTTTAATCTGCCCGTGTAGGGCCACCTTCACTCCTCAGGACTAGACTCTGCAGTCTATCTACATCTCATGGGCCATTCCTTTGAGGACAACAACGTGCACATTTTGAATAGACAGGACAGGTGGTTTTAAAAAGACATGAAAGAGTCCATTCATGCCAAAGTGGAAAAACTATCCCTGAACAGAGGAGGGGGCCTGCGACACAGATTGTCATCAATGTACAATGCCGCTGTGACATCTTTACCCCGGCGGTTTCACAACAATTCACACTTCCAGTTATGTACATTGAAAAATGAACACCTGCTTTAATGAAAGTCAAGGTACCATTGTTACTGGATCACACTTTCACACATCTGTGAGCTTCAGTCAACACCTTACTAAAGTTCAATGGAACCATTGTGATTGGATATCTGTGACATTACTACCCTCAAGGGTTTAAATGCCCAGGGAATTTCCTACCACTTCAGTTGAACTGAAGCATCCAATCAGCTGAGTGGTGAAATGTTTTCAAGAAAGACTCTAAGGGGCCGATGCATCAAGGGTCGAATATCAAGGGTTAAGTAACCCTCGAAATTCGACTGCCGAATGTAAATCCTTCGACTTCGAATATCGAAGTCGAAGGATTTTGCGCAAAAAGTTCGACCGAACGATCGAAGGAATAATCCATTAATTGAACGATTAAATCCTTCGAATCGAACGATTCAAAGGATTTTAATCCAACAATCGAAGGATTATCCTTCAACCAAAAAAACTTAGCCAAGCCTATGGGGACCTTCCCCATAGGCTAACATTGGGTTCGGTAGCTTTTAGGTGGCGAACTAGGGGGTCGAAGTTTTTCTTAAATAGACAGTACTTTGACTATCGAATGGTCGAATAGTCGAACGATTTTTAGTTTGAATCTTTCGATTCGAAGTCGAAGTTCTAGTTGAAGGTCGAAGTAGCCCATTCGATGGTCGAAGTAGCCCAAAAAACACTTCGAAATTTTAAGTTTTTTTACTTCGAATCCTTCACTTGAGCTTGGTGAATTGGCCCCTAAATGTCCAGTTGCCTTTTACGGGCAAACCTGGGTCCCGCCGGGTGTAGTTATGTTACTGCTGATCTATGTGTGTTGTGTGTAACTTGAATCTACAGTAACTTCTAAAAACAATACATGAATTATGAAAGAATGACCAAAATCTTATTACTATAAATATTTTTGAAATATGAATTATGAGTCTTGTCCAAGTATTGTCCAGTGTAAGAGCTTAGAGACCAAGCCACCTACTCTGGCCCAGTACTACTACCCGCCATCACCTGCATTTGCAACTGGATGTCTTTCTGACCACTTCCATTTCCATGAAAATACTCAAGCACCTAATTCACACTAGGTCTATTATTCAATAGGAATTATTGGTTGCTGCAAAGCAGAAAATGCCAGATACAGGTTTGTAAAAGGTACGTCAAATCAAGAACTCTGTCAATCACTCAGGCACCTTTTAGATTATGATTTTGAGCAGAAACAGGTCAACAACTTGGCCTCATTCTGTACAGTACAGGCATGTGTTGCTTGGTGTGTGGATTCTTGAGACTAAACTGTCCCCAGTTAGAAAAACTTTTGTCCCTATCCTAAACTCTTCCAGTAAGGCACCTTCTTCTTTTTCCAGAAGTAGCTTCCCCTTAGCACATTTTTTGTTATACAACAGATGAAAGTCATCATTCAAAATTAAATACTATTCCATAAATTACCTTTACACAACACTGCCCAAGATTGTTCATGAAGTCAGTTGATGTTCACAGTTCGCTTCCCTACAGATTGTGAACCCGGGCATAAAATATTGAGTATACAGAGAAAGCATGATCTTTAGTGGTTGCCACTGAATTCTCGTTTAAGAGGTGATTGTGAAATAATAAGGTTTTGAAGCTTGAAGAAATAGCACAGAAGGTTTGTCTGCAGGAGTTTATCAGTCAGGCATTTTACAAAGAGGTAAGACATGCCTGGAATTCGATTTTGCTGGAGAATTTCTGGAAATCATGCAGAGAGGTATAAAGTCTTTTGTTCCCCTTTCATGTTCTGAATATAAACAGACTTAAATATTAGATTAGTTGTGATAAAGAAACTAAAATGTTACCTTGGGTCTGGAGGTTTATCAAAAGTGACAAAATGTAAGTGCTCTTATCTGTTTGTGAACAATAAATCATTCATACATACATATGCTCATCTCAAGGTCAGGCCGGAGGTGTACTAGCCAAGGTAACAGTCATCAATAGTCTGACCTACTATAAACCTCAGACACACCTGGGTATAAAAACACGCCATTAATGTGCTTGTAGCCTCATTTCATGTAAGCACATCAGGCACCATGATGGGATGGTAATTCATCTTAAACATTAGTTATAAATAGCAATCTGTTTCTCGCTTCCAGAATCAGAGCCACAGGCAGCTGTCATATTATTGTCATCTGCTGAGCAAACAATCGCTCATATAAACAGACCCGTGGATCTGTCTTTTGGTAAAGATTTAATGCATTTTAGAGTCTGTGCCAGGAAAAAGAAACAGGTTTGTACTAACATGACAAGCACAACTCAACTAAGATCGGATATAAAGGGGATCCCAGGACAAGGGAGCTTTAATTCTAACTGTGTTAACAGGTCACGTGAACACTCAGGCCCTTTGCGTTAGGTTCCGCTTGGTGCACAAGGCTTAAGGGAGATGGCACTCCCAATATCCAATAAGTCCATAATATCCTAACCGTAGCAATTAGCTTTATGTGCTAGTGTTTAGAAACCAAGTTATAAGTCCAATAATTCAAGCAGGCACAAAAAACGAGTTAAATCACCCCTGGTGCGTTTATTGCATCACAAAACGTTTCGGAGGGCGTTCCCCCTTCGTCAGGTGAAACGTTGTGTGATGCAATAAACGCACCAGGGGTGATTTAACTCGCTTTGTGTGCCTGCTTGAATTATTGGACTTATAACTTGGTTTCTAAACACTAGCACATAAAGCCGATTGCTAAGGCTAGGATTTTATGGGGAAAAAGACACCCAAGGCATTTATTGACCATGTTTGAACCCTAATGTAAATTGTGATTTTTTTTTTATGTAGCATAGCGCCTAATTTCCAAAGATTCCAAATACAGTTTTTTTATTGTTGGCTTTTGCAGTAGAACTTCTATCTGGTAAATGAATGTTGTATTTGCTTATAAGTGCACAGTCATGATGGAATCCTTACCGGCACTTTTAGGTTGCACCATGTGACTGCATGTATGCTGAAGAAACCATAACTATGCCATAGGTTTGTTAAGTTAAACAATGTGGGTGATCTTGGACCCATCCAAGCTTCCAGATAGAGGTAATTTTGGTAACTGCACTTGCAATGTTGCACATCACCTTAATAATATCCACTTACTGTACATAATATATTAGTGATTGGCGTGCTAAGGCAGACACAGCATGTAGATCGTCTTGCCTAATCTTCTCTCCCGACCAACCAGAAAGCGAGTACTGGCCGTGCATGGGGGGAAGCATGGCCGAGGGTCGGCGGGAGTGCGGAGGTTTGGCGGAGGATTGGTGGGGGGTTGAGGGTCAGCAGGGGGCGGCTGAGGGGGCGGAGGGTCGGTGGGAGTGCGGAGGTTTGACAGGGGGTCAGCGGGGGGGTTGTAGGGGCCTCTGTGGAAAGTGTAGCCAGGGGGCCTTGCATTGTATTAATCCACCCATGTTTGTATTTGTAGACCCGAGTCTTCTGTCAGTGGTGTAACTAGATGTTACTGGGCCCCAAAGCAAATTAATTCAAGGGCCCCAACATATCTAGAGATTGTCTTTTTTTACCAATATATGTTAATATTGTTCATTAATTAGGGCCTCATGTGGCCCCCTGATCCTCCTGGGCTCCCCTGCAGCCGTAGGGTCTGCTTCCCCTGTAGTTACGCCCTTGTCCTCTGTGCAGGCACAAAGGTTATATTGCTCTTTATTGCACAAGGTACTTCCAGGACTGGCCAGAGGTTTGCACTGCAGCACAGCATTGCAGTATGGCAGCTCCTTCCTTCCTTACAATGAGTCTGCATCTGCGATGCCACTGGTCTCAATTATGGTCCTTAGCTTGCAAGGCCACTGGTCTCCATTATGGTCTTTGGTTTGCTTGGCCACTGGTCTCAGTTATGACCCTTGGCTTGTGCTGCCACTGGTCTCGTTATGGCCCTTGGCTTGTGCGCTCGCTGGTCTCAGTTATGGCCTTTATTATGGTCCCTGGCTCACGTGAATGCTTGCCATCATGCGGCTGCTGTCTTTTTCTTTGGTCATTAGCTTGCACTGTTGCTGGCCTTTTGCCATGGCACGGGCTCATGTTTCTGCTGTCCTTTTACCATGCTCTTTTTTTTGCTTTCCATTTGCCAGGGTCTTTGTTGTTGCTGGACTTTTACCAGGACCCTTGTTTCTGCTGGCCTTTTACTCTTTGCAATGGCCCTTGGCAGGTATGGCTATTTGCCTTGCTGCAGTCCTTGGCAGGACAACAGCCTTTGGTTTTATCTTGGCTACAACCCTTGTATGCATGGTTGCTGGTTTGTACGCCAGCATTTGCCATGATTGGCAGCTGTGTTGGATCTAGCATAAGTTGCACTGTAAGCTGGTTTTTGCCCTGAGTTGGTTTTACAATATATCTGACCTTTGCTTAAGCCTTCCTCCACCAATCTTGGAAATTAAAAAATATTAATTTCCAAAACCACACTTTAACTGGCCTTCCAGCAATTTATTTGGGCCTCCAAATCGGGACAGGACAATAATTTCGGAATCTTTGCACCGTTGTTTTGAAGGTTTCCATGTGTTATGTGAATTGGAACTGTGCCTCCCAGAAATGAAAGTCTGCCTGGCGGCATCCGAGTAGCGGAGGGCTCCTCCTGAATGAAAGGTGGACGTTACATGCAGAAGAGTGAGCCGAGACCAGGACCTTGGGGTTTGTTTTGGGTGTGGGACATCATACGTTACACATTTCTCAGGAGTTTAAGGTTAGCCCCTCTAATGCCTTGTCCTTAAAGGAGAAGGAAACCCCCTGGGCGCAAAATCCCTCCCCCTCCCCTGTGTTGCCCCCCCTCCCTCCTCCCCCCTGGCCTACCTGTCCCCCTGGGCAAATGCCCATAACTTGTTACTCACCCCTCTGTGCAGGTCCTGTCCACGGAGTTCACAGTCGCCATCTTCTCCCACGCGCGTCTTCTTCCTGCTTTGACCGGCGTCTTCTGACGCATGTGCAGTAGGAACAGTTACTGGTACGGATCTACTGCGCAGGTCCTGTCCACGGAGTTCACAGTCGCCATCTTCTCCCACGCGCGTCTTCTTCCTGCTTTGACCGGCGTCTTCTGGCGCAAGTGCAGTAGGAACAGTTACCGGTACAGATCTACTGCGCATGCGCCAAATGTCACCAAGTTTTCCGATTTCACTTCGCATGCGCAGTAGATCCGTACCAGTAACTGTTCCTACTGCGCATGCGTCAGAAGACGCCGGTCAAAGCAGGAAGAAGACGCACGTGGAAGAAGATGGCGAGTGGGAACTCCGTGGACAGGACCTGCACAGAGGGGTGAGTAACAAGTTAGGGGCATTTGCCCAGGGGGACAGGTAGGCCAGGGGGGAGGAGGGAGGGCAACACAGGGGGGAGGGGTTTGGCGCCCAGGGGGTTTCCTTCTCCTTTAAACAAGCCCAATCATTACAGGAGTGCTTGGTATCATTGTTCATTATTGAGTGCCATGCCACAATTCCATCAGCAGTCTTTCTTTTTTATTTGCTGGCAGTCAGTAAACAACAGACCCCAGTCTGTATTTAAAATTTGATCAGGTTACCTATATTATGTGATGTTATATTTATTAATTATCTTAATTGTGTGTCTATGTGGATAAAGAGCAACAAACACATCATAAAAGTGCTGGTAGCTCTGTTACGGAAAATGCAAGTATTTTCATTTAAATACAAAGTGTTTATTAATGTTTACACACACACCCTGTCTTTATGTAGCTGAAGCCATGCCCTCTCACACTTTCAACCTTATTATATTCCCTGTTCCTCTTCTGGATTTTTTAGTCCTCTCTGTAGCCCCTGCTTCTCTTTCTGTAGTCGCACAGTCTCATTAATCAGCCTGTGTTCCCAGCTGCGCCGCCTGCAATTAGCTTTGTGGAAATGTTATGCGTCTCTGCGGATCGTGGGCGGCATTTTTATAATGTTATATTTCCAGGGGAACATGAGGAAAAAATAAGGGGGCAGCCTCATTAGAGAGGGAACTTTTTGTTCACATCGTTACTGCCCGGAAAGGATTAAATACAAAGGTTAAGCTCATTCAGCATTACTCTAATTAACCAACACTCGCACACAGGATAACGTCTATAATTTTCTATGTATGTATTTTTTTAAATGAGACTTGAAGACAACACTATATATGCATGTTTGACGTATATACAGTCTAAGTGCAGAATACAAGCATGTTGCATGTAATCTGATTTATATTAGAGCACTCCAGTCATCTACAGACTTCAGTCACTCCACTAAATCCACTTGGAAGACAAAAGGTGGCCATACACAGGGAGATATCTCCAAATGAGTGGATCTCTCCCCGATATGCCCACATGGAGGTGGGCCCTAGGGTCCAACGATTGGATCAGAATGGAGGCGATACAGGCGGTCAGATCACGGGACCGTATAAACGAACAGATGCGACCTCGATCCAACGGCATTTTTTACCCTGCCCGATCGGAAGTCCCCACTGTCAGCAGCTTTTATCGGCCTGTGTATGGGGAGCGTTTAATAAAGAAGCTGAATAGCTACAAATGTTACATAAATAATAATGACCATATGCTTTACGGCACTAAACTAAAAATAGTCAAATGTGACGGCTAATAAATACGCCAGTTGATCAAAGAACACACAGATGGGATGAAATCATCATCATTTGATTTGTTGAGATTGCTACGCACAGTATATTGTTGCAGTTTGTGACACAACTGCAACAATATAAATGCCTTGCGATTGCTTTGTGTTAAATATTAGAAAATAGCAAGAATTGGCATTGCATGTAAATGTCAGCGTGGCAGAATTCCCAAAGTTATGTTATAATGAAAAAGAATAGTTTTCCTTATTAGCTGGTATAACAAAAAAGTGCCTCAACAATCAATCTCCTAGTTTGTATATTGAACTGTGTGACACAGTGATGGCATAAGCACCAATTATAACTAACAATAGGCACTAGGCAGCATTTATAAGAATTTTACAGCTCATTTGTGGCTTTTGTAGTATGTCTGTATAGGTAGCATATTTTTAACAATACATTAATGGTGCAGACAGGGGGAACAATAAGTTAAAATATATATTTTAGTAATCACTGACCAAATTAACCCCATGGGGCACCACCATCACATACATAAGGAACTTGTATTTGCACACAAGTCTTGCAGATAAGCACAGGAACAACTTTATCCTCACTCACTCCCATTTTGGTTCGGTGAAAAATGGGAAACAAGCATTAAAGTCAAAGGTCGTCTTTAATTGTCGCCGTCGTCAGAATTTTCTCCGGTGTCAAAAAAAATTCGCCCATCACTATCACTTTATTGTATAAGTTCCACAGTTATTATAATTAAAGGAGAGCTAAAGCTTTACTAAATGTTGTACATTATATCCCTTTAGCAGTAAAGATCTGTGTCTCCGAAGATGCCCCAGTAGCTCCCCGTCTTCTTTTCTGCTGATTCACTTCTGTGCTGCTGTCACTTACTGAACCAGGGAAATTTCTGAAAGTATAAAGTCATAGCCACATTCAGTGGATAAATCTGTTATCAAGAAGAATGTACAGGTATGCCCCACAGCAGCATGAGTTTGAAACCCCAGAATGTCATGAAGTTGACCTTTAATACATACATATATTGATATTGAATAAAAGAAAAGAGAAAAATTGTCAGTGCACGGTTTGCCTTTAAAACTAATTATTACAAAAAAATTAGGTGTACCACACTTTGGCCAAAATATGTGAGCTCATGTGCCACGTCAAGGCCCCTCTTTGTACTTGATTCCTACACTATCATTTAGCTTTCTAAGTATGTAGTGCATTTAAAATCAAGTCCCCCAGCAAACAGTGTGACTGAGTAGTAATACCATTGTGTGTTTTCGGCGCGATCCCATGCACTGCGCAAAAAGGCAGGTGTCAAGTTGTATGCGACAGAAATAAGGTAAGTAATAGCAGTGTTGGATGGTGTTGCAGTATTGATCCGATGCTACACGACTGTCTGATGCAGACACTGCGCGCTGCGGCGAGTCAACGACGTCATCTGATATTTGTATATCTTACCTTATTTCTGTCGCATCCAACTTGACGCCTGCGTTTTTGCGCAGCGCGTCGGATCGCAACGAAAACGCCCGTGTAGTCCTACCCTTAAGCAGCAGCCCATTAACATATACCTGTAAATCATTCCCTGTTTTAAAGGCTGAAAAATTATCAGTTTTTATAGGCAATATTTGGCTAGAATTTGTACACAAAACTTTTCTCTTCTATTGTGTACAAATATTGGCTTTTTATCGTTTATAGCAGCTGGTCAACGTCACAGTGTGGGTAAGACTGAGCGCTGGCGATTTCTTTCTATATATTGATATTGCTCTACACTTGGGGCCCCAATTGGATCTCTACACTCCCAGCCTCCATGCAGTCACAGGGGATGCTTCTACCTATTAATATGTCCCTGTTCTAAGGACCAAACAACAAAATGTTTTTAGCCTCCTGGGCCTGTACATATATTTGTTGAAAGATGAGCCATTCTGCAAACGTGCATTTAAATCTGTTTGGTATTCAGATGCCGTATCAGGCTGTCTGTACTTATGAGCCCCCAGGAGATGCTGGGATTGCTGTTGTCCCACTCTTTCCTCTAAAACCATGGGAATAAATATCTAATTCTCAAAACAAATAAAGAGAAATGATCAAGATGTACACTGTCATTTGCAGAATCCTCATACAGGCCATGTATGTAAGTGTTACAAATTCGGGTATGGCTTGCAGTAAGTCTAATTAGTGAAACCATTTCTGTTTTTTTAGAACATAATTTAATAAGCCCATCTCCTGTTATAACTAATTAATAAACTTTTACTTCAACTGCTGCATTCAGGCCTCAAAAAAAGGACAGGATTTGTGTAATAAATCCAAAAGCCATCCCAAGGTTGGCACTATGAAAATCTGGCAGGGCTCCCAGTAATATTCTCAAGTGAATTCCCACTGTTGTGCAAGTCATTGAGCAAGGCATACATACTATATAATGCTTCATATACAGTAAATGTTGTTAAGGGGCTATTTTAATTTATTATCTGTGATTATGTAGACAATTGATAACAACTTACAACCTTATGATTATGATTATTATTAAAAGGTTGCTTTATGTTAAGTGCAAATAATGCAGCCCTTAAACTAACAATTAATATATACAGTTGTGTTCAGTATAATAGCAGTGTATTTAAAAAAAAGAGAACAAAGATCAAATCCTTATATAAGCTTTTATTTCCATACACACAAATGCATTGGGAACACTGCACAGTCTGTTCCAAATCAAAACATGAAGAAAAATGTATCAAATTTAGGTTATTCCTTTACAGAAAGTGAAGAAAATGGAATATTAGGCTGTTCCAAAAAATGGCAGTCTGGATTCTTCTTTACAAACTCAAACATTCATTGTATAAACTGAAAAATGTTTCAAGATTTTGCTTTTCTTTGAATCACTGAACTAATATTTAGTTGTATAATCAGTGTTTCTGAGAACTGCTGCACATCTGTGTTACATGGAGTCCACCAACTTCTGGCATCGGTTATATTCCACTATTCTTCTGAATTTCTTGGTTTTGCCTCAGAAACAGCATTTTTTATGTCACCCCACAAGTTTTCCATTGGATTAAGGTCCGGGGATTGGGCTGACCACTCCATAACGTCAATCTTGTTGGTCTGGAACCAAAATGTTGCTTGTTTATTGGTGTTTTTGAGGATGTTATCTTGTTTAAATTCCCCATTTTAAGGGCATTTCCTCTTCAGCATAAGGCAAGATGACCTCTTCAAGTATTTTGATGTATTGAAACTGATCCATGATCCCTGGTATAAGATAAATAGGCCCAACACAATAGTATGAGAAACATCCCCATATCATGATACTTGTGCCACCATGTTTCACTGTGTTCACACTGTACTGTGACTTGAATTCAGTGTTTGGGGGTCGTCTGACAAACTGTCTGCGGCCCCTAGACCCAAAAAGAACAATCTTGCTTTCATTAGTCCATAAAAGACTAATGGGTAATAAACTCAGAGGGTAATAAACTGCATGGGGCAGGCCCTCATGATGAAACGGCACTTAAAAAATAAACTTTGTGAATCTAATATCAAGGTTTTCACACTAATAATTAAACCAAAGGGCCCCACTCACAAACTGCATAAGTGAATAAAAATATTGAAAATTGTAAAGAAAAAAATAATACTTCTTCATATCTGGGCATCCACAGCCATAATAAAATTGCTTATTTAAAAGGAGCCACACAACTACAGTGCTGCAAAAATGTCTATCCAAACTTCTTTTTGGTCATTGAAAAGCCAATGATATTCTAATATAGACTAAACCCTCAAGTTTAGACAGCCACGTACACCTCCTACTAGTGATGTGCTGGTCGACCTGAAACCTGCAGGTCTTACGGGTTTATACATGGGACAGGCATTTTTGGCCCGATTTATTACCACCAGATGTGGGTTGCGGGCAGGTGGTGTGTTATATTTGCCAGCACCCAGCTGCTCCCATGATCTCTCTGCACTGTGTAAAGACCCACAAATGATGAGGCGATGATTTTTTTATATACATAGGCTCACCCAGAGTATATATATATTTATATATATTAGGTCGGTACAGTGAACGCACTCCTCACGGATATAATTCAGTCGATGGTGGTGCGTTGGTCAAAGTTTGATAATACAAATCCAGTAAATGGACCCGCACTCGTTCATATTAGTGAAATAAATGTGTCTTTATTCACAGGTTCATTTCCAACGTTTCGGTCCTCTGCTATCCTTGAAAAAGGTCCCAGAGAGGACCGAAACGTTGGAAATGAACCTGTGAATAAAGACACATTTATTTCACTAATATGAAAGAGTGCGGGTCCATTTACTGGATTATATATATATATATATATATATATATATATATATATATATATATATATATATATATAAATATATATATATATATATATATATATATATATATATATATATATAATTATTTATATATAACTAACATGGGGAATTGTCACAATAATTATTATTTGGCAGATTATTTCTTACACCAATTCACAAGTTCCCCAAAATCTCCTGCCAAATACATTTTATTTTATTCCAGTTATAAACTTCTTTTCCAACAATTTTAACATTGAGCTACAGCCGGATTCAACCTTCACTTTGGGTCACAATAATATTTTTTGTGCCTGCCTTCTTGAAGATCCAGAATATGGAGCATTACAGCAACATTTGATTCTTCTTCTTCTGGCCACATTTATATCACAAAATTGTTGATGTTATGTTTTATCAGAATATGAATTATTTTCCAATTCAATAACTGGTCAGTGTAATCTTGGTTCATCTATAAATTATACGCAGACAATATTCACACTGAAAAAACAGAGATTAATATTCGCCATTTATTGCAGTGGTGGCTGCCAATCAGACAGAAATGTGTGTATTGGCCTCTGTTTACAGAGTTTAATAAATAGTCCCCTAGGCACAGTATGTAGCCATAGAGACAGGCAGTGGAGGAGAAAGGGGTTCCTGTTATTCACTGTGACCTTACAACTAGAGTTTTTGGCTTTGATTCTGTAGCTGTCAGAATGTTCTCACTTTATATTTAAATGGGTGATTTTTTTTACATGAAATATAGTCAAGTTCTCTATATAATAATAAATTGCACTGTAAACAAATTGGACACAGTTCTTTTACTATTAATTCATTAAAGTGTGGTGGGCCTCAACACCGTTAGAAGAATATTTTAAAGTGCCGTCAGCTGAAATCTGTAGCTGCCAGTTCAGCTTCATCGGTTGTTAAAAGGATCCTGTCATCGGAAAACATGTTTTTTTCAAAATGCATCAGTTAATAGTGCTACTCTAACAGAATTCTGCACTGAAATCCATTTCTCAAAAATGCAAACAGATTTTTTTTATATTCAATTTTGAAATCTGACATGGGGCTAGACATTTCGTCAATTTCCCAGCTGCCCCTGGTCATGTGACTTGTGCCTGCACTTTAGTAGAGAAATGCTTTCTGGCAGGCTGCTGTTTTTCCTTCTCAATGCAACTGAATGTGTCTCAGTGGGACATGGGTTTTTACTATTGAGTGTTCTTAGATCTACCAGGCAGCTGTTATCTTGTGTTAGGGAGCTGCTATCTGGTTACCTTCCCATTGTTCTTTTGTTTGGCTGCTGGGGGGAAAAAGGGAGGGGGGTGATATCACTTCAACTTGCAGTACAGCAGTAAAGAGTGATTGAAGTTTATCATAGCACAAGTCACATGACTTGGGGCAGCTAAGAAATTGACAATATGTCTAGCCCCATGTCAGATTTCAAAATTGAATATAAAAAAATCTGTTTGCTCTTTTGAGATATGGATTTCAGTGCAGAATTCTGCTGGAGCAGCACTATTAACTGATTCATTTTAAAAAAAAATTTTTCCCATGACAGTATCCCTTTAAGCTTTTATATTCAAAAACAATCTGGCTAAGGAAACCCCAGATATGTATAGGTTAGTATGGGAAGAAACTACAATGTCTTCGATTTAAGCAGAAATTATGTTGGCTACAGAATTGCAATTATGAATGCTGGAACGTGGGCATAAAAAGTACTTTGTAGAATGGGCAACAACGCGTGATTAAAACAATCTTAAAGGGGAAATGTCATCGCTTTAGCTAGGCAGCCACTGCAGTAGTTGGACACATACTCCCTGTGTGTCCTTGTCACAGGGGTGCACTGCAGCTTTAAATTCTAATTTTCTTATTTTATAAAGTTTTTTTTGTATAGTCTTTATTTAAGTTCATTTTGGGGAAGGGGTACAGAAGAAAGAAAGTGAGGGGGGGAGGGGAGAGATGCATATATAAACACAAAACTGTATGTCTTTAACATTCCATATCTGAATACAAATTTATTCTCAACAGTTTGAATTTGACAACAGATTTGTATAGAGAGTACTATTGTGTTAGGAGTAGATGGTTTCAACTTCCTATGTACAGTAAGTAGGTATTATATGATAATAAGTTGCTAGTGAACCTCTTGTTTCGACTTTTCCTTCTCAGACTAATCTGAGACTACAAGTTTTATAGGTTATTATTTAAGAAAGTCAATCCAGATCTGCAAGCATTTAGAGTTGTTGTTGTTGTGGATTATTGTCATTATTTCTTAAATTTTTCTGGTTTCTTCTAACAGAATGATCCAGTCTTATATTGTAGGTGTTGTTACATCTTTCAATTTTTTAGGAATCCTAGCTTTTGCCGATTGTAATATAAATAACAGTATTGGGTTTTTCATATTGTCATATCAGTTTGCGGGCCAAGAGGCAGAATCATTCTAGGTAGGAAATTTGTTGCATTTTTTTTCCTTTAAAGTGGAGAAACAAATATATATAACACAAAAAAGGATATCAAAGGTCTTGATGGTTCACTTCCTCTGCCGGTTTCCAAAAAGGTCTGCTCTCCCTCAGACCCACATACGAATCCAATTCAAAACTGCAAAGTGAAACCAGCGCTCATCCAGCGCGAGTTATAGGCAAAACAGAAAGGGAGCAAGAAATTTATTCTCATATAGTGTAGTATTTTTTCATAGATGGATTACACCCTTTGTGAGATTAGATTACTTCTAAAAAGGTGCCTCCTCCAGATTATACTATTTGACGTGTTTAGAATTTACATGCTGAGGTGAGACTTATGTGAGAATACTCACGAACGTTTAAACGAAGTTTTGAGCGTTTAGAAAGATAATTAGATGTTCATCCCCTCAATTTTCTCCAGACTCTGTGGCTTAAAAACAATGCGCTGACATAGTGTAAAACCGTCACTGTTTTAATCCCAAAAATAACATTAAAATCACACTCACAATGTTGCTGTTAAAATTTCGCATTTAAAATATGTCACCAGTTCGCCATCTGTTGGAGTCACTCAGGCAGCCTGCCGGCGTCTCGACTGCCTCGTGTATCCCAGTGCGCTTGTGGATGCCGTCACTGCCCGACGCGTTTCGTCGGTTCGGGATTCGGCCAGGATTCGGCCTTTTTCAGCAGGATTCAGATTCGTCCGAATCCTTCTGCCCGGCCGAACCGAATCCGAATCCTAATTTGCATATGCAAATTAGGGGCGGGGAGGGACTTTTTGTCACAAAATAAGGAAGTAAAAAATGTTTCCCCTTCCAACCCCTAATTTACATATGCAAATTAGGGTTCGGATTCGGTTCGGTATTCGGCCGAATCTTTCACGAAGGATTCGGGGGTTTGGCCGAATCCAAAATAGTGGATTCGGTGCATCCCTAGTGGAGGTACTCCACAAACTGGACCGGGTTTGACCATTCCTTCTCAATTTAGTTGCAGAGACGTGCCAGGTTTTCCTGAGCATGACAAGTGCCCCCAGCGACGGCCTTCCTGATTGAAATGGAGTCTATGGGAGACGACCTTCCTGATTAAAATGGAGTCTATGGGAGACGGCCTTCCTGATTAAAATGGAGTCTATGGGAGAGGGCCTTCCTATAATTCAGAACTTTCTAGAGTTTCCGGATAATGGATCCCATGGCTATATTCTAGGATAGCCTAGTAAATATGGTTTTATTTTAACTTTGTGCTGAATATTCTTGTTTTCTAGGGTTGCCACCTGTCTGGATTTTTTCCAAATAATGAAATAAGGACATTGAAAATAATGAAATGGTGATCAGCCCGTTGTCCCTGCCCCCAACATCACCAATCTGCCCCCTGATGTTATCAGCCTGTCCCCGACGTCATGGCAACCCTATTGTTATGTCATGAAACCCTTTAGGGCTAGTCCACACGGGGAGATAGCGACGCGTTTGCGGTCGCGGCGTCAAAGCGCCGCGACAGTCGCCGCGACCGGCGCAGGCGACAGTTTTGTATGGGCGCCTATGTAAAAACGCCTGTGCTAACCACACGAGGCGATGCGCTTTTCAACAGTCGCCTGAAAATGCCTCGCCAGGCAAGACTGATTTCCCCGTGTGGAATAGCCCTTAACAGAATTATCTGGTAAAATGTAGGACTGGGGCGGTGATGCACAGGCTGTTTTGAATTATCTTTCCTTTAGAAAACATTATTGGGCTGCAAGAAATATTTGACTCTCATTAAATAAACATAGCCAAATATTATACCGTACACTGTTTTTAATTTTGGTTTGAATATGTCAAACGGTTACACTGCAAATACACTGAATACTTGTGGTTCCAGAATGCCTGGGATAAATATCAGAAGCATTTATTCATTTATGAATGGTTATCAGGGCTCTGAGAATATATGTGGTTTTAATATTTCTTAATTTAGTGTTCATTCAGGTGTGGTATCCAAAGTGTAATATGCCTGTGGGAAATCTGACAGCACAGTAATAATTCTCCCATGTACTCTGCTCTAAGAAGTCTATGCATAGAGAGCATCACTTTAAATTGCACATTACCATAAGCGTATGGAGACTTTTAAATTGTCAAAATGATCGAATTCCTTGACATGGCAGGAACAAAAGGTCTAATTAAATACAGCCGACTGAACTAGGGAAACACAAAGAAGAAAAGATAAGGAGAGAAGCTGACAAGAATATTACAAAAAGAAAAAAGCTTGTAGGTAGCCACAAGGAGGTCCATTCAGATATTTGTTGTTATGGAAATGTCCGGTTATCCACAGACGTTCAAAGTATTTTTTGTGAACCAGAGTATATGCAGCATGGACTGACCCACTTCAGTGCTAAATACAGTAGCGGCAGCTGTTTTTATCTATCTTATCTAATGCGTATACAATGTCCAATGGGAGCTGTGCAGATCTCAGTATTGAATTATGTATCTGCAGTAAAGGCTGCCTAATATCAAGGCTGGAGTCTGTGTTCATAGAGGGAGGTGTGGAGAAGCCAATACAGGTATGAGGCTTTCTGGATAATGGATCATTACCTAATTTGGATTTTCATACTTTTAGGGGCAGATGTATTAAGGGTCGAATATCGAGGTTTAATTAACCCTCGATATTCGACTGCCGAATTAAAATCCTTCGACTTCGAATATCGAAGTCAAATGATTTTGCACAATTCGTTCGATCGAATGATCAAAGGAATAATTGTTCAATCGAACGATTAAATCCTTCGATCGAACGATTAAATACTTTGAATCGAACGATTCGAAGGATTTTAATCCATCGATCGAAGGATTATCCTTTGATCAGAAAAAACTTGGAAAGCCTATGGGGAAGGTCCCTGACTTCAGTAGCTTTTAGGTGGCGAACTAGGGGGTCGAATTTTATACTTAAAGAGACAGTACTTCAACTATCGAATGGTCAAATAGTTGAACGATTTTTAGTTCGAAACGTTCGTTTCGAAGTCGAAGGTCGAAGTAGCCCATTCAATGGTCGAAGTAGCAAAAAAAAATACTTCGAAATTCAAAGTATTTTTTATTCTATTCCTTCACTCCAACTTAGTGAATGGACTCCTTAGTCTGCTAGAAAATCATTTAAACATTAAATAAACCCAATAGGCTGGTGTTGGCTTGAATAAGGATTACATCTTAGTTTAGATCAAGTACAAGGTACTGTTTTATTATTACAGAGAAAAATTTTATAATTTTCTAAAAATTTGGATAAAACGGAGTCTATGGGAGACTTTCGGTAATTCGGAACGTTCTGGATAACGGGTTTCTGGATAACGGATCCCATACCTGTATTAAACACACTCACAAAGTGGGAGCTGCCCATATCTTGGCACTGTATACTTTTCTGCATGTACATCTCAGCACTGGTATCTGTAATAGGGCCTGTTAGCTAGTTAGTTCAGTGCACATTGTATACATCGCAAAGCAGTCTCTTAGTAAGTCTCTGCAGCGTACAACATGTTTCTTGGGTAATTCAGCCCTCTGTGTCACAACATGGAACATTTGGGTATAACAGATGGACAGTTAGAAATCCTGCATCTCTTTTACACCTTATGCATTATTTAAGATTAAAGATTATGAATGTTTATGGAAGGTTTGAATATGTTTCTGTGGTTTTTAAGTGTTATTACAGTTTTGCTAATGAAGGGGAATTGCCCTTTAAGCTGCAAGTCACAGCTTCCCCAAGAGACCTGCTTATCTTAAATGGTTACAATTGTTTATTTGCTTCTCTTAAATTGTTACAAAAGTATCTAAGTACAGCACGTATCCTGGGGCAATTAATTTTTAAAAACGTTGTATCTTTTTCTGGCTGTTTAGTGCAGGTGATCAAAGAGAAAGTCGGGACATTTCAGTAACAATCCGGGACTGCTGGTTGAGCTGTCAAAAAGGAAATTTGTTCTTACCGTAATTTCTCTTTCCTTTGGATCCAAGCAGCAGCACCTATGAGATTGATTCCTCCCTTCAAAAATAGGACAGTTAGACACACCTCCAACAATTAAGTATCCAATAAAAACCCCCCTTCGCCCCCCCTTCCTCATTGTCATAACAAGTAAACCATAATGCATATTAATCATTTATTTGAAATAAACGGGTGGGAAACTACTGCTGCTGCTTGGATCCAAAGGAAAGAGAAATTACGGTAAGAACAAATTTCCTTTTTCCTTTGCATCCTTCGCAGCAGCACCTATGAGACATAGAAAGTAATTCTTTTATATAGGGAGGGAACTTCCAGACATCGCCGTATGGAGAATATTTCTGCCAAAACTTGCTTCTTCTGAAGCCCAGATGTCAAGCCTATAATGCCTTGAGAAAGTATGCAAGCTACTCCATGTAGCTGCCTTGCAAATTTGCTCCGCTGACACTTGACTCCTTTCAGCCCAAGATGTGGCCACAGCTCTGGTGGAATGTGCTTTGACAAAAACCGGAGGTGGAAGATTTGCCAATTCATAACATAAGTGAATAGTATCTCTAATCCACCTAGCAATAGTAAACTTAGAAGCCTTATTGCCTTTTGTTCGACCTGAAAAAGTGATTAGTAAACTTTCGGACTTCCTGATGGGACTGGATTTCCGTAAATAACTTTTCAATGCTCTTGCTACATCTAAAGAATGCAGATTCTGCTGCTCTTCTCCCACGGGATTTGGAAAGAAAGATGGCAAAACTATTTCTTGGTTTATGTTTGAAGCCGTGGCCACCTTTGGTTGGAAAGATGGAACAGTTCTTAATACCACTCTGTTTTCCAAAAAGAGAATATAAGGCTCTTTAGCAGATAGAGCTCCCAATTCACTGATTCTCCTCGCAGAGGTAATTGCTAGCAGAAAAGTCACTTTCATCGATAATATTTTAATGTCTGAGTCTTCAATAGGTTCAAATGGGGCATTACATAATCCCTTCAGAACAACATTCAAATCCCAACTCGACACAGGTTCTTTATAAGAAGGACGTATCTTCCCAATAGCCTTCAAAAACCGTGTCACCAAAGGATCCGATGAAAAAACAATCCCAGTGAAAGCAGAAATCGCAGAGACATGTGCTCTAATTGTTCCAGGTTTTAACCCCTTGTCAAAACCCTGTTGTAGGAAATTTAACACATCACGCACAGAAGGGGTCAACGGCACCACCTTGTTCTCCACACACCATTTGCTAAAGACTTTTTGAATCCTTGCATAGGCTTTATTCGTGGAAGCTTTCCTAGAATGCAGCATAGTTTCGATTACCTGATGTGAGAGCCCATACTTTGTTAGTAAGGGCCTGTCAAGTTCCATGCTGTCAAGCGAAGTATCCCCAGATCCTTGTGAAGATATTTGCCCTGAGACAGCAGGTCCTTGACCTGTGGGAGAATCCAAAACTCTCCATGACTCATTTTCATGAGTAGGGCAAACCATGCTCTCTTGGGCCAAAAAGGGAGTATTGCGATTACTCTCGCTTGGTCCTCTCTCACCTTCCTCAGTACCCTGGCTATCATCGGGAAAGGAGGAAATATATATGCTAGGCTGTAATCCCACGTCACTGACATTGCATCCAGCTCCTCCGGAGCATCTTGAGCAAACAGTGAATGAAATCTGGGGAGTTTGGCATTCTTTTTCGATGCCATTAGGTCTATTTGTGGAACGCCAAATTTCTGTGTTATCCTCCAAAACATTTGAGTTTTCAAGGACCATTCCCCAGGCAGAATTACCTCTCTGCTCAGTTGATCTGCCCATACATTGTCCACACCCTTTATGTGGACTGCCATGATCTGCACCAGATTTGTCTCTGCCCAATGAAGCATCCTCAGAGCCTCTCTTAGCAAAAGTGGAGATCTGGTCCCTCCTTGGCGATTTATATAGGAGACGACCGTAGCATTGTCCGTCTGGACCTTTACTGATTTCCCCGTGACAAACTCTTGAAAATGTATTAACGCCAGGCTTACTGCTTTCAATTCTCTGAAGTTTGAGGATAAAGTTCTCTCTATTATGGACCATGTCCCCTGGATTGAGTGACTGCCTAGATGGGCTCCCCATCCTTTGCCGGACGCATCCGTTGTCAATATACACCACTTCCTCTGAAGTAGTGACCTGCCCTTTTTCAATCTGACAGCCTGAAGCCACCATCTGAGCTGGAATCTGGTGTCTATTGACAATATCCAACATTTGTCCAGAGAGTCGAGTTTTCT
The DNA here is from genome assembly GCA_038501925.1 of Xenopus petersii. Classification (NCBI taxonomy): domain Eukaryota; kingdom Metazoa; phylum Chordata; class Amphibia; order Anura; family Pipidae; genus Xenopus; species Xenopus petersii. Next base: position 20,015,331 of record CM076687.1, on the reverse strand, counting down.
GTCCCACATTGTTAGCAACTCTTGTTGCAACAACCTCATGTGGAGACGAGCCCAGGGTACTGCTTCTATTATTGATGACATTAATCCCAGGACTTTCATTACTCTTCTGGCAGATATAGGTATCGGCTGTCTTAGCCTCTTCACATGGTCTATTAATTTCACCTGTCTGTCCTGGGAAATTGTTAGACTCATTTGTCCCGAGTCTATCACAAAACCCAGGAATTGTTTCCTCCTCTCTGGTTGTAGAGATGACTTCTGTAGATTCACCATCCAACCTAAAAATTGTAGGAGATTCAGGACTCTGTCCAGGTGTTTTTTCAACAGACTCTCTGACACCGCCTTGAGCCACCAGTCGTCTAGATATGGTACTATGACGATGCCCTCTGTTCTCAATACAGCCACCACTGCCGCTACAATTTTTGTGAAGACCCTCGGGGCACAAGAAATACCGAACGGTAGGGCCGTGAACTGGAGATGCCAGACTTCTCCCAGAATGTGAACAGCTATTCTCAAATATTTTCTGTGTGGTTGAAAAATTGGTACATGCAGGTAGGCATCCTTCAGATCTATGGTTGCCATATAATCCCCCTGCTCCAACAGATTGATAACCGTCTTGATCGAATCCATTCGAAACGTCTTTTTCCTTATAAAGGTATTTAAGTATCTTAGGTCTATGACCATGCGAAGTCTTCCATCCGCCTTCGGAACCAAAAAAACCCTCGAGTAAACTCCCAATTTTACTTCGTTTGTAGGTACGCTCTCCAAAACCTTGTTTTGGACAAAATCCAAAATAGCTAGTTGCAACGCTAGTTGTTTCCCTTGGTTTGTTGATTGAGGGGTAATAAGGAAGCGTGGGTTGGGTAACTTTATAAACTCTATCTTCAAGCCTTGGTGTATTACTTGGAGTACCCAAGGTTCTTGAATGACCTCTACCCACTGCTGTGAAAAAAAGCGCAACCTTCCTCCTACCCCTTCTCTTCTGGCGTCATGCATCTGAGGACTTAAATGAGTAGGGATATTTACCTTTGGGCTTAAACTCAGTATTCTTCCTATAGGGTCTAAACTTTGCCCTATCTCCTTGGTTCCTATATCCACCTCTGTTGCCATATCTAGGGGGAGACTTTTTCTGCCCTCGAAAAAAAGATTTTTTCCAATTACCCTTCTTTTTCTGGGGTAAATTTTTCCCCTTGTCATCTGACAATTTTTCCATGAGATCATCTAATTGTTTCCCAAAAAGATGTCCAGGTTGAAACTCCATATTGCATAGATTATTTTTAGAGGCCACATCTGCCTCCCAAGGCTTTAACCAAATGGCCCTTCGAGCTGTAGTAGACAACCCCATAATCTTTGCTGCTAGCCTAAGATTTTGGATTGAAGCATCACAGAGAAAATCTGTTGCCATCTTAATATCCTGGAGAGATTTTAAGATATTCTCCCTTGAAACCTTTCTCTCCACATCCTGCTCTAACTGCAGAACCCATGCTCTGAGAGCTCTAGAAACGGAAGTAGAGGCTACTGTAGGTTTGCATTGTGCTGCCGCCGCCGAGTAGACTCTTCTTAATGATGTCTCCGCCTTACGGTCCATAGCCTCCTTGAGGCTCGACCCATCCTCCACCGGAATCACCGTTCTTTTGGAGATGCGGGCGACAGCTACATCCACCTTTGGTGGTGCCTCCCATTGATCAACCTCACTCTGTTCTACTGGATATAACAGCTTGAACCTCTTATTTATGACTGGAGCTTTCTCTGGATTCCTCCATTCCATCTTCATGAGCTCCTTCATAAGCGGGTGTACCGGGAAAGTTTTATTTCTTATACAGCCTTTAAGATCCCCCTCTGGGTCCTTTGACTGAGACTCTCCCTCAGAAATCTCTATTTCTGTTCTTACCGCTTTTATCAATTTGGGCACTTTTTCCGTTTGGAACAGAGCCAACTCAACCTCCTCCTCTGAGGATGATGAACCGACCTCATCCAGGATTACTAGATCCCCTTCTGGACCTGTATCAGAATCCTGTTGAGCAAAAACTTTTCTAGGGTCGCTGTGATGTCCCGATTCCTGCATGGACTCCTTAATCAATCGTTTGATTAAATTAATGGAGGACACCGAGAGCTGGTCTCCCCTCTGGGATTCCCTCTCTAAACACTCCACACAGCGCCCCCTCTGATAATCATCAGGAAGAGGTGCCTCACACTCCCTGCATATAATATGCTTGCTCTTCCTTTTCCTCTTTCTAGGTCCTTGACCTTCCATAGGGCTTGACATCTTTAGGCTCTTCAGAAATTTTTTCAGGCAGAAAAACCTCCTTCGTAACCACAACAGCCACCCCTTTCACGAAGAGGCCTGTTGTCTATACTACTGGCTATAAATAGCCTATTCAAATTGTTTGGCGCGAATTTCCGGCGTTCCCAGCGCCCTTACGTCATCTTGCGCACTTGCGCATTCGCGCATGCGCATTAGCGGCCACCGCCTACGTCGGCTCGTCCGCACGTCAGCGTCTGACGTCACGACGGCCTTGTTCCACCCCGTTGTTTAATCCCCGCGGGAAACTTTGAGCAGGAAGAAGAAAAAAACTGGGGCCAGATGACGAAAAGAAGACTCCTCTACCTACGTAGAGAAAACGTCTTCTTATGCGCACCTTTCTTAATCCGCCTGCAAGGCTAGTTCCAAAGCTCCATGGAGGTACTGCTGCCTCTTACTCTTCTCTGTAACCATCCTATCTTGTCCGGTAGGACAGAAAAAACAATGAGGAAGGGGGGGCGAAGGGGGGTTTTTATTGGATACTTAATTGTTGGAGGTGTGTCTAACTGTCCTATTTTTGAAGGGAGGAATCAATCTCATAGGTGCTGCTGCGAAGGATGCAAAGGAAAAACCGTAACTGTCCCGCGAAAAATGGGCACAGTTGGGAGGTATGCTTATGCATGCAGTACAGAATCAGTCTGGAGAACGCTGTAGATACTGACTGCTTGTAGCAGAGAGTAATAAGGGTCAATGGGGCTGTGGTCTGGAAATTACTAATCTGGTTCTAAATGGGCACTGTATTTGGTAACTTGTCTTGCATGTGGGGCTTATGTATAAAAAGTGGCAAATAGTGATGGGCGGATTTCCTTGCGCAAATTTGCGGCAAATCTCGCGAAACTCATGAGAAAATTCACCGGCTTCAAAAAAATCTGGATGCCCATTGACTTTAAAGCCGGCGTCAAAATATTTGCCCATCACTAGTGGCAAATATTGATGGGCAAATTTGGCCCGTTTTGCCAAAAATTTGCCGCCAGTGAAATTGACGCGGGGTGAAATTTTTGATTTGCGCAAAGCAATACAAGTCTATACCCGTCGTTTCCCTAGTGGCAAACTATGCAAAGCATCTGCACAGCAGCATCTTCTTGACTTATAGGGAAAACTTCCAAAATCTGCACCTAACTGAGCATATTTTGGTAACCTGACTGCAATGACAGCAATGCAATTATTGTCTGCTTCAGGTAGCCAGTAAATCTGCAATTTGCAACATTCTTAAGCCAAGAGCACAAGAAACGTTGGCTCTCAACATGCATATTTTTTTGAGGTTGAGCGAAGTGCATTCACTCCATATCCTTACCCTTAAAAGGGTAGTTCAGTTCAAATCTTAGGGGCAGATGTATCAAGGTTCGAATATCGAGGGTTAATTAACCCTCGATATTCGACTGGAAATTGAAATCCTTCGACTTCGAATATCGAAGTCGAAGGATTTAGCGCAGAAAATTCGATCAAAGGATTATTCATTCGATCGAACGATTAAATCCTTCGAATCGAACGATTCGAAGGATTTTAATCCAACGATCGAAGGAATATCCTTCGATCAAAAAAACATAGGCAAGCCTATGGGGACCTTCCCCATAGGCTAACATTGACTTCGGTAGCTTTTATCTGCCGAACTAGGGGGTCGAAGTTTTTTTTAAAGAGACAGTACTTCGACTATCGAATGGTCGAATAGTCGAACGATTTTTAGTTCGAATCCTTCGATTTGAAGTCGTAGTCGTAGTCGAAGGTCGAAGTAGCCCATTCGATGGTCGAAGTAGCCCAAAAAACACTTCGAAATTCGAAGTTTTTTTACTTCGAATCCTTCACTCGAATTTAGTGAATCGGCCCCTATGTATGATGTAGACAGTGATATTACATAACAATTTGCAATGTCTTTATTTGTTGTGGTTTCTGAATTATTTAAATGTGTTTTATTGTGTGGCTTGACATTTTAACAGCTTGCCAGTTGCTAGGGATTCATGGAAGTCTGAACGGAATACGAATAGTAGCGGACCTCTATAAATGTGTTTAAATTGCAACAAGAAATACAAAATAAGAATAATAATCGTGCCAATCTGTTTCAGGTTACCAAGATACAAAAGGAGAGAGGAAGCTAATTGTTAAAATAAACAGTTGCCTAGAATATGTTTTTAAAAAACATGCAAGTTTGCAACCTCCCCTTCTTGTATCTAACAGCCAATAAATGATATAATATGGCATTCTCAGCTGGTTACACGAGACATAGGCAGTGCCCTAGTTAAACTGCTTGGCATTCTTTATTTCAGTGCTGCCTGCTCTATGACCATATTAGTGATCATCATTCTGAAGATTATATTGACCTTGGAAGCTGTTCGTATGTTTTGTGATGAATATTTAATCTATCATGGAAGCAGTTCAATGGTGATTTCCAGTGTGTATATCTGCTGGCATATTTCCAAAGCATTAATGCATTAAACATGCTAATCTCTTTTGCAGTTGTGAACATGTCTATGAATCTTCTATGTACCATTAACTATAAAAATCAGAAAGCATTATATATGTGTCCATGGGAACCTTGCAGCATAGATAGTGTCCAGGGGGGCAAGAGTTATTTCCCTGTAATCAACAGAAATCAATCAGCAGATAATGCTTTACAGCAGCTAAAAAATTTTTTTAACTCAAATACCTGATTTGTTGATATGGTTTACTGGACCGGGGCAACCTTTACTTGGCTGCTTGCACATTATTGTTAATATGTCATGTTAGACAGTGAACTGTGAAACAAATGCTGTTCATGGCAAGGCTGGAAATCAGCTGTCAGTATGGGTTATATCAGTATCAGTGTGGAACACTCACTCGCCTTTTGTTGCTGAAGTGTCCACAGAAAAATATGATTTACATGACAAATATTGTGGCAGAAAGTGTTGCAAAATGAACTCAAATGTGACATTTGAAAACATGCAAGTGAAATATATGATGAGGTTTAGTCGGAGATGTGTAGGGAGTTAACCTTTCCAAATGGGTCAGAGTTCAGAATATAGGATGAAGAGATAGACTAACTTTGTGGTTGTATATTGGGTGCATGCTTTCTTTGCAGCAGAATGAACCTTTAAAATACAAATGATGGGGATGTTATCAGGGTCGGATTTACATAATGGGCGCCCCTAGGACCACTGTCGTTCGTCACCCCAATCCCCTCCCTTATATTCGCTCACATTTTCATAATTGGGACCAGAGCAATGGGGATTGGCTAGGGTTGCCACCTGGCCGGTATTTCGCTGGCCTAGCCCCCGGCTGGGGCTGGTATTACAAATTTACTGTCAATGTAGTAGCTGGTAAATTTGTAATCCTTATTGTTCCACCCCTGGCCCGCCTCAGATCCATCCCGCTCTCCTACTCTCCTAATCTGAGGGCTGCAGTCCCTTCCTGGCGAAATTCCATGACTCCGCCCCTAAAATATCATAACCCTGCTCCGAAAGTGCAGAACCCCGCCCCTCTCTGACCCGCCCCCACCCTCTACGTCACCAGCCGGAAGTTCTGGAACTAAAGGGTGTGAAACCTAGGATTGGCACATGGGAAATTTAAAAATAATTGTCTCCATCTCCAGTGTTCCTGAGTGTGGTTTGGCAGCATGCCGCCTCCTAAAATTTTGCCGGCCTTGGTGGCCTCTCCAGAAATCTGGGCCTGGATGTTATGTAATATGATCTTGTTATTCACTTATGTGAGTGTATTATTGGTACTGGTCCTAAATTGGATACTGTCTGTGCTTCTTTCTTACCTGTGGCTTTTCATTAGTTTGGGAGGATTATTTACCAATTTATGAGGTTGAGGGGGAAAAAGTGCATTCACGTAATAAAATGCAGCAAATGTACACAACTTTTTACGTCATCGTGCTTTTTTTTCCCTCAAGCACCACCTTATTCAAGGAAAAGGCAACAAAATATTTATTGAAAAAAATTGGACATAAGCGAGATTGCGTTGTTCCATTCATTTTCAATCAGACTTGATATCGCAAATGTTTTAATAAACTAGGAAAATAATGTTTTAATTGATCTCTGCAGAAATTAGCCTGCTGTTAACAATCCAAGGTTTCAGAAAATACTTGCATGTATATATAGCGTTGTTTTACCACGTTTCTCTTGAGAAAAATGCCAACTTGATTTTGATAAACCTGCTCCATAGTACTGGATGGCTACCTAGAAACTCCAGTTGGACATCCACACAGCTGAGGTTTTATAAAGAATATAACTGCATTGTTTTGGTTATAATGAAAGCGCAGGGGAGCGCAGGAATAGACGCATTACGTCTTTTCCAATGGGGCTATACTCACACAGGCGCGTGTAGGTGCCGAACGCAGGAAAAATGCAGCATATTGCGTCTCAACCTGCGTTCGGCGCTTACATGAGTCTTTGTGAGTACAGCCCCATTGAAAAAATGTAATGCGTCTATTCCTGTGCTCCCCTGCGGCTGAACACAGAAAAAAGGAACGCAGGGGAGCGCAGCTACAACCACTCGTGAGTAAGAGCCCTTAGGAGGTTATTTACTAAAGTCCAAATTATTCCGGACTGACTTTTAGGGGGGTATTTACTAAACTCCAAATGCAAAAATCACAAAAAAAAAAAAAATTATAAAATTGGATTTTTAAAAAATCACGAATTTTTCTGAATTCACCCCGAGGATGGAAAAGTCCGAATCTGAAAATCCAGCATCTCAGACCTGTTGAGGTTGCATATAAGTCAATGGGAGAAGTCCCAAAGATTTTTTGATGTGTGCTGGGTTTCGATAAAATACCCCGGAATTATTAAAGTCTGATGGTATTAAAAGTCTGATGAACAAAGTACTCCAACTCAGACCTGCTGAGAACATGTAAAAGTCAATGGCAGGTGTCCCGTTAACAATTGGAAGACTTTCTGAGTTGCAACGTGTTTCAGAAAATATTTCAGCTTTCGGACGATTTTACAAAAAAAACGCATGATTTAGATTTTTTTCACATTTTTATCTTGACTTTTTCCATACAAGAAAAATTTGTGAAAATGTAATGATAAATGGGGGGGGGGGGGGCAATCTGTGCAGATTTTGCCAGAGTCGTTTTCAGAAAATAATGAGAACTTTTCGGATTTTGATAAATAACCTGACAGTTTAATACATTAATTAGCTAAACAAATGAAAATGCTGGTTTGTTGTACTAAAAGTGCACAGTTTGATTAATAGTAAGTGCCAGGAAATGAGTGTAAAAGTCTTCATTAAAGAGACTGCTTACACTGAAGCCTGCTAATTCAGGTGATGGCCAATTAAAGTGTGATGAATTGAATACACCTCCTTGCACCCACATTCTGTTTACACTGCAAAAAACGGGCCAACAAAAGAATAATGTGCCTGGGAATAGAAACTTTTTGTTATATATGTCTCTAAAAGAAGAGAGAGGAAAAATCTGGGCCATCTAAACAGCCTACACAGCAAAATAAAATGTCACTGCTGTTGCTAATAAATATGGAAGTACAGTTGCTGGTACTGGTAAATCAGAGCAGACTGGATAATGTTAGCTAAGTGCTATACGAAATATTTGCAAATATTTCTGTGCATTACAGTAGACAACTAGTGATGGACGAATAAATTTGCCAGGGGCGAATTTGCGGTGAATTTCCACTCTTCGCTGCGGGCGTGAAAATTCTCCGGCATCAAAATAATTTGGACGCCCGTCAAAATAGTTGTTTGCGTCAAAACCGTCAGCCATCAACACTATTCGGACGCCCATTGACTTTAACACTGGTGTTAAAATTGACGTGAGTGTCAAAATTGATGCGAATTGAAGCATGCGTCAATATTTACCGCCAGTGAATAAATTTGCGAAACCACCGGTATCAAAAAAATGGACGCCGGCACAATTTCACAAATTTGTCGCCATTTCACGAATTTCATGGGAAATTCGCAAATTTTTCTGCGAAGCGAAATGCCCCAAATTCACCCTTTAGACAACCAGGGGCTCATTTTGCAGTCAGGGGGAGTTTCGTGTAAAATAATAGTTGATGTAGCCCTTCTAATACTAGAGGAGATGCAGACTACAGGGAACCCAAACATAATCTCTGTTCAATGGCCATATTTCTAAGAGAAAGACTCGGAAAAGGGAGATCAGTTTTTGGCAAAGGGATCCACTTTTTAAAAGTGGGGTACGGTGCCAAGTGCAAATGATGGATGCAAAGGCTCTGTCTTCAATGTTATATGCATAAAGTGCTGCCCAGTGGCATAACTAGATGCTATGGGGCCCCACAGCAAATTCAATTTAGGGCCCTAAAATATTGATAAATTAGCCTAGCCTACTAGAATAAATTAAAATTGTTTATTAATTAGAGCCTCATTGCAGCCCCTAGACTCCTGGGCCCCCCTGCAACCGCATTGTCTACTTCCACTGTAGTTACACCCCTGCTGCTGCCTGCATGTGATAATGCTTCATTCATCTAGAGAAGGTTATAACCAGCATGTGGTCACCCCTTTGGAAGTCTTCGTCTAGCTTTGAGCGCAAAGGCTCTTCCTTCCTGTAAAAATAATGCTGGCTGTATTCAGCAGTGCTGTAATAATAAACAGTGGTATGGGGACGCCACATGCAACATAGGTAGTGTAAGACTCAACATTTTTGCAAAGCAGGCACAACTTCTAATAACTGTTCCAGGAATAGGAATTGTGTCATTTCCATAATGCACCATTTTTCCAGGGTTTTGTAAACAGAACCTCCCCAAAAACAGCCATATGGAACACACCTGCTCAACTCTGTGTCCATTTTGGAGCTACAATAAACCAGTAAATAAAAGGGGGTAGGTGAAATGATAGCAAATTCTATTAAAAAATTTAGGCATTCTGGGTTTAAAATTCTGTTTTGTATATTAAGGTTATACAAGAAATCATTTTATGGCCCTCAGTGAACTTTATTCACATACAGCCAGTCGATGCTAAGTACAAAAGAGAAAGTGTACACTGATGTGCTTTTAATCTGCTGCTGCTAAACACTAAATGCATGTTATTATGGATTTAACAGGTAATCCACAGCAAAACAGGAAGATTAAACGGGCCGCACTATCGTTTTATTTCCAGTAACACAGCACAGGCCATTGTACATTGATAAACTGATTACATATCAGGGTCTAGCTGTTTCTCACAGAGTTATACCGCTATATTATTATAAGGCCTCACTGGTATTGATGGGTGAATAAATTCGCCAGGCGCAAAATCTCTGCAAATTTCCACATTTCGCCGCTGGCAAATAAATTTGCGAAACTGCCGCGATAATTTGCGAAAAGTCTACCACGTCGAAAAAATGTGGGCGAGCGTTTGAGCTCATCTTTAAGCTCCCTCCCTTGAATACCTCTGAATATATCCCTATTATTTTCTCTCTATATTCCACTGCATTGTAGGATCCTGCAGGAACCTGATTCCATTTCATTACACATCCATAAAATTCTCAGGTTAGTAACCCATACTGTTGCTAGATACACTGCGAAGCCCTAGAACAGCTTAGTTAGTGCCTTTCAATAAAGCTTGACTTGGTGGACTGCACAATTGCACATATATGTAGTATTGGCAAAAGAATACTGTACCTAGCAGTTTAATGGGTATTACTATGTCCAGCCTTATGTAGAGTAAGGGCTCTTACTCACTGGCGTTCTGACCTGCGCTCCCCTGCGTTCATTTTTTTGGCGTTCAGCCGCAGGGGAGCGCAGGAATAGACGCAAGTCATTATTTGAAATGGGGCTGTACTCACTCAGACGCGTGTAGGTGCCGAACGCAGGAAAAATGCAGCATGTTGCGTCTCAACTTGCGTTCGGCGCTTACACGCGTCTGAGTGAGTACAGCACCATTTGAAATAATGACATGCGTCTATTCCTGCGCTCCCCTGCGGCTGAACGCTAAAAAACGGAACGCAGGGGAGCGCAGGTCAGAACGCCAGTGAGTAAGAGCCCTAAGGCTTAATAACTTAATGGTGCACCTTTTAATACAAGTTACAGGAATGCAATAACTTATTAGTGATGGGCTAATTTATTTGCCAGGTGCGAATTTGCGTGATTCGCCGCCAGTGAATAAATTCGCAAAACGCCCACGTAAATTCGCCTGGCGCCAAAAACGAGACGCCAGCGTTGTTTTGCGAATTTTCCAGCGTTTCGCGAATTTCGTCGGAAATTCGCAAATTTTCCGGCGAAACGGCACAAATTCGCCCATCACTATAACTTACTCCTAAATGGCATATAAATAATCCACTTTTAATGCTTAGGTGAATTACCACTTTTGCAATACATGAATATACATGAATATACAAACATGACTGCATGTGAACAACTTTCTGGCAGCCTTTTGTTTGCAGCAGACTATATATTAGACACTCCAACAATTCTGTATTCTTCTGTACAATTTCTGCTCTAGACATGTTCCTCACACCACCATCCAGCCAAGAGCTGCATTTTAATACTGCGAAACCCATATGCCCATTTATCTACCTTAAGCCTAGAACACAATTTTTTTTGATCACCTTCCTAAGAACAGGATCCTATATTTCCAGGCACCATGAACTGCTATCAAAACATTTGTCTTTTAGGAAAAATAACTAGCCACTTATAATTCAGTGTGAAAAAAGAATATCAGTAGTGATGGGCGAATTTATTCGCCAGGTGCGAATTTGTGGCAAATTTGCGTGTTTCGCCGCCGGCGAATAAATTCACAAAACAGCCACGAAAATTTGCTGGCGTCAAAAAAAAATGGACGCCGGCATCCATTTTTTGGAATGTGTGCCGGCGTCCAAAAAAACATGATGCACGCAGTTTCACAGATTTTTTGCTATTTCCCGAATTTCGCACATTTTTCAGCAAAACAAAACTGCGTAAATTTGTCCATCTAGGTTCATCTAGACTAACTCCTACTTGCAACAGTCGCTGTGCTGCATCGTGCATCTGATGCAGAATAACTCTGTGAGTGCAGCATGAGGAGGTACAGTCCTGATTTAATTTGTGCCACTTACAGAGCAAGTAAAACTTCTTCCTAAAAATTCATTATTTTGAGACACCCTCAATTATGTGTTAAAAAACAAAAACCAAGCTCTATTAAAATTGAAACTCCAATAACAAACGAAGAACTATCCATAGCAAGTGTAAATCTTAATTCTTAACTTTGTGAATTATTTCAATGATTTTTGAAATTCGTTTTCCACATTCGACCATATTCAGACTGGCAAATGTTGCTCATCAGATCCATGTAGTTGGGTAAAGCTGGACATACTGACAATTGGTCTGCTTGAATCTGTACAGGAAAGTCCCAATCTTTTGCTGAAGTCAGATGTATCATGTGTGATATCAAGCAATCCATCCTAGACCAACTAAATCATCATTTCCTATATACTTAAGTCTATAGCAGATGACAATTTCACTCATTAAAAATCTGAACCCGCACAGTCAATCTGTTTGTAGTTGCTGGGGTCACTGGCCCTGACATTTAGACATTTAGGCAGAAGAAGAACATTAATCAATAAAAAACATGCAAAAAAAAAGAATAAAGTGCAGTTTAAAAGCTGTAAGCTTCTACTGTGTGTTTGTGTGCTATAATTTTATAATTCAACCTTGAAATTTCAAAACTTGAATATGAAAGCTTTATTAAGCATAAAACAACTTGAATGTAAACATTTGGCATTTAAAGGGGGTGGTTAAAGGAAAACTATACCCCTCAAACAATGTAGGTCTCTATAAAAAGATATTGCATAAAACAGCTCATATGTAAAACCCTGCTTCATGTAAATAAACCATTTTCATAATAATATACTTTTCTAGTAGTATGTGCCACTGGGTAATCATAAATAGAAAATTGCCATTTTAAAAAATAAGGGCCGCCCCCTGGGATCGTACAATTCACTGTGCACACAAACATACCAAACAAACCATACATGTTAGGTCACATGAGCCAATTAACAGACAGAGTTCTGTATTTTGTTTTAACATTTCTTCCTGTTACAGTTAGAGCTGCAGTATTTCTGGTCAGGTGATCTCTGAGGCAGCACACAGACCATCACGGAATGGTGGTTCAAGGCAAGAGATGATATATATATATTGAAAAAGGCCCTAATGTGGGCCGAAACGTTGGATAAATGCAACAAAAAATAAATTAACACGTTTGTTCACGAAAAAGGAATTGGAGTGCGAGTCCTTTGATTATCATATATATATATATATATATATATATATATATATATATATATATATATATATATATATATATAAAATTTTAACCAATAGATGGTCTGGAAGCTATGGGGTTATGTAAAATAAAAATATGCCTTCAGAAAGCCCCAATCCACAGAAGGGGGAGAACGTGTGTCAAGAGTTGGGGGAACCGTTGTTGGGAGAATGTTTCCATAAACTCTGTGCACTTCAAGGTTTTAAAAAGGCCAGGGGTGGCCAGTTTCTATCTAGCTTGGTGCAGAAACTATTGTATCCGTTGCATTCCTCAAAGTGACACCCAGTGAGGAGGACTGTGCCTTTAAGAATGTTGGCATAATCAATGCACGCAGCTTTCCCCGAAATTAGTCCAATAATAGAAAAGCACAAATGTGCAAAGGTTGTTCATTTTTGAGACAACTTTTAGTATGATGTAGAGAATGGTATTCAATTTGCAACTGGATTTCATTTTTTATCATGTATGGTTTTTGAGTAATTTAGCTTTTTATTCAGCAGCTCTCCAGTTTTCAAATTCAGCAATCTGGTTGCTGGGTTTCAAATTACCCCATCAACCACGCATTGATTTGAATAATAGATATAATATGAATAGGAGAGGGCCTGAACAGAACAATGAGTAATAAAAAGTAGCAATAACAACAATATAGTTGTAGTCTTACAGAGCATTTTTCTTTCAGATGGGTTCAGTGACCCCCCTTTGAAAGCTGGAAAGAGACAGAAGAAACAGTCAAATAATTTAAAAAAAAACCTGTAAAATAAATAAATAATGAAAACCAGTTGAAAAGTTGCTCAGAACTGGCCATTCTAAAACATTCTAAAAGTGTACTTCAAAGTGAACCACTCATTTAAAGGCAAAGTTGGAATTTTATTTATAAAATGTATTTAAACAACACTTTACTTTAACCATCACCATGAACTGAGTACTAAAAATGGTTTGAGCAATAAAACTGGTTTTATTGCTGAAAGCTAAGGAAATGCTGAACTATAACAATACTTAACCTGCTACTATATGGTATTATGAGCAATTGGCAGGGGCGCTGCACCAATGAAGCGAGTTTAGAAACTTGCCTTAGGTGGCAGCGCCAAACTGGTTTCCAGGGGCGGCAAAAAAGTAATTCCTGGTAACTTTAAGAACCAAATTTCCTTTTTTTCAAACCAGAAATTTGGTTCTTCTTATGCTTCTTTGTGGTAGCACCCTGGAACCTCTGGACTTCCCTTGACTCCCCGGACTTCCCTGGACTCCCTCCGGCACAGGGTCGGACTGGGGGGCCCGGGCCCACTGGGACTGCTGACCAGGGCCTCTCTCCGGCCCCCTGTCCTCTTCGCCCCCTCCTGTGATGTCCCGAGCATGAAGGCGCCGCTCGCATGCGCACATGACGCCCCCTCAGCGCGCATGCACACAGGGTGCTGCGTGTTGCCAAAAATACATTTTTTTTTAAAAAAAAAAGCAAGCATCGACAGAGGGGGTCTAGCCCATGAGGGTCGAGGCCCACCGGGTTTTTTGCCCATGTCCCGCTGGGCCAGTCTGACACCAGCACCAAAAAAGGTGAGCGCGGAGTTTGGGGGGGGCTGCTTCAGGTGGCAAAGGGGATGGGATTGCCCCTGGCAATTGGTGAGAGAGGTTCCTCCAAAATGGCTGGACTTTGTACATTTATGTAAATAAATAGGTGTACACACAGTATATGATTTGGCAATACATTTTTGATGGTGATTTACAAATAATCCTAATGTTTAATAAAATGTGATTAATTAATTTAATATTTTTCCTAGTATGTAGAAACCCTAGAGTGCTGGATAAGGTACTGCATGCTAGTGAACCCTAGCATGTTTTTGGTTGTGTTCCTTCCCTATTTATTACATTTATCCCCTAAATAAAGCAGAAGGGTCCGATTTATTAACATTAATATTTTTTTCATTTCCCTGAACTGATTTTTTTTAGCATTAAAAATTTGGCATTTAACTAATTACTCTAAACCACAAAAAAATTATATTTACATATAAAGTGTATATAACATCTAAAAAGCTGACGAAGTTATTTAGAAGTCAATGGGATCTGTCTTTTTCTAGCTGTAAAATCTCTCTTTTCTTTGAGCTTATTGAGGTTTTCGGCTTTTTTTCAATTGTAATCTCATGAAAATTATTACGAAAACCAGAATTTTACTGTTTTTGTATTCCTTTTTGTATTTGTTCTGTGTTTTTATGTGTTTGTTCTTTTTATATTTGGATCTTTTATTATTATTATAATAAATAATAATAAATGATGATGATGATTATTATTATTAATCATAATAAATAAGTAGACAGTGGTGTTTTTTAATGTGAGTTTAGTCAAGGTTAAAAAAAAACTCTAACACTGCACAAGTATGAATTTTGATATATAGGCCTCCATGTTTAATTGGAACAGACCTCAGTAGTGATATTGTACAGTATGTAAAAATAATCTCTAGAGGACAAAGAGAGAGAGAATTACAGAGGCCATTGATATTTACCAGGAGCAGATCCTGCAACACTGTGGATTTTATGTTCAACTTTCCACACTGATACAGTACTTCATAACTGTATAGATTTTTTGGATCAGTCAGATGTGTCTTGTACATTTGGAGAAATCTCATTATTATAAGACAGAAAAATGTTATGCTCATTGTAGAGCTGCAAATTAATGAATAGAGTTAATTAAAAGGAAAAAAGCCAAAACTGCACTATCTACAATTATAATTTTCTCACTGATAAAGGGTAACCGTATCATTGGCAGAATTCAGGGAAAGTGATTGAACAGGGTCAGAGAAATAAAAGAGAGAGTGGGGTAGAGGAAGGGACAGAGAGAAAAGAACGGAATGTAGAGAAACACACAAGAGAAGTAGGGTTTAATTAATAACTGTGACAAAAATATATGGGAGGAGGGGAAAATGATTTGGAGATGGAGAATAATAGAAAGGGAACAGAGAATAGATTCAGGGCTAACCACAAAGGGACAGAGAGACAACAGTAAGGAATATAATGAGAGAAGTGAAACAGTTATTTCAAGGAGTTTATAATGAGATATTCCAGTAAGCATAAGGCACACATAGGAATGTCCTGCTGAGGACCTAGGGGAGACACAGTCTCTTTTTCTGTATAATATCTCAATTTGTATCATAATACACTTTCTCTGTAATTCTATCAAATCTAGCTATGACTCCCTTAAGCCCCTAATCGGTAGATGCACAGCAATGTTCCTGTTAGGCCTTGGAGTATATGCATGGTGGGTTCCATGCTCTCATGGACATGTGACATAAATGTCTGTCACCTTGAAATAGGAGGCAGTCCCCATGTTTAAAACCACTGCAGTTTGCCCCTCCTTTATCTATACTTTCTCTCATTCTCTCTCTTTCTTTCTTTTTGTATTCCGCTCACTCCTGTTTTAATTGTCTGTCATTCTCTCCATTTCTTTCCCCATTCTCACAGTAGCAAGTTCCTATTCTTTCCATCAGCGTCTTTTCCATTCTGCTTTGTTCTGTCCTCTTCTCTGTCTCTCCGTTATACTCTCTCTCCCAGACAGAATGGCTCATAAGGTTGATCTATCGATCCATTAAAAGCTTTTGCTACGTTTTATGAAAATAAAAGCAACAGGGAGACGGGAGTTGAATAAAACGAGCAGAAAAGGATTTTGGAATTAAGAAGAGATAAAAAGCAAAGACAAAGAAAGAAAAGATGCAACAACCGTGTCAGAGCCGTAGAGTTCCAGTCATTTCCATTAGTCATCAATCACTGCAATAAATCAATTCGATTTCCTCACCCCTAGGACTGAGGTAGATCTCTGGGGATACTCACTGACAAACGTGTAGGAGCAGTGTCATTTCAGCAATAATGTTCTTCCTGCTGCACAGGGAGCAGATAATGAAGATATAATGACAGTCTTAATAAAGTGCATATAATTAGCATGTCATTGATATTTATTTCATTAGCAGGTTCATAAAAGCATAAAAGCTATACTGTAGACTATAGTGCGCTATGGAGGAAGATGGATAAGTGTAATACAGGAATGTCCAAATGAAAGTTCCTAGTCCACAGTATGCAAAAGATCTGCATAGGCTGCTTTCTATAATAGCCCAGCACCAAAATGTGAATTAGTGGATGACTGACCCAAACGCATTGCCTCATTTGTATACGGCGGGAAGTTAAATTTCAATGGACGTATTACATATGTTGCAGCCAATACATTACACTACACAAGCTCGCGAAACCTTAAAAAAATTAAATAAAGTTATATTGCCCTACACATGAGCCCAGTGTATAGTTTATGTGCCATATGTAAGGAAATGTAGGGGGGAATCCGGTTACCCCAAAAAAATGTAACGCACTTTTTCAGCCTATCACCCTGAAAAAGGAAAAGACGCTACAGGTTTTTGCACTTCGCCAGGTGGTGAAGGAAAGTCTGGAGCAAGAGGTAACGTTCAGTAAAATCCGCATCTTAGTGAAATTGCATAGTTACGTCCCTTCGCCAGAGCGCAACTTCGCCAGGCGTTAGGGAGCGAAGTACCACTAGAGTCTATCTCCTTCACTAGTGAAGTTACACCAGTGACCGTTAGTAAATCGGCAAAGTACCGAAATGACGTCACGTTAGTCACCGAAATTTTCGCCCCGTTAGTCACTTCGCCCTTTAGTAAATTTGCCCCTTAGTGAGAACTACAGACAATAATGATACTGATGGTTCTGAAGAAGGACAAAACAGGAAATGATACAATATATATATATATATAGTATTATGTATATGACTGCAGGAAACATATAGATACATGGAAGACTTTACTAGAGAGCCAGACAACAATGGAATATAAAACAAGATGGACACAACCATGCTTTGGTACCAGTGGATGGAACACCATGGCAGAATATAGCATTTATTACTGAAGAGATGTTTGTTGCAAATGAACATAGGAGTGGATAAATGTGCCTTTCAAGTGGATTATCAATTACTCTGAAAGAATGATGCACGCTATAATAAAAATAGCAACTCACTGGCTGGGCTTTGATCCAGATTAGGATAACATTAATGGGAAATTGGTCTTTTTTTCTTCTTCAAGCTGCTCAGTGTTGTTTGATCTTTCTCAACTGTACCCTAGCATTTTCCTACCTAAAATTGCTCACATGTAATTGAATCCCAATAAAGACTGTCTGTAAATTATTATTTGGTAATGTTATAGTATAACATTTAGGGAGATATTAGAATGTCCTGTCTACAAGTGTATTATCAACATGTGCCAGCTGTGAATTATGTTGCCAGAAAACTACTATATAAACTATAAGTTATTAGGGTGAATTACACAAGTAATTTTCATGGCAATCATATTTCTGCAAAGGGTGGGCTAACAGCTACAAGAGAAAATGCCTATAACATATTGCAGAGTGTCAGGGAAGAGGGTAATACAGGAGTGGTGACAGCTTCTCACACAATAGCTGAGATAAGACCTAGAAGATGTCTTTCTGTGCACTTTGCTTTATGAGCGACTGGCTGTAGGCCAAAACTTGATGAGAACTGGGAGTATTTCCAGCAGGTGTTGATCTCTTACAAATGATTTAGTGCCCCAAGACTGGGAGTTAGGGTAGGACTCCGCAAACGATTTTGGTGCAATCCGACGCGCTGCGACAAAACATAATAGAATTGTTGCATGGTGTCGCAGCGTTAATCCGATGCGACACGACTGTCGGATGCAGACGCAGTGCGCAGCGTCTGCATCCGACAGTCGTGTCGCGTCGGATCGGGTCGGATCAACGCTGCAACAACATGCGACAATTCTATTACTTACCTTATTTTTGTCGCATGCGACAAGCCGCATCCACTTTGTCGCAGCGCATCGAATCGCACCAAAATCATTCGTGGAGTCCTACCCATAAAGTGGGAGAGAAAAACAGAGAAAGACCAAGGAAAGTGAAAGGAGTTTTGACAAGAATTATAGAGACCAGACTATAAAGTGAATGAGAAGGAGGAAAAGAGAATAAGAAAAAGAAAATGAGACACACATATTGCGAATTATGGTTTGCAGAAAATGGAGGGTAAAAATGAGAAATAATATCGAAGCACAGAGCAGAAAATTGGTGAGAGAGAAAGAAATGACATTCTGGGTGCAGGGTAGATATATATATCCTCCTTGACCTCCTTTTAAAATGTATTTAATAAAATTCACTTTTTAAAAGCTACAAAGGATCCCAGTGCGCACCTTATCTTTTTGGATTTTATATATATATATCTATATCTATATCTATATCTATATATATATATATATATATATATATATATACATACATACAGTATATAAATAGGCATGGGGAGATAGTAGTCTGAAGTAGAATGTTAGTAGATGTATGGCCGATGGATGGTTGAAGCTGGAATTCTATTAATGAACTAGCAGCCATGCTGCAATGAACCAGCTCCTGTAACAGAAAACAGTAATGCAAATGTGTCTGGATGAAACGTGACACTGTAGATACACATGGCTGTGTATCTGTAGCGATCTGATTAACGTGCAACATTAATCCATTACACAGAAGGTGAAGGTTATAGGCTATTATCAAATGGTACAACTAAATGTTTTGTTTTGCTGGAAACGCAGGAAGGAAACTTCTGGGCAATAACTATATAACTGTGGCTGTGGGACATATTAAACTGAATCCTCCCTATTATCTGAGATAATTAAAGATCATTTCATCAAAAGTGTTTCATCTTGTCTGCATGGGGAAATATTTGTCCTTTCCCACCAGAAAGTCCATTGCCCATCTTTCTATAGACACATGCACTAAGGGTCTATTACTTTTGTCTATTAATATTTTTGTCTATTACATATGAATAGGTAGGAAAGTCCATGAACCATGATGATAGAGTTACATTGCACAGCATTGTATATTTTCAAAACAATTTTAAAGACTTAAAACTATAATGAAACAATAAATGGATGATTCTTTGAATGTTTTCCCTAGGTCTTTAACAGGATTTTTTATAAACTGCAGTGAACTAATGGAATGTCTGTGAAAGAAATAAAACATGATAAGGTGTTCTAGGAAAAGAAGCGGCAGGCAAGCAGCACTGGGGTTTTTCTCTACAAGGTTGCCTAAAACTGGCCTAGATGTTCAGATTTTTAAAAGATCAGATCCTCATCGTGAGACTACAATTATCTCGGAACGATCATACGAATTGACCATCAGATTTTTTGACCTGGCCGATCAATTTCCTGGCTGAAAAATAGTAAGATGTTCGATCGTTCGAATCCCACTAACCGAATGATAATTCCGAAGGATTGGTCGGACTTCGCTAAAATCGGTCGTTCAGCAAGAAGAATCGTCGCGTCTATGGGAAGCTTTACTGTAGAGGGTTCCCTTCACACCCTATTGTTGTCAAGAGCTGTCAAGAGTAAGTATAAAAATTTGGGTCTTATATTTGTCCAACCTGTGTTCTGCATTTGCCTGGGGAAGGGAATAATTCATCCAAAACTGACAATTGCAGTCGATGTTTAAATATTCTTGTCACCGACGAAAAGGCCAGTGGTGGCAGGAGTCAAACAGACTTGACAATATATTGGAGCGTAAAGCCTGAGTTACTGCTCTGATATTCACTTTCCTCTAAACCTTCCACCAGCTGTTCCTAAGATTGTTGCACCACACACTGATAGGTAATCATTTCCAATTATAGCAGCAGCTCTATCTGGGATTAAGTATAACCACTTGTTCATGTGACAAGCCTAGCTAAGCGCAAAAAGGTTAAAATACATTTTTTCTTATAAAAAAAATATAAAAAGCAGAGGAAGTCCAATGCTGAGCATTAAATTTGTTCGGGAAACTAAGCATCTGCTTATGCAAGAAATTGCTGCATTTGTCAAAAAAACAGGTTTACCTAGCAACAGCAACAGTCTGTGTTTAAGTTTGGGAATGAAATATTTATGGTTTTAGTCATTCATTAAATATTACTCCATCAGAGGCTTTGCCTAGCAGATCTGTTAAAAGATCAACCAAGTGTACATTTATCCTCAATGGGTGATGCATAGAAAGACTCCTACGTGAACTATTTTATTACATATTTAGAGGTGGTTTTTTGCAACCCTATAAAGCTGGAAACTACACCTACAGGCATTTCTTTTAAACATGAGCAAAAAAGTAGTAATGGGGCATTGTTTTGCTTTTTATTCTAACACCCTCATAATTAGGTATTTTAATCCTCCTCGTCCTTCACATCTTTGTTTGGCCGATAGATATATAGATAAATAGTGATGGACGAATTTTCGCTGCGAATTCCCGCGATTCGCCACCGAAGAATAAATTTGTGAAACCGCCATGAAAATTCACCTGGTGTCAAAAAAAATGGTTGCCGGCATCTGTTTTTTTGGATGCCGGCGAAATTTCACCAAAAACGGACACTGGTGTCCAAAAAAGCGGACGCTGCCGTCAAAAACGAGACGCCGGTGCAGTTTTGCAAATTTTCCGCTATTTCGCTGGAAATGTGCAAATTTTTTGACGAAGTGAAAATGCCCCAAATTCGCCCATCACTATAGATAAACAGAAATCCATAATGTGGGCAGTTTTTCTGTACAGTGGTAATTGAATTAGCTTCCTCTTAAGAACCAGAAAGTTAGAGGTATGGAGTAGCTTCCACTTCTCTGCTTAGCTGAAGCAAAAACAAAAAACATAGATTAGACAACTTTAATAAATCGTATAAAAGGACTATTTACACCAAAAACTGATTTCTTAAAGGAGAAGGAAAGGTTAAAACTAAGTAAGCCTTATCAGAAAGGTCCATCCAAATATACCAGTAAACCCCCAAAGTAGTGCTGCTTTGAGTCCCCTGTCAAAAGAAACACTCCATTTCTTTCCTACTATTGTGTACTCATGGGCTTCTGTATCAGACTTCCTGCCTTTATCTTAAACCTCATTGCCCTGGGCAAGAGCATGCTCAGTTTGCTCCTCTTCCCCCTCCCCTCCCTTCTCTGCTGTAATCTGAGCCCAGAGCAGGGAGAGACTCAGGCAGGAAGTGATGTCACACCACGTTAATACTGCAGCTCCTATCCTAAACAAACAGAGAGTTTCTAGAGCTTTTTACTCAGGTATGTTAAAGCATTCTGCAGAATTAATATAGGGTTATAGCTTGTACTATTGTGGCTAATCTATTGGCAATAAAATGCCTCTGTAGCTTTCCTTCTCCTTTAAAGTGTTTAACTGCATGTGCTAACATTATTTATTATTGATTTATGATCAATATATTATAGAGACATGGTGGGTGAAAAATGTGACTGGACTATACATTTAGCTGTATACCCTTTTTAGGAGGGACAGAAGGGTTTTAAAATGTATCTGCCCCCAAACATAGAATCGTTTCTTTGCTTGCCATATTTAACTCAAGGAACAACAAAAAAATGTTTTTAAAGGAGAAGGAAAGGCTAAAATTAAGTAAGCTTTATCGAAAGGTCTATATAAATACACCAGTAAACCCTCAAAGTAATGCTGCTCTGAGTCCCCTGTCAAAAGAAACACAGCATTTCTTTCCTTTTATTGTGTACTCATGGGCTTCTGTATCAGACTTCCTGTTTTCAGCTTAAACCTCCAGGGCAGGGCTTGAGCATGCTCAGTTTGCTCCTCTCCCCCTCCCTCCTCCCATCCCTGCTGTAATTTGAGCTCAGAGCTGTAAGTGAGCAGGGAGAGACTCTGGTAGGAAGTGATGTCACACCAAGCTTATATGGCAGCTTCTATCCTAAACAAACAGAGACAGTGTCTAGAGCTGTTTACTCAGGTATGGTAAAGCATTCTGCAGAATAAATATAGCATTGTAACTTGCACTATTGTGGCTAATCTGTTGGCAATAAACTGTCTTGGAGCTTTCCTTCTCCTTTAATATTAAAACAACAGACGAACAAAACATTTGTTAAACACTAACCCTATGTATTGCACTCATGACACTCCCTATATATATATATATATATATATATATATATATATATATATATATATATATATATATATATATCTAAATATATACTACAAGAAGGTCCGCACTCTCTCTCTGACGATATGTCTAATAAGACCCACTAACTAGCAGATCAGTTCCCTTCTCCAGAGAGCAAAATAGGAACAGGTGTGTTAAAACAAGGATATGTAATAGTCCAACCATTGACACCTTATCTTATAGAGAGCTCCCAAAGAATGTGGAAATAGAACTTTTATAATAGGATTAAATTAAATTAACTATGAATGCAATAACCCATGATAGTTTGGTAGATTGATACATAGTGCCAAATATACTCGAAGTTTTGGACATTATTGTAACAATATTTTAATTTGTTTCATGTTAAATTAACTAAATAGTTAAACACCAGTGGTTACAAATGTCTTGTTTTTAACTGTAATTGAAATGAACTGGGGGATATATATTGTCTAGATTTGGTTTTATATTATGGATTTTAGATAATTTAAGTATTTAAAGTGAATGTACTAATAGTATTTGAATTACTGATCATGTGACTTTTACCAGCTGTTTGTTCCCGCCACAGTGTATATTTAAGGCGGTTTAATGTTCAGTTTGTTACTTTGAGAAAGGCTAGGGACCTAGCCAAAACGTTAGTCATTTATAATAAATATAATGATTTTCATAAGTCCTGAGAGTGCGGACCTTCTTGTAGTATATATATATATAGGGAGTGGACAATTGGTGGCACAGGGACATCCCCTTGCACATCTTGTATCTTTCATGTTACTCAGACATGCAAACTAATCAATATCATCAAGCACAGATAGCCTTATACGTACCAATTGCATATGGCAAGCTATAAGTACAGGGCTGCCTTGTGCCCACAGTGGAATACTATTATTATTTTATTATGTTATTTCTATAGCTTCAACATATAAATAACATTTACTCAGCAGATTATACATCACTCACTGCCCCAAGTGGAGTTTACAATCTAAGGTCCCTATTCACACAGACTAGGGTCAATTGAATCAGGAGACAATTAATCTGCTTGAGTGCAGGAGGAAACCGAAGTTTCGGGAGAACATACAAACCCCTTGCATGGCATTTATGCACACAGTTCACTACTAGCAGAAAAGGTCTGCTCCAGCATCAGTCCTCTTAACCCTGCCTGCTTGTTCCTTTCTTTCTGGTTTTGGATCAATCTATTCACTTCTATCTCCCTTCCCTCTCAATGCCATGGCCTATTTGTATTACATTTACCACTCTCACCTTTCATACAAACAATGTATCCCTCCAAGTGATAAGCTCATTATTTTGCTGCCTTTCCACAAGTCAGCCTCCGAAAACTTTCCTCTCCATTTCATTTTATATCTTACATAAATCTAGCACCTGCACACACACTATCCCTCTTTATGCTAACTGATTATTATAATAAGTTTTATTCTTTTCCTTTTCACTGTTCATTCTTTATCCACATTTGTACAGCTCACTCTCTCTCAATTCTCAGACCAGCTCTTTTATCCATCCTTTCTTCTCATCATATTCTGACAATTTCTCACTCCACTCAATGGGGCAGATTCCCTAACCTGCGAAAATTCGCCAGTGACTTCTTCACAGCCATCACAACACTTCGCCAGGCAGAACTTCGCTAGGACAACGCCAATTCCCTAGAGTGCGAAGCTGTATCCAGGGTGCTGAACGCTGGCGAATTTTCACTAGCGTTGCTTCAGCAATCAAATCGAAGATGCGCTAGTGTTGCCTAATTTGCATACGGCGGAAAATGTTGCAGCAAATACATTACATTACACATTAGTCCAGGGAACCATAATAAATAATCTAGAGTTGTTATAATGCCCTACACATGTGCCCAGTGTATAGTTTATGGTCCATATGTTAGAAAATGTACCCAACAAAATTTTTTATGGACCTTTGCAAGCTATCACTCAGAAAAAAGGAAAAGACGCCAGCGTTTTTGGGACTTAGAAAAATGTTGCACTAAAAATTGAGGCAGTCCTATGCACTCCATTGCACCTTGCCTGGTCTGAGCTGGCAAAGGCAAGTCTGGCGAATGAGGTAACGCTCAGTAAAATCTGCATCTTAGTGAAGTTGCGTCTGCTTGCCAGAGCAAAAATTCACCTGACGTTAGAATGCGAAGTAACGCTAGCGTCTATCTCCTTCGCTAGCGAAGGGACGCCTGCGCCCGTTAGGGAATCGGCGAAGTTCCGAAATGACATCACGCTGGCGAATTTTTGCTAGCGTTAGTCATTTCGCCCTTTAGGGAATCTGCCCCTATACAGTATATGCATTTGGACTTTGTCTCTATAGACCCCTATACAAATTAGATTGTCAGACACGTTTTGCAATGCAGCACAAGCACACATGCAAGCACTGGTATTTTTACATCATCATATGAGATTTAGGTCAATTTAAATGCTGCCATTCTGCAGCTACACACACATCAATTTTATACATAAATACCCTATAGGCTAATTCTTTCCCGTCTCTCTTCTCCACTTCCCGTCCCCACCCATTTATCTTTCTTTTGCATGTATTGATAGCTTTATGCATATTTCTAAAGACATCATTCCTTCCATACCACCCCCCTCAAAACCAATTTCCTACAATAAAATACAAACTAAAGATTTTGTAATTCCTATCGTAATGCCCTTGAACTTTGGTTGCCATGACAGCCCAATCCCTCCCTCTCAGCCCCCCCAACAGTATTTCGAATATACTCCCTTGCCCATCGCATCTCTATATATAGCAAAGAACATCCAAGTGACCCAGCACATCTCCCCCAAATGTAGTGCAGCGTGGAAACACAGAGAAAGAGAGCAAGGCGAGAAAAGTCTCTAAAAATAGGTAAATGTATGGAAGGGGGAGGCATTGTAAAGAAGTAAAAACTAAGAGGAAAAATGTGGAAAGAGTAAAAAGAATTCCAATAAAAAAAAACATGTCAAGGAAAGAGCTTGACTGAATGAAAGAAACAGAAGAGAGAGAGGACCTCAGAGTGAGAGAAAAATGAGATAAATCTAGTGTAAAATATCCTGCTGATGGCTTGTGTATTATTTTCAATAACAAAATTATTATTCATATAAATCTCTAAAGTGTAAGCCAGCCGCTGCACTAAATTAGAAAATAAAGACCCAATTATACAAATGAGTCAGAAACATTATACTTCCACTCCACGGGGATGAGTAAGAGGGTATGAAATGGTCGAGTAAAAGTCCTGACTTTTTTTGAAAAAATGGTAAAAAAATAGAAAATGGAAAGTAATTGAAAAAGGTCTTTTTTTTACTTTTTATTTTACTATCTCAAACCAGCTGAACTGAAAAACATGTTGAAAAAGGTAGTTCACCTTTAAGTTACATTTTAGTATGTAATAAAATGGCCAAATCTAAGCAAATCTTCAATTGGTCTTCATTGTTTATTTTTTATAGTTTTAAAATGATATGCCTTCTCCAGGGCCAGAACTAGGGGTATGCAAAGTAGGCATGTGCCTAGGGCGCAAAGTTGAGGGGGCGCCAGGCACGTACCTGCTCCGTCGCCTACCCCGTGTCCAGTCCCGTCTCTCTCCCCAACTGCCACGGGTGTCTTCCGTGTAAATGTTCTTCTGCGCATGCGAGCACACATTTCGCACATGCGCAGTCGTGCGCGCACAGAGCCGGCACCTAGGGCGCCTGGCCGGGTTGGCCCGGCTCTGGCCTTCTCGTTCTGACACTTTTCAGCTTTCAAATGGGGGTTACTAACCCCATCTACAAAAAACAAGTGCTCTGTAAAGCTACACATTTGTTGTTATTGCTTCATTTGATTACTCATATTTTTATTCAGATCCTCTTCTATTCATAATCAAGTATCTTATTCAAATGAATGCATGGTTGCTAGGGTTCATTTGGACCCTAGCAAACAAATTGCTGAAATTGCAAACTGAAGAACTGCTGCATAAAAAGCTAAATAACTAAAAAAACACAAATAATAACAAGTAAAACCAGTTGCAAATTAGAATAACATTCTCTACATCAAATTAAAAGTTCTTTTAAAGCGGAGCAACCACTTTAATCCAATAGACATGTTGTGGAAGAACCTAAAGCCGGCAGTTCAGGCCAAAAAAATCGCAAAGTTGAAAGTGTTCTGTAGGAATGGGTTAAAAGTCTTCCAAGCTGATGTGCAGGACTGATCAATAGTGATGGGTGAATTTGTCCCGTTTTGCTTGGCCGAAAAATGTACGTATTTCCAGCAAAATGCGAATTTTGACGTCTGCGTCAATTCTGATGCTCGCATCGATCTTGACGGCGGCGTTAAAGGCAATGGGTGTCCGAATAATGTTGATGCGCAATGGTTTTGACGCAAGTGACTTTTCCGACGCGCGTTCAAATTTTTTTGAGGCTGGCAAATTTTCACAGACTCATTTTTGAGGCAGTTTCGCAAATTGTTTCACCGGCGTTGAAACGCGGAGATTCATTTGAAATTTGCACCTGGCGAATTTATTCACCCATCACTACTGATCAACATTTATTGGATATGTTGCAGTTATTGCTGCCGATGGGGGGCACACCAGTTACTGGAAACAAAGGTTCACGTGCTTTTGTTACATACAAATATGCTCCTCTCCATATGTAGATCATTTTCCCCAATAATTAATGAACAAGCATTTGCTTCACTCACTGATGGAGCTGTAATGTCTCCATATTTTTATTCTCACTGGATGGAAGATAACAAATTAAACCTGACTGGTACATCCAACAGCGACCAAAAAAAAAACTGTGCATGTAATTACCATGAAAGTAATTTACTAGCTAACCTTTTGTAAACATGAAACCACATATGCACAATAATTAATGACAGTCTGCAGTCACAAGAAAACCATATTCTAAAGCGAGTGCATTCATTCAATTTATACTGTACAAGTGCACACATAGCACGGACCTGTTCTGCCTAGCTAATGTAGATATTAGGAATGCACCAATCCAGGATTTGGGTTTTGGGATTCGGCCAGAATTTGTCCTTTTTCAGTGGGATTCGGATTATGCGGAATCCTTCTGCCAGGATGAACCGAACCTGGACCCTCATTTAAAATATGCAAATTAGGAAAAGGGAGGGAAGCAATTTACTTTTTGTCATAAAACAAGGGAGTAAAAAATGTTTTCCCCTTCCCACCCCACCCAGGGTTAAGATTTGGTTCTGTATTTGGCCAAATCTTTCGCCAAGGATTCGAGGATTCGACCGAATCCAAAATAGTGGATTCGGTGCATACCAGAACATGAACTAAACTATGTCTCATACAGTAATACAGTGCTGGAATTGGGGTGGGATGCACAAGGAGACCATCCCTTCACTTCTTTATTTCTGTGAAATAGCTTCTTCTGAGTAGGGATGCAAGTGTTTTGAATCCCGGAAATGTATTTTGCTCCTCTCCACTTCTGCATGCAAATACAATGCAGAGGTAAAATATAATAAAGTTAAATATATAGAGGATTCAAGGAGAGAAAAGATTGCTGGGAGAGAAGTAGAAAAGATAGAGAAGTGTTAAGCAGATAAAGAAGGTGGAGGCATCAGAGTGTTAGAGAGAAAAGGAGAGAAGAAGAAAACAGGGAAAACAAAAAAAGAAAATGAAGGTATTAAACAGCAGCAGATTAAGGAATAGTGAGAGAATGATATATATGAATTAATCTTGGATAATATAGAATATGATGGGGTTGTGCTATGTTATGATACACAATACACAGGCAAGTAGCTGTGTTTGCAGAAGCTGAATTTGCAGCCAAGAAAAGTCATAAGCACAATTTTTATTTTGGGGTCCCTACAGGTCACTAAATAAATCTATGCTTACTGGGCATCAGACTGTACATTAGAATGATATACCAAAAGGGAAATAGCAAAATGTCTTTGCTTTAAAGTGGATGGAACAAGAAAGTTATTGGTGCGTGAGGCTTTTTATAACAATGGGTGTGGCTTATGGTTGTGGGAGGGACTTATTTTAGCACACTCAACCAGACAGAGCATCCCTCCACTTTTTTTCACTCCAATTCAAGCACTGGTTATATAAGCTTTCTAGCTATGCTTTATTATAACAGCGTAAACATAACTCAGCCGTGTTATAGCTCACTATACCAGCAAATGCAATATAGTCATCCTGTTGTACCTCAAAATCTGAATCTGTAGGTTAATCGATTCCCTACTGTCACCTAATTTTATATATGCTCTGTGAGAGGTGGGAAATCCTTATTGACCCATGAGAAGTAGCATACCCTAAAGCAGAGGTCCTGAACCTTTTTCACCCGTGAGCCACATTCAAATGTAAAAAGAGTTGGGGAGCAACACAAGCATGAAAAAGTCGCTGGGGTGCCAAATAAGGGTTGTGATTGGCTATTTGGTAGCCCTATGTGAACTACCAGCCTACAGGAGTCTCTGCTTGGCACTATATTTAGTTTTTATGCAATTAAAACTTGCTTCCAAGCCTAGAATTCAAAAATAAGCTCCTGCTTTGAGGACACATCCAAGGGGTTGGAGAGCAACATGTTGCTTGCGAGCCACTGGTTGGGGATCACTGCCCTAAATGGAGATAGTTTCAAGTTTAGACATCTATGACCTCCATACCATAAAGGAGGGTAGATGCTTCGAAGAAGCCTGAGAATTTAGTGGAATATTTGAATATGGACCACCCTTGGGTGGGACAAAGAAGTGGCTGAGGGGCCCCATACTCAGGTGATTAGTCTGAATGAGAATGAACATTTGTTCTCACAGATGCTGTTGGAAGCTCAGCTTGAACATTAGATGAGGGTGAGATCTGAGGTGATGCCCCAGGTATATCATGCCAACAATGGCCAAATAGCTGATACAGTAATGTTTTCATATAAATATCACTTTGTTATGAATGTAAGGGGACCCATGACCAAATGTTAGACCTCAGAAGGGGCTTGATCCACAAAGGTCTGAAACCATTGCCCTAGGGCTATTAAACAGCTATTAAAAGGAAGCTATTATTAGCTATTCTGTGCTCCACCAATGAGAAATAACATGAGGGAAAAGTAGTAATCCATGTGATCCCCAATACATCGTACCGTTGATGTTTTGATGTTTACATTATTATTCATGATTCAGTGCGGTGACCCTTTTTCAACAAGTAATCTGTAATCTTTCAGCATGTAAAAAAGGGATGCAGAGAACATGAAAATTGCTAGAGGAGGAGAGTCATGGAAGGTAATGGTTGCAAATACTGGCTGCTACTGACTTTACAGTGGAAAATTGTTAACAACACTAGCCATATCTGCAGAGGTTGTGATAGTGAGATCTATGAAGCCCTAGCAAAGTTTGGGGCAAGAATTGTAGTATGCAAATAGGAGTGCGAGGTAAACACCACAAAAAAACCATATAGCAGCAAATGTATCCAAGCTTTTTTGACACACGGAGAGAACGCAGTGTTTTAGGAGTATAATCTTTTCCCCTTCTTTATATGTTACAGAGGGATCAGATTACATGCTGTAAAGTACCCATAGTACAGTTTTACACATATTCATTCTGAAGCGGACATGACTATCTCACTTCATTTTGTAATAAGTCCTTTCCACTTGAAAGGAAGCTGTATTCCAAACTAGCCCTGCCCAACTGAAGGGAATAATTTAAACGTAAAAAAGTTGACTTGAAAATCAACGAAGTTACGCTAGCGATGGTTCATTTGCATACGGCGCGAAATTCAAATTTCAATGGAGGAACACGTATCAGCACTACAAATGCCTAGAAAACCTTCAAATCAGCAAATAAAAATTTTATTTTGCCCTACACATGTGCCCACTGTCTAGGTAAGTTGCCATGAGCCAGGAAATGTAGGGGGGAAGGAGGGGAGCCCCAAAAATATTTTTCGATCTTTTTCAGCCTATCACCCATCATGTAGAAAACACGCCAGCGTTTTTTGGGACTTAGAAAAAAAATAGACTTTATTTGAAACAATCCCTATCTACTCTATTGCGCTTCGCCAGGTCTGAGGTGGCGAAGGAAGTCTAGCGTAAAAGGTAGCGTTCAGTACACTGCGCAAGTTAGTGAATTTGCGTAGTTAGTCGCTAGCGAAAATTCACCTGGCGTAAGGGTGCGAAGTAACACTAGCGAAACTACGCCAGCGTTCGTTAGTGAATTTGCGCAGTAGCGAAAAATGCCAAACGCTAGCGAATTAACGCTAGCGTTCGGCGCTTCGGCGCTTAGTGAATTTGCGCCATAGTATTTACCTTAGTCAGTAAAGATTTACATGATCTTCTGTCAAGTAGTGATGGGCGAATAAATTCCCCTGGCACAAATTCACGGCGACTTTCAGCATTTCGCTGGCTGCAAATAAATTTGCGAATCCATGTGGAAATTCGCCATTGAGAATGCGCCGGCGTCAATTTCCGATTTTTTCATGAAAATGTTCGAATTGCCCGATTTTTTCATGAAAACTTTAGAATTGCTCAATTTTGTAGTTAAAACATTTGAATTGCTAGATTTTTTTAGTGAAACATTCGAATTGCTCGATTTTAGTGAAAACATTCGAATTGCTTGATTTTTCAGTGAAAACGTTCAAAGTGCTCAATTTTATAGTGAAAACGTTCAAATTGCTAGATTTTTTCATGAAACCGTTTGGATTACACGTTTTTTTCGTGGACTTTCCGATTTCCAAATTTTTCACGAATTCTTCAATGTTTCGCAAATTTTGCAGGAAATGCGCTAATTTTTCGGCGATGCGAGACGGGAGAAATTCTCCCATCACTACTGTCAAGGAATAGATTTAAAAAAATCCCTTGACCAACAGTGTAGTAAATGAGAATAAATGCAAGACTGTGTAGTTCATACCAATTTAAGACAATATTACTGCAGAGCTTGTCCAACTTTTGTTACAGGTCGATCGGCTGGATGGCTAGTGGCAAACAGATTAATTAGATAGCTGGTAAGTGAGGTTTATGCTTCTTTTGAGTCATAGCATTAAATGATGCAGATGAAGTTTTGCACTTTCTGGTTACAGGTAGATAAACCAATGGAGTTGTCATCTTATATTGCTGCCTCAAAATGCTTCTTCCTAGACCTTTCTATATATTTATAATGTAGCCCAACCAAATCTGGTCACCCTCAATCTAGTAATTTTGTACCATTATCAGTACCGACAGTACTGATCCTGACCAATATTAACATACTGCGCATACTGGTTGGTTTGGAAATTGGCCAGGTTTGAAACTTTCATCTACCAGTAATTCAACTAACCTTGGGCAGGATCAAGGTATCATTTGTATCTTGTAACTTGAAGCAACATACCCAGGTATTAATAAGGACATTAGTTTTATATGACATTTACAGGGACTGTGCAGAATACCAGCTTGTCCAGTGTGAGTAGTGCCATGATATCAGAGGCATGGTTATGATTTATAAGGGCAGAACATGACATTTAGGGGCAGGGCAGTAATGAAGGGGACAGGGATGTGATGTCAGATGTAGGCATTGGGGTGCATTATTGTCTGGGTTTCAAATCACTGAAACTCAGATAGAGAATAATAAACTGGAGAGCCCAAAGAAAAAAACACTACAGGCAAGAGGCAACCTATATAGAGGGCTTCTCAATGGACTGTTGATGTGTCTCAATTGTGCTATTACAAACTCATGAAGTAGAATGTGACTTTTCTTCCAGTTTCAGATTATTCAATTTCATACCTATCATAACTAAAACAAACAGACAGAATGTAAGTTCAGAACAAGCCCTATTCATTGAACCGTCTCCTTTAAAGGAGAAGGAAAGGCATTTTTACTTTTGGAGTGCCAAATGTTAGGCACCTCTAAGTGATTGTATCTATTTCCCTGACACCCCGGCTGGTGCACCTATTACGAGAAAAACATATGTAATGTTCAGGGGTATAGTTTTTCATTTACAGGAGAAGGAAAGGCATGTTGTACTTTGGGGTGCCAAAATGTAGGCACGTCCAATTGATTGTATTTACTTACTGGAAACCCAGGGCTGGTCCTCCTATTGGCAGAAAACTGCACTGGCCCAGGGTTATTCAAGTGAGCAAAACTGAGCGATCGTCTTCCAGCTTCTTCTTCCTTCATATTTCCCAGGGCAGACGCATGCACAGCTGAACAAAATAGCCGGCTTTTTAGTTAAAGTTCGCCTTTTTGGTCTACTGCACATGCGCAGCCACGAGAAGGAAGAAGAAGCAGGAAAAGGATCATTTGCGGTTGTTCGCACTCTATTGCCAGGCGAATTTTCACAAATGGACATTACTCCGCAAATTGACTAAGATGTGGATTTTACTGAACGTTACCTCTATCGCCAGACTTACAGCTCAGACCAAGCGAAGTGCATTGGAGTGCATAGATCTTTCTCAATCTTCTGTTAATTATATCATAAGTAAACGCTGACGTCTTTTCCTTTTTTCAGTGATAGCCTGCAAAAGTCCTTAAAATTTTTTTCCGGGTAACTGGGTTCCCCTGTATACAGTGGGCTCACGTGTAGGACAATATAACAACTCTATTGTCTTTATTGAGGTTCCCTGGAATTGTGTAATGTAATGTATTTGCTGCAACATATACGTGCATTCAACTTTAAATTTCCTGCCGTATGCAAATTAGCCTGAGCGAAGACCTCTAACGAAGTTGCGCTAGGCGGAACTGAATGCTAGCGCATCTTCACTTTGATTGCCGAAGTAATGGTAGCGTAAATTCGCCAGCGTTCGGCGTGCTGGACGCAACCTCGTATTTTAGTAAATTAGCGTTGTCTGAGTGAATTTTCGCCTGCCAAAGTGTAGCGATGGGTGCGAAGCCGTTGCTTTCGCACTTAGCAAATTTACCCCCTAGACTCATGAGCACAAGCCAGGTATAGGATAGGTATTAAGAGCACTCCCATGCTCCACTGAGGAGAATTGATGTGGAGTGTAGTACCCCACATCATCCTTTGCCAGAGTACGGATAGGTACAAGGTAGTAGATCTTCCCTTTGAGGCAAAACTGTCACCTTCTTCACCTTCTTTACCTTGCCATTGGCATTATAGCAGCGAGATTAGTGCAAAACTCATTGACTTACAAATTCTATTGTAACATCTCCTTGTACCACAGACTCTCCTCTCATTAAATCTAGCAGATTGTATAGCATCCTCTAAATGAAACACATAGAGCTGTGTGTGCAGAGAATAGTCCTGTCTCCAGGGGAGCAAGCCGTGGATTGCGTGCTGTTATCTCTAACGCTCAAAACCCCACACACTGTGCATGTTCAGATAATGCAGAAGGAGAAGAGGGGAGAGGTGTGGGAGCTCTGCACAGAGGGGAATAGATCCAGCTAATAGAGAAAACTGAATGGAATTTTCTACAGCCAAAGACAAAACAGCATTGAGACCTCAACATTCAACTCTTTGTGGAAGGATGCATTTGCTTAATAAATGTAAATAACAAGAATTTATTTTTGGGTCAGTCGATATAATGTATGCTGATGCCATCAATAAACTATGGTTACGTCCGAGGGTAAGTGTATCAGGTGCATGTTCTGTATTTATTGTTCCATCTTCTGTAGAATGGAACTGTCCGACTGAGTGAGAGTGTGTGTTTTGTGTCATATGGACCTTAGATTGTAAGCTTCACTGGTTGGGTTTTTCATGTGAATTATTCACACACATATAAATGTGTGTGTTGTGCATGTACACTAATAGAATATTTATTAGTCAACCAATTCTACAATGTAGTTGACCATGTAACAATGTGAGTAAAATGTTCATCCATCAGTCAATGCCTAATGAGTTACTAAGTAAACTGAACCTGCATCAGTGATATATTACTGAGTAAATCCCAGGGTCACAAAAAAGGGAGTTGTAAGACACCAGTAGCAGTAACTTATTTGAAACAAACTGTTGGAGGGTAAAGTAGTTCATAGAGCTCATAATGAAAATCGCACTCTGCTGAATGTCATTATAAGAAATCATTGCTGTGCATCAATATTGTTTAATTGTTTATTCCCGTTTTTCACAGCCAGTTTGCCATCCTGGAGGGGCAGTGATATGTTTAGTCAATCTCTTGCGAGACTCAAGTGTTCTAATGACATAAATTCTTATACCCTGAGGATCGAATGAATTGTCTCTGTGGCGATTAGGAAAAGGATAGTATTGATCCGGGAGAAGCTGGGAAAGAGCCACAGATAATGTTAAGCAAGGACAGAGTAAATGTTCCACATCTGTACAGGATAGTAGCGAAGTGCCTGACATGTGGATTATAAGAAGATTAAAGAGAGAGGATTGGCAATGGAGGTGGGGGAATGGGGCAGTGTGTATGCCACAGTAACCACTAACTTGCTGAGCTGGACAGTAGATACACACTCATCTGATTATCTTACAATCATTTATTAGACTATTGACATTCATTTCTGCTTTCTATGGCTGTAGTTAGTAGAAAATATTCACATATAAGCATATAGGCAGAGGAGAAATGCCCAAGAGTCTGCATGAAGTCGTAAATAGCTTCCAGTCCCATCCTATCAGTCTGGAAGGTTGGCAGTGTATGAAGGGTTACCAGCCTCCTCCCTCCACCCAATTCATCGCTTTGCTTCTAGCACAGAGTCGCAGAGAGAGAGAGAGAGAGAGAGAGAGAGAGAGAGAGCACTAACATCACATAGCAACTCCAAGTGTGCAAGGATGCCATCTGGACCCACAGGACCAAGGTTAGAGGGAATTAAGGAATAGGGTTATATGGGGGCTGGAATTTCTGGTAGTCACTGCGGTATACAGTTAGCATTGAATCCTAAGATTCTATATCCTTGTAGCCTCTACAAGAGTACTGTACTGTGTATACACCAATACAATATTCTGCAGTCCCATAGCATCAGATCTATATGCTAAATCCTTATAAACTCATACTATTTTACTCAAGATATTCAGGTACACAGAACTCTTGTTTTATAACCTATTTATACGCAGTCACCCTTAAATCCTTGTCTTTGGTCCCAATTTTATGTCCCTTGAGTCAGGATATGAATCCTAAGATTCTATATCCTTGCAGCCTCTACAAGAGTACTGTACTGTGTATACAGCAAAACAATATTCTGCAGTCCCATAGTATCAGATCTATATGCTAAATCCTTATAAACTCACACTATTTTATGCAAGATATTCAGGTACACAGAACTCTGTTTTATAACCTATTTTTACGCAGTCACCCTTAAATCCTTGTCTTTGGCCCCAATTTTATGTCCCTTGGATCAATATTTGTCAATCATTTACACTGTTTTTTGCTCAACATATAACCAAATCTCAACCAACAATTGTTGAGCAATGCACATGCTATTTTCTAATGTGTGTTAAAGTTACATCAAACAGCTCCTTGCTGTAAAATAGAAATCCATGGACAGGTTCAATCTCTTTCCATATTGTGTTATCTCCAGTTTTACTTTTATGACAGACAGAGAGAGAGTCAGAGAGAGAGAGAGAGAGAGAGAGAGAGAGAGGGAAAGAGAGAGAGAGTGAGTACGAGAGTGAAAGGTAGCCAACAAGTCATGCCTTTATAAAGGTGAAAGCATTTTCAAGTATCTGTGTATATGGCTAGAGATGTCGCGAACTGTTCGCCGGCGAACTTGTTCGCGCGAACATCGGGTGTTCGCGCTCGCCGGAAGTTCGCGAACGTCGCGCGACGTTCGCCATTTTGGGTTCGCCATTGTTGGCGCTTTTTTTTGCCCTCTCACCCCAGACCAGCAGGTACATGGCAGCCAATCAGGAAGCTCTCCCTTGGACCACTCCCCTTCCCTATAAAAACCGAAGCCCTGCAGCTTTTTTTCACTCTGCCTGTGTGTGCTGAAGAGATAGTGTAGGGAGAGAGCTGCTGCCTGTTAGTGATTTCAGGGACAGTTGAAAGTTTGCTGGCTAGTAATCGTTTTGATACTGCTCTGTTATTGGAGGGACAGAAGTCTGCAGGGGTTTGAGGGACATTTAAGCTTAGGTAGCTTTGCTGGCTAGTAATCTACCTTCTACTGCAGTGCTCTGTATGTAGCTGCAGTGGGCAGCTGTCCTGCTTCTGATCTCATCTGCTGACTGCTGCAATAGCAATAGTCCTTGTAAGGACTGCTTTTATTTATTTTTTTGTTGTTTTACTACTACTACTACTACTACTACTACTACTACTACTACTACTACTATAAGAGCCCAGTGCTATTAGTCTAGCAGTGTTGGGGAGTGGGACTGGTGTGCTAATCTGCTGCTCCTAGTAGTTCAGCAGCACCAACTTTAATTTTTTTTTTTTAATATTCATTCTTTTTTTATTTAACTTTTTTTTTATTTTACTACCGCTGTAGTAGTGTATAAGTTGACCTTTTAGGCATTATTTGCCCTGTAGGCATTTTTTGCCCAGTGTGTTATTCAACCAACTGCTATCTAGCTGTGTGCCCGTGTTCACATTCTGTCTAAATATCCATAATATTACCGTCTCCAGAAAAAACACCGGAGTGACTTTTTTCAAGCAGCCATAATAAATTTTACGTAATCCGTATCCATCGCTGTAGTAGTGTATAAGTTGACCTTTTAGGCATTATTTGCCCTGTAGGCATTTTTTGCCCAGTGTGTTATTCAACCAACTGCTATCTAGCTGTGTGCCCGTGTTCACATTCTGTCTAAATATCCATAATATTACCGTCTCCAGAAAAAACACCGGAGTGACTTTTTTCAAGCAGCCATAATAAATTTTACGTAATCCGTATCCATCGCTGTAGTAGTGTATAAGTTGACCTTTTAGGCATTATTTGCCCTGTAGGCATTTTTTGCCCAGTGTGTTATTCAACCAACTGCTATCTAGCTGTGTGCCCGTGTTCACATTCTGTCTAAATATCCATAATATTACCGTCTCCAGAAAAAACACCGGAGTGACTTTTTTCAAGCAGCCATAATAAATTTTACGTAATCCGTATCCATCGCTGTAGTAGTGTATAAGTTGACCTTTTAGGCATTATTTGCCCTGTAGGCATTTTTTGCCCAGTGTGTTATTCAACCAACTGCTATCTAGCTGTGTGCCCGTGTTCACATTCTGTCTAAATATCCATAATATTACCGTCTCCAGAAAAAACACCGGAGTGACTTTTTTCAAGCAGCCATAATAAATTTTACGTAATCCGTATCCCTCGCTGTAGTAGTGTATAAGTTGACCTTGTAGGCATTATTTGCCCTGTAGGCATTTTTTGCCCAGTGTGTTATTCAACCAACTGCTATCTAGCTGTGTGCCCGTGTTCACATTCTGTCTAAATATCCATAATATTACCGTCTCCAGAAAAAACACCGGAGTGACTTTTTTTCAAGCAGCATTCTTATATTTTACGTAATCCGTATCCACCGCTGTGTATACGTTGACCTTGTAGGCATTATTTGCCCTGTAGGCATTTTTTGCCCAGTGTGTTATTCAACCAACTGCTATCTAGCTGTGTGCCCGTGTTCACATTCTGTCTAAATATCCATAATATTACCGTCTCCAGAAAAAACACCGGAGTGACTTTTTTTCAAGCAGCATTCTTATATTTTACGTAATCCGTATCCACCGCTGTGTATACGTTGACCTTGTAGGCATTATTTGCCCTGTAGGCATTTTTTGCCCAGTGTGTTATTCAACCAACTGCTATCTAGCTGTGTGACCGTGTTCACATTCTGTCTAAATATCCATAATATTACCGTCTCCAGAAAAAACACCGGAGTGACTTTTTTTCAAGCAGCATTCTTATATTTTACGTAATCCGTATCCACCGCTGTGTATACGTTGACCTTGTAGGCATTATTTGCACAGTGTTTTCTTCAAACCGCCATCTAGCTGTGTGAGCTTGTTCACATTTTGTCTAAATATTGATAATATTATCGTCTCTAGAAAAACCACTTGAGTTACTTTTTTTCAAGCAGCATTCATATATTTTACGTAATCCGTATCCACCGCTGTAGTAGTGTATACGTTGATCTTGTAGGCATTATTTGCACACTGTTTTCTTCAAACTGCCATCTAGCTGTGTGTATTATCGTTTCCAGAAAAACCAACTGAGTTTTTGTTGTTGTTGTTTTTTTAAAAATAATGCCAGGCAAAGGCAGGCCGCCACGCAGAGGCCGTGCTAGGGGCCGTGCTGCTATGCAATCCTGTGGCCCTAGCAAATTGCCCAGTTTTAAAAAGCCAATGACCCTGAACTCCCAAAATGCTGAAGAGGTAGTTGACTGGCTTACACAGCACACCCCATCCTCTACCGTTTCTAACTTTACCACAACATCCTCCTCATCCTCCACTGCTATGGCCACCCCACGTAACACTTCCTCCACCACCGGTGCCCCATCTTCACTGGAGTCAGAGGAGTTATTTTCCCATGAGTTTCTTGAACTGAGTAATGCGCAACCATTATTGGCAGAAGAAGATGAAGGAGATGAGGACGTTACACCAGATTTAATTCTGGCAGAGAACACGACAGAGATGGACATAATGATGAGTGATGAGGAGGAGGAGGAGGTCCCCGCTGCTGCTTCCTTCTGTGATGTGTCAGAAGAAATTGATGCATCTGAGGAGAATGATGATGAGGAGATTGATGTTTTGTGGGTGCCTAGTAGAAGAGAGCAAGAGGAGGGTAGTTCAGATGGAGAGACGGAGAGTCAGAGAGGCAGTAGGAGAATAAGACTTAGAAGAAGCAGGGAGGCCAGCCCGCAGGGATCAGTAGGGCAACAACATGTATCGGCACCTGTGTTCAGCCGGCCAACGCACCCGCCATTGCCGCCAATGCCGCCAACTTCTACTGTTACCGCCAGATCGCAGACTTCCAAAAAGTCAGCAGTGTGGCATTTTTTTAATGTGTGTGCCTCTGACAAAAGCATTGTAATTTGCAATGAGTGCAGTCAGAAACTGAGCCTTGGTAAGCCCAACAGCCACATAGGTACAACTTCTATGCGAAGGCACATGAGCGGCAAGCACAAAGCACTTTGGGAGCAACACCTCAAAGGCAACAGGCAAACTAAAAGTCACACTCCTTCTGGTCCAGCATCTTACTGCTCTACCTCTGCTCTCCTTGACCCATCTGAACCACCCTCCACTCCGCCTTCCACCTTGACCACCTGTTCCCATTCCCAGTCATCTGCCACCAGCCAAGTTTCTGTGAAGGCCATGTTTGAGCGTAAGAAGCCAATGTCTGACTGTCACCCCCTTGCCCGGCGTCTGACAGCTGGCTTGTCTGCACTCTTAGCCCGCCAGCTTTTACCATACCAGCTGGTGGACTCTGAGGCCTTCCGCAAATTTGTAGCAATTGGGACACCGCAGTGGAAGGTACCCAGCCGCAATTTTTTTTCTAAAAAGGGAATACCACACCTGTACCAACATGTGCAGAGCCAAGTTACCGCATCTCTGTCACTTAGTGTTGGGCCAAAGGTCCATATGACTACTGACGCATGGTCCTCCAAGCATGGTCAGGGCAGGTATGTCACCTACACTGCCCACTGGGTGAACTTGGTAATGGCTGGGAATGGGAAGCAGGGAATGGGTAGCTCAACAACAACAACAACAGTGGAGTTGGTGTCACCGCCACGGATTGCACGCGGTTCTGCCACCACCTCTACTCCTCCATCGCTCTCTACCTCGTCTTCTTCCTCTTCTTCTTCTTACTCTGCTGCTGGGTCCTCCTTCTCCTCCTCCACACCTGTGCACCCCCAGCTCCCCCTAGGCTATTCGACGTGCCAGGTACGCCGTTGTCACGCTGTCTTGGGGATGACGTGCCTGGAAAGCAAAAACCATACCGGATCTGTACTCCTGTCATCTCTGCAGTCACAGGCCGATCGGTGGCTGACCCCACACCAACTGCAGATCGGAAAAGTGGTGTGTGACAATGGAAGCAATCTGTTGGCAGCGTTGAGACTGGGAAATTTAACACATGTGCCCTGCATGGCACATGTGTTAAATTTAATAGTCCAACGTTTTGTCTCCAAGTACCCAGGATTCCAGGACGTTCTCACCCAGTCCAGAAAGGTGTCGGCCCATTTCAGACGTTCCTACACAGCCATGGCACGCCTTGCTGACATTCAGCAGCGCTACAACATGCCAGTCAGGCGTTTGATTTCTGACAGCCAGACTCGCTGGAATTCAACGCTCCTTATGTTGGAACGTCTGCTGCAACAACAAAGGGCCGTCAACGAGTACCTTTTTGAACTGGGTGGTAGGACTGGATCTGCAGAGCTGGGGATTTTTTTCCCCCGTTACTGGGTGCTTATGCGCGATGCCTGCAGGCTCATGCGACCTTTTGAAGAGGTGACAAATATGGTCAGTCGCACCGAAGGCACCATCAGCGACCTAATACCCTTCGCTTTCTTCCTGGAGCGTGCCGTGCGACGAGTGACAGATGAGGCTGTAGACCAGCGTGACGAGGAGCTGGAAGCGCACGATTTATGGTCGCAATCACCAGAACGAACCCAGGCACCTGCTGCAACGCAGGGAGAGGTGCCAGAAGTGGAGTCAGAGGAGGAAGGTGGCTTTGTGGAGGAGGAGGAGGAGGACCAACAGGAGCAGGCTTCCCAGGGGGCTAGTGGTGACCTTTTGGGGACCCCTGGTCTTGTACGTGGCTGGGGGGAGGAGACCGTGGATGATGCAGTCCTTGATAATGAGGAAGCGGAGATGGATAGCTCTGCATCCAACCTTGTGAGAATGGGGTCTTTCATGCTGGCATGCCTGTTGAAGGACCCCCGTATCAAGAGGCTTAAGGAGAAGGACCTGTACTGGGTCGCAACGCTACTAGACCCTCGGTACAAGCATAAAGTGTCAGAAATGTTACCAACATACCACAAGTCCGAAAAGATGCGGCATTTACAAACCAGCCTGCAAAACATGTTGTACAATGCTTTTAAGGGTGATGTCACTTCAGGAACTCATCAACATTCCAGGGGCAGAGGTGCCAGTAATCCTGCCACGAGCACACCTGCAAGGACAAAGCCCTTTGGCCGGTCTGTAACGTCAGACATGCAAATGTTTTTCTGTCCAAGGCAGCGCCACAACCCTTCGGGATCCACCCTCAAAGAACGCCTCGACCGGCAGGTAGCGGACTACCTGGCATTAACTGCAGATATCGACACTCTGAGGAGCGATGAACCCCTGGACTACTGGGTGCGCAGGCTTGATCTGTGGCCAGAGCTGTCACAATTTGCCATGAACCTCTTGTCTTGCCCAGCCTCAAGTGTGCTCTCAGAAAGGACCTTCAGTGCAGCAGGAGGGATTGTAACTGAGAAGAGAACTCGCCTAGGTCACAAAAGTGTCGATTACCTGACCTTTATTAAAATGAATGAGGGGTGGATCTCGGAGGGTTACTGCACGCCGGAAGACTTGTTCTGACTTCTATGCAGCTGTCCTTCTCTTCAAGCCTCATGACTCCACACACAGCTGTCCTTTAGCGTCCTCCTCCCTCCGCCACCGTTACAAACTAGGGTGCAAACCCTACTGGTTTAATTTTTTCTGGCCTCTGTGCTTCAGTGGCTGCAACCAAAAAAACTGGGCAAACAATGTCTACAAGGTCAACGTATGGCGAAAAATGACTATTTTCAGCATTTATATGGCATATTTTTTCTGGCAACTGTGCTTCAGTGGCTGCGTCCAAAAAAATGCATATTTTCTGCATTTATATGGCATAATTTTTCTGGCCTCTGTGCTTCAGTGGCTGCAACCAAAAAAATGCATATTTTCTGCATTTATATGGCATAATTTTTCTGGCCTCTGTGCTTCAGTGGCTGCAACCAAAAAAATGCATATTTTCTGCATTTATATGGCATAATTTTTCTGGCCTCTGTGCTTCAGTGGCTGCAACCAAAAAAATTTATATTTTCAGCATTTATATGGCATAATTTTTCTGGCAACTGTGCTTCAGTGGCTGCGACCAAAAAAATGACTATTTTCAGCATTTCTATGGCATATTTTTTCTGGCCTCTGTGCTTGAGTGGCTGCGGCCAAAAAAACTGGGCAAACAATGCCTACAAGGTCAACGTCGTTGACCTTGTAGGCATTGTTTGCCCAGTTTTTTTGGCCGCAGCCACTCAAGCACAGAGGCCAGAAAAAATATGCCATAGAAATGCTGAAAATAGTCATTTTTTGCCATACCTTGACTCAACGTATATGGCAAAAAATTTATATTTTCAGCATTTATATGGCATATTTTTTCTGGCAACTGTGCTTCAGTGGCTGCGACCAAGAAAACTGGGCAAACAATGCCTACAAGGTCAACGTATGGCAAAAAATGACTATTTTCAGCATTTATATGGCATATTTTTTCTGGCCTCTGTGCTTCAGTGGCTGCAACCAAAAAAATTTATATTTTCAGCATTTATATGGCATAATTTTTCTGGCCTCTGTGCTTCAGTGGCTGCAACCAAAAAAATTTATATTTTCAGCATTTATATGGCATATTTTTTCTGGCAACTGTGCTTCAGTGGCTGCGTCCAAAAAAACTGGGCAAACAATGTCTACAAGGTCAACGTATGGCGAAAAATGACTATTTTCAGCATTTATATGGCATATTTTTTCTGGCAACTGTGCTTCAGTGGCTGCGTCCAAAAAAACTGGGCAAACAATGCCTACAAGGTCAACGTATGGCAGTTGTTTAAAGAGAACAGTAGATTACTAGCCAGCAAAGCTACCTAAGCTAAAATGTCCCTCAAATCCCTGCAGACTTCTGTCCCTCCAATACAGAGCAGTATCACGCAGATTACTAGCCAGCAAACTTACTATCATCTGTCCCTGAAATCACTAACAGCTCTCGCCCTACACTATCTCTTCCAAGCACACACAGGCAGATTTTTCAGATACATTTTTGCCCTTGATCCCCCTCTGGCATGCCACTGTCCAGGTCGTTGCACCCTTTAAACAACTTTAAAATCATTTTTCTGGCCAGAAATGTCTTTTGTAGATGTTAAAGTTCGCCTTCCCATTGAAGTCTATGGGGTTCGCGAACCGTTCGCGAACCGCTCGCAATTTTGCGCAAGTTCGCGAATATGTTCGCGAACTTTTTTTCCGACGTTCGCTACATCCCTATATATGGCACAAAGTCAAGGTTATTGGTAACTGTAAATGGAATATTTGCTCACTTACTGTATATATTATGTCTCTAACCTACAGATGCATGTGTATGTTAAATGCATGCCTTAAGTGTTCACAGTCTGTATTACAAGACTAAACCCTGCATGATTATGTTTAGTGACCCAATTGTACCTGCTCTTTATAGCATTTAGATGTAGGGGAAGCATACAATTATTGGCTTTCCTCCTGGCATGTATATTTTCTTACTGTAAGGGCCATCTCTCCAGTTTGTCCCCCCTTGGCCCCATATATTGTTGGTTATGTCAGAAGGTTCACAACCAAATTTTTGCACAAATGACAAACTCTGGGGCAAACGACTCTAAAATGTGACAATAATGCATGTAGATGCCCCTTACTGTTCAGATACTGAAAATACAATATTTTGTTGCAGCACAGTTTTAATTTTTTATTTCAAATGTTTCCACCTTATATCATCCAGTGGGCCATGACCCCAATTTTTTTACAAATAAATACATCATCTGTTATCTTCCCTACAGACCTTAATGTTGGGTTGCCACAGGGCCAGCATTTCAGTGGCTTGGGAAATAAAACAGAATTTTGAGACTGATATTAAAACACCTGATTATGTTTTCCTTTTTTTTTCCTTACTTTTGCTTCCATTCTCTTATCTCTCATGCCCTTCCCCTCAACCCTTATGGTCAATAAACCTTATTAAAGGGTTAGCAATATGTGAGAGCTGATTTACTTACATAGGCGCTAAATGGTACCATTGCTGTTACCAATGGAAACCAGTCAGCAAATAGATATGATCAGTCTGCTAAGGTTAACTACAACAGTAAAATTTAGAATCTATATTCTTAAAGCAAATCTTAACATTCCAAGAGTACCCCTCCTTTACTCCTGTCGCTTTCTTGTCAATCTTCTTTTACCCCTTGATCATTCTCTCACTCTCTCCATATAACATCTTAGTCCTTAGGCTCTTCCTCTCATCTAATCCTAGTCCTGTTGCTTTCCCTTTACGCCATGATCATATTCTCACTCTATTTTCATCATGTCACTCTAACCCTAGTGTCATTCAGTTGCTTTACAATGTATTACCATATTTATCCTGTCTCTTCCTATATCGATATCTGCCCCATACTCTACCTATAACTTTCCTCTGCCCATAGTCTACTGCCACACTCAGTCATACACTCAGTCATACACTCACACACATACATCTTCCAGTCCTTGGGGTATATTTATCAAAGAGTTAAATTAGAGATGGCCACAGTCCTCTA
The DNA here is from genome assembly GCA_038501925.1 of Xenopus petersii. Lineage (NCBI taxonomy): Eukaryota > Metazoa > Chordata > Amphibia > Anura > Pipidae > Xenopus > Xenopus petersii. The sequence continues at coordinate 19,970,668 of CM076687.1, read as the reverse complement.
TTCCTGTTCATTTAGTCAGAATTACTCCCTCATCTCCATCCTGTTACTTATCCTTTCCCTCTTCTTCATCCTGTCACTCTTTCTCTAATCCATTGTTAATCCAATCAGTCTCCCTGTTCTCATCATATCACTTTCCTGCAACACCATCCTCAGCCTGCTGCTCTCCATCTCCCTATTCTCACACTTTATTTCCCCTATTTTCTTTTATCTTCATCCTCTCCCACTCCATCTATATTTATACTTATCCTGTTCCCCTCTTCCCCTACATCCTAGTCGTGTTTCTCTCCCTTTCCCCATCCCTCATACTGCCACTCTTACTTTACTTATCCTCATACTGTCACCCCAATATCCTCATCCTGCCACTATTACTTTACTCATCCTCATACTGTCACCCCAATATCCTCATCCTGAAACTCAAAGAATCCATTCCAATCCTTTTTTCATCTCTCTCCCATACTCCGCCTGTCACTCTTCCCCTTATCAACATTCTTTGCAACCTTCATTCTGTCACTTTCTTTGCTACTTATTCTCATGTTGTCACTATCCATCTCCCACCAGGAATACTATCATTCCCTTGTCACCATTTTATTACTGGCCATCACTCCACCTCCTTCATGTTGTCACTTGCCATTTCTCACTCCCCATATACATTCTTTTACCTATCAAATCTTGTTAGTCTTCCTTCTCCAGATCAAGGTAAACTCCTGTAACCACCCGTGGTTTTAGAACTCCTCTCCCATAATCTTTTATCTCTACCACCTTCTGCAGTTATTCTCTTGTCCATCCTTTTATCTCATCCTTGGTTAAAACGTTATATAATAACTGAGGTTGAAAAAAAGACATGCAATGAGTACTTTGAATTTTCCCCATTTTTGTTTTGTTACAACCTTGAATTAAAATTGAGGTCAGCGATGTACACAAAACAGTCTACAATGACAAAGTGGAAAAATAAGGAAAATATGTGGCGCTTTTAAAATTATCTACAAAAGCTCTAACGTCATTATTGCATAAGCTTTCATGACTTTTACTAAACCCTATATAATCTCTGTTGCAACCAGTTGTCACAAAAGTAGCTGAGTTCACCTGTGAGCAATTAAAATGCCACACAATCTTTAAGTAGAGAACATAAGGCGCTATCAAAACAGTCCAAGATGAACTTCTGGAAAAGTACCGATCAGGGTTGGGTTAAAAAGAATATATTCCAAATTGTAAACATCTCCCTGAGCACTTTTATATTGATTATATAATAAAAGAAAGTATGTGGCACAACTGTCTAACTGAGAGGCCTGTTGTAACTCTACAATAGGAAATGTCCATGGGTCAACAATAAATTCAATACTTTACAGGCTTTACTAAAGAAAGTCTAGGGGCCAAATACAGGAGCTATTTAATTGGGGAAGATCCGAACTGGTATTTGAATAGGCCCTGGCATTTTACATATGCAAAGACCCGAAAAGCCCCCCGCTAGCCCAATATGTAGTGATTGTCTATGGTTTCTTGAAGCAGCCCATCTGGCATTTACCAGAATCCACAGATTGCCAGCTCAGGCTTGGGCAGAGGTTCAGGTTCCAGCAGGGCAAGACATTAACCACACACTGGAGAGTGTTGTCTTACAATAGCCCACTCAAAGCCCAAAATTGAGAGTGATATATATATATATATATAGAATATATGGCAAGACTTAAACATTGCTCTTTGTTGACAGTTCCTAGGCAACCTGGTAGAGCATGAGCAGTTTTGCCAAGAAGACAAGGCGACTATTACATGATCCGATGTGCAAAGCTGCTAGCGACGTATTCCAAAATACTCAAAGCTATAATTGCAGACAAAGTAACAAAGTATTGACTTGGGGTTGAATACTTACGCAACCAATAAACCAACCACTGCTTTTTTGTTTGATTAACATATATGTCAGAATAAAAATATGCACGTTTGAGATAAGAAGAAAAAGCACTACTTTGTGTCTTCTAAATGAGATCTACTTGTGACAAAGGCAAATCTAGTCATAGTGAGTTGAGTCTAGTTATGGACCACTAATATTTATACATAATAATCCTACTTTCCCTTCAGTGTCTCGTCTCCAGCATAAACAATCTCACCTTGGCCAGTCTTTTTCTATAATATGCTAAGTTTGGAGACCATAATGCACTGCTTATTCTACATTGCTTTGTAAAGGGAAGGATTGCCTTCCTGTCCCATTAATCTATAACCTTTTTAATGCATTCAAATATTTTGCTGACCTTTCTTGATTCTGACATTGCTGGCTTCAGCATAATTCCCACCACTGAATTGGCCAAAATGCAAACATGCAGGTGTATAAACACAAACCTACATAATGTTTTGCATAACACACAAACAGTCATGCTTGTACAGGTATGGGACCTATTATCCAGAATGCTCGGGACCTGGGGATTTCCGGATAATGGGTCTTTCCCTAATTTGGATCTTTACACCTGAAGGGGCAAATTCACTAAGGTCCGAAGTTGCGCCGGCGATAGCTTCGCCACACTCCGCCACACTTCGCCAGGCGTAGTTTCACCAGCTCTACGCAAATTCACTAAAATGCGAAGTTGCGCTCAGGGAGGGGAACGGTAGCGAAGTTGCGCTAGCGTTAATTCGTCAAGCAAAGCGAAGTTACGCTAGCGATGCCTAATTTGCATGCGGTGCAAAGTTAAAGTACAATGGACGATCCTGATATGGATTTTGTTTGTCATTTTTCATTGTATTTACCTAAATTTAAAATTAAAAAATGTAAAAAAAAGTACAATGGACGTATATGTAGCAGCAAGTACATTACACTACACAAGTGTGGGAAAGCTTTATAAATAAAACAGAGTTGTTATTTTGCCCTATACATGAGCCCACTGTATAGTTTAGGTGTCATATGTTAGGAAATGTAGGGGTGAAGGAGGGTACCCCCCAAAATTTATGATCTTTTTCAGCCTATCACCCTTAAAAAAAGGAAAAGACACCAGCGTTTTTTGGGACTTAGAAAATATTTCATATTTTTTTGAAGCAATCCCTTTCTACTCTATTGCACTTCACCTGGTCTCAGTTGGCGAAGGCAAGTCTGGCGCAAGAGTTAACGTTCATGAAAATCCGCAAGTTAGTGAATTAGCGTAGTTACGTCCCTTCGCCATAGCGCAACTTGGTGCGAAGTAGCGCTAGAGTAGGTCCACTTCGCTAGCGAATTTACGTCAGCGCCCGTTAGTACATCGGCGAAGGAACGAAATGATGTCACGCTGGCGAATTTGCGCTAGCGTTAGCCACTTCGCGCTTTAGCGAATTTGCCCCTAAGACTACTAGAAAATGATTTAAACAAATAAACACAAAAGGTTTTGCCTCCAATAAGAATTTATTATATCTTAGTTGGGATCAAGTACAAGCTACAGTTTTATTATTATTGATTATAATGGAGTCTATGGGAGGTGGCCTTTGCGTAATTCGAAACCTTCTGGATAACGGGGTTCCATATAATGGATCCCATACCTTTACATACTTATAGTGAGAAGGGTGTTGATTAAAATAACAGAATCTGATTTTAAATATCATCAGTTCGTAAAGTATTCTCTGCCTGTCTGTGCAAATATTCATAATTTTCTGAAGCTTTTGTCCTAGTTTTGTGTCTTCTCCTGTGCTTAATAAAGTGCTTGGGGTTATGCACCAAGCTGCACCAGATACTGACCGGGAGGGCTATACGACTGGAATGGGGTCTTGACATTAGCTGTGCTAAATTATTTATTGCAAATTGAAGTAAAACTCCCCAGAGTTGGGTTGCCAAGGTAAAATGCTGTTCCAACGTCAGTGTCAGTGCAATAAGGGTTTTGCCAAGCAATAGGATTGGTATTGATCGTCTAGCAGCGGGAGAGTAATAATGAGGCACCATAGAAATGTAGCAGAGCCTCAGTAAGGTTCCCTTACATCTGTATCCCTGAGCAGGAAAACTGCACTAATGGATTATTTGTAATGAAGCGGAAAGAGAAGAGGTCAGTCCTCTGTATATTCTCCTTGCTTCCCTGCCAACAGCATTAAGAAAACCCCTGCAGATGTGCGCTTAAGAATAGAAACACTGACTTGGATTTTTTTGCCACAGATAGCAACTGCAAAACCATTAAAAGGTATGGGATAAGATGAGGTTTGTTCTCAAAGCATGCCAATGCATTCAGTTATAGGGCTGAGTATTCTAATGGCTTTTCTGCATTAGTTGGGAAGATTCTGTCAAAATAAATGAGGCTTTATACCAGTCTTATATTCAGCCTACTGCCAATGCAGTTGTTTGTGTTACAAAGAAGAGCAGGGCTTTATATGCCTTATAATATCTATTTTTTATGATGAGTGAGTGCTTTGGTAATAGAGAAATGCAAATGTAACTAAAGCATGTAGAGATGATCAGAGGAACTTAGATGAATACAGAGACCATACAGACATATTGGATGTACTAACACCAAGTTAAAGGATCCATTTTAGGCATTAAACAGAGAAAAATGTTTGTTTTAGTGAGGTAGCTGGGGTAAAAAAGGGACATTCGGAATTCTATACTGGTTTCTTATAAGTGTAAATGGAGATATATAGTTGTCAAACAGGTGTTAAAAGGTATGAAGAGACAGAACATGGGCAAACAATTAAATCTCTAGGTGCATATGGGGCTGACAAACGGCAAAATGGAGAACCCAATATTAGTCTATCTGTCAGAGTTAGTATGCATGTATATATATATTATTTTTTTTTTATAGAGAGAAAGGCATTTGTGTATGTTGACATTGCATGGAAGTACACAACAGTAGGTTTATATGGGAACAAGCATATATGTACATGTTGGATTCATTGTACAGAGACATGAACAAATGCAAGTGTCACTATAAAGAGTATTTAATTGCTGCTAGCACTCCATAGTAGCATGTGAAGGCAGAGTGCCCATACTGTATATCCCCCCTGATAAGGAAAAAGAAAACTCTATTGACAGACCATCAATATTAATAGGGTCCCCAGGGGGCCTACACTAGGCTGAAACGTCTGCACTTGCATAGTCCAATTGCTGTGATAGGGTTTATATTTGAATGTGAAAGAAATATAGCTATGATGTAGACTTTCAGCCTTTTGGGGTTTCTAGCTGTCTCAGATGGGTCTTACTTATCTCTCCTTACTTACAGTTCTTGGGTAGAATTTTTTATTTGCTGTGTGAGCTGCATTTATTCTCTCCATTTACAATCTTTTTTGCTCCTCTTTGTTTTGCACTCCCTTAAATTAAGTATTTTCCATTTGCTCTCTCTTCAATATTAGTCACAGCTGAATCTATTTCTCATTAATACCATCATCTACCCCCTCTCTTTCTCCTAATGAAACCCCTTTTATTGCTTGTATTTCCCTTAGTTACTGCATGTCCCCCATTCAGATGTCGCCCTCCCCCTTTTCTCCCTTCATTACCAGATATATCCAGTCTGCGAGGAAGGTGCCAAGAATCATTTGGATAATAGATAAAATCACTTCATTAAAATCTAATTCTAATCAGTATATATATATATATATATATATTACAAAATACCTGTATACCTGGTATGCCAGGGGAAGAATGATTGTATTTGAACACCAGTTAAACATAAGGAAATGCTGTTCACCTTCAAACACTTTTTTCAGTTCGATTGGTTTCAGATAATTCACCAGAAATAAAGACTTTTTCCAATGACTTTCTGTTTTCTATTTGTGACCGTTTTTCTAATATTTAAGTTTAATTTTTCACCCTCTAAAGCAGCTCTGAGAGGTGGGGTCGCCGACTCTTCAACTGTTCTAAATTGATACATTTAGTTGCTAAATGTCTTATCTTTGTCCCTGCTGAGCTGATTCCCTGAGTTTTATTAAAGGCAGCTGTTAGAATTGATACAATAGTTGCTAATATTCCAAACACACTGCTGATAAAGGTATCAACTCATGTAGCAAACATGTAGCAAATTAAAATATTTTTGTTTTTTATAAAAAATAAACAATGAAAAGCAATTGAAAAAAAGTCTTTCTTTATGGTGAATAATCTGAAAACAATTTAACTGAAAAGGTGTTTGGAAAGTGAATAACCCCTTTAGGGTCTGGCCACACGGGCAGATTCAGGGAGATTAGCGGCCAGGCGACAAATCTCCTCTTCTTCGTGGTGACTAATCTCCCTGATCAGCCTTCCGAATTGCCTGGGAGCAGACACAAGGAACGCTTCATTTTCCGAAGTCGCCCGAAGTTTCCTCGTGAGGCAATTACGGGCGACTTCGGAAAATGAACCGTTCCGTATGCCCGCCCCCATTCGATTTACATTTTAGCCGGCGGAAGGCAGGGGAAGGCAGATCGGGGAGATTAGTCGACGAGAAGAAGAGATTTGTTGCCTGTCGACCAATCTCCCGAATCTCCCCGTGTCGCCAGACCCTTAAGGTTCTGAATTTAAGAGGCTCTGATAGCAAACTGGCTGCACAATTACATGCAGTCTGCAGACTTCCCCCCCCCCACCCCCAGTGTCACTTGATAAATGTTGTGTCCCTACTGCCAGTTCCACGCAGTGAGCCTGCACTTCCATCACAAAGACAGGCGCCTTAAAAGCCTATTAATATTTTATTACATCGTTTGCTTGGTCTTTCTGCTCCCCTGCTCGGCTACTGACTGATAGATTATCACTCCCTCTTGCCCCCCTCCCCAGGGCTGCCCCAGGCACCTTTCACATCTTATTTAGGCACTTATCCCTCTCGCAAATGCACTTCCCAGTTGGGCTTCGCTTTATTCACATATATTACATTTTCTGTTAACCCCCACCTTATTGCCTCCATCCTTTGCCCTGTCCATTTCTCTCTTTCACCCACACTCTTACCTTTATCTATTGTTCTCTATTATGACACATGCTCTTTGCATAAGCACACCTAAATATTCTCCTAACACTTGACACCACACCATGTAAAATAGTATCTCATAATAATAATAATAATAATAATAATGTGTAGGCATGTTCTTTGGGGCTGCAATAGGTAAACAGGATTAAAGAAGGGTCCTATACAGACCAGGGGTGTCCAACCTTTTGGCTTCCCTGGGCCACATTGGAAAAAGAAAAATTGTCTGGGGCCACAAATAAAATACACAAACACTTTTGATTTGTAAAATTAAAGAAAATACACAGAAAATACCAGTTGGATAACCAGATAGAGCTATACACTGGAATATGAGACACCTGGATATTAAATAAACTTATTATTACATTATTATGACTAGGGATGCACCGAATCCACTATTTTGGATTAGGCCGAACCCCCGAATCCTTAGTGAAAGTTTCGTCCGAATACCAAGCCATAATTTGCATATGCAAATGAGGGGTGGGAATGGGAATTTTTTTTTACATCCTTGTTTTGTGATAAAAAGTCACGCGATTTCCCTCCCTGCCCCTAATTTGCATATGCAAATTAGGCTTCGGATTCGGTTCGGCCCAGCAGAAGGATTTGGCCAAATCCGAAACCTGCTGAAAGAGGCCGAATCCTGCCCAAATCCCAAACCGAATCCTGGATTCGGTGCATCCCTAATTATGACGTTTCCTCTGGAACTGAGCGTTTCAAGCTGGGCCGCATTCATATCCATCCAAGGCCGCATGCAGCCCTCGGGCCGCAGGTTGGACACCCCTGTTTTAGAGCCAGGACTCTAATCATATAATGAGTAAAAAAATAAATTACCAAACTAGCTTAATTGCATGGTATCCCACACAAACATAGTTTTAAAAAACAAAAAAGCATTGCACTTATTTAATGTATCAAGCATTGTTTAACTGAAGGACAAAAATAATACAGTATGAACATTACACAAGTCATTTTATATCTGTACCATATTAAAGAACCTTTGTAGCACACACCTTTTTATAAAATCATTATAGCCAAGATTGGACCTGTTATCCAGAATGCTTTAGACTTGGGGTTTTCTGGATAATGAATCTTTCCATAATTTGCATCTTCATACCTTAAATCTACTAGAAAATTATGCCAGCATTAAATTAACCCAATAAGCTGGTTTTGCTTTCAATGAGGATTCATGATATCTTAGTTAGGATCAAGTACAAGGTACTGTTTTATTAGTAAAGAGAGAAAGGAAATTGTTTTAAAAAAATTTGGATTGTTTCATTAGAAGATGGTTTTCTATAATTCGGGCCTTTACAAAGGGTTTCCGGATAATGGATCAAATACCTGTACAACATAAAGCATATTCTTTACAGGGCCTCTCTTTAGCGCTATAAACTGTATGTCTACTGTTTGTTAGCTGGAGCACCCATTGGAGATTGCTATGTGTGTGCTTTATCCTATCATCCTCTAGTCTAGATCAGTGATCCCCAACCAGTAGCTTAGAAGCAACATGTTGCTCTCCCACCCCTTGGATGTTTCTCCCAGTGGCTTCAAAGCAGGAGCTTATTTTTGAATTCCAGGCTTGGAGGCAAGTTTTGGTTTTATAAAAAACAGGTGTACTGACAAATAGAGCTTTCTGTAGGCTGCCATTCCACATAGGGGCTACCAAATAGCCAATCACAGCCCTTTGTTGGCTTCCTCACTAATTTTATGCTTATGTTGCTCCCCAACCCTTCTTACATTTGAATGTGACTTACGGTTGAAAAAGGTTGGGGATCCCTGCTCTAGATTATGGTCTGATTATGATTATGGTCAGGCATAATGCAAGGCAACAAGGAGCAACAGACTGCATGGCGCAGGGAGTTGGAAAATGATTCTTTGTGGAAAAGGAGTATGACAATGGGTGCAAACTGTATTATTACAGACAGCTATTTAAGGGCAGCTGAGAAGCCGATCTAGAAAATCATGAGTGCTGAAATATGGATTTTCATCTGATGAACGAGGGCTATATATTAAAAAGGGTGGACATCAAAAAGACTCAGTTGGCAATTATTTACTGTGCTGCAAATAGTTGCAAATTCAGACATGGCAAAAACAGGATCAGGATATCTCTGTCATAATTATTTTATGTGTGATTCATTGCAGTCATGTACAATTACCACCTTTATCTACTACCGCTGAATATATGAGTCCAGATATGCAAACATTTATATGCATGGGGCTACAAGCTGGGCAACATTGTGGCTAAGAGCATGCCACACACATATGGTTAGAACCAGCCATATTGTATTCTCTCCCTGAATCAGTGGTACAGGCTGATACATTAGATAGGTATAAGAAGGGGTTGGATGGTGTTTAGCAAGTGAGGGAATACAGGGTTATGGGAAATAGCTCATAGTACAAGTTGATCAAGGGACTAGTCCCATTGCCATTTTGGAGTCAGGAAGGAATTTTTTCCCCCTCTGAGGCAAATTGGAGAGGCTTCAGATGGGTTTTTTTGCCTTCCTCTGGATCAACTGGCAGTTAGGCAGGTTAAAAAAAAAGTCAAAAGGTTGAACTTTATGGACGTGTGTCTTTTTACAACCTAACTTACTATGTTACTATGTCACTATGTATCTCCAAAATGAAAGTTCACAGACTTCCTAATAACATTTAATCATACTTCCGCTATGGCCTCAACATTAGTCCCTTGCTTGATACTGTACTATACTGTACTATTCATGCTGAACTATGAAAAATGTGACACCTTTAGTCCCCATAGCTTATATGCAATTACCATCGCAATTCACTAATGACAAAGGCAAAACCTCTTTGATGGCAATGGAGACTACACATTCACAGACATTATATACTCCTATTTAAGAGATGCAACCTTCTGGAAATGAATATAAGTGGTAGGATAGCCCTTCAGTATAGTTTTGTAGGAGAATCCTGATATCTAAGGCAGAAGAGATTCTCTCAAATGTTGTACAGCATTGTATTTTCCACAGACACCACTTCACATATAGCTTTGTTCTCTTTCTCACTGGCAGAACAGAGGCATCTACATCTAATAGCTCCCTTGCGTCTACATTACTGTGACCATGCAGTGGCAGAGCCATACTTCATATATTATAAATGCCTTTTGTTGGGTTTTGATATTCACTCACCTTGGTTTTCATTTTTTCTCCCCAGCTTGAAAACCAGAAACAAGAAACAGTGTTGGATTTCATAGAAAAATAGACTCAAGACTTCCTCTCAACTATTATTTCATCACCAAGAAAATATTCTGCAGCTTCCTTCACATGGAATAAAAGTTTTAATATTTCTAACACATCTGTCCTATGGGCTCTCCATTAATACACATATTAATAATTACCAAAGGTGCATGTGTGAACTTTACGTTTATTGATAGGACCCTAAAAAAAAACTCTACTGAAATTTGTTCTCAATGTCCTGGACTTCATTTCATTGTACTACAACAAACCATGGATTGTAGTTTGTTTAAATGGTTGCCATGGGAGTTAAAATATTAAATATTGGGGAACATTAAAATAAAAGGATCTGACCATCAAACGCAGAACTGATTTTGGGTGTGAGATCCCCTCAAATATAAGCAACTTAATGGCAACTTGCAGAATCCTTGCGCAGTGACTATTACTGGCTGTGAGCAATGGAGTGTATGCAGGAACTACAACATCCATTGCTTGAAAGATCTCTTGGAAGGGGAATACTAACACCTCTGCTCTCCAGAGATAGTGGTGGGGGGCTTGTTTGGAAATGTCTCCCCCACAGATCACAGTCTGGAAAAGAACTCACTCAGCAGTTTCTGGATCCTGGAAGTTTGCGCAGAACTGTAGAGCCAACGTGTGGAAAGGTGGCAGATGTGCCTTTTTGGAGGTCAGCAGAGCCACAGGTTTGGAAAGGAACAGACTATATAGAAACAACTTTTGTGGACAAGAATGGAAGTCCTGACAGCTGTAAGAAGTTGTTGTACTCACCAGAGAAGGACATCCACACTGTTTCCTGTGAGGTGGGAGAAGATGACATTATGGATATAGAGGTGGGCTTGTTGCACAGAGATACTAGAGAAAAGCTATTAGGCAGGATGAAAACACACTGATAAGCACAATTGTGAATTACCATAGCATTTGTTTGCATGATAGGCTAATTAGATTGTAAGCTCTGCTAAAGCTAAGTTTGCGTTCAATGACATACAGTCTCTTATAGGTTCTGTGTAACATGCTGGTACATTACACTCGCACAACCTGGCACTTCGACAAACGAGTGTCCCCGGTG